>JAMPIV010015622.1:15000-728382 GCA_024509875.1 Oreohelix idahoensis
GATAGATAGATAGATAGATAGATAGATAGATAGTAATGAGAATAAAATGACGGAGAAAAAAAGGAGCATGTTTACAAACTCTAGAGCGCGACATGTTGTGTGCGATGACTGGAACGAGAACAATATAAAGACAGCATGTGTCACCAGGCAAGCCACAGGATGTGTGTGATGTTCGTGACGTGAGGCTGACATTTTTGGAATGGATGATATAAGCAACTTTGGTCAGCGAAATGTCGCTCGCGTTGACCTAAATATGTTACCTGTCTGGAGAAAATAACCGCGTTGTGAGTCAGCTAGTGAGTCAAGCCGTGTGTGTTTCTCTTTGAAAGAAAGCGAAATGAGAAAAAGAGGGATAGAGAGAGAGAGAGAGATAGAGAGATGATGATGATGATGTACAATTGTGTTTGTTTTGGAGCATGTCCGTGACGAAAGGAGAAAAAAATGAGATGTCGAATAGTAATACAAAAATTGTTTCTGGTTTTAAATAGTTCTGTCTCGTTTCGGCTAGGCGCGCCACGTTAAAATTAGTCGGTTATATTAGAGCAGTGGTATCCAACATGGGGTACGCGTAACCCTAGAGGTACGAGAAGACATCTAAGGGAGTACGTGAAAAAAAGTCTTCCAATGCAACGCAAAGGTAAATTGAATACTTGGAATTACGCTCCAATAGCCTTGGGGGTACATAGTTACAGATAAATTATATCTGAGGGTACGCGAACAAAACAGGTTGAATACCACTGTATTACAGCACATGTCCAAATATTACAGACCTCGTGGTCTGGTTATTATTCTTACTAATAAGAAAAGAACGAGCAACGCACATATCGGAAGAAAACCGATGGTAAAATAATGAATTTTAATTACATAAAATATTAACATGAAACAAATGAAATACCGGTATTGAAATTAAAATATTTAAAACACAAGAAAATAAACCAACGGGCTGATCACCCGTTTGCCAGTCACTTCGATTACGGAAACAACAGCAAATGGATTGATTTGCCGTTGCCCTAAAGACGCCAATAGGCGTGATGGGAAACAATGGCAAAGAAAACCTATCTGCTGTTGCCCTAAGACGCCACTAGGCGTAATGGCCACTGACTGCTTTGACGGTCGGTGGCTAAGGACGGAAGAAGAAGAAGAAGAGAAGACAAGAAAATAAAGTGAACAAACAGAGATAGAAATAGTCCTACAGATCAAAAAAAAAAAATATGTGTCCAAACGTTGTACATTAGTCATGTAAAAGAAACTATTCTAAGTGAAAATGCTGTATTAGACAAAGTGCAATCGGTTTAAAAACAAGAAGAATAGATAGACACAATAGGCAATACAACAGAACATATTGACGACTGTCTATGGGATCTAAATATCTTGAATTGCTTACATTTTAAATATTTGTATGTGCGTCTAACATCAAAAGTTCTCAACGTTCATCCAGTAAAGGTTTCGCAGACCACAATAGCAGTGTTTCCGGACATCACGGCGCATAACAGAAAAGTGTGTTAATCCAGGGGTTCTCAACACTTTTTTGCTCATTGCCCCCTTCTGAGTCTAATTTACCTCTGCGGTCTCCCCCCCCCCCCTTTTCATAGTAGCTGTTAGTTGGGGAAAAAGGTACTTTACCATCTTACTATGGTGTGACGAAATGGACGACCTCTTCACGATCTCGATTTCACTCCGACAGGATCAGAGACATACTGTGTACTGATTTTTATTTGTGTACTTTTAAAAGTACCAATTTCTTCTCATTATCGGCTAAGGAGCAAGTAGTTTGTATGTTCAAACATTTGTGACACTCCTTGCAGATAATATTTATCCCAGCCTGCGAGAAGCAACTAGATAAGATGAGCGCCGGCGTGTTTAGATAAGCGACTCGTTTGTTAACAAGCTGGGCAAACACGGAGTTTTGCGTGCTCATACGACAGATAATGAGATTACTGTCTGCGTGATACATGTGGGCAGACAAGTGTGACATAAGCACTACCAGGTCATCCTTGATACACCAACATTACTTTTTAATAAAGTAATAATTATTATAGCTTACCCATGTTGAAATGTGAGTCTACCGATCTGCCTGTGAGAGTGTGACGTATAATGGAAATAAAGCCTCCGATATCCGACAGCCTTTCGTGACCTCAGCGTAGTTTTAAGATTCGCTAACAAAGTCACGCATTTTTCTGCCTGTCTCACTCACCTTTTAATCCACGCCTCTTTTACATGACCATATCAAACGAGCTTGTTTACCAACTTTCGCAACCTGCCATTCATAGCAGGGGGCGAACCACGTTCGTTTACGCAAGTTTCTCACGCGAGCGAATCTGTCAATATTAAGATGACGAGCAGATCGCACCTGGAAAATACGTGGAAAGGTAACGGCCTTTGAAGATTCTCTATAAGGGGAGCAAATCCTTTGATCTCGAGAAAAATGGAAACTCTCGGACGGTAGCCCGCTATACGGGTTAAGCTTTTGTTGTCGATTAGCAACGGCCGGCAGAAGCGACCGTTAAACCCTTGATCTGGGAAACGCAGTTTCAGATTTCTCTGCTGGGAAACGGAGTGTGAGAAGTCACATCTTCTAGAGATCATAACAACATGACCATATATAAACTGCGTCTTTCTAAAATCATTATTAGAGTAGCTCATATTTTTTTTTCGGAGAGTCTAAACACGTTGTCTAGAACCACTGGGAATATATGTTGTCGTGAAGTCGGATTCACAACACGTTATTCTGAGCAACTCTGAACAAACAGCGTGCCATACTTTGTGAAAACTGTATGAGACACGGATCAATCGGATGGTACCTTCATGCAGTGTTTACAAAAAGCATTAGGCAGTCAAAATGGGCAGTCTAAATCTGTGCAAACCAGTGGAGGATGGAATTAAACTACAGCAATATGAGCAAAGGCAATACTAGGAATGTTGCTCTACCCGTAAGTACTTAGACTTCCACGAATAGTGATATAGTAATGGAGAAATCTCGAGTAGAATGCATCGAGACATCAGGTTAGTCCATAACATTTTCTGTTAAGGTTACGCATAGAATAAAATGGACTTAGGAAAGTAAAAGACAATTAGTTAGAAAGGAAAAGAATAATCCAGAGCGTATTTTAAGCCTAAGATGAAGGAGATCGGTTCAGGAATAACGAAGATAATTGAAATTTTAGTTTTCCAGATTTGTACTCCTAGTCAGATTTTGCATACATTTTCGGAACGCAAACACACTTTTAGCAGTAAACTCCATCTGTCGTCCGGCCTTGGCCTAGGACGTGCCTTAAATAGAAAGTAGGCCATACGAATTTCAAAATACAGTGAGCATCAGCGTGTTAATGCAGATTGCCTTTGCCTTTTGTATCTGAGAGCAGACTAATAGATACCCATTAACAGCTCGACTGTATGTACTTGAGGGTAAGAAAGAATGTATATAAATATATATATATATTTCTAATTAACTAATTAGATTGTGCGTTAGGCAGTGTGTGGATGTGTTATGAAACTACTGTGTATTCTGGAGGCAAAACCCAAGCCAATATAAATTCAAATAAATTGAGAATGATAGTGAAAGTGTGTCTATAGTGTTAGAAAAGCATTTAAAGAATTATTTCTTGATGGAATGGAACACACACCAGGAACGAAGGAAAGGATGAAAGGAATTACTTTACTGTATTGATTGATATATTACTTAGTATTGTTACACAAGACCTAATAAATGTATGCAGGCGAATCATGAACAGATAGATATAACCAAGGAATTGGAGAAAAATATATTCACAGTGAACTTAATTGTGTTATTGCTGATGTGATATGACCTGTACGTCTATCTGCAGTCTGTTGTCTAAAACTATCTCTCATCTCCTACTTCTGTGATAAAGAGATAGAGATAGGCAATATAGTGATGAAATTAAATATATTTCAGGTTGCATCCTGCAATTAACTTCCACATTAAGGAGCCAGACTCTACTATAGGATCTAGTGGTACGAGCGCCATTTGATTGTTAGAGGGACAGGTTACTGTTACGGCAGCTTTATTGGCATGGTCTGCTAGAGGTTAGCAGCATCCGATTTTAGGGGTTACAACGTGTAATGTAATGTAAAAGTATTATTGGTCTAGTGAACGCTGTGACGTTTTCAGCGTTAGTTGTCACGCACGGTGACCAAGAGACGAGACCCTTTTCTAGACGACCGTCGAACCGATAAGACGTGTCCTTGGAATGTTATATTGCCGGGCTTATATTGCCGCACAATTATATTACATTAATTAATGGACATGGGTCAGTCCAATGTGATAACGAAGAAAGATGAAGGTACAGGTTAGTAATTGACTAAACCTTGTCAACGTGAATTTATAGTCCGCCCTAGTTATTCTAATGCCAGACGCATAATCTCACTGTCGGTGTATTGGATTTTCCAACCACGCGTGCATACAGTTATGCGGTTCTGACTACTATGTTTTTCAAGCTAGGAGACAAAGGACTGATTTGTAAAGGAATAATATTTGAAGTATGAACTGCAACTTATTATTTATAATTCTTCATGATGACCATGTGTAAACTGTTCTTGTATGGAAGCGATATAATAAATGTTTGTGGACTCGAGAAAGGACTTATCAAGTCTATAACGTCAGAATTTGACTGTATGATGAAGTTGTCAATATTATATCCCACCTTCGCGTACTTCACCATCAAGAGCACGATCTCATAATTTACTGAGAAAAGACAATGGATAAATAGATGTAAACGTAAATAGAAGAGCCAGTATAAACCAGCCCCATTAACATTGTTAACGGCAACAGTGAGAAGCCAACGGTAACAGTGGTGGGCCATGGCGGGGACGAAAAAAAAAAAATTTTCTTGTTTACATGTGTTGCCAACTGTTTACCATTACAAGCAAGTCACATGATTTCCATAATACTACGTTGAACACATGACTACGCAATGCAAATCTGACGTCACTACATCGTGCGTAGATGCCGCGCTTCGAAAGGAACAACCGTCAACTCATTCCAGTTTTGATTAATATTTGCTTAATCAAGAAGACCAGACAAGAGAATACTGTGATCAGCCAATCATGAGCAAACAGTACTAGGCACTAGTCTAGTCCGTTGACGAATTTGACATCGCCGGAGCCTTCTAAAGATAAGTTTAGACCTAGGACGATTGTCATTCATTAACACACTAACGAGTCCATACCATTTTGCAGGCATGTCCTCTCTATTAATTGTTTATCGATGTTATATCTGTTTCTTTTTGTCCGTTGATGTTGTCCTTTATTTGCGGGTATGGTTGGGCGGCGGTTCATAATGAATAAAAATGGCTCTCAGGATGCCGATATTCATTCTGAATGTTCTCTAGGGCCGTTAGTTAATTGCTCTTAACGAAGAACCCATCGACGACCTTCCGATGAATTTCGTTCGTTCGTAATTGCAATTAATTGACCTTGCATGTTAGATGTCCAGTCAAGTTATAATTGGTGTATTTTAATGTATTTAGTTTCAATTTTTGTTCATTTCAGTAATCATGTTTGTAACCTATCGTGTTTTTTCTGACCTTACTATCATTCAGTTTAATTTTTTTTTTTCTGTACATTCGTCAATGAGTCCATGTATACGTCACTAATTTTTGTGTACACAGGTTAATTATCTATTCAGTTCATTCTTTAAGATCTCACTTCCGGTTTAGTCACCTTATTTATTAATGCAGTTTTATTGTGAAAATGTCTTTGTCTTGTGGTGCTACTGTTCTGTAATCCTTGGTTAACCCATGGTATTGTTTGTATTCATTTCATCCTTCTGTAAATTAATATTAATGCCATAATTTCTTCATTAATAATATTGTAGATTAATATAATTAAATTTTTATGAGTTTTAATGAGGAATTGGGGACTTTGCACATATTTGCAGTAGTGGTCCTAGAAATGGGCAATGCACTTTATGCCTCATGATTAAGGCATAAATTATAATGATTAATTATTAAAACTTTATAACATATTAATACATATCTAATATAACTTAGTACACTTTCTCATTACTATATTGTGAACTTAGTGACAATTAAGATTAATTATTTGGGGATAATACACATAATTATTAAATATTAATATTAAGCGCTTGATATAATTTCAGCAGCTTATATAACTAACTATCATAACTATTTATGATAGATATTCAGTGAGTATATATATAATATTTTATAAAAATATTATAGTTTGTGGAACTTATACATAGCAATACAGTAATATTACAAATTTCTTGTATTAAGGGAATTATTACTTTAAACTACCACCATTCAAGTTACACATGGATGACCTTTCATCGTGGCTGGCGCGCTTTGAGGATATATGTAAAGTCAATAACCTTGACAAAACTGCATGGGCACTTAAACTTAAGGAATTTCTGGATGGCGAACCTGCAAGTGCAGCACAAAATATAGATCCAACATTATCCACAGACTATGAGGCCATTAAGACGTTGTTATTACGCCGTTTCCACTTGAACGAAGAGTCATGTAGATTACGTTTTAAAAGTTTGTTGCCAGATAACAATAAAGATTTCACAGGTTTTATTGCTAACATACGCAATACTTTTAACAGATGGGTTGAACTGGCAGGTGTCAACAAATCTTACGACAAGTTAGTCGATTTGTTATTGAGGGATAAAGTATTATCTTCTGTCAGCCCACCATTCTTTGCTTATCTGCAAGAAAGAAAACCAGAATCTATTGATGAGTTAGAAAAAATTTCTTTAAATTACTGCACAGCTCATCCGAATGTTAATATTTCTGGCTCGTTGATAAGAGAACCACTTCCTGTAGCCTCCAATATGGCATATCATAATCATAACAAACCTAGAACACACAGTGTGGACAGAGGTAGGTTCAAAGGAAACTATGACATTAATTTTCATAAGGGACAGAATAACTTTAACAATAACTTTAATAGAGGAAGACAACAAACCAGAAATTTTTCACCTCAGTCAAGATTACAAACAGTAATCACGTAACTAAAGTTATAATCGGTCATATAATTATAATAATGGTAACAAGTGGAACAATAGCGATAATTATAACTCGAGACAACGAGATAACAGTTACAATAGAGGACAAAGGGATAATTCATCCAATTAATCTCGTCATCGTTCTCATTCTAGAAGATCGACAAATTAAATAACCATAACTTACAGGGGCAGCGTTACTACTGCTACAAACCCCTGGTGTTCAGAGTTTCACCTACTGATAACAAAATAGGGTCTGCATCTACTTGTTTTGCAGTGAATTATAACGTGGCAGATAGTTGGCCAACATGTAATCTTATACTTCAGAAGGCAGAAGAGACAGTTCTGAACTGCGGACCATTTTACCAGAAGTCAGTCTAGCAGTTACAATGACGGAACGGAACAGCTCGCTTGATCACTTCAACAGAGGGAAAAGTTAATGGGTCCATCGTCTCAGTCTTAAGAGTATTCGGGATCGACCCCACGATCGGAATCCCGTCAGACACTTGTTTCATCCGAATTGTGCAACTGGAGTAACATGTCAGGTGTATGACATTTTGGTGGGAACCATAGAATGTTATAACTGCTATTATCTATATTGATACACCGTTTTTCACAGGCAACGTTAAAGCATGCAGTATAAGAAACCCAATTGCCGACCTTATGGTGGGATGCAACCACGGGAGTAAAGATTGCACACCAGAAGAGATTATTGAATGGGAAAAAAATAATCTATGCATCGGAAATGCAGCAATAACCAGAGCACAATACAAAAAAAATTAGAGACTATGGACACTGAAAACAAGGAAACGACGATCATGAAAGTATCGAGTTTCATTTCTGCTATTGACCCTGAGTATCCTTTGCTGCAAAACAGAGGGAAGACAGGGTCACTAACAAAAATTTTTTTCAATGGTCAACAAAGTTGACTCAATCTTTTGCTATGAACAAAAATAATATTGTTCGTCATTGGTTTAGTATTAAAAAATGACATTTTATTAAGATGTTTTATGGATAAAACTCAGATAAGACATACAAGTCATGGTATCCTTTTGCTTTTAGAGAACGTACATTCTTCAAACACGCATGATTCTTTTGTGCAGGTCACATGGGTTATACTCGTACAGTTTCGCGAGTATTTATCTTCTTTTTTTTGGGCCGGGAGAGTAATCACGTATATTTCACAGTAAACGCTCCTGTACGATATGCCAAAGAAGTGAAAGCAACGGGGAGCCTTTCACTCGGCGCCTATTCAAGGCTTGTGACTTATCTGTGAGACCTGTTCGACAAAATGGCCATTGATATCATTGGCCCACTTTTACCATCAGCCAGAGGACATAAGATTTATTCTCACTTGCACATCGATTTTTATGCACACGATGGCCAGAAGCCATACCATTGAAAACAACACCACCACACGATGTAGCTGATGCACTACACCTGATCTTTTCTATAGTTGGTTTTCTAGAAAACTTTTGTCAGAATCATTGTTTCCTCAATTTATATCTGAGACTATGACGGAGTATCGTGGTAATGAACGATTGGCAAAATAGAGAAATCTCAAGCAGCATTTATCTCAACCAATGAATTAATGGTGCTGTAGAAAACTTTAAAACCCGTCACACTCAAACAAATGTTACATTAAGTTACAGATTAACCATCCTCACGGACTGGGACAAACAAGAGTTCTACCAGCTGTGGTTAATTCGCTTATCGAGAGGTGCCACATGAAACAAACTGGATTCTCTCCATTTCAACCTAGTCTTTGGCGCTCTCCACCAAGAGGTCCTATGGGACTAATAAAAGAATTATTGATTTGGACTCCGAGATGACTCAGGATACACAGTCATTCCTATGAGTATGTAATTAATCTCCGGAATAGACAATTATTGATGCCTTAAAATGGCAACAGCTTCATCTGAGGCTGCAAAAAGAGAAAGCAATAGAATTTCCAAAACAGTAATAGACGATTACGTCAATTATTTCCAGGATTCAAGCTTATGTGTTATTGTCCAACATAACAATAATAACTACTAAATCGTGGAACGGTCCTTACCAGGTTATCAATAAGATTTCTGATGTTGATTATGTCCTGGACATTAAGGGACATCACAAAATATTTCACATAAATATGCTCAAGCAATTTCATACTCGACCTGAACATCTACAAGCTATTTTTCATGAACTAGATGACACTTTCGTACCTAGATGTCACTATTCTAATTTGTCTGTTATCCAGGAAGAAGAATCATCTTTTCCTGAGGTACAGTTAGCATTACCTGTACCTTAGTTACAGCCTAGTGAATCTTGGCGGACGTAACCATCCCTCCTCTCCGGTTACACCGCAACAAGCATCAACGATTGCTGAACTTCTACATTCTTATCAAGATGTATTACCGACATTCAAGGTCGCACATTCAGTCATTAGACTGACATCACTCGTAATGATGATACTCCAATTCGGGGACAGCCATATTCTGTTCCTCTACACTTGCTTCCTAAAACTACTAAGGAACTTGAACAGATGTTATCTTTAGGAATTATCGAAACTTAGTAATTGCCCTCCCCATTTTCTTCTCCATTAGATATTGACCGAAAGAAGGACAATAACATTAGGCAATGCGTCTACTATAGAAAATTAAAAGGCACAAAACGATTGTTAGATAGCGTACCACAATCACTTCTCGAATGACTTAACTGCCACGTCTATCGACAGCATCTATATCAACTAAGATAGTGACTTAACTTAATGTTATTGGCAGATACCAGCTAACCCGAAAAAGCTAAATACTACACAGCCGTTTTTCACTCCCGTCGTTCTATACCCAGTGGAATATGGATGCCTTTTGGGCTTGTTAACGCTCTGCTACCTTTGTATCGCATGATGCGAACACATTTTTTAGGTTAGACCCAGACATTATTACATACATTGATTGACCATATGCTTATTTAGTTCATCTTTGAGGAACATGTTTTGGGTCTCGAATACGTTTAGTGGATACATTAAGAAATAAACAATTTAACTGCTAAACCCACAAAATTACAAGTAAGCGTTTTCACGGAAATAACTTTTTTGGTCACATTATTGGAGCATGGATATATCCGAACACTACCCAGTACAGTTTCAAAAATTTTAAACATTTCCCGTTCCTCAAACGAAGAAACAGGTTTGAAGCTTGTTAGGTCTAGTCCAATATTACAGTAGATTCGTACCTAACCTGTCAATCCATCACGGCTGTATATTGTCCTCAGGTTACTGAGGAAGGACATGCCAGTGAAGGTGACATGGACTAATGAGTGTAATAATGTATAAACCTTAATATTATTATATCTTCTTCAAACCCACCTATTTTGAGACTTGTTGATGCTTTTCCAAAAAGTTTATTATCCGCACAGATGCGAGTCAACTACGGAATTGGCGCAGTGTGTTGCTCCAATACCATGACGACATCCTCCATCCAAACTTGTACGTGTCACGAAAAACTGAAAACCCCAGAAGTGAAATACTTACTGTTGACGCGAACTTTTAGCCGTCGTGTGGGCGATAACCAAACTTGAGAAATTTCTTAACTGGGAGCCCCTCTCATAGTAACAAACAGGATCAGAGTGGCCGTAGCATCACTACGACGGGCTAATCATAAAAGTCCAAAGCCTCACCAGATCTTCTATTCTCCTTCAACCATTCAACTTTTGATTGAGTACATTTCTGGGACAGACAATATGTCGCAGACGCACTTATCTAGAAATCCTTTGGATGTCTAGTAATCAACACTAGACACATATTTATAATACGTCAACTGAAATGTACGTGTCACAGAAGACTTGACCCTACTCGAAATACATAAACATGAAGATAACCTTTTGCTTTACAATTCAACTAAATAACTTGTACAGACGATTGCGAAAACGAAATGAAAATAAATCAATTGACACTATTGTTCGTATTTACACCAGAACTTTGTGTGAGTTTCGATTTGGACAAAACTATTGACACATTTCCTTGCATTCATACTTGATGAAATAATAGATCTAAAACAGCTATCAAAGTGGACCTCATGTTGGACGTATGAACAATTGTCAATACTTCGATTCTCATGAACTGAAACATTTAAATATTTGATTGTTAATCGGAATTCACAATGATCAAGCCTACGTATGGATCATCATATCCAACTTTCATTAATTTTAATAAAATACGTAAAAATAAGGAAAAATAAAAAAAAAAGGTGAGATAAATATGAAAAAAATGAAATGAAATTTGAAGAAGAGAAAAAAAAATTTTTTGAAAGAAGAAAAAAAAAAGATCTCACATGATTCTTAGATAATGTTATTGTATGTAACTGTTATGTTTATTAATTAGGTTGATACATTACATACTACATTATTGTTTAAATTAGTTACATAGGTTTTAACAACTTAATACTACACTTAATTGATGTCAAAACACACATAATTAAGTTACAATTTTATACATTACTTTCTTTCGCTACTTTATTTTTCATATATTTATTTCTCTACTTAACATAATCTTTCAGTTTCTCACATTAGATTTGCAATAACTTTATTTTGATTACACATCAATATAATTAATTAAATTTAATTTTAACTCGTTAGATTAGTCTGACATGACAGTTCATTGCGACATATTTTAATTTAATTATTTATTAGATATAGCAACATTAGTCATTTTATGATATAAACATCTTATGTATAATATGATGATTAATATATTAGATGACTGTTACAAAGTCGACCCATGACCACGAACACTGTTCTAGACAGAACATCGTAGTCCATATGCCGCATTGTTGGTTAAATTTTTTCGATATTGTTAAATTTTTTTTTTTTTTTTGGTATTCATTCAGATAGATTTTTTTTCCCCCAGTGGACAGGGAATTGTTACGGCAGCTTTATTGGCATGGTCTGCTAGAGGTTAGCAGCATCCGATTTTAGGGGTTACAACGTGTAATGTAATGTAAAATTATTATTGGTCTAGTGAACGCTGTGACGTTTTTCAGCGTTAGTTGTCACGCACGGTGACCCAAGAGACGAGACCTTTTCTAGACGACCGTTTCGAAAACGATAAGACGTGTCCTTGGAATGTTATATTGCCGGGCTTATATTGCCGCACAATTATATTACATTAATTAATGGACATGGGTCAGTCCAATGTGATAACGAAGGAAAAAGATGAAGGTACAGGTTAGTAATTGGACTAAACCTTGTCCAACGTGAATTTATAGTCGCCCTAGTTATTTAATGCCAGAGTCGCATAATCTCACTGTCGGTGTAATTGGATTTTCCAAACCACGCGTGCATACAGTTATGCGGTTTCTGACTACTATGTTTTCAAGCTAGGAGACAAAGGATGATTTGTAAAGGAATAATATTTGAAGTATGAACTGCAATTTTTATTTATAATTCCTTCATGATGACCATGTGTAAACTGTTCTTGTATGGAAGCGATATAATAAATGTTTGTGGACTCGAGAAAGGACTTATCAAGTCTATAACGTCAGAATTTGACTGTATGATGAAGTTGTCAATATTATATCCCACCTTCGCGTACTTCACCATCAAGAGCACGATCTCATAATTTACTGAGAAAAGACAATGGATAAATAGATGTAAACGTAAATAGAAGAGCCAGTATAAACCAGCCCCATTAACATTGTTAACGGCAACAGTGAGAAGCCAACGGTAACAGTTACCCAAATCCCAAGGCCTGGAGGAGACACAGTTTTCTTGCCAGACCCAAGGTGGAACCAGAATAGTACATCAAGAATTGGAGCTAAGTAGCCATACAAGGCTACTGTTCAGTTATTCCAAGTTCACCCAATATAGTGAAATAAAATGATGAAGTTCGAGTGCTTTTAGCTAGGCAAACGTCCTAGTCAGTAATTAACAAAAATTCTACTTCTGTGAACAAAATAGAATTAAGCTTAACATACAAACCTTCTACATTCTAGAGTGATTTCAGCCAAGAGAGGAGAACACTCCTATAGTTTTAACAGACTGTATATATATATATATATATATATATGTATGTCAGCAGACTTACTTAAATTATTTAAGTTAAGTTACAGTTCGTGTTGGTAAATAGTTTAGTTAATACCCCTAGCAGAGCTAATAATATATACACAGAGGAGGATCTGGAGAGGAGCAAGTAGGAGCTTAGGGTAATATATTACCATCTTCCCTGGGAACTTATGCAGCTTGATCCCACCTTTGATGTCCATACACCCTTACTCTTTTCAGAGAAGGGGGTATTGCTTATAAGACCAGACTCTTATCTGGCACTATCCTGGTATCACCTGATACAACTTTGTGTCCAGGATACTTTATAATTTCTATAACAAACTAACCTCTCGCGACAGATGTGTTAATAGAGCGTGGTGTTTCTTTCTGGATTTCTGGTAATATATAAATTTGTGCTTAAGCGTATTAAAGTGTTACAAGTTTTAGCATCTTAAATTCACTGTGATTTTCTAGGTGTTAAGACTAGCGAATTAAATAAAGCGTAGCTATTTTTATTCCACATGTTTCAGTTGGAATGTAAATTTAATCACCCGCTATAACACAGAAAGAGACGGTTTAGTTGACTAATAAATACACTAGGCGACTGATAATTGACGGAATACAATTCACTTTTATTTCATTGTGTGTAATTTAGTAAGTGACTGTGTTTGACTATCTCATGCGACTAAACAAACAGACGCCGAAAATCTAATAGTTATTAATGAAAGGCGATATTTGTTGAGTTCGCGTAGGGATAATTTAATCATAATTGACATTATGCGCTGATTGTTGACCGGAGCAGGAGGAGGAAAAAGGCTGCATGCCTCAACAAAACTTGCACCCGCTAAGCGACGCGCGACAGGATAGGCTAGACATTACGTGCGCTTTTTAACTTTAATCAGGACTGACAGAGAGAATGAGAGATGTCACGTCCCCTTCCGTGTATATATATATGAAGATATCATTAGCAGTAATCTGTTCATAATGTTCCTATATCCTTTAGGCAACCTGATCAACGGCGACCAGCGGTTTTTTATGTGGCTATATCTTGGGCCTTGACTCTATTTTTACTGATTGGATTAAAGTTGTCTTCTGTTGGCTGATGCGTCTCCAAGTTTCAGTTGTGAACAGGACGGGCCACAGAGACGAACGAACATTGTAATAGTAAATTTTAACTGGACTTACAAAATACCCAGATATATTCTTTTTTGCATTGTTATCAGCCCATTGAGGTGAAATAACAATAACTGTTCACCCGACTTCTGATAGTCGTTTCCAAGAGGATATTTATCCAGAAGAGTCACGCTATTTCAGAATCGGCACTCACCAGAGCCAGCAGATAGGATTTACCAATCAACCACGTATCATCATCAGTAACAATTTTTTTAGCAACTAGCTGTGTCCAAATACCAGAAGTATTAGGTTTTCCATTCTTTGCTGTGAACACTAGATCTCGATTTTTCTACCATTACTATTCGAGGTGACACTATCGATCCAGGATTACCTCACCAAACCTGGCGTCCACCTTATAAAGTTATTGTCAAGGCTGGACAGGGGCCAAATTTGGCACTGTACCCTGACACTATCAATATCGATAAATATATTCAGGATAACTGTACATTCCTGGAAATATCACCAAGATTAGGTAAGGAGAGAGAAAGCGTGGCCACGTATGTCAGAGAGAGAGATTGAATATTTTTTTGTTACGGTAGCTCGTTCCAGACTAGCTTATTTGGCTGTATCAATTGTTTACCTTACGGAGTAGCACGTATTATGAACTTTGTGTTTCTTTACTGTCTATATACTGTAACCTGTTGCTAACCTTTTGACCTTTGGGGTTATTAACTTGGTTGGGTTCTTATCTTCTCAACGAGGGGAGGGCATAGGTATTCTGTTATATTTTCTATGCATGTAATTCTGATGTATCTGATCTTTCTCTTTTAGATATTCGATGTTGTAAAGTTTAGTGATAATAAACAACAAAAGAACTAACTTTGTGTGTGTTGGTCAGACCCATACCCATTTAACCATAGTTTTTTCACGTTTGTGTGTCTTGTTGTCACATAGCTGTGTGTGTGTGTATGTGTTTAGTAAACTTATATTTCTCAATATAAGGGGGTGCAAGATTGTCTTATACTAAAATATAGTCGTATAGATAGGCTGGACAAGAGAAACTATTCAGTCCAGAGACAGATCTTCTCCTTAGCTATTCACCTGTGAAAATCTATTTCTTACACTTTTACTTCTCACGTATTATCACCATCTTCTATACTCAGGCGGGACCTTAAATAACTTTAAAACCTATCTAAGCACGACAGAGAGTTTATGCAAGGCATCAGATTTCCATATATGATAATACGTGACCTTTGCAGGCACGCACCTTATATCACGTGGGACTATTTTGAAAATATCACACCCGCACGGCATGATTTGAAATGATGGGATCTTTCTGATTTATTTCATAACAACATTGAGGGGGAATATAACCTAGAATTTGTTCAAACCCACTTCACTGTGCAAAAACTGCTGTGAGACACGCTCGCTAGAAGAACCCAGACTTGCCAAGTTAGAATTCAAGAATTCCTTTTATCTGACTAGACCTTTTATTAGAGTACTCCAAAAGGACTTACCAAAAAAAAAAAAAGCTCAGGAAATCTCTAACATTGTAACAAGGAAAACCAGGACTAAGGAAAACCAGGACTAAGGAAAACTGAAACACACGGAATCAGAGAGGGAATCTATTGTCAAATTAAAGACACCCCAGACGCGTGTAAGAGACCGACTCGTGTCTTTTTTTCATCTGTGCAACAAGTCTGTAGCCAAGATTGGCGTAAGTAGTGCTTTTTTTCATTCTATGTTTCATTACTAACATGTGAACTAACACACACACACGCACGCACGCACGCACGCACGCACGCACGCACGCACGCACGCACGCACACACACACACACACACACACATATATATATATTACCATGTGAATTTTAATGTGTGAAAATTGCTACAGGATGCCCAAGTCATTTGAGGCTGGCAACCTCAGTATCTAGAATGATTAGTTCATGACCCACCACTGCACGAGCTAGTGAGTGCTTTATTGCTAGTTTCGTAAAGAGAACTAACAGCATAAAGTAGTTCCAGGTTCCCTATGGAGCAGGGAGGGAAAGATGAAAAAAATGATGTACATTCTAAGTATAATACTTACATTTTCAAAGCAGTGTACATGTCCCTATAAACATATTCACTTCAAAATTAATGTACGTTTTCAAGCTTAAACCAGTGTAAATGTCAATGTGGAAATATTCATTTTATTGAAGTTTCAAACTTTTCAATCAGTATAAACATAAATGAAAACATATTCAATTTATATTGTTAACACTTTTCAATCAGTGGAGAAGTATATGTAAATGACTATCTGTATTATTAACCTTTTCATTTAAATGTCATGTAAAGCTAAAGCTATTCTATTTAAATGCAAAGAACTTTTATCCCGAGGGATTAAATTTAATTCTCATCGAGGGTAAAGTCTGAGTAATTAGGATGGTGGTATGGGAAGATAGGAACCCATAATTATTGGGTGGAAAACACCATACTCAAAATAGTGTTTTGTTCTATTATTTTACCATAGTTATTGGTGGTACCAGCAAAAAGTACTATCTCTGGAACAAGAAGGGAACCGTGGCTTAAGCTTTAAGACGAAGGACCCACGTGGTAGACTCTCCTTGACGTTTCTGGGAAACGAGCTACCCCCGACAACCTTGACCAGAGACGAGCGCGAGCAGAGTGAAAAGAACCAACCCATAAGAAGGAGCAGAACCGTCATTGGCAGCTAAGTTCAAATATATGCTGCCACTTGAACTTCTTGTAACATCTCACATTCCCCAAAGACTGTGATGATAACTATCTCGATCCATAACTATTCAAATTATTTTCCAACTGTTAAAACCTAAAGTGATTATTAAATTTTGTTATTTGTAATGTTACAAATTTAACTTCGATTTAATCATTTTAAAGTTACTGCATGTTTGTCTCAGTCAAATTACTACACACACTCTAAACAGAGCTATACTAAAATAATAGAATTCCACTGAGTAAATCAGGGGTGGGGGCTTAAACGAGCTGAAAGTAATAAGTGCTTAAATCGGTAGAATTACTTCTTACAAAAGCGTCGGTATTCTGAATATCTTGTGAAAGAACCCCCTTTGTAATAGAAGTGTTCACCCCTCCACTACATCTCTGCCAAGAGTAATCTTGTGCGAAGGTAGATACCTTTGAAGCCCATATTAGATACTCTTGAGTTTTGGCCACTGTTGGACCACTACTGCAAAGCAGGGGAGGCAATACAGTCACTATATTACAAAAACTAAAGCTAACATATAAAAAACAAATAAGGATTTGAGTCAGTAATCCAAACTCGTGAAAGACTCGCCCCAGATACATACAGATTAACCAAAGAAACCATCCAGTGAAAACTAAAAACATACTAACTTAGAAAATAGCATATTTTGGAATTTCTTTTAAAAACCATGTTGAACTATAACTACAAAAGGAAAAATACCGACTAGAGATAATATAGTATAAAATAAATACAAACAAAAACATATTACAATAAAGGAAACACGTCCTGATATAACCAACAACTCCATGTACATGGTAGATGGTTGAAAGGGGCGTGCTACAAAGAAAAGTAGCAAACACATTAATTAAAAAAAAAAAAATTTACCTTGCGAAACGTAAACAATTCTGCGTGTAAAGCAGATACGTCTGTAGGGGAGTAGAGTGTTAGAGACTTCACTCTACTGATCCAACATAGAGAGTAAAAAGAATGGAAAGGCATGATTTATGACAAATAAAAGCGATTGGTGAGAAAAATGAAGACAAAGAAATGATACTGCCGTAGGGCTGAAGGTGTGAGAGGTCACACAAAAGAGCATGTTAAGACGTTCTGGGACAGATAGAGAGAGACAAAGGCAGAGACACAAAGGCAGAGACACAGAGAGATATAGAGATAACGAGACAGAGAGATAAAGACTGTGGACACACGTAAGGCTGTTTGACAACAACGAACATAATGAAAAAATATCCGGAATAAGCAAGTAAAATTGGTATATGTTACTATACACACAGTTATAAGACTACGTGTAATCTAGTCGTGTTATGATGCGACCCTGAAGCAAAACTATATTTTACAGGTTGGGTCCAGCAGCAAATGAGAACCGCGCAAGGATGGCTCTACAGAATCAGTTTGCGTTGCGTTACTAGCGGACATACCTAGCAAATTATAAGAGAAGATATGCAAGCACAAATTATATCTGTAGTACGGAAATTTGCAAGGATGTCTTCTTGGAGGCAGTTTATAAAATAGAGCTCAAAAGAACTGTAAGGAACCATACAAAGAAGCAGCCATAAATGTTACATGGGACAGCAACAACAACAAAAATCGATAGTAAACTGTTTCTGATTTCACGATCATACTCACAAGCAGCCCCCCCCCCTACCCAAAAAAAAAATCACACAGCAAACCCCAGGTCCCACATTTCCATTAAAATTGGACTGCTTTTATATGCTCAGTCAAAGATGGTTCCTTAAGTCACTCTTCACTGCGCATTTTCTGTCAGTCCTCTCAGACACGATGAAGCCATGACAATTAGGACGGTGTCAGTTTTCACCCGTCCTTGTCGCCCACTGCAGGGATAACTGAAATATCTTCGGGGAGCTTCAGGGAGTGAACGATTGGGAATGGGTTCTTCTCTCACCTTTCAACTCCCAGCGGAGCATAGGCCTACAACAAAGTCATGCCAAGTCTTCCTGTCACGTGCCATCAGCTCAAAGTCTTTCCAAGTCTTTTTCATCCCCTTCAAGTTTGACTCCAATTCTCTTCTCCGTGCGTTCTTTGGTCTTCCACGACTTCTCCTACCGGTGGGATTCCAGAACAAGGATTGTCTGGTAATCCTATCAAACAGGATTTCTCAATGTGTGTCCTATCCATTTCCAGCGTCTTCTTCTCATTTCTTGTTCCAGTGGCGCTTGTCTAGTTCTTGTCATTAGTTCCACATTGGTGATCTTGTCATACCACTTCAATCCTTCTATTCTACGCAAGCATCCATTTATGAAAGTCTGTAGCTTTTTGGTTGTCGTTTTTGTTGAAATCCTCAGAAATGAGGTATCTGAGGAAGGTGGTTGAAATAACAAGAAGACGCATGGTCCGCAACCAGACGATACATCAAGGCCTAAAATCCCGACCCTTGCAGTCCCAAGTAGAACAGTCCAAACTAAAATGGTTTGGTCATGTCTGCAAAATGGGAGAAGATCGGCTACCACGACAAGCATGGGAAACTAAGAGCCAGGGATCCAGACCTCCAGGACGACCCAGCGTCCGCTGGAAGGACAACATTAGACAATCGTTGAAGGACTGAGGACTAGAATGGAACCAGGCTAGGAGGAAGACAGCCGATAGGATAGTCTGGCTCTCTCTCTCTCTCTTCGAAACCTCCACACCTCACGGTAGAAGGGGAACGACCAAGTAAGTTAGTTTTTGTTGATCGTGAATGAATGATCGATAAATATATTAACCGATCAAGAAATTAAGACCAGATATCAGGGGCTTATTGCTATAGCGGTGAGAAACACAGAAGAACAACCTGATAACTTGGAAACCCTCTGGCTTAAATTTAAGGACATCATAAAGACAGCTGCTGCAGAAGCATGTGGTGAAGCCCGACTTGGAAACAAGAAAAAGAGGACACCTTGGTGGACAGAGGAAGTCAAAGAGAAAATAAGAGAGAAGAAAATGGTATGGAAACAATACTTAGGAGCTAAAAACACACCAGGACAAATACAGCTGTAGAGCAATATAGAGAATAAGTGATACTCAGAACAGAAGCAAAGAACAAGGTGCTGGAATCAAATCAGAAGTCCTGGGAAGAATTTGGAGAAAAGCTAGAGAAAGATGCGCAAGAAAACCAGAAGTTGTTCTATAAGACCATAAAAAACATCAGGAAGGAAAAACAATGCCCTCTCAAACTGATAAAGGACAAGCAAGGCAAATTACTTACTGCCCCGAAGGAAGTAATGGAAATATGGAAAGAATATTTCTCAGAACTCTTTGATGTTGAGCAAGGTCAAACATCAGAAATGATAACCAGTAGCACAGAAGAGGAAACCAATGGTGATGAAGATGACATACAGATGGAAGAACTGAAAACAGCACTGGAGAAAATCAAGATGGGCAAAGCAGCATGGCATGATGGTATAACACCAGAAATGGTTAAGTACATGGGAGCATCAGGCGACCTATTACTCTTAAGGGTCCTACAGGCTGCGTGGTGCAAACAGACCATACTAAAGGATTGGGAGATTGCCATCATAACACCAATTTTCAAAAAGGGTGACAATCAACAATGTGGAAACCACAGAGGCATATCCCTTCTCAGTGCCCCTGGTAAAATCTACTCTAGAATCCTAGAGCAGAGACTCCGACGCCTAGCTGAGCCACAATTGGATGAGGTCCAGTGCAGATTCCGAGCTAACCAAAGTACTCAAGACTTAATCACACTTAGACGGCTGAGTGAACAGGCCCTTGAGTATAAGAGTGAGATCCATCTTTGTTTCATAGATCTGGAAAATGCGTTTGACAGGGTCCCCTGGAGCAAACTTTGGGACTGTTTGGCAAGGAAGAACATTCCAGCACCTCTGATTCATGTTATACGGAGCTTCTACAAGTCTTGCAGAAATTATGTGAGGACAGCAAACCATAAGTCAGAAGAGTTCAGGACCACCACTGGTGTAAGACAAGGTGATATCCTATCACCTTATCTTTTCATACTCCTCATGGACGATGTCATCAAGGCATGTAAGGAGAGAACAAGAAAGTATTCAGTTGGGTACTGGAAGATGAGACAGGTCTGTATTTCAGAGCTGGCATTTGCTGATGATGTTGCCCTGATTGCTAAATCAGAGGCACAACTCCAATCCAACCTGCAAATCTGAAAGGAAGAGCTGGAGAAGAGAGGGATGGTCATGAGCAGCTCTAAAAAAAATTCGAAGATGATGAACTAGTAAGAGACCAAAAAGCACAGACACAGAACAGAACTGGAAAGAGACAGGAAAGGGATAAAGAAGACATTTTAAAAAACCTTGAACAAATGGCACAGGACAAGAAGGCTCAGATTGTATTTATCGAAGCCCTCTGCCTCCCAGAGAGCTGACAGATAATGATAATAATGATGATGATGATGAAGATGATGATATATGTATAATTTAATCATTGTCAGAACTGCAGAAATTCATGGACTGACACACAAGCAGATACATGTTATGCAGCAAATACACACTAACCCAGACACGCAAACATAGACACGTACACATTTTCTCAACCCGCTTCTATTTATAGTTTGGTATATAATTCTTTGTCTGACGTTTTAACTTTTCCTTTTTACGAGGCGTGTTCAAATGAAACCCCACTGTGCTGCGCCAAGTGGACATTCGTAGGAGGAGCATGATGACGTCACATCTGACGTAATAAGCACATACGAATGTACAAATGTGTAAGTGTTCATTCTCCTAGTATTCATTGCTTGTGCTGCAGACCGTTAAAATAATGGCTTGTGTGATAAGGAATCCGTCCAAAACATTCAAGTCACAGATTTCCGCCGGTAAGGTTGTTCTGACCGCATTTTTTGACCACGAAGGGCTTCTATTGGTAGACTTTAAAGAGCCTGGCGTGAACATCAGTGCCATCCGCTACAAAGACACACTAGACAACCTGCATACAGCCATCAATAATAAACGACCTGGCATGCTTTCACAGGTGTGATTCTGTTGCACGACAATGCTCGTCCACATGTTGCGAACATTGTGCAGGAAGCGTTAGCAAGGAAAAGGTGGGAAGTTCTGCCACACCCAGCCTACAGCCCCGATCTGTCACCATGTGACTTTCATTTGTTCGGACCCTTAAAAAAAATCTCTAAAGGGACAACGATTCGACTCCGATGCAGACGTCAGGGCCTCGGTGACCAAATGGTTCAATAAGCAACCAAAGTCATTTTTCTCGGACGGCATCCGCCGTCTACCCAAGCAGTGGGATGCGTGTCTGAATGCCTATGGTGACTATTTCTAAAGGACCCCAGTGAGTACTTCCTTCATAACAATTGCTGTATTTAATTCTACTACTCCTGCTGATGTACCTTACATATATTTGTTATAAAGCCACTGGGACGGGTTTCATTTGAACACACCTCGTAGCTGCTTCTATGTTCTTTTCCAAAACTTAAAAACATATCGAGGCAACACATTCCATGATGTCAAAGTCTGTGACAGAATGGGGCGACCCCTTTCGATCTCTGTTTCACTGTGAACGGTATTGCCTCCCCTGCTTTGCAGTAGTGGTCCAAAAGTGGCCAAAACTCAAAAGTATCTATTATAGGCTTAAATGGAGTCTATCTTTACACAAGATTACTCTTGGCAGAAATGTAGATGGAAGAATAGTAAAGCTTCTATCACATGGGAGTCTTCACAACTTGGATGGGATTTAACTGAATAAAGGAGGTCACTTTTGGCAGCGGATATTTTCACTTAGCTGGCAATGGTAGTTTCTTCTCCCTGTAGTGAAATTGACAGAGATACAACGGTAAAATATCTCCAAAGATAACATTTAAGGATAAAAACATAATGCGTAGGCTGCGAATAGTACATGATCGCCTAGACCGCGGGTCATCATCCTCCATAATAATTGACTCGCTAGACAGGAGGGGAACGGCGGATCAAAAAGGAAAAAAAATATGACTGGAAAGGCTAGGAGACGCAATTGGGGGGGATGGAGGAAAGAAAAAATCACGTCCCCCAAATTGACACGAGGTACGGAATTGGACGTTTTGCGATACCAAGCTTTTGATTTGAATGGAGCGGTAAAACGCAGATGTTAGGAATATTACAAAAAATTAAAAAGTAATTTTTTCTTAATATTAATGTTAGGAATATAAAAATTAGCTGGCCGGATGGCCTATTCTGAGCAGTGAACTAAGATGGTCTTAATTTTACAAACGGATAGATAATATTGAAGATAATGACAAAAGACAGTGTAGTTCACATCATCGACAGACTGTGTTGAATAAAAAAGTGTCGCAATTTGCACACAAAAACACGACCTTGGACGCAGGTGTTCAAATTTACTTAGTATGGAGGAGAGGGTTTTTGAGCGGTAGCTGTGTCTAAATATAACTTTTAACGACAAAATTTTGGAGGGGAGAGAAAGGTTGGTTCAAAAATCAAGCACATTTTTTTTAGAAACACAAGTAGAGACGGACAGACTAACAGATAAACATCCATACTTGACTGAAGCATGACTGAAATGACTTTATGGTAGGAAATTTGAAATTTAAAATAAACCGAGGCAGTGATTGGCCACAGACAATCATATCATTAGCGCTCAGACGCGAAAGTGGGGCCATTCTTCAATAGTTGTTCAGTGATAGACACAGATTTTAAAGTGTGGTGATTCCATATGAAAGCAAGTGAAATAAATTTAGGGACGCCATACTATAGCCAGCAGCTCAGCTGAGTTTTGCTAGCAATTCTGTGTTATTTATTCATAATCTGGTAAGATTGAAATTATTTCCTTATATATTTTGAATATTGTTTCATGTTTGAGTGATTTGATACTGCCATATCGAAATCTAGCCTTACAAACAAGTAGGGATTTGCTCTAGACCCCCCGCCCTAGTCAGGGTCTAGGGACCAACAATGTACATAAACTCCAGCAAGGATTATGCAAGACAGATCAAGTGTTGAGAATAATGATACATATTACCTATCCTCTTTTAGGGCCGAAAACTAATAAACATTTTTCAGGATCTATGGTCTGGGAGGATCTATCTGATGTAAAACCACCATGGTAAATGTGCTGTTTGGTCAGAGAGATCTGACCTGTCTGTATGATGTGGTTGTTGTGTCACTGTTGTGTCCAGACGTGGGTAGAGAATAGATTTTGACACATGGCCCATACTTTGATTGCAGAGCTGCGAGTTTCTGTCGTCAACAAAGCAGGGTCTATTCAGTTGGTGACTTTACTCGAGTGTATCTGTGCAGTATTTGTGACAGAGACCACCATTATTGCCCGCCAGCACGGAGAGGTGGGACCACCTGATTTCAGCACCAGAGCGACAACTACCAGATGAGTGAGCCTCTGGTCTGCTGGACTTTCACCAACGCCCTTTAGTTACTAAGAACCCCATAAAGATTCCCACCATTTTCTGGACACTGTGTAGTCAATATAGACAGGTGTGATGAGGCCACCCCAACAGCACAAACAGTACTATCCTCCCAAGTAGATGAATACTAGAACATTTTAATAAAACTAACTAGTATAGTACATATATATGTACACTATTGCATTTATGATATAATATTCTATGCATTTCTTTTCATAATCTCTAAATCCTTTTAAGTTCTGGTCAACCTAAAAAATTGACACAGAACAAAATAAATGTAATATACTTATATCAAAAAATTTTACACACGTGAGTTAGTTCAGTGTATTTTAACATTTATTAATATTATTAGTCTTGTTAATATCTGTGGGTATATTTATAATCCATTACACCATACTACATAGCATAACCCTAGACACTTTACGTAGCCACATTCATAAAAAAAAAAAATTAAGTGTGAGGTCGTAGTGGTAGCAAGAAAGGCCTTCTGACAATTCACCACTACATTTTATCTCAGGAGCCTTCACAGCTGGCCTCATACAATTTACATTTAGTAATAACACCATCATACAATACCATCAAACACCACTACAATATTGGGGTCTTGTCCAGGGATAATTAGCCCAACAGTAAGATTAGGATCTCCTGGTGGGAGAAATAAGAGTAGGGAAATAAATTGTAAAATTCCCTTTAACATTAAAAGTGTCCCTGTAGATAAAAGTTGGTGAATCTTCACAGCCAGTAATAATTAATTAGTTAACTGGTTAGTTAGAATTAGTTAGACTATAGTCATAAGAAGTACTTAGTGTATTTACTGGTTAGAGATTTAGCTTGTATATTATTATATTGTCTAAAAAGTATGGCGGAGCTGGCAAAATTTAGATCAGCTGCTGTGCTCACCGCGAAGGAGATGGGAATGGATGGTCAAATTTTAATTCAATACGTAACGACTGAATGTGATAAATATATTGAAAGGGAAGATAGAAAGGTAGCTGAAGAGAAGAGGTTACAAATTGAGGCTGATAGAGAAATTAAGAGGCTGCAGATTGAGGCAGAAGAAAAACGACAGCAAAGGGAGGCAGAAGAAAAACGACAGCAAAGGGAGGCAGAAGATAAAAAGGCCGAAAGGGAGGCAGAAGATAGAAGGTTGCAGAGGGAGCACGAATTACGACTAAGGGAGCTGGAATTACAAGGCCAGGCTCCTGAAAATGGTGCCAGCCCTTTTGCCTCAGATGCTACGCCCAGTCTGGGAGCCTCAAACTCAGCTATGGGGTTTCATTTAGACCATTTTGTTGAAAAAGACGATGACATAGAGGGGTACCTAGGACGTTTTGAGTTATTAGCTACTACATATGGGTTAGAGAGAGAGAGGTGGAGTTTAAAGCTATCACAGGGATTGAGGGGTACTTCTTATGAAGTATTTGCTAAAATGAACAGGGAAGACCAAGACAATTATGACATGTTAAAGCAGGCTTTGTTATTAAGGTACGAGAAGAATGGTGAATTTTATCGTAAGAAATTTAGAAATGCTAAACTGTTGTCTGGGGAGACATACCACCAATTCTCTGCTAGACTAGAAACCTATTTGGAGAAATGGACGGCTCTGGGGAAGACCCAAGATCTTAAAGAAATGATCATGATTGAGCAATTGAGAGAGTCCATGGCTCCAGACATGAGAAAATTTCTCATGGAACAAGGTGCAGAGAAGTTGGGGGAAATTTTAAATGTTGCTGAGAGGTATCAGGCAGCTCAGGCAGAGGTAAGTGGTGCTAAGAAGAAGCACATAGACAATTTTAAAGCTCCACAGCAATTTAATAAATTTGATACTAGAGAGCAGGGAAATAAAGGTAGGACAAACTTTGAGCGGCCAAGAAATGACTATCGCGACAGAAACTCACAGTTCAATGACCAAAAGTTCAATGAAAGAAAACCGTTGAACCAAGGAAAAGATGGTGTAAATGGTGCAAGAAGGATAACCATAACACCGAATTTTGTAGAAGGAAACCTTCAAACATTGCTGCAATGAAGTCGGGGACGCAAAGATTAAAGGTTAATCCTAAGGGACAACAGGAACCTTATCACCCCCCAGTTTGTGAGGATGTTATTTGTAATGGGGTCACCATAAGGTGCCTTTATGATACAGGTTTGGATTATGATTCAGTTGTGAAGTCTAGCCTAGTGGACCCAAGTCAGTATACCACAGAAACAGTGGAAATACAAGGGGCGACTAAGGACATACCACTCATGACACTTCCCATCGCAAGGATAATGGTGAAAACTCGCTATGTGGAAGGAGAAATCAGAGCAGCAGTGATAGATGAACCAATCTACCCTCTGATATTGGGGTGTAGATACGTCTTCTTGGGGAATCCCGAGAAACCTGTGATAATGGCGACAGTGCAGACCAGGTCACAGAAGAAGGAGGAAGAAGGTGAACCTATAAATGCTCATCCAGAGGAGATGAGGAAGGCGCAGGCTGAGGATAGGACACTCAAGCCCTGTTTTAAAAAATTGCCCAAATGCCACACACCTCCGAGCAAGGGGGAATATTTCATGAAGAACAAACTCTTATACAGGAAGGCCGGAACTGGAACAAATGGTCACAACCAGCTGGTTCTTCCCACTTCATATAGAGATAAAGTGATGGAACTCGGGCATGCGATTCCCTTCAGTGGTCACATGGGGATCAGCGCCACAGGACAGCGTATAGCTTGTCATTACTTCTGGCCAGGGATAACGGAGGATATAAAAAGATATGTCAAATCCTGCCCATAATGTCAAAGGGTAGCTCCAAAGCACTGGACTGCTCCTGCAACTCTAGGGGAAATGCCCATAGTGGGAACACCTTTTGAGAGGGTTGCAGTGGATATTGTAGGACCTCTCACTCGGACCAAGAGGAGGAACAGTTACATCCTTACTCTGGTGGACACTTGTTCTATGTGGGGAGAGGCGGTAGCCCTGCCATCAATGGATTCAAAACATGTAGCAGAGGCACTACTTACAATATTTACCCGATTAGGATTCCCACATCAAATCTTGACGGATAATGGATCTCAGTTCAAGGGGAAACTAACGGAAGAAGTTTTTAAGCTATTTCAAGCCAGGCACTTTCATTGTAGTCCGTACCATCCACAAGGGAACGGCCAGGTAGAGAGGTTCAATGGGACTCTCATTTCTATCCTGAGAAAGCTGGCACACGAAAAACCGGATCTGTGGGATCAATTCCTGCCCGCCGCATTGTTTGCGTACCGGGAGGTACCACATAGTTCAACCGGGATGGCTCCCGCAACTCTGCTATTTGGGAGGCCAATAAAAGGTCCTTTAGAAGCTTTATTAAGGACCTGGACAGATGAGAAGGCGGAAGAGACTGTTACCTCATCGTATCAATATGTGAACGAACTGACCACTCGTTTGAAAGCTGGATGGAAACTGGCAAATGATAATTTGAAACAAGCCAGGAAGAAACATGCAGCATATTTTAATAGGAAGGCAAAGGACAGGGAACTGGCAGTCGGAGAGAAGGTGCTGCTTCTACTACCCGGAAGCCAGAATAAATTACAAATTGG
Source organism: Oreohelix idahoensis (assembly GCA_024509875.1). NCBI lineage: Eukaryota > Metazoa > Mollusca > Gastropoda > Stylommatophora > Oreohelicidae > Oreohelix > Oreohelix idahoensis. Next base: position 42,775 of record JAMPIV010015622.1, read on the forward strand.
TTGGCAAGGTCCATATACGGTTCTAGAGAAGGTGTCTAGAACAAACTATAAAATTGACAAAAAGGGGAAGGAAAAAGTTTATCATGTAAACCTGTTAAAGAAGTATCTGGACAGACCACTCCAGGAAAGCACCCCCTTATTGACCTTGGCTATTGCAACCCAGATGCAAAAGGAACCACTCACCTCACATGAATACCCATTACATCCTTGTGAAACAGCAGCACAGGTAAAAGTCAGTAAGCACCTGACTAAAAACCAGAGGGAGAGAGTTCAACAAGTTCTGGAGGAACATACAGATGTATTAACAGATAAACCAGGCCATACAAATTTACTACAGTATGACATGAAACTGGTAGACTCAAACCCAATCTGTATGAGAGCCTATTCTATTCCGTTCGCGAAGGAGAAGGCATTGAAGGAAGAAATAGAGTATTTGTTGAAGGAGGGGATTATTTCGCACAGTGAATCATCTTTTAGTTCTAGTGTCGTTTTGTTGAGAAAACCGTCTGGGGAACACAGACTGTGCATAGATTACAGGAAACTGAATGCTGTCACAGAAGGACAAGTGGATCCATTACCAGACACAAAACAGCTATTTGCCAGACTGAACAAGGCAAAATACTTTTCAAAGGTGGATCTTAGTAAAGGCTATTACCAGATCCCAGTGAAGCCTGAAGTGAGACCTTATTTGGCTTTTAGCACTTCGGATGGACATTATGAATTCAATATGCTACCATTCGGACTGAAAAATGCTCCGAGTGTGTTTTCAAGGATGATGCGAAAATTGTTGGACCCCCTGAATAACCCATGTATCACAAATTTCATGGATGATATTCTCGTCGCCACAGAGACATTTGAAGAACACATTGAAGCTCTGGAGATGTTGTTGGATAGACTTCGGGAGGCGAATTTGACTGCTAGGCCAACAAAATGTTGTATTGGATGTAAAGAGTTGGAATTCTTGGGACACACTGTATATCAGGGTAATATGACCCCTGATCCTAAGAATTTGGAAAAACTGCAGAGAGCACCTAGGCCGCAAACAAAAAAGGACGTGCGATCATTCGTGTCGTTATGCGGATTTTATCAGAAATACATCAAAAATTTTAACGCTATTTGTGCTCCTCTGACTGATCTGACTCGCAAGGGACTTCCAGATAAAATTATTTGGACTGCACAATGTGAACTAGCATTTCAAGAGTTAAAGGAAAAACTCACTAGCAAGCCTATTCTCAAACTGCCTGATTTGACACAGGACTTTGTCTTAAGAACCGATGCAAGTAATGTAGGACTCGGAGGGGCTTTGTTGCAAAGATCATCTTCACCTGATGGGGAACTTAAACCAGTCGCTTATGCAAGCCGCAAATTGAATAAGGCGGAACAAGGATACTCCACAAGCGAAAAGGAATGTTTAGCATTAATCTGGGCAATAAAGAAGTTTCAAATCTATCTGTATGGTAGGACATTTGTGGTGGAGACGGACCATCAGCCTCTCGTGTTCTTGTCTCAGGCTAAGCATGAAAACGCAAGATTGCTGAGGTGGTCTTTATTGCTTCAACCTTATCAGTTCAGTATCCAATATATCCCAGGCAAATTGAATGTCGGTGCAGATTTCCTCAGTCGGCACCCCTGTGATCAAAATTAGAGTAGTGGCAGACGTGAGGAGTAATTTTACCTATGTGTATCGCTGGTTTTGGAACTTGCCATAGGCATGTTTTCAAGTGGGGAGATGTGTAGTGAAATTGACAGAGATACAACGGTAAAATATCTCCAAAGATAACATTTAAGGATAAAAACATAATGCGTAGGCTGCGAATAGTACATGATCGCCTAGACCGCGGGTCATCATCCTCCATAATAATTGACTCGCTAGACAGGAGGGGAACGGCGGATCAAAAAGGAAAAAAATATGACTGGAAAGGCTAGGAGACGCAATTGGGGGGGGATGGAGGAAAGAAAAAAATCACGTCCCCCAAATTGACACGAGGTACGGAATTGGACGTTTTGCGATACCAAGCTTTTGATTTGAATGGAGCGGTAAAACGCAGATGTTAGGAATATTACAAAAATTAAAAAGTAATTTTTTCTTAATATTAATGTTAGGAATATAAAAATTAGCTGGCCGGATGGCCTATTCTGAGCAGTGAACTAAGATGGTCTTAATTTTACAAACGGATAGATAATATTGAAGATAATGACAAAAGACAGTGTAGTTCACATCATCGACAGACTGTGTTGAATAAAAAAGTGTCGCAATTTGCACACAAAAACACGACCTTGGACGCAGGTGTTCAAATTTACTTAGTATGGAGGAGAGGGTTTTTGAGCGGTAGCTGTGTCTAAATATAACTTTTAACGACAAAATTTTGGAGGGGAGAGAAAGGTTGGTTCAAAAATCAAGCACATTTTTTTTTAGAAACACAAGTAGAGACGGACAGACTAACAGATAAACATCCATACTTGACTGAAGCATGACTGAAATGACTTTATGGTAGGAAATTTGAAATTTAAAATAAACCGAGGCAGTGATTGGCCACAGACAATCATATCATTAGCGCTCAGACGCGAAAGTGGGGCCATTCTTCAATAGTTGTTCAGTGATAGACACAGATTTTAAAGTGTGGTGATTCCATATGAAAGCAAGTGAAATAAATTTAGGGACGCCATACTATAGCCAGCAGCTCAGCTGAGTTTTGCTAGCAATTCTGTGTTATTTATTCATAATCTGGTAAGATTGAAATTATTTCCTTATATATTTTGAATATTGTTTCATGTTTGAGTGATTTGATACTGCCATATCGAAATCTAGCCTTACAAACAAGTAGGGATTTGCTCTAGACCCCCCGCCCTAGTCAGGGTCTAGGGACCAACAATGTACATAAACTCCAGCAAGGATTATGCAAGACAGATCAAGTGTTGAGAATAATGATACATATTACCTATCCTCTTTTAGGGCCGAAAACTAATAAACATTTTTCAGGATCTATGGTCTGGGAGGATCTATCTGATGTAAAACCACCATGGTAAATGTGCTGTTTGGTCAGAGAGATCTGACCTGTCTGTATGATGTGGTTGTTGTGTCACTGTTGTGTCCAGACGTGGGTAGAGAATAGATTTTGACACATGGCCCATACTTTGATTGCAGAGCTGCGAGTTTCTGTCGTCCACAAAGCAGGGTCTATTCAGTTGGTGACTTTACTCGAGTGTATCTGTGCAGTATTTGTGACAGAGACCACCATTATTGCCCGCCAGCACGGAGAGGTGGGACCACCTGATTTCAGCACCAGAGCGACAACTACCAGATGAGTGAGCCTCTGGTCTGCTGGACTTTCACCAACGCCCTTTAGTTACTAAGAACCCCATAAAGATTCCCACCATTTTCTGGACACTGTGTAGTCAATATAGACAGGTGTGATGAGGCCACCCCAACAGCACAAACAGTACTATCCTCCCAAGTAGATGAATACTAGAACATTTTAATAAAACTAACTAGTATAGTACATATATATGTACACTATTGCATTTATGATATAATATTCTATGCATTTCTTTTCATAATCTCTAAATCCTTTTAAGTTCTGGTCAACCTAAAAAAATTGACACAGAACAAAATAAATGTAATATACTTATATCAAAAAATTTTACACACGTGAGTTAGTTCAGTGTATTTTAACATTTATTAATATTATTAGTCTTGTTAATATCTGTGGGTATATTTATAATCCATTACACCATACTACATAGCATAACCCTAGACACTTTACGTAGCCACATTCATAAAAAAAAAAATTAAGTGTGAGGTCGTAGTGGTAGCAAGAAAGGCCTTCTGACAATTCACCACTACATTTTATCTCAGGAGCCTTCACAGCTGGCCTCATACAATTTACATTTAGTAATAACACCATCATACAATACCATCAAACACCACTACACTCCCGCTGGGTCAGTTCCTTTCACTCTGCTCTCGCTCGTCTCGGATCAAAGTTCATGCGCCGCAGGTTCCCAGAACGTTCAAGGAGTAACGGCTAAGTTGGTTCTGCGTCTGTCTATAAGACCCTCTTATGAAGGCGTCTCGCAAAACGTCAGTCCACTTCTACCTTCACTTGGTTCCAGAGATAGTACTTTCTGCTGGCACCACCAGTAACTGGTAATAGAAATAGAAACGAAACGCTCTTCTGAGTAAGGCGTTTTCCCGACACATTTATGTGCCCCCCTCTTCTATTCTACCATCCCATGTCTGTTTTATATTTACTGTTTGAAAAGTGTTCACAATATAAATTCATTTATGTTTCATTTATATTTAAAGTATGGAAAAGTTTGAAACTTCTATTAATTTAAAATGAATATTTTCACATAGACATTTACACTGCTTTAAAGCTTCAAAACGTACATTAATTTTAAAGTGAAAATGTTTATACAGATATTTACACTGCTCTGAAAATGTAAGTATTATTCTTAGAATGTACATCGTTTCTTTCATCTTTCACTCCCTGCTCCATAGGGAACCTGGAACTACTTTATGCTTTTAGTTCTCTTTACGAAACTATCAATAAAGCAATCACCAGCCCTTGCAGTGTTGGTTCAAGAATCATCATTCTAGATACTGAGGTTGCCAGCCCTAAATGACTTTGACATCCAACAGAAGGTTCCACACATTAAACTTCACATGGTGATATATACATTTATATGTTAGTTCACATGTTAGTAATAAAATATGAAATGTAAATCTCAACTTACGCCAATCCTGGCTACAGACTTGTTTGCTCAGATGAATAAAAGAAACGAATTGTTCTCTTTCACATGTCAAGGATGTCTTTAATTTTACAATAGATTGCCCCTTCTGACTCCGTGTTTTTTCAGATTCCTGGTCCCGGTGTTCCTTATTAAAATTTGAAAGAGATTTCCTGTGCTTTTTAAGTCTTATCTGGTTCTCCAATAAAAGGTCAGGTTAACAAATAGGAATTAGGAATCTAGTCTCCACTCTGGCGAGGTCTGAGGTCTTGGCGAGCTTGAAATTCACAGTTAGATAAAACTGTGAAATGGTCAGCCTATATTCCCCCTCAACGTTGTTATGAATCTAATCAGAAAGATCCAATCATTTCAAACATGTCGGGTGTGGCACTTTCAAAATATTTCCTACATGGACAAATTTTGCAAAAGGTCACGTCTCCCATATATGGTAATATGATGTCTGGAATTCACTCTCACAAACACATTTGTAGACTCATATTGTCTAAATCGTAATAAATCCATGATTACTTTTAACCAATTGACCGGAAACGATTATATCACACTTGTCTGCCAACAGGTGTCACACAGACAGTAATCTCGTTATCTGTCGAATGAGTACGCAAACTACGTGTCTTATCGAAGATTTAAGCCGATAGCACTGACCGATATACGTGTTAATCTGCCTCGCCTATAACCGTAAATCTGGGTAGCACTCCTTGCAAATGTAATATCTATCACCTACAGGGTGATTTGATAAAATCAAATATCTGCTACTTAGGAGAAAAAGAAAGAAAGAAAGAAAAGTGCGATAATTGACAGCACCTAATAAAAATAAGTACCACAAATGTACCGATACTGCCGGAGAGAACCAAAGATCGATAGAGGTCGTCCATTTTGTCACATTCACTACGGCAGTATCGGTACATTTGTGGTACTGATTTTATTGCGTGCTTTCAATTGTCGCACTTTCTTGCTTTCTTTCAATACTATTTAGCAGATAGTTCATATTTTCAAGTATTCTTTCACTACTTTCAGTATATTGTGTCCTGTCTGTTATCTGACACTCCTTGCAGATGATAAATACCTCACATTTGCAAGGAGAGGTACGGATAATATTACGAGAGGCAGGTTGGTAAAATTCCCTTGTACCAAGCTTGGCCGCTACGGATTAACACGTACATCGCCCAGCGCTATCTGCCTAATAACCGATACGGCGGGTGCGCGCATCACCAAAGTTTGGAATACGGTGAGACAACTTATGGACAGACACCGATAAGAGATTACTTTCTGATAAAGAAATGAATTGTTACTTTTGGAACACGTTATCATATGAGGATAACGACATGTTTGCGAGTCTGTACGTAAGGCATCGTATATCTTACTGCCATATATGGTAATACGTGACCTTTTGCTTTACGCACTGTTACTGTCGTGTTTCTTTTATAGTTGTTCTGTTATTATTGAATGTTTGTGGTGGGTGTTGTGGTGTAGTACCACTGACAAGGACGACGTCAGTATGGTCGGGCTTACTGTAAGTGGCCGACAGTTGTATAACATATATTGGATGAATGTCGTGGGTTCGATAAATGTGTATGTACGTCTCTGGTACCACCCACACAACAGTAACGTAGGTCAGGAAAAGACCAACGGGTAAGACGAGTTCGTATCCAATTCATACACAGTTTATTTACAATAGTAACGTTGACACCACGAACAGTACATCGTCACAAGTTATAACAGCGTACCAAATCCATGGCAAATAGGTTGCATACACATCAACGCACTGTACATTATAATAACAGGAAAAATCTATCATAGGAACCTTATAAATGATGATGATGGCCGGTATAATCCATGGCCTCAAGAATATCTTCAATCTCTAACTGGTTGCATACACAGCAACTCACTGAACATTATAATAACAGGAAAAATCCATCATAAGAACCTTATAAATGATGATGATGGCCGGTATAATCCATGGCCTCAAGAATATCTTCGAAAAAACTCTTCCCTTCAATAATCTACTCTGGTCACACTAGCGAGACAAAAACCGTCTCGAAGCCCTGCCAGATACTTAATGCCCGAGATCACAGTCTCTCGGTACAACTCAGTAAAAATCGCTCATGCGCGAACTAACTGCTTGAGATGTGAGCTCAGCTCATCCGTATCTCTCCCCCTACTACTAAGAACATTAGAACAGTTTCTTTATTTTTATAAAAAAAATTAACACAGACTCAGTTGAGCTATGTTCCAAAATAATCGTACACAAAGTACCCAAATAAAAAACCTATCTCATCACTTTAAACGTGCTTACAAGCAAAAATCAGCCCCGTACATAATAATCCCTAACACTTAACTCCCCCTCAGAATCATGACTTAAAATAGACCGTGTTTTACGTGGAATATTTTGAAAGTACCACACCCTCGCCCGCCTGTTTGAAAATTATTGGAGCGTTTATTTTAACTCCATAACAAACAGATGCGTGGGAGACCGGGAATATAACCTGACACGTTTCAGTGTTATTCCACTGTGAAGATCGCTTGCCAAGATACCAGACCTTGCTAGAGTGAAGCCTAGAATTCAGAATTCCTTCTTAACATACCGACACCATTTATTTGAAAATTTTGGACGGACGGAAATAGCCCAGGAAATCTCTGTCATATTAAATTAGAAAACCGGGACTGAGGAAACTGAATGACCACACACGAAGTCAGAGAGGGAACTAATTAAATTAACGACACCTCAGACGCGTGTAAGAGGCCTATTTAAGTCTCTTTTATTCATCTGAGCAAAATGTCTGTGAGCCGGGAATGGCTTTCTGGTGGTACCAGCAGTAAGTACTATCTCTGGAACCAAGTGAAGGTAGAAGTGGACTGACGTTGTGCGAGACGCCATCATAAGAGGGTCTTATAGACAGACGCAGGACCAGCTTGGTCGTTACTCCTTGACGTTCAAGGAACGTGCGGCGCTGTTAACCTCGACCAGCGACGAACGAGAGCAGTGTAAACAGAACCCATCAGCGGGAGCAGAAACTACTATTGGCTGCTAAGTGAAAAATATACGCTGCCAAAGTAAACTCCCTTCATAAGAATTCTATCATATATCTATGATGAATCCTTTCTTTTAAACTATTCAAATTATTTTCAAACTGTTAAAACTTAAGTGATTGTTAAATTTTGTTATTTGTAATGTTACAATTTAACTTCGATTTAATCTTTTTAAAGTTACTGCATGTTTGTCTCAGTCAATTTATTTCACACACTCTAAACAGAGCTATACCAGAATAATAGAATTTCACTGAGTAAATCAGGGGTGGGGGCTTGAACGAACTGAAATTAATAAGTGCTTAATTCCTTCACAAAAGTTGTCGGCAAATTCTAGAATTAACGTGCTCAGCCAAAGCAGCATTGTTTTCGCTTATCTGAATATCTTGTGAAAACTCCTTTTGTAATAGAAGTGTCATTACCCTTCTATCTACATCTCTGCCAAGAGTAATCTTGTGCGAACCTAGATACATTTGAAGCCCATATTAGATACTCTTGAGTTTTGGCCACTATTGGACCACTACTGCAAAGGAGGGGAGACAATACCGTCACAAAGTCTCCTTAATGTATGTTTTAGTTTATGGAGAAAACACATTGCTTAATGTCAAAGTCTCCTTAATGCATATTTTAGTCTATGGAGAAAACACATTTCATAATGTCAAAGCCTCCTTAATGTATGTTTTAGTCTATGGAGAAAACACATTGCTTAATGTCAAAGTCTCCTTCTTGTATGTTTTCTATGGAGAAAACACATTGCTTAAAGTCAAAGTCTCATTCTGGTATGTTTTAGTCAATGGAGAAAACACATTGCTTAATGTCAAAGTCTCCTTAATCTATATTTTAGTCTATGGAGAAAACACATTGCTCAATGTCAAAGTCTCCTTAATGTATGTTGTAGTATATGGAGAAAACACATTGCTTAATGTCAAGGTCTACTTAATGTATGTTTTAGTCTATGGAGAAAACATATTGCTTAATGTCAAATTCTCCTTAATGTATGTTTTAGTCTATGGAGAAAACACATTGCTGAATGTCAAAGTCTCCTTAATGTATGTTTTAATCTATGGAGAAAACACATTGCTTATTGTCAAAGTCTCCTTAAGGTACGTTTCAGTTTATAGAGAAAGTACATTGATTAATGTTGTTTTTTTTTTTTTTGGCTCGTTTTAGCGAGGCTTGCCGCTTTCAACATAGACACAGGATCCGTTGGTTATATTAGCGCCCATATTGAAATATAAAAAAGAGAAAACCCATTGCTTAATGTCAAAGTCTCCTTCTGGTATGTTTTAGTCTATGGAGACAACACATTCCTTAATATTAAAGTCTCCTTTGGTAAGTTTTAGTTATGGAAAAAACACATTCCTTAATGTCAGTCTCCTTAATGAATATTTTAATCTATGGAGAAAACATATCAACTCCGCCTAGGCCGGTCCCAAGCCCGGCTGAAAAAGGAGGAGGGCGGCCTGCATGGCACAACAGGCCAATCACCTGTTTGCTTTAAATCATGATTACGAGAACTACAAGAGAGAAAACCGGACTGATTCTAAAGGCGACGAACTAGAAATCCTGGCTATAACGAGAATGGAACCAGGCCAGGAGGAAGACAGCCGATAGGATAGTCTGGCGCTCTCTCTTCTAAACCTCTACATCTCATGGTAGAAGGGGAACGACTAAGTAAATAAGAGAGAACATGTCCTTCAACTTCTAAGTCTTCTCCGTGTATATTTTAATGTCTGTCCCTCTCTTTCTTTCTCTTTCGTTTGTTTTTCTTTTCTTTAAACATACATAATTTTTTATTATAATTGGACCCCGTAAATGTATGCAGTTATTTTACCTTTATAATGTTGCATGCCTTTAAACTAATGCTTAAGGTAACATGTGGTAAAGAAAGGATAGTATGCAAGATATGTGAGAGTGGAAGGGCAGAGAGTTAAACTGGCCTGCGCGCCCAATTCTTAACCTTTTGAAAATTAAATTCGTTCGTTCGTTCATTATCTCTCTCTCTCTCTCTCTCTCTCTCTCTCTCTCTCTGTCTCTCTCTCTCTTCTCTTTTCGAAACATCACATAAAAGCATTACATCGACCACACCTTCTAATATGAGAAAAATTATCTTTTCTCATCCTATAGAAGCCTATACACGCACATCCCTTAAATTGGTTTAGTGAAGGCCTTTCTCTCATGCACGTGTGCACACACACACACTCACATATACTTTTCCCTCCCTATGTTTCCATGATTTTCATACAAACCGTTCATTACCCGCATCCCTTACTAGTTCCATCTCGTGAACACAAACCAGCCTATCTCTCTCAATCTCCCACCAGTCCTCGAACTGCGCTCTGTCTCCTATACCGCCTGCAGGTTTTCTTCAGCACGTGTCGTCATTGAGACTAATGATCCCGTACTGAGCCAAAATTTCCACTATCTGACGCTGACGGTAATTCTGGCAGATTACGTGTTAAGGCTCGTGTGTTCACAGGCCAACGTTGTTCCTAACTCGAAATTTTCATTTACGGCTCAGATTAAAAGAAAAACATTTATACCTTTAACCCATATAGTCCCCAATGGTCTCTGAGGACATATGAACGGATATGGCTACTGCTACCTCAAGCATGTCGTAAGTGCAATTAAAATATGCCTCCTGTAGTTCAGAGGGTTTTCTGACGAAACACGAAAGGATAAAGAAAGTGCTGCCTCGGGCATGTCGTAAAAGGCAACCAAAATATGTTTCGTGTAGTTACGGGGTGTATCGCTGGAGACAAAGAGAAAAAAAAAAAAAAAATATATATATATATATATATATATATATATATATATATATATATATATATATATATATATATATATATATATATATATATATATATATATATATATATACTGCTACCTCATGCAAATCGTAACAGCCGATTAAAATATAGCTGCTGTAGTTTCCAGGGTTCTCTGAGGAGGCAGAGAAAGAACAGGACTAATGCTCCTTCAGGAATGTTGTAAGAGGAAAACTATATGAGGTTACGTATGGTGCTGGTAACATCATTGCTACGTCTCTTTTTGCGCACCGAGATGCGTTCATGATTTTGTATAGCATCGTGGTACTCAAATAGAGCGCCGCTGTATTAAAACGACGTCATATAAAAAAATTACGCAGACGCGCGTGCAGAGCAGAAGTAGTTGACTTCTGGGTGACCGTTGAAGAAAATCGTACAATCATACCCCATAATGAACATGATCAGATTACCTACAATAACCACGTTATCACGCAAAACTCATCATGTAAAACACAATGCAACAGAAACCATTGCTACCAGATCACATGAATGCTTGGTGCAGGCTTGCAGCAATCGTCTCTACATTGCATCCTTTGTTAGCTTTCAAAACACCAGGAGAGACATAATGAGAAATAATGAAATCAGACAAAATGTAGGACCTACATCCTGCATCAAGTATATAGAGAGACAGAAAATGAAATGATTTATCCATCTCATGAGAATGGAGCCCGATACATTACCATTACCATAGAAGATCTGTTTTCAGTGCACGGGGAAGATCAAGTGGGAGATAGATAGACAACCATTACAGATATCTTACAACAACACGGGCAGCTCACAACAGCCCATACGACACTTGACTCCAGAACACACAACTTCAGCTCTGCACTAGGCTTCACGATTACAGTGGACGGACAAAGCCCGAAAAAAGTAAAGTAAAAGTATGTTTCAAAACACCTAGACATAAACATACATACTCGTACACCCCTTTACAAACACGCACACATCTTCTTCTTCTTTGATCCTTAGCCGCCGACTTTCAAAGCAGTCAGTAGCCACCACGCCAGGTGGCGTTTTGTAGGGCAGGAACAAACTGTTTCCACTTTGTTCGGTCGGAGGCCATCCTTCGTACAGTGCCCCATCTCCTGTTCATTCTTTGCAACTCGGCCTCTAAAGTTCTCCGCCAAGTTGTTTTTTGGTCGGCCTCTCTTTCGCTTTTCTGCGGGGGTCCATTGCATAGCTGTTCTTGTATTGGCATCGGGGTCTCTTCTGAGGACGTGGCCAACCCAACTCCAGCGTCTGCCAGCTATGATGGTGAGCATGTCCTCTTGGTTACTCCAAGTAAATAGTTCGTGGTTAGTGATAGTTTTCCACCAAAAGATTCGGAGAGTTTTCCTTCGGCAGATTGTGTGGAAGGAGGACAGTTTCGACATTTCCTTCTCTGCTGCTCTCCAGCATTCCGCACCATAGAGAAGCACAAAAAGTACACAGCTCTCATATAATCTTAATTTGGTGTTTGTTCTGTTCTGGGGAAACTTGCAGATGTTGCTGAGACTAGCAAAGGCTGTTCTTGCTTTATTCATCCTATTCTTCTTGTCTTTGATTGTTCCGCTGTCTGGTGTTACCATGCATCCTAGGTAGTTAAATGTGTCCGTCTGTTCCAGCTTCTGTTTCTTTATTGTTATGGCCTCAGGACTGCTCACATTGAGTGTCATGACCTCTGTCTTCTTTAGACTGATGTTCAGACCCACCTGCTGGCTATTCTTATTCAGTCTGTCTTTTCTTGGATATGTTGATGTGAATGTGCGGGTAGTGCAATGTCATCTGCAAATTCCAGATCTTCCAGTGTAGAAAATGCTGTCCATTTAATTCCTCTTGGACTGCCCTCCGTTGTCTGGCGCATCACCAAGTCTATGACTGTCAAAAATAAAGTTGTTGAAAAGGGGCATTCGTGTTGTACTCCTGTCTTCACCCCAAAAGTTAGATTCCTCAACCAAACACTGCATGTAAAGTTAGCATAGAGGCTTTTTATGATGGAAACAATGCAGCTAGGAATTCTATAAGCCCTCAATATTTTCCATAACCTGTCCCTATGTATACTGTCAAAAGCCTTTTCACAATCAACAAAGTTAATTTATAACTGTCTCTGCAAATCTGCTCTATAATGCTACCGAGGGTGAATATATGATCTGCACATATTATGTTCTTTCTGAATCCTGCTTGTTCTTTCCTCAGTTTTTTTAAATTCTCTGGATAATTATTCTGCCTAGTATTTTACTGGGAACTGAGAGGAGGGTAATTTCTCTCCAGTTGTTGAAGTCTGAAAGGTCACCCATCTTGGGCAATTTGACAGTTTTAATTACGCCACTCTGTTGGTGTTGTCTCTGTTTTCCAGACTTGTGCAAACAGTGGTTCTAAAAGTTCTAATGCTAGTTCAGGATCTGCCTTGAATAACTCAGCATTTAAATTGCCGTGATCAGGAGCTTTTCCATTCTTTAACCCGTTGATAGCTGTGATGATTTCTTCTCCTCGTGGAATGTCTGTATTTATGGCTAGATCATTTTCAGCCTCAGGAACAATCAGCTGCTTCTCCTGTGGTTCCTTATTCAGTGTTTCTCTGAAGTGCTCTGCCCATCTTGTTTCCTGCCCCTGTGCTGTGGTGATGAGATTTTCTTGCTTGTCTCTTACTAACGATATATTGTTTGCACCTCGTTTCCCGCTTTTATAAACTGTGCTTTGTTCATTTCTCAGGGCTGCCTCTTCTGCCTGTCTTACAAGATCGTACAGAAATTTCCTTTCGTTGGCTCGGGTTTGATGTTTTACTTCTTTGTCCTTCTGACTGTACCGTTCGCTATATATTTCCTTTAACCTGGCAGACTTTGCTTCTATTTTCTTTCTTTCCATTTATTTTCTCCGCGCTATGATGTTTAACGTTTCTGGTGTTATCCAATCTTGTCTCTTTCTTTCCTGGAATCCGGAGCATGACTCACTGCTTTCCTTATATATAGTTAAAATGGTGTTGAATTTCTGGGCAACATCATCAGTCGCTGTCTTTTTCTGGCTATTTTCAACTTGATATCGTCTAACTACATCAACCGCAAAAGCTTTTCTGGTGAGGGGGTCCTTCAGTTTGATTATGTTATACCTTTTCTGTTTAGTTGCAATTGGTCCAGCAGCTCTGAGTTTCACCTTCAATCTTGCTACTACAAGGTGATGATCTCTTTCCACATCTGCACCTTTCACGTCTTGCAATGAATGCCTTCACCTACCATTGATCATAATGTAGTTATCTGGTTTCTGTCCCGGCCGTTTGGTGATTCCCATGTTAACTTGTGGATTTCTTTGTGTGGAAATAGTGTTCCTCCAATGACCAAGTTGTTAATGCTGCAGAAGCGTATAAGTTTATCCCCATTTGTGACAGAACTGGGCGGCCCCTATCGATCTTTGTTTCACTCCGGCAGTATCGGTACATTTGTGGTACTGAATTTTATTATGTGCTCTCAATTGTCGCACTTTTCTTTCTTTCTTTCTTCGTTATTTAGCTGCTAAGTAGCAGATATTTGATTTGATCATATCATTCGACACTCCCTGTAGGTGACAATAATCACATTTGCTTGGCGCTGCCCAGATTTGTTGGCTATAGGCGCGGCAGATTAACACGTACATCGGATAGCGCTATCGGCTTAATCACCGATAAGACATGGGCGCACGCATCACCAAATCTTGGAAAAGGGGAGACAACTTACAGACGGATATTGATGACGATTACTTTAGATAAAAGTAAGATTGCTACATCTCGAACACATGGTCATATGCGGTTACCGATGTGTTTGAAAGTTTTCACACAAGAGCATCGGACATCTTATTACCATATATGGGAGAGGTAACCTCTGCCTTACGTTCAAAATTATCCTATGTCGGAATATTTTGAAATTGCCCAATAACCCGCCTGTTTGAATATGATTGGAGTTTTTTGATAGCTCATTACAAACGAAGGCGTGGGAAGGCAGGGAATATAATTTGACCATTTTCTCAAGCTATTTCACTTGACAAATCGCTCGCCAAGTCATTTGAGGCTGGCAACCTCAGCGTATAGAATGATGATTCATGAACCACCACTACACGGGTTAGTGATTGCTTTATTGCTAGTTTCGTAAAGAGAACTAAAAGCATAACGTAGTTCCAGATTCCCTATGGAGCAGGGAGGGAAAGATGAAAAAAATGATATACATTCTAAGTATAATACTTACATTTTTAAACCAGTGTAAATGTCTGTGAAAATATTCATTTTAAAGTAATGGAAGTTTCAAACTTTTCAATCAGTGTAAAACATAAATGAAACCATATTCAATTTATATTGCGATAACTTTTCAATCAGTGGAAATGTATATGTAAACAGACTCTATCTGTATTATAAACCTTTTCATTTAAATATAAAGTAACTATGAAAGCTATTCTATTTAAATGTAAAGACAGTTTTATCCCGAGGGATTGAATTTAATTCTCATCGACGGTAAAGTCTGAGTAATTGGGATGGTGGTATGGGATGATAGGAACCCATAGCTATGGGGTGGAAAACGCCATACTCAGAAGAGCGTTTCGTTCTATTCTTTTACCATAGTTATTGGTGGTACCAGCAGAGAGTACTATCTCGGGAACAAGAAGGGAACCGTGGCTTAAGCTTTAAGGCAAAGGATCCACGTGGTAGACTCTCCTTGACGTTTCTGGGAAACGAGCTACCCCCGACAACCTTGATCAGAGACGAGCTTGAGCAGAGTGAAAAGAACCAACCCATTAGAAGGAGCAGAACCGTCATTGGCAGCTAAGTTCAAATATATCCTGCCACTTGAACTTTTTGTAACATCTCACATTCCATAAAGACTGTGATGATAACTTTTCTTGATCCATAACTATTCAAATTATTTTCCAACTGTTAAAAGTGATTATTAAATTTTGTTATTTGTAATGTTACAAATTTAACTTCGATTTAATCATTTTAAAGTTACTGCATGTTTGTCTCAGTCAAATTACTACACACACTTGAAACAGAGCTATACTAAAATAATAGAATTCCACTGAGTAAATCAGGGGTGGGGGCTTAAACGAGCTGAACTTAAGAAGTGCTTAAATCCTTCACAAAAGCGTCGGCAGAATTACAGAGTTAACATTCTTAGCCAAAGTAGTATTGTTCTCGCTTATTCTGAATATCTTGTGAAGACGCCCCTTTGTAATAGACGTTTCATCACCCTTCTATCTACATCTATGCCAAGAGTAATCTTGTGCGAAGGTAGAAACCTTTGAAGTCCATATTAGATACTCTTGAGTTTTGGCCATTGGTGGACAACTACTGCAAAGCAGGGGAGGCAATACCGTCAAACCATTCTCATTTACAGTTCCGCATTTCCCCATTACTCTTTCCTTACATGTATTGTGTGTTCCAGCTTTCACATTGAGGTCTCCCATTACTATGATTAGATCGTATCTAAGTGAGGTTTCTATTTCCTTTTGTAGCTGATGATAGAATTCGTCCTTGACCTCTTCATCGCTGTCATTGGTTGGTGCATAGCATTGTATTAGTATGGTGTTGGTGAATCTCCCTCTCAGTCTTGTTCGTATCAGTCTGTTGTTGATGGGTTTCACTCCAGTAATGACCTTTTTATTCCTTTATTTAGGATAATGGCTATTCCTTCATTATGCTGACCATCCTCTCTGCCGGAGAAAAGTACTGTTTCTCCTATTGCTGTTTGTATTCTCCTTGTTCCGGTCCATCTGCTCTCACTTATTCCCAGGATATGTAATCTGTATTTCCTCATTTCTGTTGTGATCTGCCTTAGTTTTCCTGTCTCATTCATAGTTCTGACGTTCCAGAATCCAATTCTTGCTTCGTGTTATGCGATCGGATCATCCGTTTTTATGCCAATGGCTTCCTTTCGGCTTTCACTACTGACAGTCATACGAGCCTCAGACTCCGGATGTCCTTCCCGCATCAAAGGTTTTGCATTTATTGCTGTTTCCGTAACGGTTAGGATTTTTTACATAGACAGAGGTGTCGGCCCTGTGCTAAAACTCCCAACCTGGAGGACGAGGGTACCAGCTTTTGTCTGACTCCTACCCACGCAGACTTGTCCAGCTTGGTTGAACCTACCAGGAGTAAAACTTCCATCGGCATAGATCTGGTGGTTGTTAGGGTACGCAAGCTGCCATACTGCTTTAAGGTATAGGTACGATTGATGGCAGACAAACATACACATAGGGACATTTATTTATACTTGTACCGGGCATTTCCCTTTCTCAATCTTACAAATGCACAGATAGTTATCCGCGTTCAATTCACGTGCCATCACAAAGTCAAGATGTCCCAGGGAAAAACAGTTAAATTTAAGATCAATACTCAAATCATACTTAACTGCGTAATAAAGCTAATATAGTGCATGTCGTTTTACACGTGTTGCAAAGGTTAATTCATAATCGAAAATCTGGCTTCAACTTATAAATAATTTTACACACGTATATTAATATTCTGGAATGTCCAGGGTAAGAGAGGTAGAGTGGACCAAAAAACACATGGAGAAGAGAAGTAGAGTGGACCAAAAAAACACATGGAGAAGTGAAGTAGAGTGGACTAAAGAAAAATTACACAGAGAAGTAGAGTAGACCAAAAATTTAAAAAAGAAAAACACATGGAGAAGAGAAATAGAGTGAACCCAAAAAAAAAAAACACAAAGAAGAGAAGTACAGTGGACCAAAAACACATGGAGAAGAGAAGTAAAGTGGAAAAAAAACAAAGAAGAGAAGCAGAGTGGACAAAAAACACACGGAGAAGAGAAGCAGAGTGGATTTTTAAAAATACACAGAGAAGAGACATAGAGTGGATTTTAAAAAATACACAGAGAGGAGAAGTAGAATGGACCAAAAAAACACACGAAGAAGAGGAGAGTGGACAAAAAAAGAACACATGGAGAAGAGAAGTAGAGTGGACCAAAGAAAAAATACACAGAGAAGTAGAGTAGACCAAAATTTTAAAAAAAGATTAATACACGGGTGAAGAGAAGTAAAGTGGACCAAAAAAATACACGGAGAAGAGAAGTAGAGTGGACCAAAAAACACACGGAGAAGAGAAGTAAAGTGGACTAAAAAACACATGGAGAAAAGTATAGTGGATTGTTAAAAAAAAATACACAGAGAAGAGAAGTAGAGTGGACCAAAAATTAAAACAAAAACAACATGGACATGAGACGTACAGTGGACTAAAGAAAAAATACACATGGAAGTAGAGTGACCAAAAAACACACGGAGAAGATAAGTACAGTGGACCAAAAAACACACGGAGAAGAGAAGTACAGTGGACCAAAAATAAAAATAAAAATACACGGACAATAGAAGTACAGTGGACCACAGAAAAAATACACAGAGACGTAGAGTGGATTTTTTAAAAATACATAGAGAAGAGAAGTATAGTGGACAAAAAATAAAAATACACGGACAATAGAAGTACAGTGGACCACAGAAAAAATACACAGAGAAGTAGAGTGGATTTTTTAAAAATACATAGAGAAGAGAAGTACAGTGGACCAAAAAAACACATGCAGAAGAGAAGTAGAGTGAATTAAAAAGAAATACACAGAGAAGAGAAGTAGAGTGGACCAAAAAACACACGGAGAAGAGAAGTAGAGTGGATTAAAAAGAAATGAACACAGAAGAGAAGTAGAGTGGATTAAAAAGAAAAACACAGAGAAAAGAAAAAAATACACAGAGAAGAAAAGTAGAGTGGACCAAAAAACACACGGAGAAGAGAAGTAGAGTGGATAAAACAAATACACAGAGAAGAGAAGTAGAGTGGACTAAAAAATATACAGAGAAGAGAAGTAGAGTGGATAAAACAAATACACAGAGAAGAGAAGTAGAGTGGACTAAAAAATATACAGAGAAGAGAAGTAGAGTGGACTAAGACCAATACACAGAGAAGAGAAGTAGAGTGGACCAAAAAACACACGAAGAAGAGAAGTAGAGTGGATTAAAAAGATTAAATACACAGAGAAGAGAAGTAGAGTGGACCGAAAAACACACGGAGAAGAGAAGTAGAGTGGATAAAAAAAATACACAGAGAAGAGAAGTAGAGTGGACCAAAAAAACACATGAAGAAGAGAAGTAAAGGACCAAAAAAACACATGGAGAAGAGAAGTAAAGTGGACTAAAAAACACATGGAGAAAAGTAGAGTGGATTTTTTTTTTAAAGTACACAGAGAAGAGAAGTAGAGTGGACCAACAATTAAAACAAAAACTACATGGACAAGAGAAGTACACTGGACCAAAGAAATAATACACATGGAAGTAGAGTGACCAAAATACACACGGAGAAGATAAGTACAGTGGACCAAAAAAACACACGGAGAAGAGAAGTACAGTGGACCAAAAATAAAAATACACGGACAATAGAAGTACAGTGAACCACAGAAAAAATACATAACGAAATAGAGTTGATTTTTAACAAATACACAGAGAAGAGAAGTAGAGTGGATTTTAAAAAATACACAGAGAAGAGAAGTAGGGAGCAGGATAAGGATCCCGTTACACGCCAATTGAGGCATGTTGGGAATATGGTGTTAGGCCCATATTATCTTGACCATCGGGACACTAGGGATGATGTGGTCAGCATCACGCCGGCCGCCTTAACCTTCCCAGAAGTTGCTCTTCTATCCTGTTAGGGCTGGGTCGACCCAGGAGCCGTTTGCGGCCTAAAAAAATCCCACCTCATTGTTATGATTAAAGCTCATAACATTTCGGTCGTTATCAAATAGGGCTCGATTAGAAACCATGTTTGTTGATGTACTGTATCCATGGGTTACCCGGAAGTACGTCATTGCCTTTTGGGGCAGAATAGCAAAAGTCGGCCGGTCCAAGCTTAGCAGAAGTGAAAGATTCTTCTGGGCCTTTTCTGTGTGTATTTCAGTGTGGACGGACGCATACATGTCGAGCTCCTAGATGGTGTTATTTCTACATATTCCTAACGTGTTCGATATCTAGATCGCCCATATACCTCATTGTGTCCATGCTAGATTATTATCTTGTGAAAATGGAATGCTGATTATGATGCACGTGAGTTGAGACTTTTAAATAAAAATCTGCATGCAAATGTCGAGGACATCGTGTCATGAGCAGACTGAATAGCGACGCTAAAGACTGGCTAGGTTATGCCATGATCTTATGAACATATCGCATATGAATTTACTGGAGCTTCGTACTGTAAATAAAATGGGTTGTCCTAACGTCCAAACTGGCCTTGTGCAGCATCTTTAATGTTGAAGATTACCATTATGTTTGAGGACTGAATGCCAAACTATTATCGGCACTTCTGCATGCCATTTACTACACACATATATATTAAACAAAGGAGGGACCTCTCCGAAGTATAACACCCTTTAACAATGATGGGCGACTACGTATCAATGGAGGCCATGCCAAAGGATCGTTGATCTGCAGTCTAAAGAAATAATTTGCAAGAAAGAATTATTGTCGTCGCATTTGATTTCGTGCCCTGATCAAAATTTCCAAGATGGCGAATTGTGTCGTCTGCTAACCTGTGAGAGGTTATACGACCAAATTTGCAGTGCAGAATTTCCATTTCAAATCAAAAGTAGGACATATTTCAAGCATACAATATTTACTGCATACTGCTTCGTTTGAAATTTCAAGTTTGATGCCCGTGGATGGCGATTTTTAAGACTACGACAGACCAATGTGAAGTCCTGTTCGTGTCAGCTGTTAATGAATTCTAGGCCTAACGTGGTCTACTCTGGGTGGTTTGCATCAGTCCTGGAAGGAAAAGGCGGTGGAACCAAGAGGAATTTTTTTCACTGGCTATCAGAAAAGTGAATTTTTAGCTACATACAGCCTGTGATGCTAATTATCTTGTTGAGCGTTCTTTAGTTTATGCATCTGTGTAGTTCAAATTGAGGGGCCGGCGAACATTGCTGTGTAGTACTGCTTCAATTGAATTAACCAGATCCATTTCTTGTCTAGTTGTGCAGTTCTGTTAATTGTAAAGTTTGTTTTTGTGGTAAAGTTAATTGTAAACTTTTTATTCAGTTTTTCTGCATTACTGTTTGTGATATTGTTGGCCTTACCTTACCTTGCTATCATTTATTTATTAGATGTCATACATGTTGTAAATTCGTGCTTGTCTTGTCATATGTGTGATAGAGCTACATTTTATTCATTTGTTCTACAGTTCATACATTTCTACCTTGGTTCACTATTTGCATTACCTTCATTTACCTCATGTCACGGTATCTAGTCATCTTGTTTGTAACTATTGTCTGTTATTGCTCCTGTATTACATCTATAATACTATTTACTATTGCATACTTCTTCTTCTTCTTCTTCTTCCATCCTTAGCCATCAACCGGCAAAGCAGTATGTGGCCAGTACGCCTAGTGGCTCTTAGGGCAACAACAAATTGATCGATCTATCGCTGTTTCCACCACGCCTAGTGGCGTCTTTGTGGAACAAAAACAGACCAAACAATCTATCATTGTTTCCGTAATCAGATTGGTTGGCAAGCAGGACTATTGCATACAGTTGGGTGAATTTGAAGTGGTGAAATAAGTATTGAATATATTGCTCACATATTAATAATATAATATAATATTTACATTATTGTTTGGCTATTGAAAAGCACAATAATTGTAAATCATGGCTACCTTGGAGTATTTTATTAAAATTGGAAAATAATGTGGTAAGGAAGGTGAAGCCTTACTGTCATATGCATCCACTGAGTATGAGAAAGAATTAAAAAGGCAAGAAGCCAATGAACTCAGAGATCAAAGATAATTAGAAAGAGAGGAGAAGAAGGCAGCTGAACAACTGGCTGACAAAAGAAGAGAAGACGAATTATCTGAAAAAAAGACAAGAAGAGTTGTCTGAAAAAAGAAGACAAGAGGAAATGGCTCTTGAACAAGAGAATAGGAGAAGAGCAGAAGCGATGGCTCTTGAAAAAGAAAAATTAGCCTATGCTCAAGCTGAGATAAAATTCAACAGGCTCAGATGGAAATCAGAGCATAACAAGAACTTAGATTGGCGGAGATTGAATTGGAGAAATTAAGAATTAAACAACCACAGGTAAATCCTATGAATGGTGGTACTGAGAAGAAAGATTATTCTTTCACTTTTAAGTTAAATTTGCCAAAATTTAACTCACATATAGATGACATTTCATGCTATCTGAATAGGTATGAGACATAATGCCAAGAGTTTAAAATTAATAAAACTACCTGGTCCAGTAGGCTAATGAACTTATTGGTAGGTGAAGCACTTACTGCAGTCTGTACCTTAGATGATCAGACTAGAAAAGGCTATGAGGTTATAAAGGCCATGTTACTAAAGAAGTATCAGTTGGATGATAACGGCTATAGAATGAAATTTAAGTCACTGTAACCAGATTCAGCAAAAGATTTTACTGAATATATTTCATATATTAAGTTTTAAATTGCTAGATGGATTGATTTGTCCAAGATTGAGAAAACATTTGAAGGACTATCTGATTTGATTCTGAGAGACAAGGTTTTGCCTTCAATTGGTGGAGACTTTTATCATTTCTGCAGGAGAGGAAACCAGAAAATGTGTCTAACCTTGAAACCCTCGGTAGTCAATTCCAAGTGGCACATCCTGGTAAAAATCTTAGTAAAAATAACATTAAGGATTCCTTGCCAGGATTGTAAATTATAATACACCTAGGCAAAGATCAAAGAGCATAGACAAAAACTACAGAGTTAACCAAAATCATAACTATGGCAATAACAGAGGCAGGTATAATTTTAACAAAAAATTTCAACAGCCTCAGAGAAATTATAACTCTTATGATGATGGATATTATGGACAACAGTCATCTTCTTCTTTGATCCTTAGCCGCCGACCGTCAAAGCAGTCAGTGGCCATCACGCCTAGTGGCGTCTTGTAGGGCAACAACAAATTGATTCCACTTTGCTCGGTCGGTGGCCATCCTTCGTACAGTGCCCCAACTCTGGTTCATTCTTTGCATCTCAGCCTCCACAGTCCTCCGCCAGGTTGTTTTTGGTCGGCCTCTTTTTCGTTTTCCTTCAGGGGTCCAAAGCATAGCTGTTCTTGTGATGGCATCGGGGTCTCTTCTGAGGACATGACCAACCCAGTTCCAGCGTCTGCCAGCTATGATGGTGTGCATGTCCTCTTGCTTGCTACGAGTAAGCAGATCTTGGTTAGTGATGGTATTCGGCCAAAAACAACAGTCATCATTCAGATCTAATGATTATCAAAACAGCGGAGGATATAATGCCAGATCAGGCAGAGGACAAAGGTGATTCTATAGAAATAATGACAGTTCTTTTAATAATAGAGGTTCTCAGCAGAACAATAATTTTAGACAGTCGAGGAACCCTGAACGTTCAAATGCTGTCGCACATGTGGGTGACAATAATCCAGTTCAGAATAATGTTGGTTTAGCTCATGCTAATGCATGTTGTGTTGATCTATCCAACAGTGCTAATTGTAGTGAATGTAACTCTTTGTTTCAGCCTACGGGGAGTCCCAAGACATTTATGGACATCCATTACTGGTCATGTCCTCATATGATGGTACTGGTTCACTGGTGCTTAATAAGGACTTTGTGAACAATTAACTAGTGTCACTTTTGAGGGACACTGTTGTACTACGATTGGTGTGCGTAGGTCGTTGGTGGATCAGTCGGATTACACAGGCAGAGAGGTGAAATGCATTACATTTGGTGGCACAGTGTGATACTATCCAACAGCGGAAGTATTTTTGGATACACCATATTTTACAGGGAGAACTCTTGTGTGCCTACTGAATAGTCCTCATTTTCATAACCCTCCACTCCCAAAGGAGCATAGGCCTTCAACAAACACATGCCAAGTCCTCCTGTCACGTGCCATCATCTCAAGTTCTTTCCATGTTCTCCTCATCATTTTCACCTCTGTTTCCAACTTTCTTCTCCATGTACTTCTTGGTCTTCCTCTGCCTCTCTTGCCCTGGGGGTTCCAGAACAAGGACTGCCTTGTAATGCTATCAACAGGTTTTCTCAGTGTGTGTCCTATCCATCGCCATCGTCTTCTTCTCATTTCTTGTTCCACTGGCACTTGTCTAGTTCTTGTCATCAGTTCCACGTTGGTAACCTTGTCATACCATTTTAATCCCTCTATTCTACGCAAGCACCCATTTATGAAAGTCTGTAGCTTTTTGGTTGTTGTCTTTGTTGTTCTCCATGTCTCTGAGCCATACAATAGGACTGACTTCACATATGAGTTGAAGATTCTTATTTTCGTGTTGGATCCTATTTCTCTTGATCTCCATATATTTCCCAATGCAATGAAAGCTCCTCTTGCCTTTTGTATTCTTATTTTGATATCGCTGTCTGTCCCTCCAACTTTGTCTATATTACTGCCAAGATATGTGTATGATTCTACATCTTGTATTGGTGTTTCTTCAAGTTCAACCCTGTTATCATTACCTGCATTTATTCGCATTATTTTTGTCTTTTCCCTGTGTATTTTCAGACCCAATTGCTGTGACCTCTCATCAAGTGTTTTCAATTTGTCCAGCATCAGATTACGGCTATGGGACAGAAGAGCCAAGTCATCAGCAAAATCCAGATCATCCAACTGCTTAGTCAGAGTCCACTGGATTCCATTTCTGTTGTGTGTTGCCGATGATCTCATAACCCAATCTATTGCCAGCAAGAAAAGAAATGGAGACAAGAGGCATCCCTGTCGCACTCCTGTTCTTATCCCAAACGGTTCTGTAAGCTGTCCTTCGTGAAGAACTCTGCATGTCATGTCTTCATATGTTTTCTTTATTAAATTAATGATCTTCAGGGGAACTCCATAATGCCTCAACAATTTCCAAAGTGATTCTCTGTCTACACTGTCAAATGCCTTTTCGTAGTCCACAAATCCGATGTATAGTGGTGAATTCCATTCCAGACTTTGTTCAACTATTATTCTCAAAGTGGCTATCTGGTCTGTACATGGTCTGTTTTGTCGAAAACCTGCTTGTTCATCTCTCAGTTTCTTGTCTATGGACTCTTTTAATCTCTCAAGGATAATCCTGTTTAATACTTTTCCTGGCACTGATAGTAACATTATTCCTCTATAATTTGTGCACTCTTGTAAATTTCCCTTCTTAGGCAACTTAACCAGATATCCTTCCTTCCATTCTGCTGGTATCTCTTCCTTTTCCCAGACTTTACCAAGTAATTTATATAACATCTCTGTAGCCGTGTCGATATCTGCTTTGATGGCCTCTGCTGGAATGCCATCAGGTCCAGACGCTTTTCCATCTCTTAGAAGCTTTATGGCTTTCTTTATTTCTTCCTTCGTTGGTCTTTCACCGTTAATTTGTAGCTCTTCTTCTGCTGGCTGGATGTCCGGCGGGTTTTGTGGAGCTGGTCTATTGAGAAGGTCCCCAAAATATTCTGTCCACCTCTTCATTTGCTCTTGTATATTGCTGAGCAGTTTCCCATTCTTGTCTTTTATGAGGCAACTTGTTTGCTTGTATTTCCCTGTTAGCTTCTTTGTGCTGCTATACAGTTCTCTCATATTTCCTTTGGCTGCAGCATCTTCTGCCTCTCTTGCCAACTCCTCAATATACATCCTCTTGTCTCTTTTGATACTTCTTTTTACTTCTTTGTTTGCTTCTGTGTACACTTCTTGAGCCTTGGCTTTGGAACTTCTGGTTTTGCTTGTGTTTAACTCTGCTTTCTTGTTTTTTCTGTCTTTTATCTTATTGATGGTTTCTGTTGTTATCCATGCTTTTTGTTGTCTTTCCCTTTTCCCCAGTATTTCTTCACATGTCTCCTTCCATACAGTTTTGACCTGCTGCCAATAGTCTTCTGTATTCTCTACATCTTCCAGCTGTTGGAGCACTTGGAATTTGTTGGATACTGTGACCGCAAATTTGTCTCTTGTTTCTTGATTTCTTAGCTGTCCTACATTATACTGTTGTCTATAATTTTGCATTGTTGCATATCTCTTGAGTTTCATTTTTATTTTGGCTATCAGAAGATGGTGATCTGATGCCACATCTGCTCCTCTATATACCTTTACATCCTGCAATGATGATCTAAACTTCTTGTTTATGCATATATGATCAATCTGATTTTCTGTTCTATGATCTGGTGATATCCATGTTGCCTTGTGTATTCTCTTATGTGGAAACATGCTTCCTCCTATAGCCAGTTGATTTGAAGCACAGAAGGTTGCGAATAGTTCTCCATTTTCATTCATTACTCCTAGCCCATGTTTTCCCATGACTTCTTCAAATCCGGTGTTGACTGTACCTATCTTTGCATTCATGTCACCCATCAAAATTGTGATGTCTCTTCTTTTTACTTTATCCATAATTTCCTGTAGTTTAGTATAAAATGCTTCTTTCACAGACTCTTCTTTGTCATTAGTTGGTGCATAACATTGGATGACATTTACATGAATTTTCTTTTTAGCTGTTTTGAAAGTAGCTGTTATTATTCTGGGTCCAACAGCTTCCCATTCAATGAGTGCTTTCTGTGCTTCTTTAGATAACATAAGAGCTACCCCTTCACTGTGGTATGAACTTTCGTCTTCATGTCCTGAGGACAGCACCAATTCACCTGTGATGAGTTTCTTCCTGTCTACCCCCTTCCACTTTGTTTCACACATTCCCAAAACCTCGATTTTGTATTCCCTCATTTCTGCTGCCACTTGCGCCACTTTCCCTTGTTCGTTTAATGTCCGAACATTCCAGGTGCCAAATCTGGAAGTTCTCCTAGAAGAAAGAAGGTTAGTCAGCAACACAGACTCCTTTCGGCTTTCTCTGTGTTGCATCATACGCCTCCCCGCGAGAGGACCTTCCCCTGTCTTGGATGGCTGTGTTTTATTTTCTTTATTTGACTTGTCCATATTTGTTGAAGTTTTTTGTGAATAGTCCTATTGCTGGGATAATCCTAGGAAATATCCCAGGTCTTCGTGAATGTTCTAGAGAAGACATTGAAAATTGTGAAAAACAGCATCTAATAACTGCAAATGCTGTTACAACTAGAGCACAAGCTCGTGCTGTTTTGAATAATCACAACCAAAGTGATATTGTGGTAGATGAGGTAATGAATGATGGGGAGGAGATCGAAGATGTGATGAATGATGAAGATCATAATAATGATAGGGATAATGATAATGAAAAGGAAAATACTGATAAGCAGGAGGAAGATGATGATAATTTACAGGTGGAATTGATTGATAAAGAATCCTTCATACAAAGGCAAAAGGAAGATTTCAAATTGCAAAATCAGATGATATGATGGTTGATGATAATGCTAAACGTTGGTACACATTAAAGAGTGATATTTTAATGAGAAATTTTCAGGATGCAACATCTGTGAAAAAACAGATTATGGCACCTACTTGCTTTAGACTATTTGTCTTACGACATGCCCATGATATAAATTGTGCAGGTCACTTAGGTATTCCAAGGACAAATCAGAGAATTTTGTCACATTTCTTTTGGCCTGGTGCGACTAAAGATGTAAAAGCTTTTTGTCGTACATGCTCAGTGTGCCAAAGTGTCGGAACAAAAAGACCTGGACATAATGCACCTATCCAGGCATCTGAAATTTCTTTGCGTCCATTCGCAAAGATGGCTATCGACCTTATTGGTCCATTAAAAGTCACGTCAGCTAGGGATCACAAATTTGTGCTGACATGCGTTGATATGGCCGGAAGCGATACCGCTTAAATCCATAGCAACCGTGGACGTTGTGGATGCGCTATTTTTAGTTTTCAGCAGATTTAGTTTTCCCGAAAACATACTATCTGACCGGGGATCCCAGTTCGTCTCTGATGCTATGAAACAAGTTATGGAAATGTTTGGTATCGAAAGATGTCTTTGTTCTATATATCACGCTCAAGCAAATGGAAAAATTGAGAGACTCAGTAGGAGTTTAAAACAAATGGTGGGTACGGTTACGACTAAGTATCCTGAAGATTGGGATCGAATATTACTTGCTTTTCTCTTTGCTTATAGAGAAATTCCCAACGAACATACGGGGTTCATTCCATTTGAATTGGTTTCTGGTGCAAAACCTAGGGGACCTATGTCCATCTTAAAAAAATTGCCGATTGGAACTAACATGAATGAGGAAGTTCAAACCTCTTACCAATATGTTTTGAATTTAAGACAGAAGATTATTGACGCATGCCAAATAGCAGTGGCGTCGTCAGAAAAAAGCAAAATTAAAGGCTCGATTGTTTATCAATCAAAACAGAAAACTGCGACAATTATGGCCAAGTGATGAAGCCTACGTATTACTTCCAAACAAGGACAATAAATTACTTGTTTCATGGAAGGGTCCTTATACAGTTGTGGATAAATTGTCAAATGTTGACTATGTTTTATCTGTTAAGGGAAAAGATAAATTTTTTCATATTAATATGTTACAACAATTTCATACTCGACCTCCAGATCTGAAACCTGTCTTTGAAGCTATCGACGAATCTGTTGATCGTCGCCTCTCCTTAGCAGTTATTCGGGAGGAGAGTTCTGATTTTTCTGATGGTGGTGAACCAATATTGTCTTTACCTTATGTACATCTTTTAGCTACTGAAAGCTGGAAAGATATTTCCATTGCTCCTACTCTAGCTTCTAATCAGAAAGAGCAGATTTCTTTATTACTGCAATCTTTTTCTGATTTGCTCACGGATGTTCCTGAGCATACGGATATCATTCAACATGATATCGTTCTAACAGATTTCAGACCCATCAAAATCAAACCTTACCCTATACCTATCCATTTACAATCACAGGTACAGGAAGAAATAAAACAAATGATCAGGTTAAATATAATTGAACCGTTTAATTCACCATACAGTTTTCCTATGGTCTTGATCAGGAAAAAAGACAAATCTATTCGTATTTGTATAGATTTCAGACGTCTAAATGCTCTCACGATTCAAGATGCGGAACCGTTACCCCTGCTTGAATCTCTTCTTGATAGATTGTCTACAGCTACGTTCTTTACAAAACTTGACCTGTCCAAAGGATATTGGCAAGTGCCATTATTTGACAAGCCTTATACAGCTTTCGCTACACCTTTAGGTTTGTTTCAGTTCAACTACATGTCTTTCGGTCTTTTTAACGCTCCTGCTACTTTTGTTCGCATGATGCGCAGACTATTCTCTGATCGTGAGGATTTAATCACTTACATTGATGATATCTGTTTATATGTATGTATATATATATATGTATGTATATATATATGTATATATATATATATATATATATATATATATATATATATATTTATATATATATATATATATATATATATATATATATATATATATGTGTGTGTGACAGCGCCATCTTGAGGTCTGTCGTTCTCGGCGCTGGCCCCATCTGGGCAGTCATGTTGTCTATGTGGTTTAGTGCCTTTTGGTCACGTTATCTTCAAGCAGATTTATTACAAGGCCATAATAAGCCTACGAATTAGCTGTGTTTTTTGCTCTAGTTGTGTAAATCTGTGTTTTTCATGCATTCTGGAGCAATAATCGCGGGTGTTATCTGTGTGGCGCAGATTAAGACGCGTAGCGCGCAGTAAATTGAGTGGTTAGGCCAGGGCTTATAAAAAGGGGTAGCAAGCGGCGAAACCGGTCTATGTTTGAGAGAGCCGCCCAGTGAGAACAGACTAAGAAGACACACAAGAGTCAAGCTGTAAATGCCTTGAGCACGTGAGTTAATTTAAATTAGCATTAGTTTTCTAGGATTCTGAAATTATATCGATGTGGCTATTTTAATGTTTAATGGAATAAATAGATAGATAGATAGATGTGAAAGTTTAAGAGCGATTATTTCATTCTTCAGAAAGGCAGACATAGTGTGAGGCTATTAAGATTAGCGATCGCAAGATAGTAACCTCGTGGTGATAAAAGGCGGCGATAACGAGTCTGAGCAAACACGCTCCGCGTGTTAAACCTATAATATGTTATGCCGAGCGACACGCGGTGTATTTAGTTCCAGTTTTTGGTTAAAGCCAAGAATATTATTTTATGTCCAGTTGATTATTATTGTTATGTGAACATGGTTTGTGAGAGCACGTGGGCGTACCAGATGTATATTTCTCTTCTCCGCTCCTGAGGGAGCATGGGGCCACCGGTGTGGTTTACCTCAGCATGGAGCATTCAGATGCTTTTGCAGTAGTGGTTTCGGTAGCAACCTATGTGTTGGGTTCGTTTCTAACGTTCAAGAGTGTTATTTACGCGAATGGTTTTGATAGAACGAAAATGTCATAAATGTTCTTCAACACGAACACCAACAAGTAGTGATGAACTGGTTATTGACTGGCAGCACACAAGGCTGTGATGATTGTACATATATTTTATTGAACGTGACATATACGACGTTGAACAAGACGGTCATATTTACAGTTGCAAAAAGGTCATTACATCAAAAATGTTGATCATTGACTTTTCAAGTTTATGAAGATCCTCTACAATTAAGTCCTCTCATTCAAGTGACTAAAGATCGATCACCTCCTTTGCCATAGCATATGTATTGTAGTAACGTCCGTTGACCTTCTCTCAAGGACGTATCCTATGACCAACGGATTAATTCTCACTGAGTAATATTTCTTGTCATACTCGCACTAATTCCAGGACTAAAAAACCCTTCATACAATATTTAGGTAGCATAGATATATAACAATCCAAACAAAGTCATCCACAACATATACGACCAGGTTAGAGTTCTGTATTGACCAACCTCTCTGTATCCATGCCACGACTTTGGCATTTACGAAAATACGGCATACCTTTTCCTTAAACATAAGAAGTATGCAAATCAATTAACTTTGTTTCGTTCGTAGGAATCCTCCCCTCTACGGTAATTCAAAAGGGCTAACGACTGACCCGTCTGTCCATTCTAGGAAGGACATACTGTGATGACTTCCCGCTAGATCAGAACTATGAGCGGCCTTATACATTAATTTACTCAATAAACATTCAATGACATGGGGCGACACTTACATGATACTTCTACTCTTGGCTGCATCATGAACCAGTAGAGATCATACAAAAGTAATGGCTTCTTCCAAACTTGCCAATAAAATATTCCAAGAAATATACCTCGGACATAAACACAGTCCGTACTGCCCCGAACTCACATGACGTCACTATTTTCCAAACTAGGTTACCCGTGCGTCCAAAGCAACTCACACTGCATTGTGCACGTCAGTGCGTGAATCAATCGAACGCACAAATAATAAAATATATAAAGACTGGTGCGTACATTTGGCAGGACCGAAGACTACCCCCTTAGGTAATAAATGTACGTAACACTATGTTACCCGGTGCGATTGCCAGCCTCATGCACAACACCATACTAGTCGCATTGGACGACACGCATGAGTGTGTGAGATAGTTGATGATATCAGGTGGGCGCATGTTTTCTTTATGGTAAGTGTTATTATCCATGCTATTGATGTTCACTTAGACATTGTTTTATTTATTATTTTTCAGACAGTCTATGAACACTGACTGGGTGTTCGTTTGATTGTTTGTTGGATTGTTTGTTTGGTGTTCGGTTCTGTTCGGTAGAATTAAATGTTGATCTGCATAAGGCTTTGGGTTGCTTGAATTGTTAAGTCTGCTGCTGAGAGGGTTGCAAGCAACCAATAATTGCAACCCCTGTCAAACGATCCTTTATAAATTTTCTTGGTGCACGGGTCTTGGGTGTGAGGTACCCCTAGCGCCCCTGTCACAAGTGGCGTCGTCGGCAGGATTGACAGACAGCACGCAGTGAAGCAACTCTTCAGCAATCAGAGCAGCAACAGCCGAAACAGTAGAACACCCAGTTCAGTGCAAGGCGAGGGACGGGATCATCCAGTTTGTCAAGATTTCTAGTCAACTCTACTAGCAACAAGATGGCGGCACGCAACACACGTGCTGCTAGTAGAACTGATAACGAAGATGTGGCTGAGGTGGATGACCCTGTAGTAGGGCTGGATCGTCAACCAGAACGAGTACAGTACATCGTGGTACCTACTCACAAGAGAGTGCGGTGCTTTGGGGAGCGCACGGGTCCTACGGCTGAGGAATATGTCAGAGAGGTGAGAGCTGCCTGGAGAGTAGGGATGATGAGTAAAGAGGACCAGGCAGATGTTATCCTTGACAGTGTGACCCCAAGTGTCCACAGGGAGCTGAGGATTCAGGCTGATGACGGTGACCCAGAAGCAATGCTACATTCCATTCTTAGGGTGTATGGGGAGCGTCGGAGCATCCCAGAAGTAATGGCCGCGTTCTACTCTACCCGGCAAGGTGCAAGGGAGTCTCTTTGGAATTCTCCCATCGCATTCACGAGGTGTTTGAAAGTGTCGTAAGGGCACAAAAGCAGAACAACGTCACTCCTTTGGCGCCATCCTTTCTTCGTGACCAGTTTGCTGCTTGTCTGAGAGATGACCTACTAAGAAAGCTTGCAAAGGAAATGATCATCAAGGAGCCTACAGCATCGTTCACGTCGGTGAGGGACTATGCCCTACGGTTTTTGGAGACTGAACCCACTTCTGGGGCTGGTGTTGCCAGTGTCGAAGCAGCTTTGGGGGCTTGTGTTGCCAGTGTTGAAGTGGCAAGAACAGAGACTGTGTCAGATACGCATGCATTAAACGCAGAAGTAGAGCGGCTGAGAGCACAGGTGGCTCAATTAGAGGCTAAAATTGATGCGATGTCTCAGGAGCAGGGGAGACGTACCAGGACAGTTCGTTGTTTTAGATGCAGAGAACTAGGCCACGTACAGAATCGATGTCCACAGGCGTTAAACTAGACCCCTCTGCGGCTGGGAGTCAGGTTACAGAAGGGGAGCAGAATGGCTCAAAGATAAAGATGGTTGGTGGTCGACCGGAGTGTGAGGCGCTTATTGCAGGGAAGAAAGTCAAAGGCGGCCAGGGATGTAAGGGTAGCAGGAGGCGACCCAGGGCACCAAGGAAGCCTAGGAAAATAAGATGCTTCAACTGTGGAGACCTTTCGAACCACATGGCAGCCAAGTGTCCCCAGGGCCCGCTTCCTAAGCGATGTTTCCATTGTAGGTCCCCGGACCATTTGATATCGGTTTGCCCATCAAAGAGCGCCCTCTCTAAGCGTACCAACACATCTACATTGCCGTCACAGTGCAAGCCAAGAGATGGCCGTGGCAACTGTCACCATAAGGGCGCCGGGAAAAGTGGTCGGCATTTAGAGGAGGAGACTCATCTAAAACTCGTTGAAGGACACGTTTCCAGGCTACGAGGGGCGCACGTAAGAGCAGAGCCACCGTTGCAGAGTTTTGCAGCAGTCCGGAAAGAGAGATGTGACAAGCTGTCGTGTTCTACTCCACTACAGGTCGGAGAATTGGTGAAGAAGAGAATGCACGACGCTGAGAGATCCGAGATTCGTGATATGTGGTCAGAAGACGAGTACGTTGTAGTTCGTGCTCCCACAATGACAGGGGGTCCATATATCATCCAACGAATGGACAGAGCGAGTCCGAGCATTAGAGTAACCAGCAATGACCTGAGACGAAGTGAAGGAAAAGGTGATCCTCCAGATTTGGAGAATACGACTGAAGCGCCTGATTTAGTGCAGTTGTCGGGACGACAACAAAATCAGGCGGGGAATATGTGACAGCGCCATCTTGAGGTCTGTCGTTCTCGGCGCTGGCCCCATCTGGGCAGTCATGTTGTCTATGTGGTTTAGTGCCTTTTGGTCACGTTATCTTCAAGCAGATTTATTACAAGGCCATAATAAGCCTACGAATTAGCTGTGTTTTTGCTCTAGTTGTGTAAATCTGTGTTTTCATGCATTCTGGAGCAATAATCGCGGGTGTTATCTGTGTGGCGCAGATTAAGACGCGTAGCGCGCAGTAAATTGAGTGGTTAGGCCAGGGCTTATAAAAAGGGGTAGCAAGCGGCGAAACCGGTCTATGTTTGAGAGAGCCGCCCAGTGAGAACAGACTAAGAAGACACACAAGAGTCAAGCTGTAAATGCCTTGAGCACGTGAGTTAATTTAAATTAGCATTAGTTTTCTAGGATTCTGAAATTATATCGATGTGGCTATTTTAATGTTTAATGGAATAAATAGATAGATAGATAGATGTGAAAGTTTAAGAGCGATTATTTCATTCTTCAGAAAGGCAGACATAGTGTGAGGCTATTAAGATTAGCGATCGCAAGATAGTAACCTCGTGGTGATAAAAGGCGGCGATAACGAGTCTGAGCAAACACGCTCCGCGTGTTAAACCTATAATATGTTATGCCGAGCGACACGCGGTGTATTTAGTTCCAGTTTTTGGTTAAAGCCAAGAATATTATTTTATGTCCAGTTGATTATTATTGTTATGTGAACATGGTTTGTGAGAGCACGTGGGCGTACCAGATGTATATTTCTCTTCTCCGCTCCTGAGGGAGCATGGGGCCACCGGTGTGGTTTACCTCAGCATGGAGCATTCAGATGCTTTTGCAGTAGTGGTTTCGGTAGCAACCTATGTTACCCGGTGCGATTGCCAGCCTCATGCACAACACCATACTAGTCGCATTGGACGACACGCATGAGTGTGTGAGATAGTTGATGATATCAGGTGGGCGCATGTTTTCTTTATGGTAAGTGTTATTATCCATGCTATTGATGTTCACTTAGACATTGTTTTATTTATTATTTTTCAGACAGTCTATGAACACTGACTGGGTGTTCGTTTGATTGTTTGTTGGATTGTTTGTTTGGTGTTCGGTTCTGTTCGGTAGAATTAAATGTTGATCTGCATAAGGCTTTGGGTTGCTTGAATTGTTAAGTCTGCTGCTGAGAGGGTTGCAAGCAACCAATAATTGCAACCCCTGTCAAACGATCCTTTATAAATTTTCTTGGTGCACGGGTCTTGGGTGTGAGGTACCCCTAGCGCCCCTGTCACATATATATATATATATATATATATATATATATATATATATATATATATATATATATATATATATATATATATATATATATATATATATATATATATATATATATATATATACATATACACATACACATACATAATACATATATATATATATATATATATATATATATATATATATACATATATATATATATATATATATATATATATATATATATATATGTATATGTATATGTATATGTATATGTATATATATTATATATATATATATATATATATATATATATATATATATATATATATATATATATATATATATATTATATATATATATATATATATATATATATATATTATATATATATATATATATATATATATATATGTATATATGTATATATGTATATATATATATATATATATATATATATATATATATATATATATATATATATATATATTTATATATTATATATATTTATATATATATATATATATATATATATATATATATATATATATATATGGGTTGACTTTCCATCATAGCATTTCAGTGGGCAAGAGGTTTGCTTGGCGGTGCCCATCTCCTCTCCTGTCTGCTGATGCTTCCACCATGGCACCCCTACGACTCATGACGGGTTACGGGCTGAGATGATGATGATGATATATATGGGATGCTTAACGATTAATTAATCAATCAATCTGTTTAAGTGTTAATCGATTAATCGAAATGTTTAATCGATTGGCTGATGCAACAAATTTTAATAGATTTTTACATGTTTAGCAATGTTTATGTTTTTTGCTTAAATGCAAGGGCATTTGCTATGTTAGGTGTTTGTTATATGGAATTTGCCAAGTATGGTCAATAATAATAAACTGTTTGCTTGTAACTTTTCAGTATTTTCGTTATAGTTTCAGGACGATGTTGCCGTATAACAAGTAAAACAAATAAAGTCCTTAGTGATTTTTTTTTTTTAAATTATGATTTTTTATAATTTATTAAATTGTTCGAAATTGATCGATCAATCTTTGATTTAAAAATTCGATTAATCGATTAAGATTTTTTCTTTATATATATATATATATATATATATATATATATATATTATATATATATATATATATATATATATATATATATATATATATATATATATATATATATATATATATATATATATATATATATATATATATATGATATTTATTGGCGTGTGTTCAGCTGTGAAATATACACCACAGTATTTCTTGTTCGTGTGAGTCGGCCAGATGTTCTCATGTTTGATCGGCGTTAGAGAGACCTATGTACTCTGTTTGTCATCGCTTGTTTCTGTGAAATAGAATGTATTAAAGCTGAAACCAGTTCGTCGATTTGATGATCAAAGCATATCTATGTGACAGTGTTTTGTACAGAATGCCTGGTTCCTGGTCTTGTCTAAGAATTCGGGAACACGCTGTGATAAATCAACAACTGCGACGTAACGTACTGTTTTACGTTATTTTGTAGTTCTCTAGTGAAGTAAGTAAAATAAATAAGGGGACTGCTGTAAAATTGATAAGGGAAGTAATATCTAAATTTAAAAAGGGACAAAAGCAGTAATCAGAAATAACTATAGAGAAAAATGGTAAATGAGC
This sequence comes from Oreohelix idahoensis, assembly GCA_024509875.1. Classification (NCBI taxonomy): domain Eukaryota; kingdom Metazoa; phylum Mollusca; class Gastropoda; order Stylommatophora; family Oreohelicidae; genus Oreohelix; species Oreohelix idahoensis. The sequence goes on from JAMPIV010015622.1 coordinate 78,895, forward strand.
CTAGAAGAAACCAAGTGATAATTTTCAGACTAAGAACCGGCCATTACAGACTCAAACATCATCTGTACAATAAATTGACAATCGGAGAGTCATGTATGTGCCCATGTGGGAAGGACAAACAGTCATTATATGCCCATGTGGGAAGGACAAACAGTCATGTATGTGCCCATATGGGAAGGACAAACAGTCATGTATGTGCCCACATGGGAAGGACAAACAGTCAAGTATGTGCCCATGTGGGAAGGACAAACAGTAATGTATATGCCCATGTGGGAAGGACAAACAGTCATGTATGTGCCCATATGGGAAGGACAAACAGTCATGTATATGCCCATGTGGGAAGAACAAACAGTCATGTATGTGCCCATGTGGGAAGGACAAACAGTCATGTATGTGCCCATGTAAGAAGGACAAACAGTCATGTATGTGCCCATGTGGGAAGGACAAACAGTCATGTATGTGCCCATGCGGGAAGGACAAACAGTCATGTGTGTGCCCATGTGGGAAGTACAAACAGTCATGTCTGTGCCCATGTGGGAAGGAAAAACAGTCATGTATGTGCCCATATGGGAAGGACAAACAGTCATGTGTGTGCCCATGTGGGAAGGACAAACAGTCATGTCTGTGCCCATGTGGGAAGGACAAACAGTCATGTATGTGCCCATGTGGGAAGGACAAACAGTCATGTCTGTGCCCATGTGGGAAGGACAAACAGTCATGTCTGTGCCCATGTGGGAAGGACAAAGTCATGTATGTGCCCATGTGGAAAGGACAAACAGTCATGTATGTGCCCATGTGGGAAGGACAAACAGTCATGTATGTGCCCATATGGGAAGGACAAACAGTCATGTATGTGCCCATGTGGGAAGGACAAACAGTCATGTATGTGCCCATGTGGGAAGGACAAACAGTCATGTATGTGCCCATGTGGGAAGGACAAACAGACATATATGTGCCCATGTGGGAAGGACAAACAGACATATGTGCCCATGTGGGAAGGACAAACAGACATATATGTGCCCATGTGGGAAGGACAAACAGACATAGAGATGTGCCCATGTGGGAAGGACAAACAGACATAGAGATGTGCCCATGTGGGAAGGACAAACAGACATATATGTGCCCATGTGGGAAGGACAAACAGACATATATGTGCCCATGTGGGAAGGACAAACAGACATATATGTGCCCATGTGGGAAGGACAAACAGTCATGTATGCACACATATGGGAAGGACAAACAGTCATGTATGTGCCCATGTGGGAAGGACAAACTGTCATGTATGTGCCCATGTGGGAAGGACAAACAGTCATGTATGTGCCCATATGGGAAGGACAAACAGTCATTATGTGCCCATGTGTGAAGGACAGTCATGTATGTGCCCATGTGGGAAGGACAAACAGTCATGTATGTTCCCATGTTGGAAGGACAAACAGTCATGTATGTGCCCATGTGGGAAGGACAAACAGTCATGTATGTGCCCATGTGGGAAGGACAAACAGTCATGTGTGTGCCCATGTGGGAAGGACAAACAGTCATGTATGTGCCCATGTGGGAAGGACAAACAAACAAGAGAACATATACTCCAAAACTGTCGGCTCCACGAGACCAGCAGGATGGCAGTAAGGCCTTCTACAACACAGTTAAGGGAGAATCTATATTGTGACGAGAGAAGCCTGAGATGGAATGCCAGTTTTAACAGAGAGGTAGATATGGTTATTTGAGAGCGAAGACGATTATTTTTTATTAGAATTGTAAGTTTTAAAACAGCAACTGTGTAGCGAGATTTGATAACACTTGCTTGGTTGTAGCGCGACACACGCCCACAGCGCATACACACACACACACACACACACACCAGCGCAAAGACAGCGCGGCGGTCTTTCTTTGAAGTTTGAAGACGGGAAATGTGAATTACGGTTAAGCTAGACAATATTACGGAAGAATGAGGAAATAGCTATATAGTAATGTATGGCGGACTTTAAAAGTTTGCATTTACTTGACATTAAATTATTAACTACAAGAGAACGCCTGGTTGGAATACAATTAAATAAAAATAATTCAACAAAGGAGATAGACTAGGAATTATATCCAAAAGGATATTATTCAAATATAAATAGTTTTAAAGATAATTAATATTTTTCACCTTCATCACATCTGCTAAAAGTTAGCTAATAATCTTTAAAATTTATTATAAATGCACACCTAAACGGATTTAAATATAAATTAGATAGAATGGAAGCCTCATACGGGGAAAAGGAAATGATACCTAGGAAGGAAGGAAGGATATAAGTGTGTAGTGAACAGAAGAAAAAAACAAGTACAGGAAAAGATCAGATCGCCTCAAATCGCCTCAAACCGAGAGATTAAACGAAAATCTTTTGGGATTTTTAGAGGTGCTTTCTCGTACGGGCAAGAGACTGAAATATAAGGACAGAGCGGCGCATTGGAAATCACACACACCAAACCCAGAAGCCAGAGTGAGAAACTGGAAGACAGCATCTGCAAGAAAAGTTCTATTTTCACGCTGCATGCAGGGCAGATTAACTTCAACCAAAACAGTCTCACCGTGAGCTTATAAATCCTAAGAGGGTATGTAAGTTTATTAAAGATATATGTATTACTAATATTATTTTATTTTAGATTTTATTTCTGATTGATTGTATCAGATATAATAAAAAAGGGAATGACGCTAACCAGAGATAACCTTCACCGGCATTGTCAGGAAGCATAACCATTAATTGGTTAGCCAAATATATCATGGCTAATTCTTGCCTGGAAGCTTACGACATACCAGCAAGTACATAAGTGACTTGGCATCCATGAGTGGAAGGCAAAGGTTATATCGTACCCATGTATCATAACATGTGATTATTCGTGTATTTTGTTAATTCTGCACAATATACATTATCTTATCATGCTATCTCTGTAACATACTACCATGATTCATTCATTTATATACAAACACTGAAGACATGGTCGCATCATGAACAGCAGTGGGTGGTGAGATTGTTGGAACACCATGGCCACCTATTACCTTTTGTTCCAGGTTTTATGATCAATGTTTATGATCATTCCTGATCGAGAAACTAAAGACTTGAGGATCGTTGATCCAGCTAACTGAAGCCTAGAGGTCAACCAATCTTCAACACCTTAGTCCCCCGTAGTTATAGGGCGGGCTGAAGGAAAGTCTTCCGTATTCAAGTGTGTCTCAGGAACCTCGAGCAGACGTGGCTAATAACATAAGATGAGTTATATGTGTATCCATCCAACAAACACTGTGAGCAGTTTCTAAAACGACTGTCTAATGATGACAACTAGATGGCAAGAGATAATGTGACAATCCTTTTGTTGTAATTTCAGTGGAAGATAAATCCAAGACTTTTTCTATTACTTATTTTAATTTGTAACTATAAATAATCATTCATTTTACCATCTTCCAACACCCATTTCTCATTACAAGAATATATAGATGTACATAATAAATTGGGAAATTGTACTCATTAGACTTGTTAAATTTTTAACTGTTAAATTTTGAGTTACCTTTTCAAATTTAATTATATTATCACATAGGGTTACTATAGCGAAAGTAGCAACTTATACTTCTGAAGCCTAAATCTATTGTCCAGCTCAGAGTATTCACAGCTGTAACTCATTTGTGATACCAGTGTACTTCTCGTGCACTGGAACTTCATACTTTCTGGAGAGAGATTCTACTTCTGCTCTACCACTATTATTATTCTAGGAAAACCTTTCGCTACAAACTGAAAGAACACTTTTTAAAACCGCAACTGAAAGAACACTTTTTAAAACCGCAACTGAAAGAACACTTTTTAAAACCGCAACTGAAAGAACACTTTCAAATACGGAATCCCTGGGAACAAGTCTAATTCACTTGTACAAAAACAAAGAATAATGGTACACGGGACGTTTTGGGATTCACCCTTCATCAGCCTCGGTAGCATAGTGGTTAGTGCACTGGCTTCCTAGCTCAGTGGTCTATGGTTCGATCCCCAGATGAGGTGGGATTTTTTTAGCCCGCAAACGGCTCCTGGGTCGACCCAGCCCCAACTGGGTACCAGAGCAACTTCTGGGAAGATTAAGGCGGCCGGCGTGATGCTGACCACATCACCCCTAGTGTGCCCATGGTCAAGAATATATGGGCCTAACACCGTATTCCCAATATGTCTCAATGGGCGTGTAACGGGATCCACCTTTCCTTCATCAGCCAGAGTTACAAACAGGCGACAAAGACAAATATAAACAGGTTAAGAGAAAAAGACAAGTGACACTGTAAACACGTAAGAAAAAAATTATGAACGAATGAAAACAAAGGATAAGATGAGTGGGACAGAAACATGAAATAAAAATGTAAAAAATGCAGGTAACACTGGACAAAGTACATGAAATGTAAAGGTAAAGGTAATCCCATAGCAGGTACTGCCGAAGGGGAGTGAAGTGTTAGAGATTTCACCATACTAGATCCAGCGTCGAGAGGCAGGGTGACCAGTTCCCTTCCTCGCTGCCTTTTCTTTCCCTAACTCAAAGAGCAGAGTCATGTGTACCCATTTACAGCTGGGTAGACTGGAATGTGTCGGTACCGTGATTTGAACCCGGCACCTTTGCCGCGAGAGACCAGTACTCTAACCACTCTGTCAATCGGACGCTCACGTGACATAAGTAAAAATATGGAACAAGGAAAAACAAATGAAAATCAACTCAAATGATTCAACAAACAACGAAACAAGATAATGAAATAATGTATCCTGGTGAAGAAATGCGCTGTAATAGTCTGATAGCAAATATCAGTGAGAAAGGAAGTGATGTAAAAAACAAAAAGTAGCAACGTAGCAGCATAAAAAAATACGGAAATAGGATACGAAACAAAACAGAAGCATAAAAAAAGTCTGATACCATTTTATTTTTTAAGTTATATTATTTCTCCAGTGCTGGCCTTCCAAACATGTATACACTGCTGAAATAGCGCAAACTACGCTAGCTGGGCCATGTCCCCCGCATGGAAGATAGTCGCATCCATAACGATATTATCTACGGAAAACTGACAGAAGGCTAAAGAACAACAAAGCGACTGTAGCTGAGGTTCAAAGATGGATGCAACAGAGACAGGAAAGCACATATCATAAATCCAGCAACCTGGGAGGGTGAAGCTGCTGTGGCGATGCTCCTCCCTGCGGTGTCACCGCAGATTGTGTAAAAAGAAGCTCTTTCAACAAGCTGAAGATAAAAGAACACGACGAAAGGAACACTATTCACACACACAAAAAGCAACTGACGGCTGTCACATCATAGTCAGTTATGTATGAAGGAGGATATTGGTAGTTCTCTAGGTTTTTCCTTTTGTGACAGAATGGGGCAACCCCTCGCGATCTCTGTTTCACTCCGGCAGTAATCGGTGCATTTGTGGTACTGATTTTATTACGTGTTTTCAATTGTCGCACTCTCTTTCTTTCTTTCTATACTATGTAGCAGATAGTTTATATTTTCAAGTATTCTTTCACTACTTTCAGTATATTGTGTCTTGTCTGTTATCTGACACTCCTTGTGGATGATAAACACCTCACATTTGCAAGGAGAGGTAGAGATAATATTACGAGAGGCAGGGTGGTAAAATTCTCTTGTACCAAGCTTGGCCGCTCCGGATTAACACGACATCGCCCAGCGCTATCTGCCTACATCACCGATAAGAAGGGTGCGCGCATCACCAAAGCTTGGAATACGGGGAGACAACTGATGGACAGACACAGATAAGAGATTACTTTCTGATAAAGTAATGAATTGTTACTTTTGGAACACGTTGTCATATGAGGTTAACGACATGTTCGCGAGTCTGTACGCAAGGCATCGTATATCTTATTGCCATATATGGTAATACGTGACCTTTTGCTTTACACACCTTATTTCACGTGGAATATTTTGAAAGTACCACACTCTAACCTGCCTGTTTGAAAATGATTGGAGCGATTATTTAACTCCATAACAAACAGATGCGTGGGAGACCGGGAATATAACCTGACACGTTTCTGACTGTGAAGATCGCTTGCCAATATACTAGACCTTGCTAGAGTAAAGCCTAGAATTCAGAATTCCTTCTTAACATACCGGACCACTTTCATTTAAGAATATTGGACGGACTTTCTTAGCCCAGGAAATCTCTTTCATATTAAATAAGGAAACGGGACTGAGGAAACTGAAGGACCACACACGAAGTCAGAGAGGGAACATATTAAATTAACGACACCCCAGACGCGTGTAAGAGGCCTATTTAAGTCTCTTTTATTCAACTGAGCAAAAGGTCTGTGAGCCAGGATTGGCGTAAGTTGTCATTTTACATTTTATATTACTAACATGTGAACTAACATATATATGTATATTGCCATGTGACGAGCGAGAGCAGTGTAAACAGAACCCATCAGCGGGAGCAGAAACTATTATTGGCAGCTAAGTGAAAAATATACGCTGCCAAAATGAACTTCCTTATTAAGAATTCTATCATTTATCAATGATGAATCCTTTTTTCTAAACTATACAGATTATTTTCAAACTGTTAAAACTTAAGTGATTGTTAAATTTTGTTATTTGTAATGTTACAAATTTAACTTCGATTAAATCGTTTTAAAGTTACTGCATGTTTGTCTCAGTCAAATTACTACACACACTCTAAACAGAGCTATACCAGAATAGTAAGAATTCCACTGAGTAAATCAGAGGTGGGGGCTTGAACGAGCTGAAATTAATAAGTGCTTAATTCCTTCACAAAAGTGGTCGGCAAACGTTCAGTCAAAAGATTGTTTTTCGCTTATCTGAATACGTGAATACTCCCCTTTGTAATAGAAGTGCTCAGCCTAAAGCAGCATGGTGTTTTCGCGTTTATGGCGACCTGTGTTCATGGTTCAAACCCGGGCGTCGGCGTTCTGAAGACTCCCTTTGTGAATAGAAGATAAACCCTCTGTGGATGAAGGAGCGATTGAAGAGCGAAGCTCCTGACCGGGTTGGAAGGAAAGTCCTCAGGTTTCGCAATGATATGTCATTCTACATCTCTGCCAAGAGTAATCTTGTGCGAAGGTGAATACCTTTGAAGCCCATATTAGATACTCTTGAGTTTTGGCCACTGTTGGACCACTACTGCAAAGCAGGGGAGGCAATACCGTCACACCTTTAAAAAAAAAATTTTCAAGCACAGGCCTTCAGCAAACGTATGTCAAATATTCCTACCCCGTGCCATCAGTTCAAGGTCTTTCTTACTGTTTTTAAATAAGGGGGAAAAAGGTGCAGGGAAAACAACGAATGACAAAGCAGAATAACGGAAAATAAGAATGTGGAAAAGGATTGTAAAGTGATGATGAAAATGGAATGGGGGAGGAAAAAAGGGAAGGACGTTGTACCTACAACAGCTATAGAACTGTAAGTATTAAAACACCAACTGAAAGAACACTTTTTAAAACCGCAACCGAAAGAACGCTTTCAAAAATGGAATTCCTGGGAACAAGTCTAATTCACTTGTACAAAAACAAAGAACGGAACTTGAGCCTCACAGTGACCAGATCAACATACTGGTCTCATTTACAGAGGTCTCAATGTTGAATCCGGTGTGAATAATGGCATCTAAGCAAAATATTTAATTTCCGATACCACGTGACGGGGTGGTTGGTTACCACTAATGAAGCGCGCTTCGATAAAACACCGAATTTTCAATTATTATAAAAGTCAGCTGGCGGGCAGTACCAGGGCTGTGGAGTTGGCCACAAAATGTTCCCACTCCGACTACAGTTTTCTTACCAAGTGATATGGCATAAAATTGTGCATTTATATGAAGTTTTATGTATAAGTATGGTATGTGTGTGAACAAAATGGATACAAGGCTTTCAAAGACTACATTTTAAACTATTCACTCATTCATACAGTAATTCAAAATAACAAATCATCCACACCTGCACACAAATGACTACTTTGCCAAACACCATGAGGCAAAATAGTTTCATTTTAACAATGATGGGAAAATTGACAGTGTATATAGTTTATTTTCATATCTTGTGTGCTTTTTCTAAATATGTCAACAAATTTCCAATTGTGATAAAAACTTTATTTATGATCAGAAGCAACTGAAATGTTCCTACATTATGTAAAAATGGATGCACTTTAACATGTAAGTGGTTTTAGGAGTTCTACTACTATAAATGTTATTTAAAATTTTTAAAGCGCCACCCTCCCCCGCCTTGCATGGATCAAACGTGGATCTGCCTTGACTTAGATCTCGTAAAATTCGGAGTCGGGACAATTTTTACCAACTCTTGACTCCATTATAAAAACATGACCGACTCCACGACTCCGAATCCACAGCTCCTGGGCAGTACTGTATCCCATTTAGACCCCGGGGGTCTCTGATGACATTATAAAAGAGCAGGTCTATTGCTCCTTCGTATGAGGTAGCAATATGAGGTTCTGTGTGGAGCTGGATGCCTCACTATTCAAACCAAATTTCTACAGAAACCACTTCTGCAAAAGCGCACCAAAAAAGACATCTTGGTGCAGGCGTCTAGCTAACAGGCCAGCAGCAGGGGTGGAACCATGTTCCCTAAAGAGCAAGAACGGAAATGACGAATAAAGATGATGCTGTACCTTCTTTCTCCTCCACAGCAAGCTAATGAATGATGTAATGTGAAAGGAGAGAAAATACAGTCACTAATGAAATTGTGGGTAGAGATATCTTCTTCTTCTTCGTTCGTCCTGAAAAGGACGTTGGTTGCGTTGTGTCCGTTTACAGCGAAGCTGCGATATTTGCACCTTTCGGCCGACTTCCGACTTCAGCACAACATTTTTTGGAACAGGTTAGCCTTCCCTCTTCCATCCCTACTCACTCAGCCAGACTGCAGTGATGCAGCCTGTTTCCAGGACCACCACTTGGAGGTGGAGTAGGGTCTTGGTCAGCTCTGGTTCACTGACCCTGACGCAAACAGTCTAGCTATGGGTCGCTAACTGCATTCCTCACTGTTGACGCGTCGTAGGTCCCGGTAGAGATATGACTTCTGTATAGTAGTGAGACATGTTCTGATCTCAAAATGTGATAAAATGACGAATAAAGATTAAGCTGTACTTTCTTCTCCCGCAGCAAGCTAATGAACATTATAATCTACAGCCACTTACTCTGATCGGCAATGGGAGCTAGAAACTAAATGAGTGTGAAAATGGAGAGTCCGGATGGCTGAGCGGTTAAAACCGCTGTGGTCTCGCAGCGAAGTTACCAGAATCCAGGATCAAACCCTGGTAGCTTCACACTCACAACCACCCAGCTATGTAAATGGGTACTTGACTCTGCTCTTGAGTTAGGGAAGGAAAACAGGCAGCAATGAAGGGAACCGGTCACCCTATATCATTAAAAACTGCTAGGCCTAATATGGTGAAGTCTCTAACACTTTACTCACCTACAGCAGTATTTGTTATGGAACTACCTACCTACTCAGTAAAAAATAAGAAAAAAAAAAAAAGGCAACCATTTATTAATCTTGTCATAAGTTTAAGTACACCAGATTCAAATAAGACGACACTTCATATAAGGGAGAGGACAAAATATTTCTGATATGAAAAGAGTAACTATAGTACACAACAAAGACATTATCAGCAAAGCCTACTCCAGAAAAAAACGTGTTTTTTTCGGTTTGATTATAGCTATGGATAATGATTGTTATTTCTGTATTCATTAAGATTGTGGTATACTGATAATGAAATACCGTCTTTTGTTGGAGCATGTTAGAAATGTTGGACACTGGTCTGCATGCTAGGGTGATTTCATTAACTCTCAGGAGAGGACTTGGATTTTTTTTTTTTTTTTTTACTAGTGGAATGGGTGGAGGAAGTATTGAAGGAGTTATGTTGACGGACAAGGAGCGGATACTAGAGAGTCGGATAAATACAGAAAGAGATTTTTAAAAAAAAAGTAGTTCAAAAGCGCATACTGCCGTAGGTGAGTGAAGTGTTAGAGTTAACTATACTAGGTCCAGCATCGAGAGATGGGGTAACCTGACTAACCAGTTCCCTTTCATCGCTGTCTTTTCCTTCCCTAACTCAAAAGCAGGGTCAATGATCCATTTATAGCTGGGTAGACTTATTTACTTAATTAGCCGTTCCTCTTCTACCGTGAGGTTATAGAGGTTAACCAGAGAGAGCGACATACTATCATATTGGCTACTTTCTTCCTGGCCTCGTTCCATTCTAGTCCTCGGTCCTTTTAATGTTGTCCTCCCAGCGAACGCTTGGTCGTCCTGGAGGTCTGGATCCATGAATCTTAGTTTCCCATACTTATTGTGGTAGCAGATCTCCCATTCTGCAGACATGACCAACACATCGTAATTGGGACTGTTCTATTCTGGGACTAGGGGTTTGAAGCTATGATGTATCCTCTAGTTTCGTACCAAGTCTCTTCTTGTTACTACAACCACCTTCCTCAGATACCTCATTTCTGAGATTTGGAGCTGGCTTTTGTGGGTCATAGTCTTTGCCCATAGTTATTCGCTTGCATAGCTAGGCGGGGTTGTCGCACGGAAGGTCCTGGGTTCGAGTCCTGGGTAAGCCACTCACGTCTGTTGTTTTTCTGTTGTCTAGTGTTCTACTTCTTTATTTCTTACGAGTGCCTGAAAACATACCTTTATGTTTGTCTAATATTTATTCATAAATCCCCACTGGATATGCGTGAAAGGTCAAGGTAGTCTCACAGCAGATACTGACGTAGAGCAGTGAAGTGTTAGAGACTTCACCTTACTAGGTCCAGCCTCGAGACGTTGGGTTACTACCAGTTCCCTTCCTCGCTACCTTTTCCTTCCCTAACTCAAATAGCCGAGGCAGGTACTCATTTACGGCTAGGTAGATTGGAGTGTGTTTTCCAACCCGGCTCCTTTGCCGCGACAGTCCAGCGCTCTAACCACTCTATCAATCCGACGCTCGTCATATGCATGAAACAAATGTGAAAACAAGGATCAATAACTGCCATTAGACTAATACGTTTTATAAGTTGTTTCTTTTTTATTTCCAGAAAAAACATGAAATCTAAAGTAGCCAATATACTGACGTCACAAGGGACAGCAAAAAAATTGATGTCCGCTATGATGTCATATGTTGAACTCGCATGACCTCACGCAGATCTCAATGTGCCATAGCATTTTATGTAATATATAATAGCTCTTATGTGGTTTTTAAACATTGTTTCATATAAATTAATTAGACAGAATTTGCGGTCGGGGTGGCTAAGGGGTTTGGCGTCCGCTTCGAATTCTATAGGTACCAGGTTCGATTCCCAGTAGAGAGAATATAATTTATGGAGATTTTTTTTTTTCAGAACCAGTGTTGCTTATGATGTTATGCTCCCCCCTGGTCTCATGGATAGTGAGATCGAATGCCTAGCCTCCTCGGATAAGGGCGAAAAATAGGCAGTTGGAAATCGTAAAGAGTAGGCCATAAGGCCGCTGCCCTGGAAAAATTGTAAAAATTATAAACCTACCCACCAAATATATTTATAGAATGTGTGATTGCTATATACACACATCGGGATTCTCGCTGGTGCTACGGAGTTCGTACACTATGCTGAGATCCTCCTTGTGTGATCTAAGCGAAGAGATCGGAGCACTGGTGCAGTTGTCCGTGTGCAATGAAGATAATCCTTAAAACCAAACCAAAGCAAATTAGATAGAAGTAAAGGGAAAAAACTAACAAAAATGTGGAGCAACTTTTTAATCCCAATGTGTATTCTACTTGTGGCCAACGCATTTTGTGATTCTACAAGATTTTCGTACCCAGACATCCATGCCATGCTCTCTGGCAGTGGCGGTTATCCTAATTGTTTTAGAATAGCATTCGTATTTATTGCTTGCTGGGTCTGTCGCACCTTTACTAGAGCCCCTCTGGTCATAATTTTCAGAATGCATCGTCAGTCTTTATGGCGGCTGCCGTATCGATCTCATAGAATAACGTACTCCTTACATTACGTGTGACTCTGTTTAATTTCTCAGTGATGTCAACTTAGGTAATTAAGTTGTTTCTAGTTTTATTTTACTTTCTACACTACTTTACTCATGGCAACTCTTAACAATATGTGTACTTAACTAGTTCATAATGAAGAAAGCCAGAACAGCCTTTGCCAATCTAAACAACATCTGGAAATGTTCACAGCACAGGCACAAACACCAAATTACGATTATACGAGAGTTGCTTACTTTCTGTATTTATGTATGGTTACTGGAGAGTAACATAAATGTTCAAATTGTCCTCTTTCCACACAGCCTGCCAATGGAAAATTCTCCGAATGTTTTCGCCGAATACCACCACCACTTACTCGAAGCACTAAACAAAAGATATGCGCACCATCTTTACGGGCAGACACAGGACCTTGCTTGGCCATTGTCGTAGATTTCCGATAGGAGAATTAAGACTAGGTTTGGTCCCTTCTGAATAGGTTTGAATAGGTGATAGACTCAGTGAGAGTTAGTGAAAGGTAATAGAATTTCCACACACGTGAGATGATAGATTTTGATATAGTGGCTGTCTCTGAAAGCGAAAAGAATTCTTCTCTCTCTCACCTATCTTCTACAACAGTTGTTACAGCGTCAGACAGACTACACCAATATACGTATTACGTATATTTCTATCACTCACAGGCACGCACATACACGTGACGACAGGTAAACACACAGACGTGGGAAACTATAACAATGGTATATATATTATCTAGAACGAGCTGACCAAACACTATTATTAAGTTCAAGAGCGATTTTAATATCAGGAAAAATCGGCTCACAACATCAAAGAAAGTACATCAAGGAAAATACATATACACATAGTCATAAAAATTCAAGGGAATGTTGCAAGGATGATAGCCCCGTTATAGTGTTAACTCTAGGTTTAGCCCGGCCCCGTTAAGAGAACAGATGATGGCGCCAGAGTCACAGATACATAGGGTTTGGTTCTAAGAGTTTTCGTTGTTTTATCTCGTAATTATATGCACAGAGTTTGAAAAAAAAATATGATTTAACCTAAGACAAAAACACAAGAACTCTAGCCTTAGCAACAAATTATGCAGATTGAAAAAAAATTAGGACAGCACCAGGGTGTCAAAGATATAATAGTGAAAATATCACTCAAACCAGCGTACACTCATTCATTCCGCCATGGCCTCTCATACCTGTACTCACGACTTGGCTCGCTGCCTCTTGGAACACACTGATTTTAGATCTTCACACAGACTCAAAAAAATGCAGTCTTCTGCCAAGAAGTCCCCAGTTCCAAAAGACGTATTTAACTTGGAGTCTCCGGGAACGACTACTTGGGTGTGCAAATTTGTTCAAATGTCTGATTAAGTCACCTAAAAATTATTCCAGGCGCGGGAGTTAGCAGAGCACAGTGTCAATAGCGTAGGTTTCTAAAAAAATGATGAATGTCAGGTCGGTGCCTTCCCTCAGTATAGGATTCACTTTAGTCACACCACAGATTTGTCCACAAAAATATATATATATATAGTCGGGAAATGTTAGTTAATACTTGAAGTATTTCGCGCCACCAGGCAGAAAAATTACGTAGAGTTTCTAGAAGAAATTAAGATCTGGCTCCAAGGTCCAGTATTTATCATTACAGTCTTTGAAAACCCGTTATTGGGATAATGTATTTCTGGCTAACTCGGGTTGCATATGCACTGTTAGACCAGTGGTACTTAAGAAACCCACGTGGTTCAAAATAAGGACTGTCTATTTCTTCACAAGTATGGAAACTACTACTAGGTGCTGGTAGAGTTAGGGTCACCCCAAAACTTTCACTCAACCACAGAATTACAGGTAGTCGCACAACTTAAGAATAAAATGCTGAAAGTATTTCTGGAAGTCTAGAAGTTCGACAAATTGCCGAAACAAACTGAGATACTTCGCTAACAGCTATTCTGTTTACGAGCAACCTATCTACTGTGAGTCTATGAGCGAGAATGAAATTAAAGTTTCAAACTTGGCCAACCTCTTTAAAATCGGACACAGGATCCTAATCTTATTTCGCCAAGCGAAATAGTCTCCCCCGTCCGTATAACACCTTCGTCCGCTTATCGCGTGACGTAACAGCCATCAGTGGCCGAGGGCTTGCATGAGTTGCAAATCTCAGACCACCGTCTGCAGTGCGGAGTGGATTTTCACGCTAAGCCGGGTTTTTTTCTGACGAAAAACCTCATGCGTTTACTGAAATGCAGACTCTCTGTCTACTTTCCATGTCCCTCGGGTGAATTTTCACGCCCCAGGCCAGAGACCCTCAGACGAATGTCTAGCGAATGCTGTAAATTCACGCCTATCGTCCGACCAGCGCGACTGACATGTACGCAATACCACCCAGGTGCGATTCTCAGTTTTAGAGAAAGGAAAACAGGTAAAGTTTGCGAATTATATGAAAATAATATTCGCAAAACGAATGGATGAAAAAATATACAGGAAAAAGGAAATACAGAGATAATAAAAGAGAGAATTCGGGTGAAAGAATAGGAAGAAGATGTAGGAAATTAAATGAATATAAACCCTACGTGACAGCCATGTCCTCAGAAGACCCCCCGACACCATCACAAGAACTGCTTTGCTATGGACCCCAGACAGAAGGCGAAAGAGAGGCCGACCAAAACATACGTGGCGTATACCCATGGAGGCCGAGATGCAAGGCATGAACTAGTGTTTGGCTACTGCACGAAGAATGACCACCCACCGAGACAAATGGAGACAGTTTGTTGCTGCCCTACAAGACGCCACTAGGCCTGTTGGTCATTGTTTGCTTCGTCAGTCAGCGGGCTAAGGATCGAAGAAAAAACAGACAAGAAGAAGTTCACAAGTAAATAGCGTAGCAGTCATCTCAACCACAGGCTAAATTTGTAATATAGCATCAACACCATCATCATTGTGGTAAAGTGGGATGTTATAAATATTTATAGGGGACTTAGTGTACTGACTGAGATCAGCTGTGAAGGTATCTGTATCTAATAAGTGTGGTGTATTACAGATGACCTTACTTGCTACCACATTTATACCTCAGTCAGAATTATTCTGGAATATTGTGATGACTACGTTAAATGTCTAGGGTTATGAAAATGATGAAGTGTAAGTCACAACAACAACAGACAGATAAACAATTTAATTTATTCCACAACACTTACAACACTGTGACACTCACACACATATAACACTCTATAAGACTATCTTAAATGAGTCAAGTGTTTAAGTTTAAAAATATATGTATTAATTCTTTCAATAATGGATATCCTGATTCAACTACACAGTGATCCAGGAATCACAATCAAATGTAATTACAAGTATTATGTACACAGTTTATATATATGAACTTTGTATTGACATAGTTTATTATTATTATTCTATGTGTGTAATTTGTGCAGTAGTAATATGAGGTAATACTGGTTTTGTTCAAGCTTGGTTGTTGTTTTTCATCATGACTTCAAGTGTTTGATTATCGGGGAAATAGTATTTGGAAAAGTTCACAGTTCCTGTCATTTGAACCAATTAATTGTCGATCTGTGTTTAACAAAATGTCAATTTTTGAGGGGGCACATAATGTTGAGCTACTCTGGCCACAGAAGCTTATCTTTTGTGATGGCGGCAGGAAAGGACTCCTCTGCTCGATTGCTTCCTGTGTTCTGGAGACACCTCATTGGTCGCTATCTAGACCAAGGAGTATGCTGTCAGCCTCTGGATTTCAGCAAAACTCAGACCAGGTGCTGCTTCAATAACTAGGACCACAGTCCCTGAAACAAGAAGGTTGTACCTCCTACTTCATAACTAATTTATAATCTATTTCCACACTGAACACAATACATAACAAACACTGAGTTCAGAGCGGTAGGCCAACTGCTAGCTTCATCTGAAACAATTTACACCAGTATTCTCCTCCTAAATGGTTACTACGCCTCTGCAATTCCAGCATTAGTTCTATCTAGTCAATAAGATAGGTGTGTCGTGTGGTGAGTACTGGGGCAACTACAACAGTAGTTTTGCCAGGAATAGTCTATGAGATATAGATATAAGGTCTCTAGAAATTGGCTCGTTAAGAAATAATAAAGACCTATTCGAGATAGGGACAAGAAGACAGGAATGCGAATGCTTTCCACTAGACAGTGTTTTCTAATTAATTATGGAAAGAGTTCTGTTTCCCCACGACCTTAGCTTCTGCCCTTAGATCCCGTAAAGAAAAAGCCCCCAACCTCATCTGAGTAGAGAAAGGTTCCTATAGGTGAATATGTAACACCGACAGCACGAGTGATACATTAACAAACTCTTGATAATAATCAACCGATCGTTGGGTTTATTAATGAAATATCCACACATACAGGGTTAGTAATGGTTAGAACGTGATGATGGTGAAAGACGATTCACACAAAACACACACAGATGAGATAATAAAATTACAGTTAATTAAGTAATAGTTAATTAAGAATGAACTGGTGTAAAGTGAAATGATGATGTGATATGATACGTGTTACCAAAATGGTGAGTACTCTACACAGTCCATGTGTCTCTAAATGCTTCTCCTAGATATGAGGATTCACATGTATGCATAAAATGTCCCAAGTTGTTATACGTTATGTCGAATGGGGTATCTCTAAGCTGAGGACGTTCTGATGAATACTGTTGTCGTACGGAGAACGCTGACGAGATATCTATGTATATTCCTTCACTGTTTGAGTATATCTCTGTAGTGTTGATCAACAGTTAATAGCTGTCATATGAACAAAAGGTCTGTTGTCTAATCTCCCGACGGTACTGGTCAGATTGGATATCTTCACGAAATGTTAGTGATATGTAGACTCATAATCTTGCGTATGTAGTCGTGATTCATATACTTTCGAGTCTGCTTCATAAAATGCGCTTAAGAGTGTGTTGCACGTGGTATAAATATGCGATTCCTCTTTTGAGCTCTTTTGCTTGACTTCAGATAATAATGATCTTTCGAGTGATTTGAATTTATGATGACTCTGTATTGAACTTGTGATAACGATGTATTGAACTTGTGAGCAAGCAGTATATGGTGACGAAAAATGCTGCGTCCACCTTCTGACTTGTGGGTGAGACAATATTCCTTCTTAATTGAGGAATGAAAGATGTCCTATGGCGAATTCTGCTAGCCAAATGTCCGTTTTTAATAACTTATTTCTGGTTAGACGTCAGACACGTTGCGTGTAGACTCAGACTTCTGATGAACTGAAGACACACAAAAGTCTTCGTAAGTTTTCACATTTAACATCACTGGTTGACTTTCATTTAAACTACTGCTCATTATTCATCTCTCTCTCTCTGAGTTCAATTCTAATGATGTTAAATATCTTGTGCATGAGAGTGTGTGCGCATGGGAGACTGTGATGATGATAACGGTGAAATATTAAATATTAATTACCTCCTATCATCCTATCATCTTCTAGGAAAATCTTCTGATTTTATTAATCAGTTATGCCAAGAATTATTTGAAACTTTATCTTACGCACATTTTAGCTGTGACGTTAAAATAAACAAAAAATAAGAAAATGTATTTATAAGTATAAGATCTACTAACCTTCTTTTCCCTTCGCAAAATCCTTTAAGAACACAATTAATCACAGAACTGAATTATCATCCACTCTGAATAAACACATGTATTAGGCTATGCGTTTTGGGTTTAATCTCTTCCTCACAAGGTAAAAAACTTGACTGCCTCACTCTAGTAGATTATGCGGTATTATATATTTCTGCTAGTCCAATATGGGTTTCTGGATCCGACATCTAGCTCCGCCCATATACACCAATCCTTAATGGCCCCTCTGGTCACTCATTCACAGGATCGCTCTTGTCCCCTGTCAGTTCAAACGTGGGTGTAGTTTGACCTCTGATTGTTTATTGTTCACCTGACCAAGATGGGCGTCCAATGTGGTAAACCAACGCTTGTCTGGACCGTGGCCGACTAAAGATAACACCATTACAGCATGAGACGTTTTTCCCCTGGCCAATGTTTGATTCGGATGACCATATGTGTTTTTACCAGATTTATCACGATGCAATGTGGGCTTCAAACGATAATGTCGGGCATGTGGACTCAATCAAAGGATTTTATTTCCCCCGATGAAAGAACAAATGTGGTTCTCTAGATACTGGTCTCGAGTAATCACAACGATGAAATAACAAATGTGGATCGCAAAGGTTGCATGAAAGAGCAAATGTCGGAGAAAATACAATACGAAAGATGTAGGAAAAGATAGAGCAATAAGGCCTTTGCGCTCGTTTATCACAATAGCCCCTCCTCAAGTGTGATGTCAATCGTACGCAGGAGAGCTTAGCCTTCTTGCTCGGGATTCTTTAATCCTCTTCCTCATCTTCGTTTGTCTCTCCGGTTTCCACGCTTTCCTCTACTTGTCTGTGCTCTCCGTCCTGCCTCATGGGATGACGGCTTAAAAAATCCGCTCCTACGTTATGTTTTTCCTTGGATGTAGTCCACTTGGAACGTGTAAGGTTGTAGAACAAGCGACCACCTCATCAGTCTAGCATTCAAATTCTTTGAATTGGCGAGGAAGGTCAGAGGTTGGTGATCACTCTGGATTGTAAATTTCCTTCCGTACAGGTATGCTTGAAATTTTTTTGTATTCCCCAGACGAGGGACAAACATTCCTTTTCAATTGTGGAATAGTTTTTTTTGTTCTGCTCGGTTTAACTTCCGACTCGCATATGTGACCGGAAATAGATTAGGTGGGCTTCTGTCGTCTGGCTGTAGTAATGTAGCCCCGATTCCAATGTTACTGGCATCTGTGCGCAAGATGAATTTTCTAGTTAAATCCGGAAGCCGTAAAAAATATGTTTTGTGGTGAGTTTCTCTTTTAAGAGTGCATATGGGATGTTCACATTCTGCCTGACCATGTCACTTTATCTGGGTTTCCTTTCTTGGTTAGCGATGTAAGCGGCGCACAGAGGCTATTAAAATCCTTTATTATATCTCTGGTAGAATCCACAGAGAGATACAAATGACCGGACATCCCTTTTAGTGGACGGTCTCGGTGCATTTCTCAGCTTCTCAACGTTTTGAGTCTCGGGGAAACATGGTCCCATGGGATATAGTATGTCCTAGGAACTCTAGCTGTTCACACCCAATTTGACATTTGGTTGGGCGGGCGGTTAGTCCCGCTTCTCTGAGTCTGTTAAACAGCAAGGATAGCGCTGATATAAGTTCTTCAAACGATCCCATAGCCACCAGGATATCATCCATAAAATTGCTGGTGGCGATGGATGATTCAAAGGATCCAATAACTTTTCGCATCATCCTTGTGAAGACACTAGGAGCATTGTTCAGTCCAAATGGCGTGCTCTCACATTAAACTCGAAGTGTCCATCTGGAGTACTGAAGGCTAACAGGTTCCTCACCTCAGCTTTTACCGGTATTTGATAGTACCCTTTACTGAGGTCGATCTTTGAAAAATAGCGAGCCCTGCTCAGCTTAGTAAATAGCTGGTTCTGGTCCGGTAACGGTTCTGGCTGGAACTGTGTTAACGCATTCAGCTGTCGGTAGTCGATGCACAGGCGGTGTTCTCCACTGGGTTTGCGTAACAGCACCACTCCCGCACTGTAAGGGGACTCCGACTTCGAAATTATGCCTTCCTTAAGTAAGTAATCAATTTCTTGTTTTAATGCCGTCGCCTTGGCATACGGAATCGGATAGGTTCTCATTCGGACGGGCGTAGGATCCGTGACTTCCATGTCAAACTCCATCAGGTTTGTCCGGCCCGGTTTGTCTGTCAGAGAGTCGGCGTGGTTTTCCATCAATCTCCTTACTTTTTTCTTGCTGGGCTTCCGTTAGGGTGGAGCTTATTTTCACATCTAAATGTGATTCCTCCTGTATCACCGGGTACTCTACGGATGATAATGGCTCTTCTTCCATTTGCATAGCAATGGCCATAGTCATGAGGTGCGCTGGTTCGGCAGGGGCTCGCTCGTAAAACTTCTTAAGCAGATTTAAGTGGTAAATTTTCTGCTTTCCGTTCACGGCGATTTTTATAGTTTGGTGCGAGAAATCTTTTTCCACCACTTTGTAGGGTCCCCTCCAGCAAATCTGCAATTTATTACTGCTACTTGGCATGGCAGAAGAAGAAGTAGCACATTCTCTCTCCTACTGCTAGTTCTCGTCCTTCGCATTGCGATTGTAATATTTGGCATGTTTCCGCCTACGCCTCCCGTACTTTCGCTGTGGCTAATTCCCAGCCAGTCTTCAGGCGTTGTTTCAAGTCTGTGACGTACTACTGGAAGGCTGATGTGACAGTGTCGTCTGCCTTGGCATCTGTTCCATGTTCTTAGTATCGCTTCTAATGGACTTTTAATAGGTCTTCCGAAGAGTAATGTGGCCGGAGGAACTCCAGTTGACGCATGCGGTACTTCCCTATAAGCAAATAATGCGGCAGGAAGATACTGATCCCAAGTTTCTGGCTTCTCCTGTGCCAACTTCCGAAGAATAGAGGTGAGCGTTCCGTTAAACCGCTCTACTTGCCCGTTACTTTGGGGGGTGATAGGGCGAAGTATGGATATGCCTAGTCTTGAATATTCTAAGCACCTCCTCTGTCAACTTGCCTCTAAATTGTGACCCGTTGTCTGTGAGAATTTCATGCGGGAAGCCCAATCTAGTAAAGATATTCAGTAAAGCGTCAGCTACATGCACTGAGTCGCATGCTGGCATGGCTATGGCTTCGCCCCACACATGGAACAGGTGTCCACTAAGGTAAGGATATGGGAGTTCCTCTTCTTAGTTCTCAGCAGAGGTCCAATTATATCCACGGCCACTCTTTCAAATGCGGTGCCCAAGATTGGCATCTCCCCAAGGGTCGCGGGTGCCGTCCAGTGTTTTGGTGCAACTTTCTGGCACTGAGGACAAGACTTGACGAAACGTTCAATGTCGCCGGTGATCCCTGGCCAATAATAGTGGCAGGCGATCCTTTGAGTCGTGGCGCTCATTCCCATGTGTCCACTAAATGGGATAGAGTGGCCCATCTCAAGCACCTGGCTCCTATAGGTTTTGCAGGAACTATACTAATTGGTTGTGTTCCTGTCCTTCATTTCCACGCTCGGCGATACATCAATCCATTTTTCATAAAGAAGTCTCCCTTGGTAGGTGGGCACTTGTGTGTCGTAGGTAATTTTTTAAAACAGGGCGCCAGTGTGTGAATCTTCCATTTGGGCCCTCTTCAATTTCCTCGGGGAGGATATTGGTAGGAGTTTCCTGCTCTGCGTCTTTTTTTTGACTGTCCTCTAGTCTGTACGGCCGCCATGACTAGTGGTTGAGTAGGGTTCTCCAAGGAACACATAACTACATCCCAAGATTAAAGAGTAGATTGGTTCTTCCATGATAGCTGCACGAATCTCTCCTGTCACATAACGAGATTCCACTCTGATAAGTGCAAATTGGCAGTGTGTCCATGGGTGCAACATCCTTCGTCGGACCTTGGATGTCGACACTCTCTTCTGTTAGGTCTTTTGGTCAGGGGTGACAAGAGATGCCCTGACCACCGCATCGAAAGCAAGTCCTGTGTCATAAAGGCACTCCACAGATTGTCCGTTTACGAGGACTGATTCGATGACGGGAGGATCAGAAACGTTTTCCGGTCCTCTGCTCTTTCCGGGTGTGACGATTTTGTCTGCAGACAGGCAGCATGTTAGGGGAGGAGGTCTGCGCTTGCACTCGTTAGTGTTGGGATGGTTCAACCGGCAGTACTTGCACCATCTAGCTCCTTGTCTCTGGTGTGGTGCAGCGTTTTTCTTGTTTTGCTCTTTGTAGTTATCTTGTTTTGCGTGCTGTTTATGCGAGATGTGTGGTCCTTTGCTTTGTTGGTCTGATTGGGAGCGAGCAGGTTGCTTTGGCGCCTGATCCGAAAACTTCTTTCTGGCTCCTTGAGACTCCATGAGAGCTTTTGTGAATCGCTCTGCCAGTGTAAGAATATTTTCTAACCGGTCAGCGCCGTTTTCAGTGAGAAATCTACGCATTTCCACCGACATAGACTCATCTTTTTTAGTTGCTCTATCACAATCAGCTCTTTCAACCCGTCATAGTTCTCGGTAAAGTTTCCCAGTGTACACCACTTCACTAGGTAGTCTTCAAATACGGGCTGCGAACTGTGAGAAAGTCTCTCCGGCTTCCTTCCTAGAAACCTCGACATTTGTTCCGGTAAGCCTCTGAACGAAGCTCGTACCTCACCAAGAGAGCTTTTTTCAATGCCTGATAGTCATCTTGCTCTCCGGTCGGAAGTTTATTAAAAACTTCGTAGGCGGCTCCTCTTAGGCCCTGGGAAAGTTTCAAGTTCCACTTCCGTTCTTCAAGTCCAAACCCTGTTGCAAAGCGTTCGAAGCGGTCTAAAAAGGCGTCCATGGTATCGTTCCTTTCTGAAAAAGGTTCCAGCGGGAAGTTCATGGCATTGGGTGGTGCAGGTTGCGAAGTAGGCACACCATCTGAGCGGGGTGAGTGTGCCCTCCATCAAAGTTGGAAGCCGCTGCACTTTTGCCAGCTCTATCTGATTGGTCTGTCCCTGGATTTTTCCAGTTGCTTCATGTTAAGTGCATGCTCTGCTGCTTCTTTCCGCTCCGCTGCTTCTGCTGCGGCTTTCCGCTCTGCTGCTTCTGCTGCGGCTTTCCGCTCCGCTGCTTCTGCTGCGGCTTTCTCCTTCTCCATTGCAAGTTTCTGCATTTCCATCTCTCTTGCATGAGGAGTTTATATCAGTCTCCTCACTCACAAATTTCATCAGATCTTTTTCCACTTAACCCGTATTCACGCCCTGCCTCCATTAAACTAGTCCTAATTTTTGCGGCATCTGCCATGATAGGCAGTATGGGTTCACGAAGGGAAAAATTGGCAGTGACCTCCAAGCAAATTGTTTGACTCGCACAAGTAATTATCTCTTAAAACCTTCTAGGTTTAAATTAGTAATCAAGTTCAAATAGTTCTTTTAAAAAAATCACTCACTCAGCATATTCTGAAAATTATATAACAGATTATCTCGAAGTTTTCTATGAAAAATTTGCTAAATATTTATGATAAAAATTTCTCCAGCAGTTACTGAAAAAAAAAAAATTTTCAGTTCCCTACAGTATCCTCTGTTCTCAAAAAGTGTTTACTCTGTCCGTTTGATACTCAATTTAAAAAGTATCACTCGTGCTTTAGAGATATAAATGATCCCCCATATGAAATAGACAAATTATAGTAAGAGTCAGTCTAGAAGATAATCCCTCAAAATGCCAACAAATTTTGCAATTATCGCAACTGTATAGCAGGGATGAAAATGTGATTTATCACCCTTCTAAGTCCGGGTTCACTAATCCCAAGACGAGTCCACAATTGTCGTGTGGTGAGTACTGGGGCAACTACAACAGTAGTTTTGCCAGGAATAGTCTATGAGATATAGATATAAGGTCTCTAGAAATTGGCTCGTTAAGAAATAATAAAGACCTATTCGAGATAGGGACAAGAAGACAGGAATGCGAATGCTTTCCACTAGACAGTGTTTTCTAATTAATTATGGAAAGAGTTCTGTTTCCCCACGCCCTTAGCTTCTGCCCTTAGATCCCGTAAAGAAAAAGCCCCCAACCTCATCTGAGTAGAGAAAGGTTCCTATAGGTGAATATGTAACACCGACAGCACGAGTGATACATTAACAAACTCTTGATAATAATCAACCGATCGTTGGGTTTATTAATGAAATATCCACACATATAGGGTTAGTAATGGTTAGAACGTGATGATGGTGAAAGACGATTCACACAAAACACACAGATGAGATAATAAAATTACAGTTAATTAAGTAATAGTTAATTAAGAATGAACTGGTGTAAAGTGAAATGATGATGTGATATGATACGTGTTACCAAAATGGTGAGTACTCTACACAGTCCATGTGTCTCTAAATGCTTCTCCTAGATATTGAGGAATTCACATGTATGCATAAAATGTCCAAGTTTGTTATACGTTATGTCGAATGGGTATCTCTAAGCTGAGGACGTTCTGATGAATACTGTTGTCGTACGGAGAACGCTGACGAGATATCTATGTATATTCCTTCACTGTTTGAGTATATCTCTGTAGTGTTGATCAACAGTTAATAGCTGTCATATGAACAAAAGGTCTGTTGTCTAATCTCCCGACGGTACTGGTCAGATTGGATATCTTCACGAAATGTTAGTGATATGTAGACTCATAATCTTGCGTATGTAGTCGTGATTCATATACTTTCGAGTCTGCTTCATAAAATGTGCTTAAGAGTGTGTTGCACGTGGTATAAATATGCGATTCCTCTTTTGAGCTCTTTTGCTTGACTTCAGATAATAATGATCTTTCGAGTGATTTGAATTTATGATGACTCTGTATTGAACTTGTGATAACGATGTATTGAACTTGTGAGCAAGCAGTATATGGTGACGAAAAATGCTGCGTCCACCTTCTGACTTGTGGGTGAGACAATATTCCTTCTTAATTGAGGAATGAAAGATGTCCTATGGCGAATTCTGCTAGCCAAATGTCCGTTTTTAATAACTTATTTCTGGTTAGACGTCAGACACGTTGCGTGTAGACTCAGACTTCTGATGAACTGAAGACACACAAAAGTCTTCGTAAGTTTTCACATTTAACATCACTGGTTGACTTTCATTTAAACTACTGCTCATTATTCATCTCTCTCTCTCTGAGTTCAATTCTAATGATGTTAAATATCTTGTGCATGAGAGTGTGTGCGCATGGGAGACTGTGATGATGATAACGGTGAAATATTAAATATTAATTACCTCCTATCATCCTATCATCTTCTAGGAAAATCTTCTGATTTTATTAATCAGTTATGCCAAGAATTATTTGAAACTTTATCTTACGCACATTTTAGCTGTGACGTTAAAATAAACAAAAATAAGAAAATGTATTTATAAGTATAAGATCTACTAACCTTCTTTTCCCTTCGCAAAATCCTTTAAGAACACAATTAATCACAGAACTGAATTATCATCCACTCTGAATAAACACATGTATTAGGCTATGCGTTTTGGGTTTAATCTCTTCCTCACAAGGTAAAAAAACTTGACTGCCTCACTCTAGTAGATTATGCGGTATTATATATTTCTGCTAGTCCAATATGGGTTTCTGGATCCGACATCTAGCTCCGCCCATATACACCAATCCTTAATGGCCCCTCTGGTCACTCATTCACAGGATCGCTCTTGTCCCCTGTCAGTTCAAACGTGGGTGTAGTTTGACCTCTGATTGTTTATTGTTCACCTGACCAAGATGGGCGTCCAATGTGGTAAACCAACGCTTGTCTGGACCGCGGCCGACTAAAGATAACACCATTACAGCATGAGACGTTTTCCCCTGGCCAATGTTTGATTCGGATGACCATATGTGTTTTTACCAGATTTATCACGATGCAATGTGGGCTTCAAACGATAATGTCGGGCATGTGGACTCAATCAAAGGATTTTATTTCCCCCGATGAAAGAACAAATGTGGTTCTCTAGATACTGGTCTCGAGTAATCACAACGATGAAATAACAAATGTGGATCGCAAAGGTTGCATGAAAGAGCAAATGTCGGAGAAAATACAATACGAAAGATGTAGGAAAAGATAGAGCAATAAGGCCTTTGCGCTCGTTTATCACAAGGTGTCAGTGTACTGTTTGGCAATTCCATGCAGTTTTACTTTTCTCCGACACGTCCTGTTCAGGCTGGAGCACTATCTAGGCTTTGCCTCATGTTTGCTACTGAACCACACACATATACAGACATAAATTATCAATTTACGTTCAATTTTCATTAAAAAGATATCAAATATGTCAAGCTTACCACAATTCATGGAAATAATACACAAATACGTTGACTGGCGATGAATATGGCACAAATTCCGATCTGCCTCTGTCCCAGGCTTTTATTTAGAAAAAATATAAGCTGGTTCTCAACGCACTGTTTCTGAGTAAGTTTATTTTAACATGTGGCACTGAACTGACGCTCCTAATTGACTATATTGGCGGGTCTAACCAATCGGGCCATGTTTACACAGCTTTTCAAAAAAAGTACCCTTACTACCGTTTCCCCTAACAACAAAGAATTAGTATTTGAAGTCCGACTAATCGTGTTTAGCCTTACATTTACTTCTATCCAATCAAATAGGATTTTTCATGGTGGCCCATTTCCCGTAAAATAGTGGTTTCAAAACATGCCACTGTGCGATTATTTTTTGGTGTTGTCTGACACCCTCACTATTTTCTTTTGGCTATAATTTGTTAATTCCTAGACTATTTGCGTAACACTTAACATATTCTTTGTCAGCAAGTCCTAAGGAACCCAAATATATAAGTTTTAAGGAAGCTAAGTGGCGGCGTTCAAAATATGTATTTTCTTCTAGGATAGTCGTGCTGTTACCACCTCCTCACTTCCAAACTTTTAGGGTGTCTGCTGTACTGTCAGGCTTTCAAACGTAAACCAGTATAATGTCATGTTTCCTAATAAGCGTTTTTCAGGTTTTTTAAACCTAACTCTCGTAGTTGTAGTGTTTTTTATCACGGTCTATTTGAAAAAAAAGTTAGTGCCTCTGGCCTTTCGCGCGGGGAGGGTGGCATTAATTGTATATCGCGAGACGCGTGTTCGTGTTGCATGCGTTCCTGCTTTCAGCCCTCCCTCTCTCTATCCTAAGTTCATCTGTCTTTCCGTTTATGTTAACGTAGTGTATAAAATGAAATTAATGGAAGTATTAATTTAGGTCATTACGCAGTGTGCCTAGCTCAAGGTTTTCTTAGAAATACAGTACACGTTTTATTGTAGAAAGCGTGTAGTGATGCAGTAGGCTTTACTATCAACGTGAAACGTTACAATTTGCAGACGAAGTAGAAAACAAGGGGGATTTATTGTTCAACTAGCATGACGTTCTATTAACACAGGCGTACGCTATTGGAAAGCACGGGTCTTTAACCATTTCTCTTTCCTTTTATTGAATTTATGTGTTAGGCTTTACATTTACCTTTTAATTTATATATGTGGATTTAGAATGTTTCACGACAATCATCACCACCAACACCAACACCATCATCAATTTTCTCTGCGCTGTTTACGTAGCACGGCGCCACTTTGCATGAAGCCTGCACCACGCATTCACTTACTCCTGCAGCGGTGGTTTCTGTGTCATGTTTTCTACATGATGTAGTTGCCAGCCTCATGTGCAACCGCATATTAGTCGCCTTGTACGACATGCCTGATGGTGCGGTAGTCCTGATCTTTCTATGTCTGTTCAGAGACGCCAAAGAACTACACGTGGCAAATGCGCAACACATGCTATCAGTAAAATCAATTTCAATCATTCTAAAAGACAGCGGTGTAACCCTTGTGTTTTTTAAGGGGACTATGTTCATTTAAATAACTAAAACTAGGAACCGGGTTCGATTCCCAGTTGAGGGAAAATAATTTATGGAACAATTTTTTTTTCAGAACCAGTGGCCCTAATCATGTCATACTCCCTCCTGGTCTCCTGGGAAGTGAGATCGGATGCATAGCCTTCTCAGATAAGGGCGAAAAAACAGGAGGTCCCGTGTGCAAGTTAAAAATCCCACGGCAGTTGGAAATCGTAAAGAGTAGGCCCATCAGGTCGCTGCCCTAGCAAAATTTAAAAATTGGAAACATACTCTAAAACAAAATCCATATTGAAATCACAAGAAGAAAGAAGGCATCGGATTAAGCTGGGAGAACAGGTCCCGGAGCAGGTCGACCAATTTAAATACCTCAGAGCTGTTATGGACCGAAAAGGAGACATCAAAGTAGAGCTGGCCACTCGAAAAGCAACAGCTGGGAGACTTTTTCAGGCCATAAATCGAGGATTCCTCAGCAAGAGAGAGGTTGGTAAGAAAACGGAGATGGCTGAATACCGCTCCACCTATGTCCCAGTCTTGACGTCTGGATGCGAGTCATGGGCAATGACTACAACCCACAACAGCCAGATCCAAACCTCAGAAATGAGGTATCTGAGAAAGGTGGTTGAAGTAACAAGAAGAGATATGGTCCGCAACCAAACGATACGTCAAGGCCTAAAATCCCACCTTTGCAGACCCTTGTACAACAGTCGCAACTAAGATGGTTTGGCCATATCTGCAGAATGGGAGAAGATCGGCTACAACGACAAGCATGTGAAACTAAGAGCCAGGGATCCAGACCTTCATGACGACCCAGAGTCCGCTGGGAGGACAACATTAGACAATCTTTGAAGAACCGAGGACTAGAATGGAACCAGGCCAGGAGGAAGACAGCCGATAGGCGCTCTCTCTTCCAAACCTCTACACCTCACGCGGTAGAAGAGGAACAACTAAGTAAGTAAGAAACCTACCCACCACAAAAATATTTATAGAATGTGTGATTCCAATATACACACAATGGGATTCTCGTCGGTGCTACGGAGTTCATGCACTGTGCTGAGATCCTCATTGTGTGATGTAAGGGAGGAGATCGGAGCACCGATGCAGTAGTCCGTGTGCAATGAAGATAGTCCTTAAACCAAACCAAACCAAACCACACAACTAAAACGATAAGGAATAATTCTTTCTGTATCGAAAAAAAAAGATGACGTTCGTTAATAATGCATCAATGATTATTATCTTTCGAAAAACTAGAGGCCAGCTATTGACTAGAAGCCATGACCAAAACAAGCATGTTTCAGACAATAAAGCAGACCAAACATTTCATTTATTCAGGCATTCATTCATTCATCTCCTATTTTTGTGTGCTTCTGAAGCATGACGCCACTACTTTATGGAGCCTCTGGCAGGTAGTCTGCGTCAAAGCACATGCTCCTGTAGGAGTGGTATATGTAGCAGCTTGTTTTACAAGATGAGACAGTTAGTCCCATGCACTAACTCACATTAGATGAATTTTACAACATGCCTGATAGATCATTGACTTTGATAAAGGGGTGCTTGCGTAGAATAGAAATGATAAAAATTCTAAATATAAATAAAATCCCAGCTTTTTCTGTCAGTGCGTAACGCTAAGGGATGAAACTTTGGCTGAAAGTTAGACATTAATTGTATTGTTTCCCTTATATGTACTCTCCAGAAAATAGTAACACTTACCAAAGAAGAATGCGCAAATGACGGTGTGCCCAAAAATATATTTATAGAATGTGTGATCCCGTATACACACATTGGGATCCTCGCTGCTGCTACGTAGTTCGTGTACTATGGTGATGCACAGTGGTTTTTATTAATACTTTTGAATAAGTAAAATTGCCGTTAGGTATTGGTGCTTTTGAATTTAATTCCCGTCTTATGACGGGCACTTCCACTAGTAAGTTAGTGGTAAGGCCATTAACGTGGAACTGATGACAAGAACCACGCAAGTGCCAGCGGAACAAGAAATGAGAAGAAGAAGCTGGCCATGGATAGGACACACATTGATGAAACCTGTTGATAGCATTACAAAGCAGTACTTGTTCTGGAACCCCCAGACTCAAAGAGGCAGACGTAGACCAAGACACACATGGAGACGAGAACTGTAGACTGAAGTGAAAACGATGAGGAAATCGTGGAAAGAGCTTGAGTTGACGGCACTTGTTAGGAGAACGGCATTTGTTTCCTGGAGAACTGTGCTCCTTCGAGAGCTAAAGAGTATTGATTGATTGATTGATTGATTGATTGATTGATTGAGTAGTAGCCCAATTCTTGATTTATCTGATCAGAAACCCCCGGGAACTACATGGGACGTAATAAAAAGCAGAGGCGTACGAAGATAAACTGAACACACCAAACAGCTACTCAATAAATAATTAATAACTGAATAGTTGATAGAACTGTTTACAAATGTGGTTTTATTAACTAGTTTCTGTGCTTCCTTATATATCGTTTAGAGCTACCCCCTCACTAGGATGTTAGGGGGTCGGAGTGGCTCAGAGGTATGGCGTCCGCCTCTAATTCTCAAAGTATCGGGTTCGCACCCAGCACTGGGAATAACATTGATAAGAATTGTTTTCAGAACCAGTGGTTCTTATGCTGTTATTGACCATCCTGATCTCCTTGGTAGTGAGATCGGATTCCTAGCCTTCTCGGATAAGATCGACAAAATAAGATGTCCCGTATGCAAGTTGCGCACGTTAAAAATACCTTGGCAGTTGGAAAACGTAAAGAGTAGACCATACGGCCGCTGCCCTGGCAATGTTTGAAAATTAGGAAACCTACCCACCAAAAAATACTCATACAATGTGTGATTTCTGTAAACACACATTGGGATCTTCACTGGTGCTACGGAGTTTGTGCACTATGCTGAGATCCTACTTGTGTGATCTAAGGGAGAAGATCGGATCACTTATGGAGTTGTCCGTGTTCAGTCCATGTTCGATGAAGATGGTCCTTAAAAAAAATCCAAACCAAACTACGGCTTGAGCTTTCGTCCTCATGTTCTGAGGATAACACATTTACCCTGTGCTGAGTTTCCTTCTGTCTACCCCCTTTCACTGTGTTTCGCACAGTCCCAGGACATCGATTTCTTTTTTATTCCACATTTCTGCTGCTACCTGGACCGTCTTCCCTTATTCGTTCAATGTTCGAACATTCCAAGTGCTAAATCCTGAGGTTCTCCTAGATGAACGAAGGCTAGCTCCTGAATGTATGCATTAAAATAAATCATATACCTCGGGTTTCCCTCTTTATTTATTTCAGTCTTCATACCATACAAACCTGCCACCTATTTGTTACTATTCTCGTTCCTCTATTATTTACTAGACACAGTACTATGGTCTTTGTCTTGTGTTACCCGACCTACATTGATGAAAAGGAAGGCTATAGAAAGTGATTGCATCTATATTTAGTCTGGGACATTCCTTGTTCCAAAATAACGTGGTTACGTGGGGCGGTAAGGCAAAGGACCTCTGTGCACGAAACACTTTTTTGTGGTGCCTAGTTGGCAGAGTTGTTAGTCATGATTCACTCCTGTAGCGAGGCGGTGGTGTTCTTCGGATGGTTCCTGATTAGCCTATCACTTCTAATGTTTTTCCGTTGTCTAGTTTTCTACTTCTTTATTTCTTACGAGTCCCTGCAACATATCTCTTTATTTATTCACCGACTGTATGCAGTATATTAAATTTCCAGTGCCTTTTTCTCCCCTCTTCTTCTGCTGATATTTGATTTTTTTTTTTTTCATCAATTCTACATCTGTGACTATTAAAAGGTAGTCCCGTATCATATACTATCGTAGGGTAGTGAAGTGTTAAAGATTTCGCTATAATACGTTTAGCTTTATGAGGTAGGGCTAGTCAGTTCCCCTCTTCGCTAACTTTGCCTTCCCTTACTCAAGAACAGAGTCACACACCTATTTACAGCTAGATATACTGAAGCGTGACGCTACCAGGATTCGAACCCGGAACCCGATAACTTTGCCGCGGGAGGCAAGCGCTCTAACCACTCTGCCAATTGGGCTTTTTTTAAAGTTAATATTGTACAACTTTAATCTTGATCTTGTGCGATAGGATTCATTTATGAAAATCTGCAACTTTCTAGTTTCCGTTTAGTAGTTCTCCGCGCTTCTATGGAACACAACATAACTGCTTTGTATTTTGATATTAAAATTATTTTGTTTGTATTGCGTTTGATCATTTTCGAATGCCATATACATCTCAATGGACTTAAAATCTCTCTTGTCTTCTGCATCTTACTTTTTTTTAATCATCCCAGTTCCTCTTATTTTGTTTGTGTTGCTGCAGATAGATTATATACTGCTCCTATGTAGCCTCTTCTGTTTAACTAAATTTTAGTTGCACTGTAGATTATATTCCTTTAAAAATATGTGCTTCCAACTGTCCTATTTAAACGAGTGAAAATTGTATTATTGTCCTTTGTTCCGTTTCCCCACGTTCCGATTGTTGTAATAGTGATTTTTATATTTTATGCCATCCTTTGCATTTTGCGCCTCGCCATATTATTATGTACTTCCCTTCTCATACTTGTTCATGTCCTCATGAAATCATACTACAGACTTCTTACATATGTAATTATAAGCGTCCCTAGCTATAGAATCTTACAGGTGTAATTATAACAGTTTTCTCAGCGCTGAACCCACCTGCTCATTCGACATACAAAGCAACGTGGTTCAAACCCTCAGCCCCACCTGTGTTTACGTTTACACGTTGTCAGAAAGGACTCACAATATTCAAGAACTCATTTCTTTCTTTGCAAATCTTTCTTTCTTCCGCAGATTCTTTGTTCTGGTTTTAGACATGTAAACGCGTATGCTATTTAACTATAGAAACACTCATAAAGAAGAATTGCAACCCAGGATACATTCAGGGCCGGATTATCCATCTGGCTAAGTAGGCTAAGCCTGGGGGCCTGGAGCTCTTTGGAATAAAATTGGGGGGCCGTGCATAAGTTAAAACAATTATGCTAAGGGGTTTGACAAAAAAAAAAGTTAAAATTATTGCTTATTAGTTGAAGGTGGGCCCAAACACCAAAAAACTTAGAGGCCCTTTTCGGCTCAATTAATCCAGCCCTGGATACATATTGTATACAGACTCTGCTTTGCCCTGTAAAAGAACATTTAATTAAACAAAGAGGGGAAACACGAGGCCTGTAAACAGTAAATAAATAATACACATAAAGGTATGTTTCAGGCACTCGTGAGAAATAAACCAGTAGAAAACTAGACAACAGAAAAAGAATAGAAGTGATAGGCTTACCGGAAACTCGAACCCAGGACCTTCCGAACGACACCACCACCTAGCTACGCTAGCGAATCACTACTATCCTCATTGCCAAATAAGATATTATTACAGTACATGACATGTAACGGTATTGGTTTGGTTTGGGTTTGGTTTGGTTTTGGTTTGGTTTGGTTTTGGTTTGGTTTTGTTTTGGTTTGGTTTGGGTTTAAAGGACTATCTTCATTGCACATGGACAACTCCATCAGTGCTCCGATCACCTCCCTTAGATTACACAAGGAGGATCTCAGCACAGTGCACGAACTCCGTAGCACCAGCGAGATTTCCAATGCCTATATACATATAGGAATCACACATTCTTTAAATATTTTTGTGGTGGGTAGGTTTCAAATTTTTCTTACATTTTTCCCAGTTGAGGGAATATAATTTATGGAATTTTTTTTTCAGAACCAGTGATCCTTATGATGTAATACTCCCCCCTGGTCTCCTGGGTAGTGAGATCGGATGCCTTACCTTCTCGGATAAGGGCGAAAAAATAGGAGGTCCCGTGTGCAAGTTGCGCACGTTAAAAATCCCACTGCAGTTGGAAATCATAAAGAGTAGACCAAGCGGCCGCTGCTCTGGCAAAATTTAAAAATTAGAAACCTACCCACCAAAAAAAAATATTTATAGACTGTGTAATTTCTATATACAGACAATGGGATTCTCGCCGGTGCTACGGAGTCCGTGCACTGTGCTGAGATCCTCTTTGTGCGATCTGAAGGAGGACATCGGAGCACTTATGGAGTTGTTCGTGTGCAATGAAGATAGTCCTTGAAGCCAAAACCAAACTTCACTTCAAATAAAACATCGCTTTATCATCTCATGCACTTCACGAATAACGTGAATGTTAATAAGATAGCTTGCAGGTTTTCACTGGGAATGCGATGAAGGTTCGTTTAAACCTGGGGACATCGCGCTCTTAAGTGTCAGTAGTAGAGGGCTGAGTGTCCTGTTTACAGAGTGGTTAGAACGTTGATCTCTCGGGGAAAAGGTGCCAGGTTCGAATCACGGTACTGACACGCTCCAGTCTACCCAGCTGTAAATGGGTAACTGGCTGTAAATTAGGGAAGGAAAAGGCAACGAGGAAGGAACTGGTCACCCCCTCTCTCGATGCTGGACCTAGTTTCTAACACTTCACTCCCCTACGGCAATATCTGCTATGGGACTACCTTTTAGTAGAGGGCTGAGCGTCCGATTGACAGAGTGGTTAGAGCGCTGGCCTCTCAAGGCAAAGGCGCTGGGTTTGATTCACGGTATCGACCCGCTTCAGTCTACCCAGCTGTAAATAAGTACCTGACTTTGCCCTTGAGTTAGGGAAGAAAAAGGCAGCGAGGAAGGGAACTGGCCACTCTATCTCTTGAAGCTGGACCTAGTACAGTGAAGTCTGTAACACTTCACTCCCCTACGGCAGCATATATGGGACTACGTGTTTAGTAGTCCCAAATTTACCTCGGTTAAAAATTCCCTCTTGTCAAGATCTATCAAACAATGCCTTGTGACCTACCGTCAGACCACGATGGACAGGTTGCCGGTCTATGATACAAAACATTAATAATCCCCTCAATAAAATATATGGCTCAGAAACATGGGATACAAAAGCCTTCTAGTCTCCATTTTGTCCACACTGAAATCGGTGTCCGCGACACTGGGTATCTGCATTTACGGATCGGACCATTTGTACGTGCTTAACTTAGTTCTTACCTTCTTTCTCTTCTGTTTGTGATCGTTTGTCCCTGGGGAAGACCGTGTGGTCGTAACGTAGGCAATTTTTGCTTCCGTCCTGTGTCCTATTGTAGACTCATTATCCATTTTCGTTTACCACGGCTACACAAAAGTCAAAAACGCAGCAGAACTGCTTCATTCTGAAAAAAAAAAGATGAAAAACGCATAGAAGAATATGTTCTTCAGATAGAGATATACATACCACTGCATTCTTCTTCTTTGCTGGCTCTCATATAACATTATCTAATAATTTCATAAATGGGCAGTTGTGTAGAATAAAAAATATTGAAGTGGTATGATAAGATCACTAATGTGGGACTGATGACTTCTTCTTCTTCTTCTTGCGATCGCATCTTTGATGATTACACCGTCAGAACGAGGTGAATTCGACAAGTTCCTCTTAACTCCATATAGCATTGAGTTTAGTGTGAGTCATTGGCCCAGTATATCTTTCTTAACTGGTCTGATGACAAGAACCAGACAAGTGCCAGTGGTGAAGCAGATCAAGTTTATTCAGTTTGATGACAAGAACCAGACAAGTGCCAGTGGATCAAGAGTTCACATGTACCCACTGAAGTATGGTTCTCTTTTTGGCAGCTACCTTGTTTAGTTCATTTCTCAGATGCGGGAGTTTACCACCCTTGAGCTTGCAGGACAGACAAGTGCCAGTTGGTGGATCAAGAGATGACAAGAACCAGACTCCACATAGGTTTGTCAGGATATGATATAGAAGATAACCGGCAAGACCTCCATTCCTAGTGCCAGTGGATCAAGAGATGACAAGAACCAGACAAGTGCCAGTGGATCAAGAGATGACAAGAACCAGACAAGTGCCAGTGGATCAAGAGATGACAAGAACCAGACAAGTGCCAGTGGGTCAAGAGATGAGACGACAACGCTGGAGATGGGCAGGACACACATTGAGGAAACCTGTTGATAGCAGTACCGGGCAGTCCATACTCTGACATCGCCAGGGTAAGTGATTTAGAGGGAGATCAAGGAACGCATGGAGACGAGAACTGGAGACAGACGTGACGGGGATAAAGAACACATGTAAAGACCCTGAGCTGATGGCACAGGAAAAGACAACTTGGTATACGTTTTTTGAAGGCCTATGCTCCTTGAGAAGTTGAAAGACGATGGATGAATGAATTTCTCCCATAAACTCGGAGGTCTGTCTCAGGCTTCTCTCTTGACGGGGAGACCCTGAGTGATGGCACAGGAAAAGACAACTTGGAAATCGTTTTCTCTCCTTGAGGAAGTATTACTTCTGAAAGACGATGGATGAATGAATTTCTCCCATAAACTCGGAGGTCTGTCTCAGGCTTCTCTCTTAGCCAAATAGTTTCTCTCTGAAACAATTGGTGATGGCTGTGATGTCAATCTGTTCCTCTCGTGGAGTCGATAGTGTTGGAGGACATGTTCTGCTGTTTGTTTGTTTTCCCCATACGGACACATGTCTGTGTGTTCGATGTTTTAATTACTTGAATAAGTGTTATTTGAGTCTGCTGTGGCCGGTTCTCAATCTGAACATTATCACTGTAGCTCTTCTTGGTAAGTAGTAGTATATTTCTGATGTTTCTGAATCTGTATGTTCTCTTGGTCATTTTTTTTTTCATGAAGATATTTTGTTATAATTGCTTTTATTTCTTCATTTGTTAAAGGATTGAAAGATCTGATAAACTCATTTGACCGCCTGGCCAAATGCGTCAACAAGTGCACAGTGCAGTGGATATCAGCCCATTGTAACATTTCAGGCAACGAAGGGGCAGATAAACTTGCTAAAGAAGGGGGAGCACTGTAACAAAACGATACAGAGACAACTTATGAAATGGCTAAAACAACTATAAAAGCTACATTCAAGTCCAAAAGGGACAGAGAACACCCAGGTCACATAAAAGATGATGCCTATCAACAGTTATCTAGGCGAGACCAGGTCATAATTTTCCGCTTACGGACTGGTCACAAAAGGTTGAGGTACCATCTATATCACAAGTACAGGAATAGTCCAATAGATCTCTGCTCCTGTGGCAACAGCCCCGTGATAACCGAACATCTGCTCCAGTTATGCCCAACTCACAGCACTGAATGGAGTAGCATATGGCAACTACCCACTTCTCTCGACGAAAAACTGTTTGGAGATGTCACGAACTTTGAGCTGACTACTGCCTTTATTAGAGTCATTAATGTGGAAGTCTGAGGGCGAACGAAGAAGAATTTCTTCATATGCTGCTTTTGAATTTTGCATCTTCCTTTTTTGGTATAAGTTCCTCCTTTTTTTTTGTATATGTCCTTCCTTATTTTGGTATAAGTCTATGTGCCTTCACTACTCTTTAGCTCCCTGAGGAGCCTTCAACAAACACATGCCAAGTCTTCCTGTCCTGTGCCATCCGCTCAAGTTCTTTCCATGTTTTCTTCATAATTTTCACCTCTGTATCCAGTTCTCTTCTCCATGTGTTTTTTGGTTTACCTCTGCCTCTTTTTCCCTGTGGATTCCAAAACAAGGACTGCCTTGTAATGCTATCAACAGGTTTCATCATTGTGTGTCCTATCCATTGTCAGCGTCTTGTTCCACTGGCACTTGTCTGGTTCTTGTCATCAGTTCCACATTTGTGACTGTCATACCATTTCAGTCCTTCTATTCTACACAAACACCCGTTTATAAAAGTCTGTAGCTTTTTAGTTGTTGTTTTTGTTGTTCTCCATGTCTCAGAGCCATACAATAGGACTGACTTCACATTTGAGTTGAAGATTCTTTTTTTCGTGTTGGACTTGATTTTTCTTGTTCTCCATATGTTTCCCAATGCAATGAAAACTCCTCTTGCTTTTTGTATTCTTATTTTGATATCATTATCTGTCCCTCCAACTCTATCTATATTACTGCCAAGATATGTGTACGATTCTACATCCTTTAGTGGTGTTTCTTCAAGTTCAACCTTGTTATCATTCCTTGCATTCTATGTGCCTTGGCATTTCATTATATCTTTGCAGTCGGAAGGAATCCAATGGACTTTCACTTTGTTGAAGTTATAATTGGTTATCTATTAGTGCTTCTGCAAGGCTGTTATATTCGTTATGTGTATACCAATGAATAAAGAAAGCAAACAAATATAAAACATATATACCAACATATAAAAACTACCACCGGTCATCAACATCTTGACAATGGACAGACGGAGCAAGGAACTGTAACAGGACAGGGATCATGAAGGAAGGAGGGAGGGGGAGACAGACAGATAGATAGATAGATAGATAGATAGATAGATAGACAGACAGACAGACAGACAGACAGACAGACAGACAGACAGACAGACAGACAGACAGACAGACAGACAGACAGACAGACAGACAGACAGACAGACAGATAGATAGATAGATAGATAGATAGATAGATAGATAGATAGATAGATAGATAGATAGATAGATAGATAGATAGATAGATAGATAGATAGATAGATAGATAGATAGATAGATAGATAGAGAGAGAGAGGTAGATAGATAGATAGATAGATAGATAGATAGATAGATAGATAGATAGGTAGGTAGGTAGGTAGGTAGGTAGGTAGGTAGGTAGGTAGGTAGGTAGGTAGATGGATGGATGGATGGATGGATAGATAGATAGATAGATAGATAGATAGATAGATAGATAGATAGATAGATAGATAGATAGATAGATAGATAGATATATAGATAGATAGATAGATAGATAGATAGATAGATAGATAGATAGATAGATAGATAGATAGATAGATAGATAGATAGATAGATAGATAGATAGATAG
Source organism: Oreohelix idahoensis (assembly GCA_024509875.1). NCBI lineage: Eukaryota > Metazoa > Mollusca > Gastropoda > Stylommatophora > Oreohelicidae > Oreohelix > Oreohelix idahoensis. Next base: position 117,130 of record JAMPIV010015622.1, read on the forward strand.
ATAGATAGATAGATAGATAGATAGATAGATAGATAGATAGGTAGGTAGGTAGGTAGGTAGGTAGGTAGGTAGGTAGGTAGGTAGACAGACAGAGGTAGGTAGGTAGGTAGGTAGGTAGGTAGGTAGGTAGGTAGGTAGATAGATAGATAGATAGATAGATAGATAGATAGATAGATAGATAGATAGATAGATAGATAGATAGATAGATAGATAGATAGATAGATAGATAGATAGATAGATAGAACGAACTTTATTTTCAAAGGGTTAAGAATTGGGCACGCAGGCCCGTCTGACATTCTGCCCTTCCTCTCTCTCTCATCATGTATACTAATATCCTTTCATCCTCACATTTACTTTAAGCATTATTAAGGCATTTATCATTATAAAAGTAATATTACATTTGCAATAATCATCATAATTAAAGTGTTTTTATAATAAAATTAAAATAATTAAAAAAAAAAAAAAAAAAAAAATTAATAATAATAATGAATTTGAAAAATAAATAAATAAATAAATAAAATAAAATAAAATAAATATAAAAAAACAACAACAACAAAAAACAATAACAACAAGACATAAGAATCGAATTCTTCGTACTGTAAATTAGTGATTTGAGACATATTTAGAGGTATGTTATAAGAACTTGTAAAATGTTCATACGGTTTTCAACTGAATGACTCAGGGACTTTTTTTTGTTTTGTTAGGTTCATCAAGATGAGGTGGGTAAACAGTTACTTTCCTCGCTGTCTTTGCGTCCCAAACTCAAGACCAGAATCAGACAAGATCGATAGTTAGTTAGACATATATGAAAGCAATTAATTTGCCAAGGGTTGAAAATCGGACACAGTCCCCTCTTGCATTCTTCCATCCTCTTGCTCATCTTTTATTACTGTTACTCAACATTCTCCAGCGTACTGAAAGTATTAATTTAAGGGCAGTGAAACATTACAAGGAAGTATAACAGCATACATTAACAGTACCTGATCATAAAATTAAGAATATAAGTTATTAAGAATATAATATTAAGAATAAGTATATTGTAATGAAAACTAGATCATCAGAGCCTCCATACAGTATATTAGATAAAAGTACAACACAATCAGTTAGGGTGGCATATAATCAGCACTCATAAAGTATTTGAACAGTATACGATTGTATGAGTAGGGACTGTGCGTGTTTTTCAGGTCATTGGGAAGATTGTTCCAAAGATGAGCAGCTGAGTAAGCCAAACTAGTTTTAAATAGGTCAAGCCTGGGCTTGCGTACCTGTAATTTGTTTAAGCGCTGACTACGTCTGTCATTGTATTTTAAAAGCGGCCAAAGATACTTTGGAGCATTATGTGACAGGATTTTGTGAATAAATTTCCCTTTGTTAAAGAGGAAGCGCTTCCTGAGGGGTAATATTTGAAGGTAATTATATAAATCTATACAATGTGATTGGTGTTTATCAGCAACAAGGCGCATTGCGCGTTTTTGAAGTGAGTGGGTAGACAGACAGACAGACAGACAGACAGACAGACAGACAGACAGACAGACAGACAGACAGACAGACAGACAGACAGACAGACAGACAGACAGACAGACAGACAGACAGACAGACAGACAGACAGACAGACAGACAGACAGACAGACAGACAGACAGACAGACAGACAGACAGACAGACAGATAGATAGATAGATAGGTAAGTAGGTAGGTAGGTAGGTAGGTTGATAGATAGATAGATAGATAGATAGATAGATAGATAGATAGATAGATAGATAGATAGATAGATAGATAGATAGATAGATAGATAGATAGATAGATAGATAGATAGATAGATAGATAGATAGATAGATAGATAGATAGATAGATAGATAGATAGATAGATAGATAGATAGATAGATAGATACGGAGAAAGGTTTAGGACAAGGTTCCTTAACGGTTCTAAAAATTAAAGAGGAACATTGTATGATTACATAGGTCCTGTAAAACATACACAAGAGCATGTATAGAGAAGTACTCACATTAGTTAACACACATAGTTCCCCCTGTGCTATTCACAGGGGTATCTAAAGGAAAAAAGAAAGATTCCAACTCCTACTACTTCAGTCATTTGTACAAGGCGACTAATTTGAGGCCGTGCATAGGGATGGCAACCTCAGCATGTTAAAAAACTGTTACAACAACTATCGATAAAAGACCAGCAAGGGGCCTGACGCAGACTTCCTACAACGGGACCAGCAGCAGTGGTGGCTCCATACTCCTTAGGTAGCGAAAATGGAACAGATGAAGAAGTTAATATGTGCTGTTAGAAGGCTTAATTAGCTTATCTTCCTCTTCTTTGATCCTTAGCCGCCAAATGTCAAAACATTGGCCATCACGCCTAGTGGCGTCTTGTGGGGCAGCAACAAACTGCTTCCACTTTGCTCGGTAGGCGGCCATCCTTCGTGCAGTGCCCCAGCTCTGGTTTATTATTTGCATCACGGCCCCCACAGTTCTCCGCAAAGTTGAACTAGCTTATTGGTTGCGGTAAGAAGTCAGAAATCGGCTTATAGGTAATGAGATATTACAAAATCATAGTAGAAGTTGTAATCTGAATACATAAATCAATTTATGGGTTATGGTAACAAGGCTGAAATCAGCTTAGAAGTGATTTGAAGACAGAAACCAGTTTATGGGTTTATGCACACTTGTACAATAATCGTAGAAGCGATGGTTTGAAGACAGAAATAAGTTTAAGGTAACAAGGTTAAAATAAATCTAGAAGCTCGGGTTTGAAGACAAATATCGGTTTATGGTAAAATTACTGAAATAAACTTAAAGGTTGGGGTTTGAAGGCAGAAATCGGTTTATGGTTTAAAAAATTGAAAAACAAAACATAGAAGCTTTGATTTGAAGACAGAAATTGATTTATGGTAAGAGGATTGAATTTAGCTTAGAAGCTGGGGTTTGAAAATAGAAGTCGGTTTATTGTAACAAGATTGATATAACAATAGAAGCTACGGTTTGAGAACAGTTTACCAAGGCTGAAATAAACAAAGAAGCTATGGTTTGAGAACAGTTTACCAAAGTTGAAATAAGCAAAGAAACTATGCTTAGAGAACAGTTTACCAACGTTTAAATAAGCATAGAAACTATGGTTAGAGAACAGTTTACCAAAGTTGAAATAAACATAGAATCTATGGTTTGAGAACAGTAATCTATTTATGGTATTACGACTGAAACAAACTTATGAATCCGTGATTTGAAGACATAAATTGGTTTATGATTTATGGTAAGTAAACTGAAATCAGAAAATGGTTTGAAGTAAGAAAAATTAAGTTAGTTTATGGGTTTTTGTAAGAAGACTATAATTAATGTATGGTTTACGATAGAAGATTGAAAACAGGGCAATACTGCATATATATTCATTGATTTCCTTTTCTTTCTGTTTTTTATTATTATTAAAAAAAAATTTTTTTTTTTGCTCTTTACAAAGCCCTTACTACAGATAGTCTCGTGCAGGAAGTGTGCGTCAAAGCCCCCGTTGTGTTCTAGTAGCTGTAGTTTCTGTAGCATTTTTGTGTGTTTTGCTCTTTACAAAGCCCTTACTACAGATAGTCTCGTGCAGGAAGTCTGCGTCAAAGCCCCCGTTGTGTTCTAGTAGCTGTAGTTTCTGTAGCATTTTTGTTATTTTTACATGATAAGGTTACCAACCCCATGCACAATCTCATAATAGTCACTTCTTACGACACGCCTGAGAGAGCAGTATTCATTTATATCTTTGTCTCAACAGAGCTAATATATGAATGCTCATAAAGAACGGGAAGACTGTGTAAAAACCCAATAAAACAGAAGTCTTAACATAGAACGCCAGAAACAATCACAAGAAAGGAAAGGAAGGTGGGGAAAACGTCAAGCTGTGGCCAAATGAGGGGAAAACGAGTGGTCACGAGGTGGGGAAAATCACATTTTAAAACTCCTCAAGTGTTTGTAAATTAATTAATCACATAAGAGAGAGACAGAGAGTGAGAGAGAGAGAGAGAGAGCGCGCGCATTAACTCTAGATAGGGTGGTAGAAGGAGGGGGGAGGGAGGAAGAATAAATGAAGACACTGACTCTGCGGAGGAACTGGAGACGGGGTCTCGCTTGATGTTACTTGGGATAGAGAGGTCGCAACCAGAAACTTTCCGCTTTGTCCTCCTTGGGAACAAGTCCCTGAGATACCAGCTGACGCCTGTTCTTAAGTACTCTACTGTCCGCTCCTTCTCCCAGTTTTCTTTCTTCTTGCAATCTTTCTTTTCCATTTGTTTGTCATCCATGTCTTCTGTATTTAATTTTTTCCCCGTGCCCCGCCAGTTCGAGCTGCAGGCTCATGGCGTATTTCTTTGCCACATTTATTGCTCTCATTTTGAACTTCATTTTTTTTTCTGTTTTACCACCAATGTCCTGGTCTTTTTACTTCTGTTCCCTCTCCGCTTAGTCTCTTCAGCTACTAATAGTAATCTTCTTACTGCTGCTGCTGCCACTTCTACTAACGGCTGTTGATTTAGCTACTGCTGCTACTGCTACTACTGTTATTGCTACTTCAATTATCAGCATTGTCGTTACATCTTTTAATATTGTCATTACTAATTCCACCACTTATTAACACTACTACTATTACTACTACTTATTATCACTAATACTATTACTACTAATTATTACCACTGCTATTATTATTACTACTTATTACTACTACTTACAAATACTTATTACCACTACTACTACTTACAAATACTTATTACCACTACTACTACTTACTAATACTTATTACCACTACTACTACTTACTAATACTTATTACCACTACTACTGATAACTATTACTACTCTTTACTTTACAAAATACTTATTGTCCTGTGGTGGTTGTTCTTACCATACTACATACTACTTACTAATAACATTCCCCTATTTTACCACTAATACTACTTACTAATACTTATTACCACTACTACTACTTACTAATACATATTACCACTACTACTACTTAATAATACATATTACCACTACTACTACTTACTAATACTTATTACCACTACTACTACTTACTAATACTTATTACCACTAATACTACTTACTAATACTTATTACCACTAATACTACTTACTAATACTTATTACCACTACTACTACTTACTAATACTTATTACCACTACTACTACTTACTAATACATATTACCACTACTACTACTTACTAATACTTATTACTACTACTACTACTTACTAATACTTATTACCACTAATACTATTACTACTACTTATTACTACTACTACTTAATAACACTAATAATAATATTACCACTGTTTATTACCACTACTTCTAATTATCAATATTATTACCACTAACACTATTATTTATTCCACTACTGCTATTATTAGTAATAATTACCACTACTACTATTATTATTACTTACTACTACTACTACTTATTACCACTACTACTACTTACTTCTACCTATTACCATTAATACTACTTATTACAACTACTATTACTTATTACTGCTACTACTTATTATCACTACTACTAATTATTACTACTACTGCTACTTACTACCACTACTTTTACTTATTATCACTGCTAATGCTTATTACCCCTATTACTACTTACTACTACTTATTACCACTACTTCTACTTATTGCCACTGCGTATAACTACTACTACTACTTATTACTAATTATTACTCCTACTATTACTTACTTACTTACTTAGTCGTTCCCCTTCTACCGTGAGGTGTAGAGGTTTGGAAGAGAGAGCGCCAGACCATTCTATCAGCTGTCTTCTTCCTGGCCTGGTTCCATTCTAGTCCTCGGTCCTTCAAAGATTGTCTAATGTTGTCCTCCCAGCGGACTCTGGGTCGTCCTGGAGGTCTGGATCCCTGGCTCTTTGTTTCCCATGCTTGTCGTGGTAGCCGATCTTCTCCCATTCTGCAGACATGGCCAAACCATCTTAGTTGGGACTGTTCTATTTGGGTCTGCAGCGAATGGGATTTTAGGCCTTGACGGATCGTCTGGTTGCGGACCATGTCTCTTCTTGTTACTTCAACCACTTTCCTCAGATACCTCATTTCTGAGGTTTGGATCTGGCTTTTGTGGGTTGTAGTCATTGCCCACGACTCGCATCCATATGTCAAGACTGGGACATAGGTGGAGCGGTATACAGCCATCTTCGTTTTCTTACCAACCTCTTTCTTGCTGAGGAATCCACGATTTATGGCCTGAAAAAGTCTCCCAGCTGCTGCTTTTCGAGTGGCCAACTCTTCTTTGATGCCTCCCTTTCGGTCTATAATAGCTCCGAGGTATTTAAAGTGGTCGACCTGCTCCAGGACCTGTTCTCCCAGCTTAATCTGATGTTTTCTTTCTTCTCGTGATATCACCATGGATTTTGTTTTAGAGCTGCTCCAGCTCTTCCTTCCAGACTTGCAGGTTGGATTGGAAATGTGCCTCTGATTTAGCAATCAGGGCAACATCATCAGCAAAGGCCAGCTCCGAAATATAGACCTGTCTCATCTTCCAGTACCCCACTAAATACTTTCTTGTTCTCTCCTTACATGTCTTGATGATATCGTCCATAAGGAGTATGAAAAGATAAGGTGACAGGATATCACCTTGTCTTACACCAGTGGTGGTCCTGAACTCTTCTGACTTATGGTTTGCTGTCCTCACATAATTTCTGCAAGCCTTGTAGAAGCTCTGTATAGCATGAATCAGAGGTGCTGGAATATTCTTCCTTGCCAAACAGTCCCAAAGTTTGCTCCAGGGGACCCTGTCAAACGCCTTTTCCAGATCTATGAAACAAAGATGGATCTCACTCTTATACTCAAGGGCCTTTTCACTCAGCTGTCTGAGTGTGAAGATTAGGTCTTGAGTACTTCGGTTTGCTCGGAATCTGCACTGGACCTCATCCAATTGTGGCTCAGCTAGGCGTCGGATTCTCTGCTCTAGGATTCTAGAGTAGATTTTACCAGGGACACTGAGAAGGGATATGCCTCTATGGTTTCCACATTGTCGATTGTCACCCTTTTTGAAAATTGGTGTTATGATGGCCATCTCCCAATCCTTTGGTATGGTCTTGTTGCACCATGCTGCCTGTAGGACCTTTAAGAGTAATAGGTCGCCTGATGCTCCCATGTACTTAACCATTTCTGGTGTTATACCATCATGCCCTGCTGCTTTGCCCATCTTGATTTTCTCTAGTGCTGCCCTCAGTTCTTCCATCTTTATGTCATCTTCACCATCATTAGTTTTCTCTTCTGTGCTAGTGGTTATCATTTCTGATGCTTCACCATGCTCACCATCCAGGAGTTCTGAGAAATATTCTTTCCATCTTTCCATTACTTCCTTCGGGGCAGTAAGCAATTTGCCTTGCTTGTCCTTTATAAATTTGAGAGGGCATTGTTTTTCCTTCCTCATGTCTTTAGGGTCTTATAGAACAATTTCTGGTTTTCTTGCGCATCTTTTTCTAGCTTTTCTCCAAATTCTTCCCAGGACTTCTGTTTTGCTGCTAGCACCTTGTTCTTTGCTTCTGTTCTGAGTGTCACATATTCTCTCTATATTTTTCCATTTGTCCTGTTGTGTTTTTAGCTCCTAAGTATTGTTTCCATGCCATTTTCTTCTCTCTTATTTTCTCTTTGACTTCCTCTGTCCACCAAGGTGTCCTCTTTCTCTGGTTCCCAAGTCGGACTTCACCGCATGCTTCTGCAGCAGCTGTCTTTATGATATCCTTGAATTTATTCCAGAGGGTTTCCAAGTCATCAGGTCGTTCTTCTGTGTTGCTCACTGCTGTAGCAATAAGCCCCTGATATCTGGTCTTAATTTCTGGCTCTCTCAGCTTGTAGGTCCTAATGCTCATTTCTCCTGCTCGTTTACTTGGTTTCTTGCGTGATGTTGGGCAGTTCCTAGGCTGAGCAACTCTTTCAGTTTGTTCGTTTGATTGTTAGCAGGTAGTGATCACAATCTCTGGCCCCCTCCAGATTACCACTATGACTACTACTTTACCTACTTTTACTACTTATTACTAATACTACTTCTCTGTTACTACTGATACGACTTTTTACCACTACTACTACGTATTACCTCTATTACTACGCATTACCACAATTACTACGTATTACCACGACTACTACTGATTGTCACTGATACTACTTAATACCACCACTACTACTTATAACCACTACTGCTACTTATTATCATTACTACTACTCATTACCACTACTACTCCATATTACTACTACTACTTATTACCAATACCACTGCTTCTACTTATTACCATTATGTATTACCACTACTACTACTTATTGCCACTGCTTATTGCCTCTATTACTACTTACTACCACTACTACTGCTTATTACCACTACAACTACTTATTACCACAAATACTATTAATACTATTTATTACCACTACTACTACTTATTACTCCTTCTTCTACAGTGTGACAAAATATAATATTAAAGAAACTATTATTATGAATACATAAAGCCTGAAAGAACGTTGAGAACATATAAAATATACATGCATAAGCAAGAGAGACGGGGGAGGGAGAGAGATAAAGAGAGAGAGAGAGGAGAGAGAGAGAGAGAGAGAGAGAGAGAGAGAGAGAGAGAGAGAGAGAGAGAGAGAGAGAGAGAGAGAGAGAGAGAGAGAGAGAGAGAATATCAAGGTGAAAGAAGAACAGACAGTGAATTATAGAAGACCAAGAATATAGAAGAAATAGAGACAGGCAGTCTAGTACAGTCAAGGACTCTGAACTAAAGTGCAGTAAGAAATATCCGTAATGCCACGTACCGATGATAAAGATGAGTTCACTGTACCAGAATCTTCCAACAACAGCCTCGAATGAGTCTGCACTCATTTACACACATTAAGGTATTGTGGGAACTTCAATACAACCTGACGGTTCTGCAAAGATCAACATTATGTGTCAGTCAGACCGAGAATCCTGTCGAGGATGCGTGAAGCGGTGTCCGTATCTGGGTACGTCTGCTTATTAATGCTGAAACATATTTTGTTGTTGAACATTGATGTCATTTTGACCGACCAAAAGCCAAGAGGTCATGGAACTTGATAAACCAAACTCTTCGGAAGAGTTATGGAAATATAATGGGGAAGATATTAGAGTTGAACTCAGAAAGGGAAGATATTATAGTTGAACTCAGAAAGGGAAGTTATTAGAGTTAAACTCAGAAGGAAACATTCAATTGCGGGCTGCCAAAGGATATACAGTCATGCGCCGCTTAACGTCCACGATACGTTCTGTGAAATAGGACGTTATGCGATTTGGACATTGTGCGAACACCAAACTTTATATTTAGCAAAGTTATATGGGATACTGTAGTGTACCTGTATTGACTAAATAGCCAAGATACGGTGCACATACGGTAATGTATTTTCGAAAGTTCACATTAAAATAACGATAGTAAGTACAGTACAGTACATACATAGCCAAGTAACACAGGCGTTTATTATGACTATCAAGACATATGTACTGTATTATAGATTATGTATGTACTGTACCATTATACGCCTGGCATCGCAATCGCTGTGTACTGTATACAAGGGACATGAGATACACGTGTTGCGTGCGGGAAGCTGTTGCTTTCGCTACGTCCCGTTACGTCCGCTTCGTCCTGTTCTCCGATCGGGATTTCTTAACTATATTATAACCTTATGGGACCACGGACGTATATGCGGTCGGACGTTGTCCGAACGGACGTTATGCGTCGCATGACTGTATAGAAAAATTGCGTTTAAGATAGTAGGAAGTATCCCTTTCAATCATTACTGACTATAGAAACGCGCCCTCAAGACAATGTTTCGACGGGCGCGAGGTTGGGCGCTTGGGTAGAGAGTGCAAGCTCTTGCCTTTGCAGCACATCCTTCAAAGCTGGTGAAAAAAGATGCGTATAGCAGGTGACGAAAGTCTGAATATAATCTGCAACAAGATAGTAGTGAACTGCTGGATTATTGCAGAGAACTTATGAGGAACTAACCGAGGCAAATAATTCAATCACAAGAAATATAAAAGGCAAATTCATGACAGAACTAATGACCAAAGCTGTTTAAATATGGTATCATCCATCATCTATTCTCTTTTCGCTTTTCATAGAGCAAAGAACCATACTCGCAGTTGATCTCCTAGTAGGATGCTACACCAAAGCATTCGTGTGCTCATCAAACGGAGGTTTCTGAAGCAATTTGTTTTGCATTGAGCGGTTGCCAGCCACATATACAACCTCATATCAGTCGCCTATATTAGGGGTCAATGGTCATGATGAGCAACATAAGACTCACAATGTCTTTCAGCCTCTCATGCTCAAGGCTACCTCACCTACAAGCGCCGGACCCTGTTCTCCCTAGTAATCCAGCTGAAGGTTGGGGTTTCAATCCCTAGCGGGAAGCTGGATGGGACAGCAGACGAGGTTCAGGCGAAATCATTGTCCCAGCCAGTTGGGACAGGGATGAGCCCACTCTCCCATTGAAGAGATGCTGAAGTCGTCGATACTGAGCCAGAAGAAACACAGGAAACCACAGCATCACGCAACTCGCTTTCTACTCTATGGATGAGAGCGCCGTCAAATAAATCTCGTGCTGGTGCTCGCCGGGCTCTGAGCCTCTACAGAGCCCACCTTCAGCTACTGGAGGACACTCTAGACCAGTGTTTCTCAACCCTGATAGTAGCAACGCCCCATTTTGACAACTAATATTTTAAAAAGCCCCCTGTCGTGAAACATTCTAAATCCACATATATAAATTAAAAGGTAAATGTAAAGCCTAACATATAAATTCAATAAAAGGGAAAGAAGAATAATAAAGAAAAGTGCTGTCACAATGACTGTACTCGAGATCCCCCTTTTTTTTTCTACTTAGTCTGAAAATTGTAACGCTTTCACGTTTGATAGTAAAGCCTATAGCAGCATACACGCCTTTCTAACAATAAAACGTGTACTGTATTTCTTAGAAAACCTTGAGATACGCAAGCTGATTAATGACCTAGATTAATACTAGCATTAATTTCATTTTATACACTGCGTAATGAAAAGACAGATGAACTTAGGGTAGAGAGAGAGAGGGCTGAACGGAGGAACGTATGCAACACTAACACGCGTCTCGCGATATAAAATTAATGCCACCCCCAAGCGTAAGGCATGAAGCACTAACTTTTTTTCAAATAGACAGTGATAAAAAACACTACCAATACGAGGGTTAGGTTTAAAAACCTGTTTAATGCTTATTAGTAAACATGACATTATACTGTTTTATGTCTGAAAGCCTGACAGTACCGAGACACCACATCGTAACGAAGTGAACGGGAGGTAGAAGAAAATGCATATTTTGAACGCAGCCACTTAGCTCCATTAAATTTATATATTTGGGTTCCTTAGGACTTGCTGACAAAGAATATGTTAAGTGTTACGCAAATAGTCTAGGAATTAACAAATTATAGCCAAAAGAAAATAGTGAGGGTGTCTGACAGCACAAAATCATAATCGCACATTGGCATGTTTTGAAACCACCATTTTACGGGAAATAGGCCAACATGTTAAATCCGATTTGATTGGCGGGAAGTATATGTAAGACGAAACACGATTAGTCGGACTGCAAATACTAATTTTGGTTGTTAGGGGAAACGTAGGAAGGGTAAATTTTTTCAAAAGCTTGTGTAAACATGGTCCTATTGGCTAGACCCGCTGATATAGTCAATTAGGAGCGTCTGTTCAGTGCCACATTTTAGAATAAACTTACTAAGAAACAGTGCGTTGAGATCCAGCTCATATTTTTCTAAATAAAAGCCTGGGACAGAGGCAGATCGGAATTTGTGCCATAATTCATCGCCAGTCAACGTATTTGTTTATTATTTCCATGAATTGTGGTAAGATTGACATATTTGATATCTTTTTGATGAAAATTGAATGTGAATTGATAATTTATGTCTGTATATGTGTGTGGTTCAGTAGCAAACATGAGGCAAAGCCTAAATATTGCTCCAACCTGAACAAAACTTGTCGGAGAGAAGTATATCTACATGGGATCGCCAAATAGTACCCTGACACCTATCTTATTGACTAGAAGGAACTAATGCTGGAATTGCAGAGGCGTAGTAACCATTAAGGAGAAGAATACTGGTGTAAATTGTTTCAGATGAAGCTAGCAGTTGGCCTACCGCTCTGAACTCAGTGTTTGTTATGTATTGTGTTCAGTGTGGAAACAGATTATAAATTAGTTCTGAAGTAGGAGGTACAACCTTCTTGTTTCAGGGACCGTGGTCCTAACTTATTGAAGCAGCACCTGGTCTGAGTTTTGCTGAATCCAGAGGCTGATAGCATACCCCTTGATCCAGATAGCGACCAGTGAGGTATCTCAAGAACATAGTGAAGCAAGCGAGCAGAGGAGACTGTTTCCTGCCGCCATCACAGAAGATAAGATTCTGTGGCCAGAGCAGCTCAATCCTATGTGCCCCCCTCTAAAACTGACAGTAGATTAATTAAAGAGGGACAATAAATTGTTTCAAATGACAGGAACTGTGAACTTTTCCCAATACGATTTCCACCATAAGCAAACACTTGAAGTCATGATGACAAACAACAACCTAGCTTGAAAAAGCCAGTATTACCTCATAGTACTACTTCACAACTTACACACATAGAATAATAATAATAAAATATGTCAATACAAAGATCATATCGATAAATTGTGTACATACAACTTGTAATTACATTTGATTGTGATTCCTGGTTCACTGTGTAGTTGAATCAGGATATCTATTATTGAAAGGAATTAATACATATATTTTTAAACTTTAACACTTGACTCATTTAAGATAGTCTTATAGAGTGTTATATGTGTGTGAGTGTCACAGTGTTGTAAAGTGTTGTGGAATAAATTAAATTGTTTATCTGTCTGTTGTTGTTGTGACTTACACTTCATCATTATCATAACCCTAGACATTCAACGTAGTCATCACAATATTCCAGAATAATTCTGACTGAGGTATAAATGTGGTAGCAAGAAAGGTCATCTGTAATACACCACACTTATTAGATACAGATACCTTCACAGCTGATCTCAGTCATTACACTAAGTCCCCTATAAATATTTATATCATCCCACTTTACCACACCCCCCACCCTTTTAACACCCCCTTGCTCTTTATCGTGTATACACAAACACACACACATAACCATATATTCCACCATACTTTTAAAAAAGGAATGCAGTTAATAAGTTATCTTTTCTTATAATATAAAGAAAAAGCATATTTATAAAAGCATAGTTATATTAAATACGTGTTTAAGTACGGAATTATATACACCACAAGTTCGTTTTTTGGCAGGCACACGTGGGACAAGTGATGGTGCGGGGAATGTTTTGGGAGGGAGTCGTGCTGTGGAAGTGGACAGAGTATGGAAGGGGCTGTGATGTGTTCACGGGCTAATCAATGTTTGGCGGGAATGTGTTTCCAGAAGAAAATATATGTCGAGAGTGGAGAGAGAAGGTTAGCTTGGGTGTGTCGAGAGGATAACGAATGTTTCGAGTGTTTAAGGGACGTAAATCTCCGCCTACTGTCTCCTGACAATGGTAACATCCCAGGTACTAACATTTTGCGTTTGGAATCCTTGAAACACTCCATGGGACGCAGCGCAAATAAAAACTATCGTGTTACAAGCTATGCTAAGGGGAACATCTTTTGTAATAGTTTCATATTGATTCTTGTAAAAATGTACACAACGCCCTCCTGAATGGAAGTAGCGACCGCCAATCGCTGCGACCCATCAGAACGCCCCCAGACATCTTGAAAACGCCCCCAGGGGGAGGTACCGCCCCCGTTGAGAAACACTGCTCTAGACCGTCTTGTGGAGTCAGGAGACGGCGGAGGAGAGCTACTGACCAAAACAAAACAGAAAGAGAGAAACCCAGAGTGCCACTTGTCATAATGCACTGGAATGCAGAGGGAGTGACCAGCAAGCAGGCTGGATACAGCAAAAAGACGGAGTTGGAAAACATCTTGTATGAGAAGCAAGTAAGCGTTTGCTGTTTCCAAGAGACTCACTTGAAAGTAGATCAAACCTTTAAAATAAGGGGATATCAATGCTTCAGATCCAACAGACAAGATAGACGAAAAGGAGGAGTACTTACTCTTGTAAGGAATAACATCCATGCACATGAAAGGAAAACCTACATGGATGGAGCAGAATATCAGCTGTTGCAGCTAAAGGTAGACACGATGGAAATAGAAATTCTGAACTATTACTGTCCAAACAACAAACCCCTGAGTCTCCGCTCTATACAGGTTCCAGCCACCAACTTTATAGCAGTTGGAGACTTTAATAGCCACTCCCAAAGCTGGGGCTGTAACCATCTAGATCACAGGAGTGACGAGGTTGAAACATGGCAAGATGACCACTCTCTAATCCTAGTCGATAATGCCACAGATACTCCTACCTTCTACTCTAGAGGATGGCAAACAACTTCAACTCCAGATCTTGCCTTCGCTACCCCAGATATATCTGGACTCATAAGTAGAGAATTAGGAGACCAACTAGGAAGAAGCGACCATCGATCAATCTTTCTTACTGTCCAGAGTGTAACTCTCAATACAGGTCCAGCCATTACAAGATGGAATTACAAAAAAGTCAACTGGGGTTCATGCAGGCATCGGGTGAATACGCTGCTGTCTGACCTCAAGGTGCAGAACAGAGACATTAGTGAAGTGGTAAAAGACTTCAACAGATGCTTACTTCAAGCAGCAAAAAAAAAAAAAAAACATTCCCAAAGGATTCCGGTGTAACTACACGCCATACTGGTCCAGCACACTCCAAGAACGCCAGGAAGCTATGTACAAAGCTAGAAAGGACGCAGAGTCTCAGCCTTCACTTAAAACTCACAACAAATGGAAAAAGGATGCAGCAGAGTTTCAGAGAACAAAACAAGAAGAAAAACGGAAAAGCTGGAGAAATAAGACGGCAGCGCTGAACCTTGAGAAAGACGGCAAGAAACTTTGGAGATTAGTTCAATTTTTAAATGAAGAGTGTTCCTCGCCTAGGCAGACTATCACATTGGATGAAGGTGACAAAATTATCAGAATAAAACAAGCTGCAGGCCTGTTTGCTAGAAGATACAGTTTAGAAAGCAACTTAACCATTAACATAGACCATCAGAGAGAGAGACAAGAAAAGAAATACGGGCAACCAAGGGACAGACAGATACTCCTGCCCCAGTGAGGTGTGGTGGGTTTTGATGTTATGAATTGTTGTTATGTATTATTATTGTATTAAATGAGATCAGCTATGAAGGTCCCTGAATTTAACAAATAGTATTTTGCCTGGTGCCGAACAAGAACTTATCTTGGCAGGAGAATACAGGTAGAACGTTTCCTCTGCTCGCTTGACAATCTTTTCCACCTTTTTGATAGGCAATGGCCACTAGCATGGGCTCGAAGTATACAGATAGAGTCCTGAATCGAGCAGTTCTCAAGCGTTTGGTACTACATTAACGTCAGTACCCAGGACCCTGAAATGTGAAGGTTATGCATCCTTCTTTATACCTAGTATACTATACTATTCCACATTTAAGTACAGGTACATTACAAACAAACGAAAAGGGTCATAGCTTTATACCAACCTATGCCACCATTATCTTTTGATGTGACAATGTACACCAGTATTCCTCTCCCCTAATAGTTACAACGCCACTGCAATTCCAGCTGTTATCTTTTCCATATAATAGGATAGGTGTTATGCTCCTTGATGACAATCATACATATTTTCTTGTAGTTTTACACCTCTCTGACAGTCTATCACATGGTGGATCAATCTCTAGGCTCTGCCTAAGTTTGCTACAGACCCACTCACTTACAGACATATATTATTATTTCACATTCAATTTTTATTTTAGATACATGTTAATAAAGTCAATCTTACCACATTTATTCAATGAAATACACAGTGAACGATGACTGGCACACTTTCGATCTGCCGTTCTGTCCAGGCTTTTGAGAAATATGGTTTTCACAGCACACGCCTGATCTCATCGCTACTGTCAAAATTTTTTTAGAAATGGCGTCCCCAACTAATGCTTTTTCCCCAATATCAACTACTCTGGCCAATGATTATCCTTATTTCACTTATAAACAAAGTCTTTCAAAAATACAATTCAATTTTCTACTACGTTACTCGGGTGATATATATTTAGTACGAGGTCGGCCAATAATATTTCGTCTCGCTTCAAATTCCACCCAATCCCCTGCATCGTACCATCTTAGCCTAGCTTTCACCTAATTTTTTCCCAAAAAATATGCGATCCAATCTAAGCAGATATGACTTGACCTGACAGTATCTCTGATTCTCTATGTATTGTTTTATCAATATTTGATTATTTAATGGACTATTTAGATAACTAACAACATATTCTTGGTCAGCAAGTCTTCAGGTACACGAATATACGATTTTTATGGGGCTATGTGGCTTGGTTCAAAATTCTATCTTATTTTTTTTTCTATGTTAGTTGTTTATTTTTAAACTACCTACGAGAGCTTATGTCATTCGCAATAAGAGCTAAGCGTGTTTCCATGACCGTAGTGTCCACATTTCTAACTTTTTCATCGTATTGGGGAAACCCGCCTAGGTTAAAGCGTGAAAGTCGGTTGTAGTGTTAGAACCAATTTGAGACGTGATTTGCGTGTTTTATCTAGCCTTGCCCCTCCTTTCCCCAAATGCAGTTAGGCAAATATTTCTTAGAACTAGGAAAAGTGGTTCGTTTATGTCAAGGGCGAATTTGAAAAATAGGGTACCGTTTTGTTCGGCTTATGCGTTTGCAAATAATAAGTTGAAGGCGTAGGCGACAACTTACGATTCTCGCCGAAAATTTTTAGTACTATCTTATCTTTGACTTTATGCACTATACTGTTATAATCTAATTTAGATATTGTATTTAGAAGCTCACCACATGAGGGAACCCATCACACTAGGAGAATTACAGAACGCTATTTCCTAGCTTAAGGTCCAAATGTCACCCGGCCCAGACGAAATCAGCAACGAAATGCTAATAAATCTGAGCTCAGCAGCAAAGACAGAACTGCTTGAGATATTCAACCACAGCTGGGTGAAAGGAACGGTACCCCAAGTATGGAGAGAAGCCTTCACATACTAAAGAAAGGGAAATGTAAGACCAAGGCTTCGAGTTACCGGTAAATCAGTCTCACAAGCTGTGTTGGGGAGACTATGGAGCGAATAGTCAACCACAGATTGAAATGGTATTAGAGTCTGAGTGTCACGTGACCGATAATTTATTTTACCATTTCGTTCCATATGTTATTAACTCTTTTAATGTTCTGTTTTCCTAGACATTTTGTATTCTTATTTTCTTTCATTTTCTCCTTCTCAAACCCTACCCGAGGTGTTTACGTTCTGGCTTTCAGTAGAAATCCCCCACTGGTCAGAAACAGTCAGCGTAGCGGTAATATTACATACACGCACCTGGTCCGTCCAGGGGAATTTCTCTGGTCGCTTTAAAACGTTTGATCACGAGCGGCTGGTACCCTTTGAGGCCTGGGTAACGAGTTTGATCTGTTTCAGGGGGAGATAACAATCGCGGTCAGTCTCTGGGTTTTGCCCCTTAGATGAGCAAAGAGCACATAATATTATGATTGTCTCTCTGGGGGAATTTTCGCAAAGTTGTGGCTTCTGAAACCTTTGTCTTACTCTCTTGATTACGCATTACGCCGATACCTCTGAAGAAATATGCAGGCCAGGTGTCTGGGGGGAGCGTCCTTGTAATCTATAAGAGTAGACGGGTTTAATAAGACAAAGACATTCGTGAATATTCCTGGCCCGTAGATGACCATCATGAGATAAGGCAAACTTTAACACAGTACTAGAATGTGTTTGCCTATGTTCTAGTCATTTTCGGGTTTCAGGGAGACCGAATCGCTAGAGCAGACTCCAGTCAGGCGAAGAAAGTCATATACTCTTCGATCTAGAGGGTTTCTGTATACATCTAGCAACGAATCGTCAACCCCGTTCCTGAATCAAAACCCCTTTTTGTCAACGCCAAGTTAAGCTCACGCAGTGCCACGAGCCCACGCTAAATCTGGAATCACCAAATGCAGTAGTAGTTCCCTACTCGCCTATTGGATTACCAGTCAGAGCATTGCCGCTTCCAGAATATCAAAACCGCCCAGCACGTCTATGGCAGAATCTGATATCACCCGACTTCGTGTGGCCTAAACGGGGCACTCAGCAAAACACAGCCAAACCAGTTTAAACAGGATTTACAGCCAAGCAGAGCCTAGCGCCGGATAAAGCACGCCTTGGGATCAGTTGTCCTCAAGTGACTTCGTCCTATGGTTATTTCTGGATTATGTAGAACCTCGCACTTAGGAGCAGCCAGCCAAAGATAGACAGGGTCCCAGCTCACTCACGCGATAAGAGGTCACCAAGGTCAGCACCAACAAGGGAAGGTATGCAGTTTATCCTATCGCTTTGAAGGACATATGCACGTAAGACTCTTTCCTGGAGCTAGTACAATTGGGTCCCACTAAAGCGGACAGGCTGCCGTTCAGTTTGTTTATTTGGTCAGCAGGAGATAAACAGCGTCTTCCAGCCCACCTCGCACCAGTAGGGGGGAGTCACCAATGATAGTACCAACAAGGACAGTTTTGTAGGCTTAGTCCCTCACGAAGGATCTACATATAAGACACTGTCTGGACTATTTCATCTGGTCCCCGAAAGCGGAAGGACTGACACGCAGTTTATTCATTTTGGTAAACAGGAGGTAAATAGAGTCTTCCAGCCCAATTCGCGCCAGTAGGGGAGTCACCAACGTTTAGTACCAACAAGGACAGTTTTTGTAGGCTTAGTCCCTCACGAAGGATCTACATATAAGACACTGTCTGGACTATTTCATCTGGTCCCCGAAAACGGAAGGACTGCCACTCGATTATTTATCTCTCTGTGTTCTACAGGTTCATGTCGGTGGTCTGTGTGTGTTTGTGGGTGTGTATTTGCATTATTGAAGGTTATTGATGAATATTTTGATTATTGATGTAATTTATGCTGTGTATGATGATATGCATTAATTCCATGCTTTTCTTCTTTAATAAAGTTTGCACATGTATTAATGCGCTGTTCCCGACCCTTTTCATCCATAATTAACTTGTTTTAGCTCTTTACTAGAATCTCTATGTTTTGATAAGAGAAAAGAGTGAGAGCAGGTGATGCTTAGACAGTAAAAGTGAGTTGAGGCTTGGAGAGAGAGATCACTTTTGATAAATCTTCTTCCAGGTTGTCTCAAGTCCATCTCCTATTTACACCTTTCTGTGTGTGTAATCTATAACTCTGTCAGTCCACTATCCCTTGTCGATTTCACTACTATTGTCCAACTCGACAAATACTCTACACTTTACTCAACCACGACACTGAGCAGATCCTGGTGCTGGAGCAAGCTGGATTTAGAGAATGCTACAGTATAGAAGACCAAGTTACCTATTTATCTCAAGCAGTAGAAGATGCCTTCCAGGAGAAGAAAAAGGTCTTAACGATCTGGGTAGACTTCAAGCAGGCCTTTGACAAGGTGTGGAAAGATGGCCTTATTGCAAAACTTAGGAGAAATGGAATCCAAGGCAACATGATAAGATGGATCCTGTCATACTTGCACAACAGGAGAACTAGAGTCACTCTTGATGGTCTGCAGAGCAGAAAAGTGTTGCTCTATCAGGGGGTACCTCAAGAAGTAGTAATTTCTCCAACACTCTTCCTTGTTTACCTGGTAAAAGATCTGCGTTATATGCAAACGACCTAGTACTCTGGTGTACGGATGAATACGTCCCCACAGGAAATTATCGAATGCAGCGGGCAGCAGACATGCTAATGTCAAGAGCAGAGAAATGGCTTATCACAATAAACACAGACAAAACTCCTCCACAACGTTGTTCTCCCTCTCCCCCAAGGACAAAACAGCTAACATCGTACACCTAGGGACAACCATGATCAAGGAAGAAAGCTATCCCACCTATCTTGGGGTGACATTTGACCAAAAGCTTACATGGAATAAGCATATTTATCACAAGATGGATTTTGGGGCGACATCTTTCCGATTTTTCTTTCACTACGGCAGTAATCAGTTACATTTTTGTACTGATTTATTGCGATATTTCCGAGTCGCATCCTTTTCTTTCTCTGTCCACTGTAGCAGATATTTCGTATTTTCCTTCTTTAACCCATCTCAGGGATAAGTCGTCCATGTCTGTTTATACCCGTCCCTTCCCTAAAACAGTTGCAAGGGCGCGGAAAAGCTTTGCTAACATTACAGACATATACGCGGCGGAAACGTATGACATAAGCGCTTCCTTACCGACTTGTTATGACACGATTACTTTAGATAGTAATAATTTGTTACATCTGAAACACATTGTCGTATGAGTTTACAGATGTGTTGGTGCGTTCGCCTGCCAGGAATCGGATGTTTTCATTCCATATATGTGAAAGTTTACCTCTACATCACGCGCAGAATTATTCCATGTCGGAAATATTTTGAATTTCCCCACGGGACATGCATGTTTGAAAACGACTGTCTTTTTTCTTAGCTTCGTTACAAACAGATGCGGGGGCAGTGCCGGAATATAACCTGACGCGTTTTAGTGTTAAGGCACTGTGAGATTCACGCTTGCCAAGACACAACCAGACTTGCCAGGTTAGAATTCAGAATTTCCATTTTATCAGACGGGACCTTTTATTGGAGTAGTTATCAGGACTTACAAAACAGCCCAGGAAGACTCTATCAATTTAATAAGGAAAGCCGCTGTCTGAGGAAACTGAAGAAAACACACGGAGTCAGAGAGGGAATTAAAGTTAAAATTAACGACCTCAAGTACATGTGAAATAAGCCATCTGCCAGTGCCTTTTATTCCTCTGAGCAAAAACGTCTGAAAGCCAGGATTGGCGTAAGTTGTCATTTTACATTCTATCTTTTATTACTAACATGTGAACTAATGTATATATATTGCCATGTGAGTTTTAATGTGTGAACATCGCTAAGTGGATGTCCAAGTCATTTGAGGCTGGCAACCTCAGCGTATAAAATGATGATTTCATGAACCACCACTGCAAAGGGATGGTGACTGCTTTATTGCTAGTTCCTTACAGAGAACTAAACTCATCAGTAGTGTCAGGTTCCATATGGAGCAGGGATGAAAAGATGAAAGAAATAATGTACATTTTAATTATAATACTTACAGTTTCAAACCAGTGTAAGTGTCTATGTAAATATATTACTTTAAAATTAATGAAAGTTTCAAACTTTTCAATCAGTGTAAATGTAAATGAAAACAGATTCAGTTTATATTGTGAACACTTTTCAAACAGTGTAGATGTAAATGTAAACATATCCTATCTATACTATTAACCTTTTCATTTAAATGTAAAATCAATATAAAGCTATTGAATTTAAATGTAAAGAAAGTTTTATCCCGAGGAATTAAATTTAATTCTCATCGAGGGTAAATTCTGATTAAATGGGATGGTGGAATAAGAAAGGGGACACATAAGTATGTGTAGAGAAAACGCAATACTCAGGAGAGCGTTTCGTTTCTATTCCTTTACCATAGTTGTTGGTGGTACCAGGAGGGCACTAATCTCTGGAACAAAGTGAGTGTATAAGTGGACTGACGTAGAAACGCGGGACCAGCTTGGCAGTTACTTCTTGATTGTACTTGAAACGTGCTGCACCTGTAATCTTGACCAGAGACGTGAGCTCCAGAGAACTATCTGCAAAGAACCCATCAGCGGGAGCAGAAACTACTATTGGCAGCTAAGTAAAACATATAAGCTGCCAAAGTGAACCTTTTTTCATAGAACCTACTATCAATCAATGACGAACCCTTTCTTTTAAACTAATCAATTATTTTAACCCTTGTTAAACTTAAATGATTATTAAATCTGCTATTTTAACAAATTTAACTTCGATTCAATCATTTTAAATGTACTGCATGTTTGTCTCAGTCAATTTACTAAACACACTCTAAACTGAGCTATACCAGAATAATAAGAATTCCACTGAGTAAATCAAGGTGGGAGCTTAAACGAGCTGAAATTAATAAGGGCTTAAAAGTTGTCGGCAGATTTTAGAATTAAAGTGCTCAGCCAAATCAGCATTGTTTTCGCTTATCTTGTGAATACTCCCTGGAGATAGAAGCGTCTTTATCTTTCTATCTACATCTCTGCCAAGAGTAATCTTGTGCGAAGCTAGACACCTTTGAAGCCCATATTAGATTCTCTTGAGTTTTGGCCACTGTTGGACCATTACTGCAAAGCATGGGAGGCAATACCATCACAATATTGAAAATGCAGAAGGAAAGGCCCGAAGACGACTAGGCAAACTCAAAAAACTAGCAGGTAACAATTGGGGAGCAAATGAACGAACTCTAAAGAAGATTTATAATGGAGTAATAAGACCACACTTAGAGTTCGGCTCAGGAGCATGGGCATCAGCTGCTAACTCACATCTGCAGTCGTTGGACAAGGTGCAAAAATCAAGCTCTTAGGCTTATTACAGGAGCCATGAAAACTACGCCGATATGAGAGATGCAGAAAGCTACTAGATTACAGACATTGTCCTATAGAAGAGACACCAAAAGCATGACCCAGATGGAAAAGTACAACAGTATGCCAACGGACCCAATGAAGGCAAGACTAGATGATCTGGCATTTGGACGTCTAAAACGTAGCAGCTTTGTGCATCGGGGAAAAAGACTTAAAAGACAGCATCAAGAAGACCTATCCATGAAGACAACACCGCTGAAGCCCACCCTATACCCTGTACCATGGCCAGCAGTACCCTCCAAATTAATACATCAATCAGCGGTCTCACAACTGGATATGAGTATAATGATCTGCAAAAACGAACTGCTACATTGAGTGTGATCCAAGAATGCTATCCCGAACAATCATGGATACATGCCTACACAGATGGATCAGCAACAAATGCTGTTAAGAATGGAGGTGCTGGTATCTTTATCTCATATCCTGACAACCACTATGAGACTAGGCATATTCCCACTGGTAAATTCTGTTCCAACTATACAGCTGAGGTTCAAGCTCTAGAGCAAGCTGCAAATATGATTTATAACACCAACTCTGACTGCCACCAGGTAGTGATCCTCATAGATACATATACACTGTCTGTACTGCAAGCTCTCACTGGTGGTAAACTCCCGCATCTGAGAAATGAACTAAGCAAGGTAGCTGCCAAAAAGCGAATCATACTTCAGTGGTGTACCCGGAAATGAAAAGGCAGATAAACTTGCAAAAATGGGAGGAGAATGTGAACAAGAAGATAATGAAATCACATACTTTGAGAAAAAGAGAGCCATCCAGGCTATCGGAAGAGAACAGAGTCAACCCAACGACGACTACCACACTCTTGACCGGCAGGGACAGATCACCATTCTTCGCCTCAGGGCAGGGCATAACAAACTGAATAAACACATGTACAAGCTACGACAGTCTGCTTCACCACTGTGCACACGTGGATTAAACGAACAAACAGCTGAGCGTGTTCTACAGGATTGTCCTCTGTACGACCAGTTAAGAAAGATATACGCAACACTAAACTCACAGCTGTATGGAGCTAAAGAGGAACTTCAGACAACGGTCGAGTTCATCATGAGAACTCGTCTGACGGTGTAAACATCAAAGCTGTATGGAGCTAAAGAGGAACTTCAGACAACGGTCGAGTTCATCATGAGAACTCGTCTGACGGTGTAAACATCAAAGATGCGATCACAAGAAGTCGCCTATTACCATCTGAATGCAGGAGCGATAGCTGTACTCTTTCTATGTCTCCTTAAAGACCCCGGCAACTGCCGTGGGCTATACAGTATGGTGAGCAGAAATCATGAAAACACTGGGTACTCAAATATGGGTACGCTTGTAACCAGGTTTGGGTTTAGGGTTGCTGGCGCCCTGATCAAAGCTATTCTATAACACTGTTATTATTCTGGATTTACAGCATGATGTGAGAATAGTTTTACGAAACTGTTGGCCTTGACCTGGACTGAAACAGGTCTACTCCTGCTTTACGTCTATCTGTCTGTCAGCTGCGACATGTTTCTTCTTTTTCTTCTTCTTCGTACACTTTCAGACGCCCACTTGAATGTTTTCAAAGAAAGCAGTAGTCAGTTTGAGACTATTTAAATCTCCGTACAGCTTTTCCACGAATGGTACTGGTGTCGGCCATATGCGCTTTCTTTGTTCCGCATATATTGGGCAACTTTGAAGCAGATGTTCGATGTGCGACGTGTTTGATATTGAGAGACTGTTAATTTTTACATTGTATATTCACTCCAATACAACCTTTTTTTTTTACTTTGTATTGGGAAGATTACACACATACGACAGCCTGAGTTGTTGATATTTGTTTCTTCTTCGTACACTGTCAGACGTCTACTTCATATCTAAAACTAGCTTGCTAGTAAGTATGATTGATTGTATATTAAGCTGCTAGTTTGTATACAAGTTACAACCTATGGCATAACACCAGCAAATTAATAAAAGTAAAACTTCTGATAACGTGCATCTTTCCGGTGGCAACGTACGGATGTGAATTATGGACCATTACACAAACATTAAAGAAGAAAATTGAATCTTTCGAAGCAAAGTGTTACAGAAAAATTATCAGAATATCTTGGACCAAAAAGAAGAAAAATATAGACATCCTACACGAAATGAACATCGAAGAAAACTAGCTCATAAACAATATCATTTCCCGGAAACTGAAATACTTTGGCCACATTAAACATCATAGTGGTGTAGAAAGAGCAGTGATGGAGGGTATGGTACCTGGAAGGCGAGGCAGGGGCCGACCAAGACGACGGTGGACGCAGATCATTGAAGACACCTTGAATACGACAATGGAGGCGGGAAAGCTGGCTAGAGATCGAGAGTCTTTCAGGCGGGCTGTGATGAGAGCGACGTTCTGCAAAGGACATGCTACATGATGATGAGTTTGTATACATGTCTTGTTCAATTATTACATATCTATAATACTTGTATACCCCGTGTAGCTCCAAGGGTCTAGAAGAGAAAAATAAAGAACAGAACTACTGCACACTCAGGCATGTCGTACTAGGCGGCTAATATGCGGTTGTGCTTGGGGGCAGGCTACCTCATTATGTAAAACAGATTGCCACAGCAACCATCGCTACAACAACATGTGAATGCATGGTGTAGACTTCCTGTAAGGGGACCAACTACAGTTGCGACTCCATGATCCGCAAGGAGCGCAATTGAAATTGACAATGAAGATGATGATTGGGGATATTACAGACACACGGGAGCCGCGCTGGTGTAATGGTTACCACACTGCGATGGATCGGGTGATCCAGGTTCGAGCCTTGGCGAAGACATTTGAAGCAGAGTCGTCGACCAGGGGCTGGAATAACTGAAAGGCTCCTGAGCCGTTCATTTGCTCCCCACTTGGTACCTGCTAGTTTTCTGAGTATGCCTAGTCGTTTTCAGACCTTTCCTTCTACATTTTCAATATGCTTTTTCCAAGTAAGCTTTTGGTCAAATGTCACTCCAAGATAGGTGGGGTAGTTTTCTTCCTTGATCAATGGTCGTTCCTAGGTGTATGCTAGCTGCTTTGTCCTTGGGGAAGAGGTACAACAGCGTTATGGAGGTTTTGTGTTTATTGTAGTGATCACATTCCAGCTCTAATGGGTACCTCCGAAATCGGCGAGTATCTGCCTGAATGGCGAGAGGACACCTGTCATTGTACGGGGACAAAAGGGATACTCACGTAAAATCAGTCCCAGGTTAGACATATTAACCGGAGATTTCGCCTCGAGTAATAGCGGGCGTACGTTAAAAAAAAAAAAACAGACACACGACAGGGCGCCCTCTAGTGCCTGGCGTTCCCGGACTATAAGCTTGATTTGTCGGTACCTAAAGCCAAACCTGCTTGTAAATAAGAATGATTGTATGTATAATTGCTAGTGCGTATGCACGTCTTGTTAAAATTAGTGTAATACTGTTTAATCTTTACAATTTTAAACTGCCATGGGATTTTTAACGTGCGCAACTTACACATGGGACATTTTTTTTCATCCCTTATCCGAGATGGCTAGGCATCCGATCTCACTACCCAGAAGACCAGAGGGGATTATGACATCGTATGGACCAATGGTTCTGAAAAACATTTCCATAAATTATATTCCCCTCTACTGAGAATCGAACCCGGTACCTTTATAATACGGGGCGGACGCCATACCTCTTAGCCACTCCGGCCCCATAGATCACACGGCCGCTGCCCTGGGAAAAAAATTAGGAAACCTACTGTCACGTAGACAGTGACTTAATTTATTTTTCCATCTCGTCTCAATGTTATTACTCTTTAATGTTCTGTTTTCCTACACATTTTGTTTCTCTTTGCTTTGCTACCTGTGTGGCCCAATTGTTTTCTCCTTCTCAAACCCCACCCGAGGTTGTTTACGTTCGAGCCTGCAGCGGTCAGCGAACGATAATGTTACGTCAGCACACCTGGCCTGATCAGAAGAACGTCTGTTACGCTTAAAGTGTTAGAGCGAGCCAAAGACGGTTTCTGTGAAAGAAACGGTTCGTTAGCGGCGGGTACCCTCTGTGGTCCGAACAGGGGAATTTCTCTGGTCGCTTTAAAACGTTTGATCACGAGCGGCTAGTACCCTTTGAGTCCTGGGTAGAATGGTTTGTAAGCTATAAGACTTGAAATTTTACTACGTCAAACACACTCGTAGAAGATTCCTGGCCCGTAGATGACCATCATGAGATAAGGCAAACTTTAACACAGTACTAGAATGTGTTTGCCTATGTTCTAGTCATTTTCGGGGTGAGTTGACATATCTTATTATAATATGATATATTCATGTTAGTTTTTATATATATATATCTGTTAGGAAAGTGACTTACTTCATTTTTGAGGACTTCTCCTAGTAATTTTATTCAGTGATAAGGTAGCGCTGTCTACGGCCTAGTAAGGGTGCTTAAACTGTTACGGTTTATCATGGGTTAAATGTTAAACTTACAATAACAGATATTAGGCGTAGAATCAGTCCACAGATGCTTATCATGGGTTAAGAATAGGCTAAATTAACTGTCATTTCTGTAAGATAATGTCAGGTGTGGATTGTTCACTTTAAAACTGAATAGTGAGATGCAGGTAATAACTCTGGATTATAGGAGATGTAGTGGTGTTGATGGTATTGTATGATGTTGATATTACTAAATGTAATTGTATGAGGCCAGCTGTGAAGGCTCCTGAGATAAAATGTAGTTGAGAATTGTCAGAAGGCCTTTCTTGCTACCACTACGACCTCACACTAAATTTTTTTTTTATGAATGTGGCTACGTAAAGTGTCTAGGGTTATGATATGTAGTGTGGTGTAATAGGTTATAGATATACCTACAGATATTTAACAAGACTAATAATATTAATAAATGTTAAAATACACTGAACTAACTCACGTGTGTAAAATTTTTTTGATAGAATTACATTTATTTTGTTCTGGATCAATTTTTTAGGTTGACCAGAACTTAAAAGGATTTAGAGATTATGAAAGAAATGCATGGAATATTATATCATAAATGCAATAGTGTACATATATATGTACTATACTAGTTAGTTTTATTAAAATGTTCTAGGAGTCATCTACTTGGGAGGATAGTTAATGTTTGTGCTGTTGGGGTGGCCTCATCACACCTGTCTATATTGACTACACAGTGTCCAGAAAATGGTGGGAATTTTTATGGGGGTATTAGTAACTACACAGCGTTGGTGAATGTCCAGCAGACCAGAGGCTCACTCATCTTGCAGTTGTAGCTCTGGTGCTGAAATCAGGTGGTCCCACCTCTCCGTGCTGGCGGGCAATAATGGTGGTCTCTGTCACAAGTACTGCACAGATACACTCGAGTAAAGTCACCAACTGAATAGACACTGCTTTGTTGACAACAGAAACTCACAGCTCAGATTATGAATAAATAACACAGAATTGCTAGCAAAACTCAGCTGAGCTGCTGGCTATAGTATGGCGTCCCTAAATTTCTTTCACTTTCTTTCATATGGAAATCACCACACTTTAAAATCTGTGTCTATCACTGAACAACTATTGAAGAATGGCCCCACTTTCGCGTCTGAGCGCTAATGATATGATTGTCTGTGGCCAATCACTGCCTAGGTTTATTTTAAATTCAAATTTCCTACTCCAAAGTCATTTCAGTCATGCTTCAGTCAAGTATGGATGGTTATCTGTTAGTCTGTCCGTCTCTACTTGTGTTTCTACAAAAATTTACTTGATTTTTGAACCAACCTTTCTCTCCCCTCCAAATTTTTGTCGTTAAAAGTTATTTTTAGACACAGCCACCACAATTATCCCTTCTCTTCCATACTACGTAGATTTGAACACCTGCGTCTCAAGGTCGTGTTTTTTGTGTGCAATTCGCGACACTTTTAGATTCAATACAGTCTGTCGATGATGTGAACAACACTGTCTTTTGTCATTATCTTCAATATTATCTATCCGTCTGTAAAATTATGACCATATTAGTTCACTGCTCAGAATGGGCCATCCGGCCAGCTAATTTTTATATTCCTAACATTAATATTAAGAAAAAAGTACTTTTTAAATTTTGTAATATTCCAAACATCTGCGTTTTAGCCGCTGAATTCAAATCAAGGGCTTGGTATTGCAAAAGCGTCCAATAAATGACTGTGGCGTATTATATCTAAGGTCCCTTCTGTCGAGTTGCTTACTTTTATGTCAACTTGGGAAACGTGACTTTTCTCCGTTTCCCCCCCAATTGCGTCTCCTTAGCCTTTCTAGTCTCACGCAATCTTTCCAGTCATATTTTTTTCCTTTTTGATCCGCCGTTCCCCTCCTGTCTAGCAAGTCAATTATTATGGAGGATGATGACCCGCGGTCTAGGCGATCATGTACTATTCGCAGCCTACGCATTATGTTTTTATCCTTAAATGTTATCTTTGGAGGTATTTTACCGTTGTATCTCTGTCAATTTCACTACAGGAGATAGTCACTTATTCCTTTTTGATAGATATTTCCAGTGGCAAGGGAGAATCATTTTATGCTTACTTGTGTGGCTAGGCACTAGTCCATAACTTTCACAGAAAGCAGTCACCAGGCATAGATATAATTCTATCTTATGATTTAGCCACAACTGTATTATTATAGCAAGAACATTGCATTTTCTTTGTACTCATTTTGTGGGATATTAATATTTTGTTTCCCCAAAAGGGACATATGATTTATCTGTGTAATTTCAAATGCTGTAATCTGTTTATGTAAATTCACTTAATGTTGTAAGATGAATAAGCATATCCATTCAGCTGTATGTTTAGTTGGAAGAAGAGAAGTAGTTTTTTGATGTCAGAACATTTACTGACAGGTACATGGGTGTACAAAATATATTAAGCCTATGCGGGCGCGTGTTGATAATTGATATTTTTAAGGAACAGGAGACATGGTTAAGACAGCCCTAAACTATCATAGCAATAACTACAATAAATTTAATCCCATAGTGGAGCGAAACTTTCTGTATAAAGTTAGTGTGATTTATTATTTGCTTGATGTAAAAGGGTGTCTCTTTTCGGTCTCAGTTTCAGGGGATACCGAATTGCTAGTCTAGTTTCCAGTCAGACGAAGAATGTCACCGTCTCTTCGGTCTAGAGGGATTCTGAGGATATCTAGCCCCACGAGTGTCACAGCCATACCTGAAACAACAACCCTTTGTCAACGCCATTTCCCTCTCACGGGAGTTAAGCTCACGCAATGCCACGAGCCAACGCTAAATCTGAAATCATCTAATGCAGTAGTAGTTTCCTACTCGCCTATTGGATTACCAGTCAGAGCAGTACGGCTTCCAGCACATAAATCAGCCCAGCATATATAGCAGAATTCAATTCACCCGTCTCTGTATGCCTAAACGGGGCACTCAGCCAAGCCACAGTCAACCAGCCAAAACCGGATTTAAAGCCTTTTCTAGCGCCGGATAAGCACGCCTTGGGATCAGTTGTCCTCAAGTGACTTCGTCCCATGGCTTATTTCTGGATTATGTAGAACTTCGCACGTATGAGCAGCCATCTATGGACAGAGTTCCAGCCCCACTCACGCTATAAGGGGAGTCACCAACGTTTAGCACCAACAAAGAAAGTTTTGTAGGCTAGTCCCTCACGAAGGATCTACAAGTAATACACTTTCTGGAGCTAGCACATTTGGTCCCACGAAAAGCAGACAGGCTGTCGCTCAGTTCGGTTATTTGGCCAGCAAGAAAGATAGACAGAGTTCCAGCCCCACTCACGCTATAAGGGGTGTCACCAACGTTTAGCACCAACAAAGAAAGTTTTGTAGGCTAGTCCCTCACGAAGGATCTACGAGTAATACACTTTCTGGAGCTAGCACATTTGGTCCCACGAAATAGCGGACAGGCTGTCGTTCAGTTTGTTTATTCGATCAGCAGGAGATAAATAGAGTCTTCCAGACCACCTCGCGCAATTAGGGAGGAATCACCAATGATAGCGCCTATACAGTGATTTTATTCAGGTTAATTCCATCACCCATGGAGGATATGTACGAAAAAACCACTTACTGGAGCTATTTCATATGGTCCCGAAAGCGGACGGACTGACACTCAGTTATTTCATCTCTCTGTGTTCTACAGGTTTTATGAATGGTGGTGTGTGTGTGGTTGTTGGTGTATTTTGCATATTTTGATTATTGATGATTATTGATGTAATTTTATGTTGTTGTGATGATATGCATTAATTCCATGCTTTTTCTTCTTTAATAAAGTTTACACCTTTATTAATACGCTGTTCACGACCTTTCCATCCATATTTGTATTTTTAGCTCTTTACTAGAATCTCTATGTATGATAAGAGAAAAGAGTGAGAGCAGGAGATGCTTAGACAGTAAAAGTGAGTTGAGGCCTGGAGAGAGAGATCATTTGAATAAATCTTCTTCCAGGTTGTCTCAAGTCCATCTCCTATTTACACCTTTCTGTGTGTGTAATCTATAACTCTGTCAGTCCACTATCCCTTGTCGATTTCACTACTGTTGTCCAACTCGACAAATACTCTACACTCAAACTCAACCACGACAAATGACGGGCTCGCCGGGATATTTTGAGCTACATTTGATGCACACATTAATGTGGGCCGGTGCTGGATTCTTGAACGCATCTAGTACGACATTTAATATGTGCTCGTTCCGAGGATGAATCTCTCACAAGATTCTATTCTGATTCTTAGAGTTTAGTGTTCGGCAGATTATAGGAATTTCTTTCCCCTAGACATATCGAACTATTTCTTTTGGAGGAAGTCTGAACAGCGTTTTTTCTCCACAGCAATCATAAATATTTAGTTACATTTATTGTTCATGCTACACATGAGACAGCTGGTAAAGGTTGATGGTAACACTGCTGAGTTTTTGGTTGACAAATCTGACGACTATTGTTGTAAAAGTCAGAAAATTTTTTTTTAAGGGTTAATTTTTTTCAGGAGTAGCTCTTTAATCTGAGATAAGAAGCTACAGATAGTCAGTTACTAGCTTGCATTTGTACCAAGGGAGGGTGTTCATTCGGATGATAGTAACCAATCCTCTCAATAGCTAAGTACTGACAGAAGTTGGAAACGAATTTGTATTATGATTATAGGATGTTCAATGACATGTAATGGACGTCTATGGAAAAGATAAATTACTGTCATTTAGTCCGTGTTTCACGCACTTTAAAAAAGGGGGCAACTTGTCACGTAGACAGTGACTTAATTTATTTTTCCATCTCGTCTCAATGTTATTACTCTTTAATGTTCTGTTTTCCTACACATTTTGTTTCTCTTTGCTTTGCTACCTGTGTGGCCCAATTGTTTTCTCCTTCTCAAACCCCACCCGAGGTTGTTTACGTTCGAGCCTGCAGCGGTCAGCGAACGATAATGTTACGTCAGCACACCTGGCCTGATCAGAAGAACGTCTGTTACGCTTAAAGTGTTAGAACGAGCCAAAGACGGTTTCTGTGAAAGAAACGGTTCGTTAGCGGCGGGTACCCTCTGTGGTCCGAACAGGGGAATTTCTCTGGTCGCTTTAAAACGTTTGATCACGAGCGGCTAGTACCCTTTGAGTCCTGGGTAGAATGGTTTGTAAGCTATAAGACTTGAAATTTTACTACGTCAAACACACTCGTAGAAGATTCCTGGCCCGTAGATGACCATCATGAGATAAGGCAAACTTTAACACAGTACTAGAATGTGTTTGCCTATGTTCTAGTCATTTTCGGGGTGAGTTGACATATCTTATTATAATATGATATATTCATGTTAGTTTTATATATATCTGATAGGAAAGTGAATTCATTTTTGAGGACTTCTCCTAGTAATTTTAGTTCAGTGATAAGGTAGCGCTGTCTACGGCCTAGTAAGGGTGCTTAAACTGTTACGGTTTATCATGGGTTAAATGTTAAACTTACAATAACAGATAATAGGCGTAGAATCAGTCCACAGACGCTTATCATGGGTTAAGAATAGGCTAAATTAACTGTCATTTCTGTAAGATAATGTCAGGTGTGGATTGTTCACTTTAAAAACTGAATAGTGAGATGCAGGTAATAACTCTGGATTATAGGAGATAGTCACTTATTCCTTTTTGATAGATATTTCCAGTGGCAAGGGAGAATCATTTTATGCTTACTTGTGTGGCTAGGCACTAGTCCATAACTTTCACAGAAAGCAGTCACCAGGCATAAGATAGAATTATATCTATCTTATGATTTAGCCACAACTGTATTATTATAGCAAGAACATTGCATTTTCTTTGTACTCATTTTGTGGGATATTAATATTTTGTTTCCCCAAAAGGGACATATGATTTATCTGTGTAATTTCAAATGCTGTAATCTGTTTATGTAAATTCACTTAATGTTGTAAGATGAATAAGCATATCCATTCAGCTGTATGTTTAGTTGGAAGAAGAGAAGTAGTTTTTGATGTCAGAACATTTACTGACAGGTACATGGGTGTACAAAATATATTAAGCCTATGCGGGCGCGTGTTGATAATTGATATTTTTAAGGAACAGGAGACATGGTTAAAGACAGCCCTAAACTATCATAGCAATAACTACAATAAATTTAATCCCATAGTGGAGCGAAACTTTCTGTATAAAGTTAGTGTGATTTATTATTTGCTTGATGTAAAAGGGTGTCTCTTTTCGGTCTCAGTTTCAGGGGATACCGAATTGCTAGTCTAGTTTCCAGTCAGACGAAGAATGTCACCGTCTCTTCGGTCTAGAGGGATTCTGAGGATATCTAGCCCCACGAGTGTCACAGCCATACCTGAAACAACAACCCTTTGTCAACGCCATTTCCCTCTCACGGGAGTTAAGCTCACGCAATGCCACGAGCCAACGCTAAATCTGAAATCATCTAATGCAGTAGTAGTTTCCTACTCGCCTATTGGATTACCAGTCAGAGCAGTACGGCTTCCAGCACATAAATCAGCCCAGCATATATATAGCAGAATTCAATTCACCAGTCTCTGTATGCCTAAACGGGGCACTCAGCCAAGCCACAGTCAACCAGCCAAAACCGGATTTAAAGCCTATTCTAGCGCCGGATAAGCACGCCTTGGGATCAGTTGTCCTCAAGTGACTTCGTCCCATGGCTTATTTCTGGATTATGTAGAACTTCGCACGTATGAGCAGCCATCTATGGACAGAGTTCCAGCCCCACTCACGCTATAAGGGGAGTCACCAACGTTTTAGCACCAACAAAGAAAGTTTTGTAGGCTAGTCCCTCACGAAGGATCTACAAGTAATACACTTTCTGGAGCTAGCACATTTGGTCCCACGAAAAGCAGACAGGCTGTCGCTCAGTTCGGTTATTTGGCCAGCAAGAAAGATAGACAGAGTTCCAGCCCCACTCACGCTATAAGGGGAGTCACCAACGTTTAGCACCAACAAAGAAAGTTTTGTAGGCTAGTCCCTCACGAAGGATCTACAAGTAATACACTTTCTGGAGCTAGCACATTTGGTCCCACGAAATAGCGGACAGGCTGTCGTTCAGTTTGTTTATTCGATCAGCAGGAGATAAATAGAGTCTTCCAGACCACCTCGCGCAATTAGGGAGGAATCACCAATGATAGCGCCTATACAGTGATTTTATTCAGGTTAATTCCATCACCCATGGAGGATATGTACGAAAAAACCACTTACTGGAGCTATTTCATATGGTCCCGAAAGCGGACGGACTGACACTCAGTTATTTTATCTCTCTGTGTTCTACAGGTTTTATGAATGGTGGCGTGTGTGTGGTTGTTGGTGTATTTTGCATATTTTGGTTATTGATGATTATTGATGTAATTTTATGTTGTTGTGATGATATGCATTAATTCCATGCTTTTTTCTTCTTTAATAAAGTTTACACCTTTATTAATACGCTGTTCACGACCTTTCCATCCATATTTGTATTTTTAGCTCTTTACTAGAATCTCTATGTATGATAAGAGAAAAGAGTGAGAGCAGGAGATGCTTAGACAGTAAAAGTGAGTTGAGGCCTGGAGAGAGAGATCCTTTGAATAAATCTTCTTCCAGGTTGTCTCAAGTCCATCTCCTATTTACACCTTATCTAAAGTGTAATCTATAACTCTGTCAGTCCACTATCCCTTGTCGATTTCACTACTGTTGTCCAACTCGACAAATACTCTACACTCAAACTCAACCACGACAAATGACGGGCTCGCCGGGATATTTTGAGCTACATTTTGATGAATCTAACATATAATGTGGGCTCGTTCCGAAGATGAATCTCTCACAAGATTCTATTCTGATTCTTAGAGTTTAGTGTTCGGCAGATTATAGGAATTTCTTTCCCCTAGACATATCGAACTATTTCTTTTGGAGGAAGTCTGAACAGCGTTTTTCTCCACAGCATTAATAATATTTAGTTACATTTATTGTTCATGCTACACATGAGACAGCTGGTAAAGGTTGATGGTAACACTGCTGAGTTTTTGGTTGACAAATCTGACGACTATTGTTGTAAAAGTCAGAAATTTTTTTTTTTTAAGGGTTAATTTTTTTCAGGAGTAGCTCTTTAATCTGAGATAAGAAGCTACAGATAGTCAGTTACTAGCTTGCATTTGTACCAAGGGAGGGTGTTCATTCGGATGATAGTAACCAATCCTCTCAATAGCTAAGTACTGACAGAAGTTGGAAACGAATTTGTATTATGATTATAGGATGTTCAATGACATGTAATGGACGTCTATGGAAAAGATAAATTACTGTCATTTAGTCCGTGTTTCACGCACTTTAAAAAAGGGGGCAACTTGTCACGTAGACAGTGACTTAATTTATTTTTCCATCTCGTCTCAATGTTATTACTCTTTAATGTTCTGTTTTCCTAGACATTTTGTTTGCTACCTGTGTGGCCCAATTGTTTTCTCCTTCTCAAACCCCACCCGAGGTTGTTTACGTTCGAGCCTGCAGCGGTCAGCGAACGATAATGTTACGTCAGCACACCTGGCCTGATCAGAAGAACGTCTGTTACGCTTAAAGTGTTAGAACGAGCCAAAGACGGTTTCTGTGAAAGAAACGGTTCGTTAGCGGCGGGTACCCTCTGTGGTCCGAACAGGGGAATTTCTCTGGTCGCTTTAAAACGTTTGATCACGAGCGGCTAGTACCCTTTGAGTCCTGGGTAGAATGGTTTGTAAGCTATAAGACTTGAAATTTTACTACGTCAAACACACTCGTAGAAGATTCCTGGCCCGTAGATGACCATCATGAGATAAGGCAAACTTTAACACAGTACTAAAATGTGTTTGCCTATGTTCTAGTCATTTTCGGGGTGAGTTGACATATCTTATTATAATATGATATATTCATGTTAGCTTTTATATATCTGTTAGGAAAGTGAATTCATTTCTGAGGACTTCTCCTAGTAATTTAGTTCAGTGATAAGGTAGCGCTGTCTACGGCCTAGTAAGGGTGCTTAAACTGTTACGGTTTATCATGGGTTAAATGTTAAACTTACAATAACAGATA
Source organism: Oreohelix idahoensis (assembly GCA_024509875.1). Taxonomy (NCBI): domain Eukaryota; kingdom Metazoa; phylum Mollusca; class Gastropoda; order Stylommatophora; family Oreohelicidae; genus Oreohelix; species Oreohelix idahoensis. The sequence goes on from JAMPIV010015622.1 coordinate 153,193, forward strand.
ATAGGCGTAGAATCAGTCCACTGACGCTTATCATGGGTTAAGAATAGGCTAAATTAACTGTCATTTCTGTAAGATAATGTCAGGTGTGGATTGTTTACTTAAAAACTGAATAGTGAGATGCAGGTAATAACTCTGGATTATAGGAGATAGTCACTTATTCCTTTTTGATAGATATTTTTAGTGGCAAGGGAGAATCATTTTATGCTTACTTGTGTGGCTAGGCACTAGTCTATAACTTTCACAGAAAGCAGTCACCAGGCATAGATATAATTCTATCTTATGATTTAGCCACAACTGTATTATTATAGCAAGAACATTGCATTTTCTTTGTACTCATTTTGTGGGATATTAATATTTTGTTTCCCCAAAAGGGACATATGATTTATCTGTGTAATTTCAAATGCTGTAATCTGTTTATGTAAATTCACTTAATGTTGTAAGATGAATAAGCATATCCATTCAGCTGTATGTTTAGTTGGAAGAAGAGAAGTAGTTTTTTGATGTCAGAACATTTACTGACAGGTACATGGGTGTACAAAATATATTAAGCCTATGCGGGCGCGTGTTGATAATTGATATTTTTAAGGAACAGGAGACATGGTTAAAGACAGCCCTAAACTATCATAGCAATAACTACAATAAATTTAATCCCATAGTGGAGCGAAACTTTCTGTATAAAGTTAGTGTGATTTATTATTTGCTTGATGTAAAAGGGTGTCTCTTTTCGGTCTCAGTTTCAGGGGATACCGAATTGCTAGTCTAGTTTCCAGTCAGACGAAGAATGTCACCGTCTCTTCGGTCTAGAGGGATTCTGAGGATATCTAGCCCCACGAGTGTCACAGCCATACCTGAAACAACAACAACCCTTTGTCAACGCCATTTCCCTCTCACGGGAGTTAAGCTCACGCAATGCCACGAGCCAACGCTAAATCTGAAATCATCTAATGCAGTAGTAGTTTCCTACTCGCCTATTGGATTACCAGTCAGAGCAGTACGGCTTCCAGCACATAAATCAGCCCAGCATATATAGCAGAATTCAATTCACCAGTCTCTGTATGCCTAAACGGGGCACTCAGCCAAGCCACAGTCAACCAGCCAAAACCGGATTTAAAGCCTATTCTAGCGCCGGATAAGCACGCCTTGGGATCAGTTGTCCTCAAGTGACTTCGTCCCATGGCTTTATTTCTGGATTATGTAGAACTTCGCACGTATGAGCAGCCATCTATGGACAGAGTTCCAGCCCCACTCACGCTATAAGGGGAGTCACCAACGTTTAGCACCAACAAAGAAAGTTTTGTAGGCTAGTCCCTCACGAAGGATCTACAAGTAATACACTTTCTGGAGCTAGCACATTTGGTCCCACGAAAAGCAGACAGGCTGTCGCTCAGTTCGGTTATTTGGCCAGCAAGAAAGATAGACAGAGTTCCAGCCCCACTCACGCTATAAGGGGAGTCACCAACGTTTAGCACCAACAAAGAAAGTTTTGTAGGCTAGTCCCTCACGAAGGATCTACAAGTAATACACTTTCTGGAGCTAGCACATTTGGTCCCACGAAATAGCGGACAGGCTGTCGTTCAGTTTGTTTATTCGATCAGCAGGAGATAAATAGAGTCTTCCAGACCACCTCGCGCAATTAGGGAGGAATCACCAATGATAGCGCCTATACAGTGATTTTATTCAGGTTAATTCCATCACCCATGGAGGATATGTACGAAAAAACCACTTACTGGAGCTATTTCATATGGTCCCGAAAGCGGACGGACTGACACTCAGTTATTTCATCTCTCTGTGTTCTACAGGTTTTATGAATGGTGGTGTGTGTGTGGTTGTTGGTGTATTTTGCATATTTTGGTTATTGATGATTATTGATGTAATTTTATGTTGTTGTGATGATATGCATTAATTCCATGCTTTTTCTTCTTTAATAAAGTTTACACCTTTATTAATACGCTGTTCACGACCTTTCCATCCATATTTGTATTTTTAGCTCTTTACTAGAATCTCTATGTATGATAAGAGAAAAGAGAGAGAGCAGGAGATGCTTAGACAGTAAAAGTGAGTTGAGGCCTGGAGAGAGAGATCATTTGAATAAATCTTCTCCCAGGTTGTCTCAAGTCCATCTCCTATTTACACCTTTCTGTGTGTGTAATCTATAACTCTGTCAGTCCACTATCCCTTGTCGATTTCACTACTGTTGTCCAACTCGACAAATACTCAAACTCAACCACGACACCTACCCACCACAAAAATATTATAGAATGTGTTATTCCTATATATACACACATTGGGATTCTAGACGGTGATACGAAGTTCGTGCACTGTGCTGAGATCCTCATGTGATCTAAGGGATGAGATCGGAGCACTGATGGAGCTACCCGTGTGCAATGAAGACAGTATTTCAAACCAAACTGTTTAGTACCAGTAAGTTAAAATCCTAGCAACCGAATTAAATTACCCCACTTGTCAGAACTTGCCGTTATCAGATTTTCTATTTATTAGAACTTCTGCTTATCTGCTCACATGGAGGCTTGCTAAAGTAAACAGATCAATAAGGAAGGACCGGTAAGATGACAATTATTACACTTCCAGTAGAAAACTGCTACTGGTTCACAGTCAACAAAAAGGAAACATTCTCAAGGAACTACACACACAATGCTCCCTGATGCAGTTCGTACATGGTGACTAATATGAGGTTGTGCATGCGGATGGTAACCTCATCATTTAAAACAAACTGCTACCAAAAAAAACCAATCTTGTGAGAGCGTAAGAATGCTTGGTGGCAGGCTTCCTGTGAGGGCAGGTGTCGGCAACCAGTTTATCCTGTCTACCGGTAGATCCCAGTGGATTATTTGGTAGATCTTTGAAAAGGGGGGGGGGGGGGGGGGGGGGCTGTTTAAACTAAGTAAATTTCGAACTAGATCTCTCCCCGCCGGCATTTGAAATCGCCGTGTCCCCGGGATCAAAAGGTACTTTTTCCGCATCCGCAGAGAAAATTCTCGAGCTGGCTACTACAATATATTCGTGAACTACACGAGATAGGAACGAGATCTTTTCTTTGTAAGGTGTATCATCCCCCCACTGGCTTAAAATTACACATACATACATACACATATATACTGAAGCACATTAAAAACGCACCACTATTACATATATTGATGCCGAGAAGCTGGCAAAAAAAAGTGTGGGAATGGATTTTCCCCGTGTTTGCCATGAGGTAGAGAGCGAATGGCTGCTGGAATGGAAAGTGCAAGATTCAACCCATGGGTGTGTGTACAGACTACATGAAAACGATGAAAGTTACACGTGCAACACGATTCTCAACAGCTATGACCCTGAAAATGTGTACGCGTTGTGGCAGTATACTCGGTATAAAAAGGCCGTTGAGACAAAACACGCAGTACATGTGCTTGAAATGCCACGACTATCTGAAAACGACCGCCAACGAGCCATTGGTATGTTGGAGACCGGAATGAGCTCGCGGGCCATTGCCAGAACGATGAATTGCCACCACAGCACTATTGTACGTCTCAATGAACGTTACGGAACCACTGGCAGTGCCCGGGATAGACTTCGGAGTGGCCAACCACGAGTTACTACCCCTGCGCAAGATCGTCATATTGTGCTGAGTCACCTAAGGAATTGACTCTCCCGGCAAGTCAAACAGCAAGAGCAATAGTGGGTAGACATGGGCAAGTCTCTCGAATGACAGTCATACGACGACTCAGAGATACAGGCCTTACTGCAAGACGACCTTATGTTGGGCCAAACTTGACTCACAGACATCGTTAGCAGCGCCTGCAATGGGCAGAGCAACATATCAGATGGACTAGACTGCAGTGGAATGCTGTCCTATTCACAGAAGAGAACAGATTCAACATATCCTTTGCAGATGGACGTATGCGGATTTAGCGACGGTGTGAAGAGCGCTTTGCAGATTGCTGTGTCAACCGATTTCGAGGTGGCAGTATTCACATTTGGGGAGGATTCAGTTTTCACCATCGCTTGCCTCTTCACGTCTTCCGTGGAAATGTTAATGCTGTGATATATCGAGATGAGGTTCTGGATGCACTGGTTGCTCCTGCGTTCACAATTTATCCAGACTTGCAGCTTCTCCAGCAGGATAACGCACGTGCATTTTTTTGTATTTTTGGTTTTCTCCCTTGCCTGCACAGAATGCAATGAATTTCATAACATTCAAATGTACAAATTAATGACCAGCATGGATTCATAGGAAAATGAATAAAGATTCCAAATATGTAAACTTGTACACACTTATATTTACATTTCACACTCTGTTCTTGGATTATACAGGTGGTGCGTTTTTAATGTGCTTCAGTATATATATATATATATATATATATATATATATATATATATATATATATATATATATATATATATATATATATATATATATATATATATAAATATATATATATATATATATATATATATATATATAATCCCAGCTTTTTCTGTCACTAACGCTAAGGGATGCAACTTTGGTTGAAAGTTAGACATTTATCGTATTCTTTCCCTTATATGTACTCTCCCGAAAATAGTAACACTCGACAAAGAAAAGTGCGCAAATGACTGTGTGCACACAAATATTTATAGAACTGTAGTGACGCACAGTGGGTCTTTTTTAAATACTTTTGAATAAGTAAAATTGCCGTAGGGTTAAATTCACTTTTGAATTTAATTCCCGTCTTATGACGGGCTTGTACACTAGTATTTATATATTGACACTCACATACATGTAGTAGATCACTATAGCACGTTTCACTAGCTTTGCCCAACTTCAAATGTAATTATCTGATTAACCGTCGAACGTATTTGTCGTGAAACGAGTGTAACCCACTACTTTGTTAATCACTATGTCGAGATACAGATTTGCTTCAACCAATCAACGAGCACCGTTCAGCAGTCTCTGAGACAGAATAAATTAACGGCCATCATGTTCACGCAAGATGGCGGATTAAAACTGTATAAAATTAGGCTGTACGAGCAAAAGACGAAACCGGAGGAAACCAATCAGCTTGCTCCGCCAGGAACCAACCGAAAGCCTTGCTTAAGAATTCACCTACCTATATAATCGGGCGGATTTTATGCATAATCACACATCACCGAGACGACGCCAGAGATACCGACCGACTGAAGAGGAAGAAGCTGTCACCTTGATTTAGAGCTTACCTGAGGGCATCGACCTGCATCCTACTTCGCTAAGTCGCGTCAAAAACTGGCTGTTTGAATCTTAGAGGGTAAATATATTTACGGTAACCTTTAGGAAAATAGGCTTTCCGCAGGTCTATAATGTTGGTATCAGTTGTGTGTCATTTATACTACCTATCAGGTTACTGATTGTATCTTGGGGAAATTAAGTATAATGATTGTATTTCCTATTATGATTGAATAGACGAAGGCTAATAGGACTCATACTTCAACCTATTGTCTCCTATACTTCAATCTCTTGTCTCATCTAACTCCAACTGTAATATAACCAAAACAGTCCTTGTTAGGACTCAATCTATTGTCTCCTATAACTCAATCTATTGTTTCACATGATTTCAGTCTATTGTCTCAGATAAGACTGTGGTAAAGTGGGATGTTATAAATATTTATAGGGGACTTAGTGTACTGACTGAGATCAGCTGTGAAGGTATCTATATCTAATAAGAGTAGTGTATTATAGATAACCTTACTTGCTGCCACATATGTATACCTCAGTCAGAATTATTCTGGGATAGTGTGATGACTACGTTATATGTCTAGGGTATGTGTATGATGAAGTGTAAGTCATAACAACAGACAGATAAACAATTTAATTTATTCCACCACACGTGACAACACTGTGACACTCACATACATAAAACACTCTAAGAGGATATCTTAAAGGAGTCACTGATAACTTTTCAAATAACAATATGTATTCAGTGCTGTCATGAATGTATATGTGTCCTGATTCAAATACAAAGGGAACCAGGAATCACAATCAATTTTAATTACAAGTTATATGTACAGAATTTATTAATATGATTCTTGTAGTGACATTTATTATTAATGGTATCCTATGTGTGTCAGTTGTGTAGTGGTAATCTGAGGTAATACTGGTTTTGTTTTGTTCAAGCTCTGTTGGTATTTGTCATCATGACTTCAATAGTTTGTTTCTATTGGAACTAGTATTGGAGATGTTCTCAGTTCCTGGTATTAAAACAATTAAATTCCCCTCTTAATTTTATTTTACAATATCATTTTAAGATGGGGGTACATAATGTTGAGCTCCATGGCCACACTCTCTTATCTTGCGTGATGACTGCAGTAAAAGACTCCTCTGCTCGATTACTTTAATGAGTTCTGGAGCCACCCCACTGGTTGCTATATGGACCAAGGAGTATGCTGTCCACCTCTGGCTTCAGCAAAGCTCTGACCAGGTGCTGCTCAATAACTTTAAGACCACGGTCCCTGAAACAAGAAGGTTGTACCTTCTACGTCAGAACTAATTTACACTCTATTTCTACACTGAGCACAATACATCACAAACATTGAGTTCAGAGCGTTAGGCCAACTGTCAGCTTCATCTGAAATACTTTATACCAGTATTTCCCTCCCTAATGGTTACTACGCCTCTGCAATCCAGCATTATTTCTTTCTAGTTAATAATCTAGGTGTCAGTGTACTGTTTGGCCATTCCATGCAGTTTTACTTTCCTCCGACACCTTCTGTTCAGGCTGGAGCACTATAGGCTTTACATCATGTTCGCTACTGAACCACACATATATACAGACATAATTTATCAATTTACATTCAATTTTCATTTAAAAATATTGAATATTTCAAGCTTACCACAATTCATGGAAATAATAATAAACAGTTTCGTTGACTGGCAATGAATATAGCACAACTCCGATCTGCCGATGTCCCAGGCTTTATTTTATAAAAAAATATACACTGGTGCTCAACGCACTGCTTCTTAGTAGGTTTATTACAAGATGTGGCAATGAACAGACGCTCTGAATTGAGTATATTCGCAGCTCTACCCAATCAAACCATGTCTACACATCTTTTCAAAAAAAAAATTACTCCTTTTCACGTTTCCCCTGACAACACAAGATAGTATTTATAGCCCGACCAATCGTGTTTAGTCTTACATTTGTTGCGCTCCAATCAAATAGGAGTTAACATGGTAGGCTATTTCCGTAACGTAATGTTTTTTTTTTCAAACACGTTATAAAAAAATTTTATGAGCAGAAATGATTTCATGCTGTCAGGCACCCCCACTATTTTATTTTGGCCATAACTTGGTAATTCCTAGACTATTTGCGTAACGTTTTACATATTCTTTGTCAGCAAACCCTAAGGAACCCAAATATACGAATTTAATGGAGCCAATATGCATTTTCTTCTAGGATAGTCGTGCTGTTACTACCTTCTCACTTCCAAACTTGAGGGTGTCTGGGTACTGTCATGTTTTCAAACGTAAACCGGTATAATGTCATAATTCCCAATAAGCGTTTTTCAGGATTTTAAAAACCTAACTCTGGTATGGGTAGTGAATTTTATCACTGTCGATTTGAAATAAAGTTAGTGCATGTGGCCTTACACGCGTGATGGCAGCAATTGTGTATCGCGCGACGCGTGTTTAGTGTTGCACGTGTCCCTGCTTTCTGCCTCTCCCTTCTCTCTATCCTTTAGTCCATCTGTCTTTTAGTTACGCCGTGTATAAAATGGAATGAATGAAATATTAAATTTAGGTCATTGATCAGCTTGCGTATCTCAAGGTTTTTCCAAGAAATACAGTACACGTTTCATTGAAGAAAGCGGGTAATAATACAGTAGGCTTTTACTATCAACGTGAAAGCGTTACAATTTGCAGACGAAGTAGAAAACAAGGGGGATTTCGAGTACAGTCATTGTGACAGCACTGTTCTTTACCATTCTTCTTTCCTTTTATTAAATTTATTTGTTAGGCTTTGCATTTACGTTTTAATTTATATATGGGGATTAGAATAATTCACGACATCTCCCCTCTTAAAACAGACATTATATGTCAGTCCTTTATTCTATATACACATAGAGAAATTTATTATTATTTCTGGGGTTTACGGTGATTCTCATCACACGGATGGCGGCTTAAAAAATCCGCTCCCAAATTTGTTTTTCCAGATATATACTCAATGCTAAAATTATAGGGAGCCAAAAGTAAGGACCATCGGAGTAACCTAGAGTTCTCATGCCTAGCCTGGGCTAGAAACGATAAAGGTTTGTGATCCGTTTGCAACTTAAATGCCTTCCCATACAGATAAATATTGAATTTTCTTTATTGCCCATATTACTGCAAGACATTCTTTTTCGCTAGTTGAGTAGTTGATTTCAGCTTTATTCAATTTTCTGCTAGCATATGCCACTGGGCTTAATTCCCCATCCAATGCATCTGATTTCTGTAGTAGAGTTGCACCCAACCCAATATTACTGGCATCCGTCCTTACTATGAATTCTTGACTTAAGTCAGGTAATTTCAAAATAGGTTTACTTGTGAGCTTTTCCTTCAATTCTTGGTAAGCCATTTCACATTGTGGTGTCCATGTAATGCGATCTGGATGTCCTTTACGTGTCAAATCAGTTAACGGAGCACATATGGAATTAAAGTTTTTGATATACTTCTGGTAGAAACCACATAATGAGACAAAGGATCTCACGTCCTTCTTGGTTTGTGGTCTCGGGGCTTTCTTTAGTTTCTCTAAATTCTTTGGGTCAGGGGTCATGTTTCCCTGATAAACTGTGTGTCCCAAAAATTCCAATTCTTTACATCCAACGCAACATTTGGTTGGTCGGGCTGTTAAATTTGCTGCCCTAAGTCGATCAAACAGCATCTTCAGAGAGTCAATGTGTTCCTCAAATGTTTCTGTTGCTATAAGGATATCATCCATGAAATTTGTTATACATGGATTATTCAGAGGGTCCAATAATTTTCTCATCATTCTAGAGAAGACACTAGGCGCATTCTTCAATCCAAATGGCAATCTATTAAACTCATAGTGTCCTTCTGAGGTACTAAAAGCTAGGTATGGTCTAACCTCAGGCTTTACTGGAATCTGATAGTATCCTTTACTCAGATCCACTTTTGAGAAATATTTAGCTTTATTTAGTCTGGCAAACAGCTGATTTGTATCCGGCAATGGATCCACCTGTCCTTCTGTAATAGCATTCAGTCTCCTGTAATCTATACAGAGTCTATGTTCTCCAGAGGGCTTCCTTAAGAGTACAACACCGGAACTATATGAGGATTCACTGTGCGAAATAATTCCTTCCTTCAACAGATAGTCTATCTCTTCCTTCAAAGCTTTCTCCTTAGCAAACGGAATCGAATATGGTTTCATACAGACAGGTGTGGGGTCTATCAGTTTCATATCATATTCCAATAGGTTTGTATGCCCTGGTCGGTCTGTTAACACCTCTGCATGATTATTTAGAACCTGTTGCACTCTCTCTTTCTGAGTTTTTGTTAAATATGTACTGATTTTCACCTGTGCTGCTGTCTCACAGGGGTGTAATGGATATTCAAATGATGAAAGTGGTTCCTTTTTCATCTCCATGGCGATGGACAAGGTCAACAAGTGTGTCTCTTCCTGATGTTCTCTTTCCAAATATTTCTTCAGGAGATTCACATGATAGATTTTTTCTTTCCCCTTCTTATCTATCTTATAATTTGTTCTAGACACCTTCTCTAAAACTGTATATGGACCTTGCCATCCAATCTGTAACTTATTCTGACTCCCGGGGAGAAGAAGCAGTACCTTCTCTCCCACAGCCAAATCTCTGTCTTTCGCCCTCCTGTTATAATAGGCAGCATGTTTCTTCCTGGCTTGTTTCAAATTTTCATTGGCAAGTTTCCAGCCAGTTTTTAAACGAGTGGTCAGCTCATTCACATATTGGTATGAAGATGTAATGTTTTCCTCTGCCTTTTCATCAGTCCACGTTCTTAACAAAGCTTCGAGTGGACCTTTTATTTTGTGGACCTATTTGTCCATGCACCGGTATGGTCTCTTCCACTCGAAGCTCCATAGTGATGATTTTTCTTCCCAGAATTATCATGCATAAAACGACCGCTACCAATTTTTCTTCTGGGGCTTTCTCCCCACTTAAAATTCTTGATGAGAGATTTCCTCTCTACATCCTCTTCCTCCAGTTTGTTTAAGTCCGATTGAGGGATTTTCGGCTTATCCTGGGGTAAGACATCTTTTTGCACTCTCCGCATAGTGGCCATTGTAAAACAGTTAAGTGAAGCTTGTCCGTGAAAAGGGGCTTCCCATTCCATTTGGTCCACTTTATCAAATCTATTTTTCTTTTTATTATCAGGCCTAATTTTGCCCCGTGGCGTGTCCAGGTCCTGATCAATGTTCCCACTTGTGGGTGTTCCCTCATGTGCTATGCTACACCTTTCTACAAAATTCTCAATGTCCCATCTTGCTTTGGGCCCCAATAATAATTGTGAGCCACCTTTTGAATGATGGTACCTATCTTCTCATGGTCCCCATCTGGTTTCACATGTAGGCTCCTTATTAAGTCTGCCCTATATCTTTTAGGAAGTACCAGCTGTCCCTGACCTTTGGATCTAGCTCCAGTCTTCCTATACATCAACTTGTTTTTCATGTAAAAATCTCCCTTGCCTGGAGTTGTACGACAAGTTGACAATTTCCTGAAACAAGGCTTGAGTGTTTTATCCCCAGCCTGTGCCTTCCTCATCTCTTCTGGAGTGGTATCCAACATAATATCCTCCTCCTGTCTTGAGGTCGACCTGACCTGAAGGGTGGCCATATACACAGGTTTCCTTCTGCAACGGTCAGTGTCATGATTGTCCATCTGACAATTTTTACACCACCTTTTCCCTTGGTTGAAAGATTTTCTTTCATCATATTTCCTTTCATCGAATTGTGGGAATTTATTTTTATTTTCATACCGTGGCCTATCAAATTGGTGCTTACCTTTGTTTTGATCCCTAGGATCAAATTTATTAAAGTTCTGTGGTGCCCTAAAGTTATCCACTTGTTTCTTTTTATTACCTGTTACCTCTGCTTGAGCTGCTTGATACCTTTCAGCAACATTTAGCAACTCACCCAGCCTCTCTGCACCTTGTTCCATGAGAAACTTTCTCAGGTCTGGAGCCATGGACTCTCTTAATTGCTCTATAAGGACCATTTCCTTAAGATCTTGGGTTTTCCTCAGAGAAGTCCATTTCTCCAAGTATGTCTCTATTCGTGCAGAGAACTGGTGATATGTTTCACCTGACAGTAGTTTTGCATTCCTAAATTTTTTCCTATAAAATTCTGCGTTCTTTTCATATCTTAACAAAAGAGCCTGCTTTAGCATGTCATAATTTTCTTGATCACCTCTGCTCATTTTGGCAAAAACTTCATAAGCTGCCTGATAAGGGTGGATTTGTGCTGAAGTGGTAACTTGCCACCCTTATCGACACCTGGTGTTAAAGTGTAAGATGTAGGTGTCTTCTCTGATTTAGGATGTTGCTGTGTATGTGGTAGTGGAACAGTTCACAGGGTTATCACACAGGCAACATGACGTGTAGAGTCATAGAAAGGGTAACTTCGTTGTATAAAATCATCCCTCCTTTTTTTCATTTATTGCACGCCACAAAACAGTCATGATACTTATGACATCAACATGGTTAACGAGTTCAGCAAGATGATATGGCACATTGAAAACAATTTCTGTAGTCAGCAATGATAGCTGTTGTATATATGCGTCATAAGACATCACAGTTCAATAGATTCAGAAATTCATCAATCATCGAGTGCTAGTTCGTGAAGCTGTATAAATAATAATAATTTCTATAACTTCTGCAACAGTGTCAGCTACAGATCTTCAATGTTCATAAACAATAATAAATGCTCCCATTCTGATGCTAGCAGATCAGTTGTATACAATAAGTCCGTTCACTGTCTGCACGTGAATAGCATACATGGGCTACAGGTCAGCTCGACCTTTATAATGTTCCTAAGTCTAACCATCTGACTTGGACGTGATCTCTGATATAACGAATCCTGGAACACAGACAACAGTCTTGTTGGTCTAGAGCGACCCATATATATTTAACTAGTTCAGGTATACAGATACTGGTGACTTAATCCTAGTCAAAGTACCTCTCCATTTTGCATCACACAGGCGAGCAAATAGGCGACAAAATGACGAACCTCTAGACGATAGCATAAAGTTCGATACAAGAGGAATTACCTTATTTCGGAAAATCAACCATGAACATATGCCTCCAGGCAGGCTGCATAATACTGGGAAATAGTCTAGTTAGCTAACTAACTCACTAAGACACTGTATTTCCCTCAGAGAATCACAAGACGCAGTTGCGTCTGCTCGCTTCTTAAACCATTTCTAAACTGCCCCAACTGGGCGGAACACACAGAACGAACTCCCGGTTTGACATGCGCAGAACGACAATCTCTGAGTTGCCGTTCACAATAAGACGATTCGAAGAACATTCGAGATAAAAGTCTTACACAGTCGCGCCTTTTATGGTCATGAAAAGAAGCGTTAAGAAAGGTTTCAGACATCTACCATAGTTGACTGATACTACCAAATAAGGAGATGTGGTCACGCTTCGTTCAAGAAATTATAGACCGAACGTGTCTCTATACAAGAGAAGGCAACTCCTAAAAAATTGTAGTTTCGATAACTCGGATTATGTCCCTTTGACCATAGAAAACATAATACACACTTCAGTCAAAAAAATGATCCCTGCATATGAAAAATTTTATTTTTGCAAAAAAAACTTCATAAGCCCCCCCACGAAGTCCCTGAGATAACTTTAAGCTCCACCTTTCTCTCTCTAACCCATATGTGGTAGCTAATAGTTCATACCTATTTAGATAGCTCTCTATATCATCGTCTTTCTCAACAAAATGATCTAAATGAAAATTCATAGCTGAGGTTGAGGCTCCTTGGCTAGCAGTGGCATCCGAGGCAAAGGGACTGGCACCATTTTCAGGAGCATGGCCCTGAAACTCAAACTCCCTTAGTCGTAACTCATGTTCCCTTTGTAATCTCTTCTCCTCCTTTTCTGCTTTTCTCTCTGCAGTCAATCTTCTTTCTTCGGCTTCCCTTTCTGCAGCTAATCTTTTGTCTTCTCTTTCTGCCTCCAATTTCTTAGCCTCAGCCTCAATCTGCAACCTCTTAGCCTCAGCCTCAATCTGCAACCTCTTAATCTCTTTTTCAGCTTCTATTCTCTTATCTTCGGCCAATCTTTCAGATTCTAATTTTCTTTCGGCCTCTTTTTCTAATCTTCTTTCTTCCCGTTCAATATATTTGTCACATTCAGCAGTGACATAAGAAATCATAATTTGCCCGTCCATTCCTAACTCTTTCGCAGTCTGTACAGCAGCAGATCGAAATTTTGCCAGGTCGGCCATTGTCTAACAGATAAATGTCTAAACAATTTTATCTATGACTAATTAACTCAAGACAACACAGGCACTGTGAGCTCAACCTTATTTATTTTCACCCAAGGATACCTTTTAATTCTTATTATTCCCTGAAGTGAATTACCCCCAATATTTGTAATAGGGAAAGATTCAAAATCCCGAGGGCGAGACCCCAATATATGTGGTAAAGTGGGATGTTATAAATATTTATAGGGGACTTAGTGTACTGACTGAGATCAGCTGTGAAGGTATCTATATCTAATAAGAGTAGTGTATTATAGATAACCTTACTTGCTGCCACATATGTATACCTCAGTCAGAATTATTCTGGGATAGTGTGATGACTACGTTATATGTCTAGGGTATGTGTATGATGAAGTGTAAGTCATAACAACAACAGACAGATAAACAATTTAATTTATTCCACCACACGTGACAACACTGTGACACTCACATACATAAAACACTCTAAGAGGATATCTTAAAGGAGTCACTGATAACTTTTCAAATAACAATATGTATTCAGTGCTGTCATGAATGTATATGTGTCCTGATTCAAATACAAAGGGAACCAGGAATCACAATCAATTTTAATTACAAGTTATATGTACAGAATTTATTAATATGATTCTTGTAGTGACATATATTATTAATGGTATCCTATGTGTGTCAGTTGTGTAGTGGTAATCTGAGGTAATACTGGTTTTGTTTTGTTCAAGCTCTGTTGGTATTTGTCATCATGACTTCAATAGTTTGTTTCTATTGGAACTAGTATTGGAGATGTTCTCAGTTCCTGGTATTAAAACAATTAAATTCCCCTCTTAATTTTATTTTACAATATCATTTTAAGATGGGGGTACATAATGTTGAGCTCCATGGCCACACTCTCTTATCTTGCGTGATGACTGCAGTAAAAGACTCCTCTGCTCGATTACTTTAATGAGTTCTGGAGCCACCCCACTGGTTGCTATATGGACCAAGGAGTATGCTGTCCACCTCTGGCTTCAGCAAAGCTCTGACCAGGTGCTGCTCAATAACTTTAAGACCACGGTCCCTGAAACAAGAAGGTTGTACCTTCTACGTCAGAACTAATTTACACTCTATTTCTACACTGAGCACAATACATCACAAACATTGAGTTCAGAGCGTTAGGCCAACTGTCAGCTTCATCTGAAATACTTTATACCAGTATTTCCCTCCCTAATGGTTACTACGCCTCTGCAATTCCAGCATTATTTCTTTCTAGTTAATAATCTAGGTGTCAGTGTACTGTTTGGCCATTCCATGCAGTTTTACTTTCCTCCGACACCTTCTGTTCAGGCTGGAGCACTATAGGCTTTACATCATGTTCGCTACTGAACCACACATATATACAGACATAATTTATCAATTTACATTCAATTTTCATTTAAAAATATTGAATATTTCAAGCTTACCACAATTCATGGAAATAATAATAAACAGTTTCGTTGACTGGCAATGAATATAGCACAACTCCGATCTGCCGATGTCCCAGGCTTTATTTTATAAAAAATATACACTGGTGCTCAACGCACTGCTTCTTAGTAGGTTTATTACAAGATGTGGCAATGAACAGACGCTCTGAATTGAGTATATTCGCAGCTCTACCCAATCAAACCATGTCTACACATCTTTTCAAAAAAAAAATACTCCTTTTCACGTTTCCCCTGACAACACAAGATAGTATTTATAGCCCGACCAATCGTGTTTAGTCTTACATTTGTTGCGCTCCAATCAAATAGGAGTTAACATGGTAGGCTATTTCCGTAACGTAATGTTTTTTTCAAACACGTTATAAAAAAATTTTATGAGCAGAAATGATTTCATGCTGTCAGGCACCCCCACTATTTTATTTTGGCCATAACTTGGTAATTCCTAGACTATTTGCGTAACGTTTTACATATTCTTTGTCAGCAAACCCTAAGGAACCCAAATATACGAATTTAATGGAGCCAATATGCATTTTCTTCTAGGATAGTCGTGCTGTTACTACCTTCTCACTTCCAAACTTGAGGGTGTCTGGGTACTGTCATGTTTTCAAACGTAAACCGGTATAATGTCATAATTCCCAATAAGCGTTTTTCAGGATTTTAAAACCTAACTCTGGTATGGGTAGTGAATTTTATCACTGTCGATTTGAAATAAAGTTAGTGCATGTGGCCTTACACGCGTGATGGCAGCAATTGTGTATCGCGCGACGCGTGTTTAGTGTTGCACGTGTCCCTGCTTTCTGCCTCTCCCTTCTCTCTATCCTTTAGTCCATCTGTCTTTTAGTTACGCCGTGTATAAAATGGAATGAATGAAATATTAAATTTAGGTCATTGATCAGCTTGCGTATCTCAATGTTTTTCCAAGAAATACAGTACACGTTTCATTGAAGAAAGCGGGTAATAATACAGTAGGCTTTTACTATCAACGTGAAAGCGTTACAATTTGCAGACGAAGTAGAAAACAAGGGGGATTTCGAGTACAGTCATTGTGACAGCACTGTTCTTTACCATTCTTCTTTCCTTTTATTAAATTTATTTGTTAGGCTTTGCATTTACGTTTTAATTTATATATGGGGATTAGAATAATTCACGACATCTCCCCTCTTAAAACAGACATTATATGTCAGTCCTTTATTCTATATACACATAGAGAAATTTATTATTATTTCTGGGGTTTACGGTGATTCTCATCACACGGATGGCGGCTTAAAAAATCCGCTCCCAAATTTGTTTTTCCAGATATATACTCAATGCTAAAATTATAGGGAGCCAAAAGTAAGGACCATCGGAGTAACCTAGAGTTCTCATGCCTAGCCTGGGCTAGAAACGATAAAGGTTTGTGATCCGTTTGCAACTTAAATGCCTTCCCATACAGATAAATATTGAATTTCTTTATTGCCCATATTACTGCAAGACATTCTTTTTCGCTAGTTGAGTAGTTGATTTCAGCTTTATTCAATTTTCTGCTAGCATATGCCACTGGGCTTAATTCCCCATCCAATGCATCTGATTTCTGTAGTAGAGTTGCACCAACCCAATATTACTGGCATCCGTCCTTACTATGAATTCTTGACTTAAGTCAGGTAATTTCAAAATAGGTTTACTTGTGAGCTTTTCCTTCAATTCTTGGTAAGCCATTTCACATTGTGGTGTCCATGTAATGCGATCTGGATGTCCTTTACGTGTCAAACCAGTTAACGGTGCACATATGGAATTAAAGTTTTTGATATACTTCTGGTAGAAACCACATAATGAGACAAAGGATCTCACGTCCTTCTTGGTTTGTGGTCTCGGGGCTTTCTTTAGTTTCTCTAAATTCTTTGGGTCAGGGGTCATGTTTCCCTGATAAACTGTGTGTCCCAAAAATTCCAATTCTTTACATCCAACGCAACATTTGGTTGGTCGGGCTGTTAAATTTGCTGCCCTAAGTCGATCAAACAGCATCTTCAGAGAGTCAATGTGTTCCTCAAATGTTTCTGTTGCTATAAGGATATCATCCATGAAATTTGTTATACATGGATTATTCTGAGGGTCCAATAATTTTCTCATCATTCTAGAGAAGACACTAGGCGCATTCTTCAATCCAAATGGCAATCTATTAAACTCATAGTGTCCTTCTGAGGTACTAAAAGCTAGGTATGGTCTAACCTCAGGCTTTACTGGAATCTGATAGTATCCTTTACTCAGATCCCACTTTTGAGAAATATTTAGCTTTATTTAGTCTGGCAAACAGCTGATTTGTATCCGGCAATGGATCCACCTGTCCTTCTGTAATAGCATTCAGTCTCCTGTAATCTATACAGAGTCTATGTTCTCCAGAGGGCTTCCTTAAGAGTACAACACCGGAACTATATGAGGATTCACTGTGCGAATAATTCCTTCCTTCAACAGATAGTCTATCTCTTCCTTCAAAGCTTTCTCCTTAGCAAACGGAATCGAATATGGTTTCATACAGACAGGTGTGGGGTCTATCAGTTTCATATCATATTCCAATAGGTTTGTATGCCCTGGTCGGTCTGTTAACACCTCTGCATGATTATTTAGAACCTGTTGCACTCTCTCTTTCTGAGTTTTTGTTAAATATGTACTGATTTTCACCTGTGCTGCTGTCTCACAGGGGTGTAATGGATATTCAAATGATGAAAGTGGTTCCTTTTTCATATCCATGGCGATGGACAAGGTCAACAAGTGTGTCTCTTCCTGATGTTCTCTTTCCAAATATTTCTTCAGGAGATTCACATGATAGATTTTTTCTTTCCCCTTCTTATCTATCTTATAATTTGTTCTAGACACCTTCTCTAAAACTGTATATGGACCTTGCCATCCAATCTGTAACTTATTCTGACTCCCGGGGAGAAGAAGCAGTACCTTCTCTCCCACAGCCAAATCTCTGTCTTTCGCCTTCCTGTTATAATAGGCAGCATGTTTCTTCCTGGCTTGTTTCAAATTTTCATTGGCAAGTTTCCAGCCAGTTTTTAAACGAGTGGTCAGCTCATTCACATATTGGTATGAAGATGTAATGTTTTCCTCTGCCTTTTCATCAGTCCACGTTCTTAACAAAGCTTCGAGTGGACCTTTTATTTTGTGGACCTATTTGTCCATGCACCGGTATGGTCTCTTCCACTCGAAGCTCTATAGTGATGATTTTTCTTCCCAGAATTATCATGCATAAAACGACCGCTACCAATTTTTCTTTTGGGGCTTTCTCCCCACTTAAAATTCTTGATGAGAGATTTCCTCTCTACATCCTCTTCCTCCAGTTTGTTTAAGTCCGATTGAGGGATTTTCGGCTTATCCTGGGGTAAGACATCTTTTTGCACTCTCCGCATAGTGGCCATTGTAAAACAGTTAAGTGAAGCTTGTCCGTGAAAAGGGGCTTCCCATTCCATTTGGTCCACTTTATCAAATCTATTTTTCTTTTTATTATCAGGCCTAATTTTGCCCCGTGGCGTGTCCAGGTCTTGATCAATGTTCCCACTTGTGGGTGTTCCCTCATGTGCTATGCTACACCTTTCTACAAAATTCTCAATGTCCCATCTTGCTTTGGGCCAATAATAATTGTGAGCCACCTTTTGAATGATGGTACCTATCTTCTCATGGTCCCCCATCTGGTTTCACATGTAGGCTCCTTATTAAGTCTGCCCTATATCTTTTAGGAAGTACCAGCTGTCCCTGACCTTTGGATCTAGCTCCAGTCTTCCTATACATCAACTTGTTTTTCATGTAAAAATCTCCCTTGCCTGGAGTTGTACGACAAGTTGACAATTTCCTGAAACAAGGCTTGAGTGTTTTATCCCCAGCCTGTGCCTTCCTCATCTCTTCTGGAGTGGTATCCAACATAATATCCTCCTCCTGTCTTGAGGTCGACCTGACCTGAAGGGTGGCCATATACACAGGTTTCCTTCTGCAACGGTCAGTGTCATGATTGTCCATCTGACAATTTTTACACCACCTTTTTCCTTGGTTGAAAGATTTTCTTTCATCATATTTCCTTTCATCGAATTGTGGGAATTTATTTTTATTTTCATACCGTGGCCTATCAAATTGGTGCTTACCTTTGTTTTGATCCCTAGGATCAAATTTATTAAAGTTCTGTGGTGCCCTAAAGTTATCCACTTGTTTCTTTTTATTACCTGTTACCTCTGCTTGAGCTGCTTGATACCTTTCAGCAACATTTAGCAACTCACCCAGCCTCTCTGCACCTTGTTCCATGAGAAACTTTCTCAGGTCTGGAGCCAAGGACTCTCTTAATTGCTCTATAAGGACCATTTCCTTAAGATCTTGGGTTTTCCCCAGAGAAGTCCATTTCTCCAAGTATGTCTCTATTCGTGCAGAGAACTGGTGATATGTTTCACCTGACAGTAGTTTTGCATTCCTAAATTTTTTCCTATAAAATTCTGCGTTCTTTTCATATCTTAACAAAAGAGCCTGCTTTAGCATGTCATAATTTTCCTGATCACCTCTGCTCATTTTTGCAAAAACTTCATAAGCTGCCCCACGAAGTCCCTGAGATAACTTTAAGCTCCACCTTTCTCTCTCTAACCCATATGTGGTAGCTAATAGTTCATACCTATTTAGATAGCTCTCTATATCATCGTCTTTCTCAACAAAATGATCTAAATGAAAATTCATAGCTGAGGTTGAGGCTCCTTGGCTAGCAGTGGCATCCGAGGCAAAGGGACTGGCACCATTTTCAGGAGCATGGCCCTGAAACTCAAACTCCCTTAGTCGTAACTCATGTTCCCTTTGTAATCTCTTCTCCTCCTTTTCTGCTTCCCTCTCTGCAGTAAATCTTCTTTCTTCGGCTTCCCTTTCTGCAGCTAATCTTTTGTCTTCTCTTTCTGCCTCCAATTTCTTAGCCTCAGCCTCAATCTGCAACCTCTTAGCCTCAGCCTCAATCTGCAACCTCTTAATCTCTTTTTCAGCTTCTATTCTCTTATCTTCGGCCAATCTTTCAGATTCTAATTTTCTTTCGGCCTCTTTTTCTAATCTTCTTTCTTCCCGTTCAATATATTTGTCACATTCAGCAGTGACATAAGAAATCATAATTTGCCCGTCCATTCCTAACTCTTTCGCAGTCTGTACAGCAGCAGATCGAAATTTTGCCAGGTCGGCCATGGTCTAACAGATAAATGTCTAAACAATTTTATCTATGACTAATTAACTCAAGACAACACAGGCACTGTGAGCTCAACCTTATTTATTTTCACCCAAGGATACCTTTTAATTCTTATTATTCCCTGAAGTGAATTACCCCCAATATTTGTAATAGGGAAAGATTCAAAATCCCGAGGGCGAGACCCCAATATATGTGGTAAAGTGGGATGTTATAAATATTTATAGGGAACTTAGTGTACTGACTGAGATCAGCTGTGAAGGTATCTATATCTAATAAGAGTAGTGTATTATAGATAACCTTACTTGCTGCCACATATGTATACCTCAGTCAGAATTATTCTGGGATAGTGTGATGACTACGTTATATGTCTAGGGTATGTGTATGATGAAGTGTAAGTCATAACAACAACAGACAGATAAACAATTTAATTTATTCCACCACACGTGACAACACTGTGACACTCACATACATAAAACACTCTAAGAGGATATCTTAAAGGAGTCACTGATAACTTTTCAAATAACAATATGTATTCAGTGCTGTCATGAATGTATATGTGTCCTGATTCAAATACAAAGGGAACCAGGAATCACAATCAATTTTAATTACAAGTTATATGTACAGAATTTATTAATATGATTCTTGTAGTGACATATATTATTAATGGTATCCTATGTGTGTCAGTTGTGTAGTGGTAATCTGAGGTAATACTGGTTTTGTTTTGTTCAAGCTCTGTTGGTATTTGTCATCATGACTTCAATAGTTTGTTTCTATTGGAACTAGTATTGGAGATGTTCTCAGTTCCTGGTATTAAAACAATTAAATTCCCCTCTTAATTTTATTTTACAATATCATTTTAAGATGGGGGTACATAATGTTGAGCTCCATGGCCACACTCTCTTATCTTGCGTGATGACTGCAGTAAAAGACTCCTCTGCTCGATTACTTTAATGAGTTCTGGAGCCACCCCACTGGTTGCTATATGGACCAAGGAGTATGCTGTCCACCTCTGGCTTCAGCAAAGCTCTGACCAGGTGCTGCTCAATAACTTTAAGACCACGGTCCCTGAAACAAGAAGGTTGTACCTTCTACGTCAGAACTAATTTACACTCTATTTCTACACTGAGCACAATACATCACAAACATTGAGTTCAGAGCGTTAGGCCAACTGTCAGCTTCATCTGAAATACTTTATACCAGTATTTCCCTCCCTAATGGTTACTACGCCTCTGCAATTCCAGCATTATTTCTTTCTAGTTAATAATCTAGGTGTCAGTGTACTGTTTGGCCATTCCATGCAGTTTTACTTTCCTCCGACACCTTCTGTTCAGGCTGGAGCACTATAGGCTTTACATCATGTTCGCTACTGAACCACACATATATACAGACATAATTTATCAATTTACATTCAATTTTCATTTAAAAATATTGAATATTTCAAGCTTACCACAATTCATGGAAATAATAATAAACAGTTTCGTTGACTGGCAATGAATATAGCACAACTCCGATCTGCCGATGTCCCAGGCTTTATTTTATAAAAAATATACACTGGTGCTCAACGCACTGCTTCTTAGTAGGTTTATTACAAGATGTGGCAATGAACAGACGCTCTGAATTGAGTATATTCGCAGCTCTACCCAATCAAACCATGTCTACACATCTTTTCAAAAAAAAAATACTCCTTTTCACGTTTCCCCTGACAACACAAGATAGTATTTATAGCCCGACCAATCGTGTTTAGTCTTACATTGGTTGCGCTCCAATCAAATAGGAGTTAACATGGTAGGCTATTTCCGTAACGTAATGTTTTTTCAAACACGTTATAAAAAAAATTTTATGAGCAGAAATGATTTCATGCTGTCAGGCACCCCCACTATTTTATTTTGGCCATAACTTGGTAATTCCTAGACTATTTGCGTAACGTTTTACATATTCTTTGTCAGCAAACCCTAAGGAACCCAAATATACGAATTTAATGGAGCCAATATGCATTTTCTTCTAGGATAGTCGTGCTGTTACTACCTTCTCACTTCCAAACTTGAGGGTGTCTGGGTACTGTCATGTTTTCAAACGTAAACCGGTATAATGTCATAATTCCCAATAAGCGTTTTTCAGGATTTTAAAACCTAACTCTGGTATGGGTAGTGAATTTTATCACTGTCGATTTGAAATAAAGTTAGTGCATGTGGCCTTACACGCGTGATGGCAGCAATTGTGTATCGCGCGACGCGTGTTTAGTGTTGCACGTGTCCCTGCTTTCTGCCTCTCCCTTCTCTCTATCCTTTAGTCCATCTGTCTTTTAGGTACGCCGTGTATAAAATGGAATGAATGAAATATTAAATTTAGGTCATTGATCAGCTTGCGTATCTCAAGGTTTTTCCAAGAAATACAGTACACGTTTCATTGAAGAAAGCGGGTAATAATACAGTAGGCTTTTACTATCAACGTGAAAGCGTTACAATTTGCAGACGAAGTAGAAAACAAGGGGGATTTCGAGTACAGTCATTGTGACAGCACTGTTCTTTACCATTCTTCTTTTCTTTTATTAAATTTATTTGTTAGGCTTTGCATTTACGTTTTAATTTATATATGGGGATTAGAATAATTCACGACAAAGACCAACTGCCATATAACCAAAACAGTCCTTGTTAGGACTCAACCTAGTGTCTCCTATAACTTGTCTATTATCTCAGATAAGACCAACTGCCATATAACCAAAACAGTCCTTGTTAGGACTCAACCTATTGTCTCCTATAACTTGTCTATTATCTCAGATAAGACCAACTGCCATATAACCAAAACAGTCCTTGTTAGGACTCAATCTATTGTCGCATCTAACTCCAATCTAGTGTCTCCTATAACTCCAACCTGATATATCACCAAACAGTCCTCGTCTCATATACTCCTATCATAAGAACATAACGTTATTGTTAGGATATATGTTACCAGCTTGTATAGCACTCGTCAGAGAGGGCCTGGTATATTATAGGGGGAAGGAATTGGTTGTATCACACCTAAATGTACATATTATTGGATGTCTTGAATTTATATTATGGGATGTATTCATGTATTGAATGTATTCATGTATTGAATTTATATTATTGATGCATTGAATTTATATTATTGACTGTATCCATGTATTAGTTTATCAGAAAGAATGCTTTGCAAGTAGACACCTGTCTTGTCTCGCTATTGCTAAATCATACTGAGCCATGTTGTCATTCATCCTACATGCAAACACTGAGGCACCCGCTCATTTCATCCACATTAGAAATAGGTGGGCTTGAGGACAGAAATTAGCCCCTATTTTTGCTTTGTTACAAGTTTCAGTCGTGTCATAAAAACTGAGATCGTATGTTCGAGTCAATCCCGCTGCCTGGAACTCCGCAGGAGCATAGAGGTTGACCAGACTCTACATCTTTGGTCCCCCTCAGTCTTGGGTGGGCTAAAGGAACGATACTCTGCCGTTTTTGTGTCAACCAAACCAAGAAGGACAGCACTTCTAAGAGATGAGTACACATTAGTACCATTTATGTCGGCATTGTGAGCAAAATCTAAGTCAATGAAGAAAACGTGAATTAGCGTAGCAAGAGACAATAATAAGATCACAGTGGATAAATTATACGAAAATAACAGCATAGCTGATAAGTGTTATATCCTTAATTAACAGCACAGCTGATACATGTACTATAATTGAATAACAGCACAGCTGATATAATTTTTGTTCCTATAATTGGAAAACTTGTTGTAATATTTAGTTATATATATATATATATATATATATATATATATATATATATATATATATATATATATATATATATATATATATATATATATATATATATATATATATATATATATATATATTTATTTATTTATTTGTAAATCATATGTAAACTTACAAATTCATTACATTCCATTTTTCAACCTTCACCCTTCAGCACAAGAGTAGATAGTGTATATACTAAATAAATAAGAAGGAAATTGTATTTGAACGACTTGTCAATTTTATCAATGTTAAGTAAAATCTGTTTCCTTGGTTTTTTTAATATCATAGTTAGTTACACAGCGGAGGTGGCGCTTTATGTCGGTCTCCTCTCTACTATTGTTTCGAGATCAGAACATTCACAGCCGTAACTAATTTGTGATACCAGTAGTCCTCTCAGACACTGGGACTTCACCATTTTCTGCAGAAATTCTATTTCTGTAATTGTCAGTACTATATTGATCCAAGAGCCAAATAAAACCTCTCGCCACAGTATTAATGCCATTTTTTGCATACGATGTTGTATTGGGTTAGACCCAACAAATATATACTTTATATCTGTGCATCTTGTCCAGTTCCCATAAACGGATGAAATCCTTTGATCTTTGTCGGCTTACTAATTATTGTGTATCGAAGAAAGAAATTTTACCACTTCAGTCACAGATTCTGTGAATTGAATAGGCATAGGCGTGTCTACTATTACAATAATGTGGCCATCACGTTTGCATATGAATGCCTGTTGAAGATGATTTCTTAAATGATCTGCATGGGAGATACTCGTGACATTGTTTGTCATTGACATTTAATGCGCTACCAAACTGGACCTTCATTGATCTAATTATTTCACTAGGTATCACCTCTTTGCGGTTCATAAATATCATAATGGAACGTTGCTCCTCTAATCGGCTTGTAAATAACGGTAAGGTCATCTTTAAAGAAATTAAACTTCATCCGAATCATAATCAGATGTCTCTGAGAAATTGATAATCAATCTCGGCTGAATGAAGGACAAACCATCATTCTTCCAATATTCCCCTTCCTCTTGTAACACATGGTTCTCACATTTCTTCCAATAATCCCTGGCTATATTGGAGATGGCGGCTTTTGCAAGTATTTCAACATCTTTTAATTTGAACGTTCTATTTTCTGTTGCTACCTGTTCCTTAATTTTAGCCCAGACTAATTCTATTGGGTTTAAGTGCGAATGGTAAGGAGGCAATCTTAAACATCTGTGACCATGTTCATGGATTGCCTTGTCTATGTGAAATATCTTTGTATGCTGTGTCTTTTTTACAATTCCAAGTAATTCAGGCTTCATGGACATTTCTTTGAATGGAATGTCGTTTTTGGTCAGCCAAATCGTTATTACATCCTTAGTACTTGATGAATTAGGAACTTTATCTTCTGGTGCCACAACGTTGTGATATGAAGCATTGTCCATTGTCAAACACGACGGTCTATCTAAGGAAGGAAGTACATGATTCCCAATCCAATCTTGAAATATCTTGCCATTCATCTCTGTATTATAATCCCTATTATCTCTGGATTTTGAAACAAATGTGAGTTCAGTAATATTTAGAAGCCCATGATGGCTGCTTCCTGCATGTGCAATTATTAGGCGCTGTCCTTTGCTGCTTGATACTAGTCTCTTAGTTGTCCCATCAGATGATTGCCATTCTCGTTCATTACTGTGGTGCGCACTGATCCAAGTTTCATCTAAATACACAAAATCATAACAATCTCTTCTCAATTCTCTGACCTCGCGTAAATATTTGCTTCTCATTGCAACTATATGAGGCTTCTCACAAATAAGGTTTCTACCACCAACATATTTTCTAAAATTGAATCCCAAACTCCTAATAGTCCTCCATAGCGTAGATTTGTAAATATCAATGTCATTATTCTTTCTTAACCAAATTTTCAATATCCTTAAAGTCACTGCCTCATTATTGTGAAAAATATTGCAAATTTCTCTACGGATCAATTCTCTGTCAAAATTATCCACCACTCTTGGCCTATTTTTCGTGTGTAAAACACTGGAATTACAAATTCCAGCGGTGCAATGATCGTTTGCTTATTTCCAAGGCAAGAATAGTCCTCTTTTGTGGGTTTGAAATAGAATGACATAGTTTTCCCCGAGTAGCTTCATTGCAGAAATACTTAAAAATCCTATTTGTGATTTGCTGTAATGTCATAAAATGTACTCGCAGACTCATTTTTTCCTACGTAACCAAACAATACTTTTTGTAGACACGCCACTGATTGACAATGTGTGCGTAACACCGGAAATAAACAGTTTTATGTTTAAGAAGTGCAATTTCACACTAAAATCATGCCAATTGCTTGATAAACCAAAAATGTGCAAATGAGGTCGTATAATTTACTGTAGACATTTCAATATGTGTGCGTGTGATGTGTGTTGGCAAGTAGGATTTTATATTATATCGCAAAGAAACGAAAATTGAAACCAATGGCCGCATTTTAATGAAAAATTTAATTCATAGGGTCTACACCATTTCAAATTCACACACAAAATGTCACTTATATGCGTTATATATTCGCTGAGATATAGCATTTTGAAGTTGGGCAAAGCTAGTGAAACGTGCTATAGAGGGCTCACTATAGCTAAAGTAGATCCCAGAAGCTGCTGTAAAGGGACGAGCTACAGATGGTGGTCCCATGTTCCATAAGGAGCCAAAAGGAAAATGATGATGATGGCAAACAAAACAAATAGAACTTTTATAGAACTACATACAACAAAGAAGACAATTTTCTTAGAATTACAGACAACAAAGAAGACAATTTTCATAGAACTACGTACAACAAAGAAGACAATTTTCATAGAATTACACACACACACACATGCAGGATAAGGTTTGCATAGGACTCCACACACAAAAATATAATTTTCTCATAAATATATAAATTTCTTAGAAATACACAGAGAACAATATTTTATAAATCTACTTTTAAAAAAATTATCATAAAACTAAAAAAAAAAACAGAAAAAAAAAAACGAATTCCACTTACAGTAGAAAGCCAGTCTTAACCAACTTATACCTCTCCGCTCCCCTCCTTTCAACTCTGATTAAAAAAAAAAAAAGACGGATGAATCCGCCACAACGAGGCTGAGAAAGCGCACATGCAGAAGCCCACATTCCTTGCTGTGCTGAACAGTATCAAACAAATCAGTAAATAGAACAGTATTTACTGAAAACAGAACAGACCAAACAAACAAGACACCGCGGACAACTAGAGAGAACGGGTGCAACAAAGAAGCACGGACACGAAACAATAAACAAAAGAACAGATATTTGAAAAGAACAGGGCTTACAAAAGACAACTGAAAAGGGTATTTTTCATGAAAGTCTAATTAAACAATGTAACTGAATGTCTCGTAAATGTTTGACAGACATTATGATGATGTGTGTATCAGTGAGTAATATATTTGTTTCTTCTTGAATTATTCTGAATTTTTTTCCAAATTTCTCTATAAATGTGTTTGGGGGAAAAAAAGGTTTTTCTAGAAACTCTAGGAATGAACAGAGAATTAATGAGGGAGATCGAAATTCTACAGTTAAAACATTCTGGACATGTACAAAGACATGGGAGCCGCGGTAGCATAGTGGTTAGTCCACTGGCTTCCTAGCTCAGTGGTCTATGGTTCGATCCCCAGATGAGGTGGGATTTTTTTAGGCCGCAAACGGCTCCTGGGTCAACCCAGCCCCAAATGGGTACCAGAGCAACTCTGGGAAGGTTAAGGCGGCCGGCGTGATGCTGACCACATCACCCCTAGTGTGCCGACGGTCGAGAAAATATGGGCCTAACACCATATTCCCAATATGCCTCAATAGGGCGTGTAACGGGATCCTTTACCTTTACCTTCACAAAGACATAACACCTTAATGAAGACCATAAAAGAAGGAAGAATAACAACAACAACAACAAGGAAAACGTGCAAAGATGAAGACAGCGCTATAAGTGGGAAGACAATATCATGAGATGAACAGGAAAGAGTCTATCAGAGTGCACCATCAAGACAAGAGATGAACAGGAAAGAGTCTATCAGAGTGCACCATCAAGACAAGAGATGAACAGGAAAGAGTCTATCAGAGTGCACCATCAAGACATGAGATGAACAGGAAAGAGTCTATCAGAGTGCACTATCAAGACAAGAGATCCATTGCAGCCGACCCTCGATGAGAAGATGGCAGCTGAAGATGATAATTTTTGGAAAAATATGCTTTTTATATCTTCTTTAAGCCAGTCCGAAATATGTTTCTTGTCGAACCATATATTATAGAAAATGCGCTCTGTTTACCACTGCGAATACATAACATTGTCATCCTATCCGAATACATTTCTTTGTTTGTCATAGTAATATAAATTGTTTTCTTTGAGTAATTCTCCCAGAGTTTGTGTACCAGTGTGAGATATTCTGAAAGAATATGCTTTTCGTTGGCCACTTCGAGATAAAATGTATTTATCTTTGTAAATTAATCTGAATAAATGTGTAATATTCGAATTTTCTGGCCGAACACCATCACCATCCAAGAACTGATAACTCGGAGCCACCAAGAAGACATGCGCACCATCGTAGCGGATAGACGCTGGAACTGGGTTGGCCACATGGTCAGAAGAGATCCTGGCACCATCACCAGAACTGCCATGATGTGGACTCCAGAAGGAAAGCGACAGCAAGGACGGCCAAAAGCCACCTGGTGGAGAACTACTGGGGCAGAGCTGCTAAGAATGAACCAGAGTTTGGGCACCACACGAAGTAATGACTGCAGACCGAGCAAAGTGGAGACAGTTTGTTACTGCCCTACATAACGCCACTAGGCGTGATGGTCACTGATTGTTTTGTCAGTTAACGCGGCCAAGGACCAAAGAAGAAGAATTATGTAATAGTACTTCCTTAGCAAGTGTCCGGTTGACAAAGTAGTTAAGCGCTGATCTCTCACAGTAAAGGTGCTGGGATCGATTCACGATATCGATACGCTTCAGTCTACCCAGCTATAAACGGGTACATTACTTTGCACTTGACTTAGGGAAGGAAAAAGCGCGATGAAGTGAACTGGTCACCCAACCTCTCATTGCTGGACCTAGTATAACGAAGCCTCTAACACTTTACTCCCCTACGGCAGTATTTACTATGGGATTATCTTTACCTTTACTTACCTGTCAGTCATTTCGTTATGACGTGGTATCACCAAGTCATTCGTCAGCAAAAGTATATTTGTACAATGCGTTTTCTGATGCATCATTCCGAGTGAGTACGTTTCCCTGCTCCGCGTAGTTCCCGGGGGGTCTCAGAGGAGACGAAGAAAAAAATTAGCTACTGCTCCCTCGGGGATGTCGTAGAAGGCGACTAATATAAGTATGTGAGTGTCGCTGGCAACCTCGTCATGTAAAACGAATAGCTACAGACACAACCGCTGCGAGAGCATATGAATGATTTGATGGAAGCTTGCTACAAGGATCCAGCTGCAGTGGTGTCTGCATGCTCCATAAGGGGCGAAACGGGAAATGAGGTTGACATAATACTTAAACATCAGCGTTTCTCAAACTTTTGGCTCTCAGGACCCCTCGACACTCTGTGAAATTGTTTAGGACCCCAATGAGCTTTTGTTTATTTAGGTTATACCGCGAGAGAATGAGAGTGAAAAACGCAAATAACGTCTTAGGTTATTAAGAAAATAGTCTTGACCTCGCGGTCCCATTAAAGGGTCTCAGTGACACCCCCCCCCCCCCAACCACCTCCCAAGGGTCCGTGGACCACACTTTGAGAACCGCTGCCTTATTTTAACATCCGTTTTTTAAAATATTATTGAGTAACCGAGTAAATGCAGGCAAAGAACAAAAAGAATGAGAACGACAAAAGAAGTACAGGAGAGTGTGTGTGAGAGAGAGAGAGAGAGAGAGGGGGGAGAGAGAGCGCGCACATATATATATATATATATATATATATATATATATATATATATATATATATATATATATATATATATATATATATATATATATATATATATATATATATATATATATATATATATATATATATATATATATATATATATATATATATAGAGCAAGTCAAAAAAACAACACACAGTAAAAAAAAAAATTTTTTTAAAGAAATTCACTGCTCAGTATGAGGTAACTGTGAGAAGTAAACATACCTGTTTGAACTACAAGAATCGATAAAGACAGCAATGGTGAAAGATTTTTTTTAAAAACAGAATAACGCAGAAAGGCTGTGCTTTTAGACAAAAAATATCTGTGCCATGCAGATTATAATACAAGAGGATGAAAATAAGAGGAAGATGTAGAGGAGGAGGAGAAAAATCAAGAAAATGTTGATGGAAAAGTGATGATACGCATGATTGCGACGACAACCATGTTTTTTTTTCATACGCCCGCCATTACTCGAGG
Organism: Oreohelix idahoensis; assembly: GCA_024509875.1. Classification (NCBI taxonomy): domain Eukaryota; kingdom Metazoa; phylum Mollusca; class Gastropoda; order Stylommatophora; family Oreohelicidae; genus Oreohelix; species Oreohelix idahoensis. Next base: position 183,478 of record JAMPIV010015622.1, read on the forward strand.
CGAAATCTCAAGTTAGTATGTCTAGCCTCAGACTGATTTTACGTGAGTATCCTATTTTCCCTGTACGCTGACAGGTGTCCCCTCGCCATTCAGGCAGATACTCGCCGTCTTCGGAGGGACGACAATGATAATTACCGTGATGATGATATGGTAATGATGGTGATGAACGTGCGAAAGAATGATCAAAAGCTTTTTTCGTGTGCTCTGGATGGATAAATAGTCATATCAGTCTCATTTGCATGTATGTCAAAGAAGATCTCCAGGGTGACAAAAGCTATTCAAGTAATGTAAACGAATAGTTTCTACTGCACACATTATGAAAGATTTTAAAAAAATGAATTCATGGCATTTAGAAGCAATGAATACAATGGGTGGTTAAAAACACTCAGTGCAATATAAAGAAAAATTAACTTAAGCTATAAGAAAAATAATCAAACTCGCAAGGGAAGACTAACTGAGGAAGTATTCAGGATCTTCCAAGCCAGGCACTTTCCCTGTAGTCCCTATCGCGCCCAAGGGAACGGGCAGGTAGAAAGATTCAATGGAACTCTTATTTCTATCCTGCGGAAGCTGGCACACGAAAAACCTGATACGTGGGATCTCTACTTACCCGCTGCATTATTTGCTTACCGGGAAGTCCCACACAGCTCAACAGGTATGGCTCCGGCAACGTTGTTATTTGGCCGGCCCATCAAAGGTCCATTAGAAGCCTTAATGAGGACATGGACAGATGAGAAAGCAGAATAGACTGTAACCTCATCATATCAGTATGTGAACGAGTTGACATCTCGCTTAAGAACTGGCTGGAAATTAGCCAATGATAATATGAGGAAAGCCAGAAGGAAACATGCTGCTTATTATAACAAGAAGGAGAAGGATAGAGAACTAACTGTTGGGGAGAAGGTGCTTCTTCTGTTACCCGGCAGCAGCCACAAACTTCAAATAGGATGGCAGGCCCATACACAGTTCTAGAAAAGCTATCTAGAACCAATTACAAGATAGAAAAAAAGGAAAGGAAAAAGTCTATCATGTGAATCTGCTAAAAAAAATCATGATAGAAATACCTCGGAAGCAACACATTTAATGACCCTGGCCATAGCTACCGACATGAAAAATGAACCTCTCGCCTCATATGAATACCCCTTAAGACCCTGTGAAACTCCTGCGCAGGTAAAAGTCAGTAACCACTTCACAAAAGGGCAGAGGGAGCAGATTCAAAAAGTTTTGGAAAAACATACAGACATGTTAACGGACAAACAGGGGCACACAAACTTGTTGGAATATGACATGAGATTACTAGACCCAACACCGATCTGTATGAAAGCCTATTCGATTCCTTTCGCCAAAGAACAAGCTTTAAGAGGAGAGATAGAATACTTATTGCAGGAGTATATTATTTCCTACAGTGAATCTCCTTATAGCTCTAGTGTGGTTTTGCTGAGGAAACCCTCTGGGGAACATAGACTCTGTATCGATTACAGGAAATTGAATGCTGTCACAGAGTCACAAGTGGATCCATTACCGGACACGAATCAGTTGTTTGCCCGGTTAAATAAGGCAAAATATTTCTCTAAAGTGGATCTAAGTAAAGGGTATTACCAGATTCCTGTCAAGCCTACGATCAGACCATTGCTGGCCTTTAACACTTCGGAGGGGCACTATGAGTTCAATATGTTGCCTTTTGGGTTGAAGAATGCTCCGAGCGTTTTCTCCAGGATGATGAGGAAATTATTGGATCCCTTGCAAAACCCAGCTATCACCAATTTTATGGATGATATCGTCATAGCCACAGAAACATTTGAGGAACATCTATCGTCTCTGGAAATGTTGCTGGACAGACTCAGAGAGGCTAATTTGACCGCTCGCCCTACCAAATATTGTATTGGTTGCCAGGAATTGGAATTCTTGGGACACACAGTATATCAGGGTAATATGACCCCTGACCCCAAGAATTTGGAAAAGTTACAGAGAGCACCACGACCACAAACCAAGAAAGCTGTGAGATCCTTTGTCTCACTGTGTGGTTTTTACCAGACATACATCAAAAATTTCAACAGTGTGTGCTCCTCTGACGGATTTAACTAAGAAGGGCAAATCAGACAAAATAGAATGGACGGCGGATTGTGAGGCCGCGTATTCAGAGTTGAAGCAGAAACTCACAAGCAGGCCTATACTGAGACTTCCAGATCTGAGTCAAGAATTCGTGGTTAGGGCTGATGCTAGCAATATAGGGTTAGGGGCAGCCTTATTGCAAAGATCGCAATCCCAGCTCGGAGAATTGAACCCAGTTGCTTATGCCAGCTGCAAACTGAATAAGGTGGAAAGAAATTACTCCACAGTTGAGAGAGAGTGTTTGGCGTTAGTCTGGGCCATAAAGAAATTCCAGATCTATCTTTATGGTAGACATTTTGTGGTCCAGAGCGATCAACAGCCACTGGTTTTTCTTGCTCAGGCTAGACATGGTAACGCAAGACTGTTAAGGTGGTATCTATTGATCCAACCTTACTCGTTTACCATTGAGTATATCCCTGGATCTCAGAATGTTGGGTCAGATTTCTAGAGTAGGCACCCACCTGAAAGAAACCAGGAGAGTAGGAAGGAAGAGTAACTCTCCTATTGGGTGAAAGCCTTGATTGTGAATCCAGACAGGAAGCTCCAACAGATGGTTTACGCTTTTCAATTGGGGGGCTCTTGTCGTGAGGTCGAATTCACAACGCTGCATTCTGACCAAAATTGTGCGCCATACTTTATGACAGTATATCCTATACTAACCAATGAAACGCCGCCTTTATTCGGTTGTTTATAAATAACGATTAGGCTTAACAATGGAGTCTCAATTTGTGCAAATCACTTGAGGATGGAATTTAACTACAGACTTATGAGGGAAGTACCACCTGGAGGAGGTTAGTAATTCAGTAATAGAAATGTTACTTTAGAGGTAGCTGTAAAGACTTCCACGAAAAGTAGTATATTAAGAGAGAAATCTCTAGTGGAATGCATCAAGACACAAGGCAAGTCCATAATTTTGCTGTTTAGATTACGCATAGAATAAAATGGTCTTAGGAAAGTAAAAGACAAGTAGCTAGAAAGATGTAGATTAATTCAAGGCATATTTTAAGCCTAAGATGAAGGAAATCAGTCCAGGAATAAGGAGGATATGTAGAGTACTAGTTTTTCAGATTTGTACGGCTGGACATTAGCACATTAGCAGAAAACCCCCACTGGCTTCCGGCCTTGGCCTATATATATAGGACGTGCTCTCAATGAATCGAGGCCATAATATTTTGAAAATCACAGCGAGCGGTAAAAGTGTTAATGGAAAGTGCCTTTGCCTACTGTATCTGAGAGCAGACCATTACAACCATTAACAGCTCGACTGTATGTGCCTGATGTAGCAAAGTTGATTTTGCCGGGGAGGTTATGATGGTATCCTAAAAAGAATGAAAAGGTGTCTCCTATAACCGTGTGAGGTCAAGCACATGTAGGTCTCTGACTCTATAGATGATGATGATGAATTATTTTCAGAGAACCTAACGCTACCTCCCTAGGTCTCACACGGTCAGTCTTCTGGCTCTAGTGTATGGTGTACCTAGTGTCTAGGGGAGAAATGAATGATGGTACACAACAATCAAACACTTTAAGGTTCTATTAAAGAAGTTAATAACTAGCAGTTGTTTTTCTTTGAACAAATATTTACAATTTATTTTGCCTGTCCATTCATAGCTTGTGGACAGGTCTTTGAAAATAAGGACAAGATAGTTTACAGAATAGAACAATTAAAAATGTTGGGACAATCTGCCCAATAACTAAAAGTTATTATGTAGTTATAAATGTCCTTCCTGTATGAAATATTAAATTAGTTCACTTTAGTTATCTAATTTATAAATGTCCTTCCTGGATGAAATATTACAGAGTTCACTTTAGTTATCTACCGGGAGAGTCACTGTATATGAGGGCTGTAGTTCATCCTACCCCCATAAAATTCCTGTGTAATATTTTGAAACACAAGAAAATGTCAGAGATGCCCCAGATGTTTTACTCTTCACCTGGGAGTCCTTGTTGTAAGATAATTCAATGGGTAGTTGCAGAAATTTCAAGTTCAACACTCGCCAAAGCTCCTACTGGATATTCAACAGCATATAAGTCTGGTTGGAGACTGGTTGGCGTTTATAAGCACTCAGCAGGTTTCCTGTCACCAGCCGGCAACAGGAACATAGACCCTCTGCAACAAAAGGACACCCTGGCCTTTTATCTCTGATCAATTTTTCTAACACTTAATTTCCTACGTGGGTATGGGGGTCAGCCTCGCGTGCCTTACAAATGCACTCGCCCCGAATTGTACAGGACTCCCACCTGGTTGTGATCACACCTCAAGTCCTTATAGTAGATACGCCACTGTACGTTCACATACTTTTCCTCCATACAATAATGTGGAGTAACCACATTTCCTGTGATATGATCTTCTCTTCTTTTCTTTTCACTTATTTTTGCTTCAGGCATGTAAACAGTGTTCATTGAACACAGAGGCTTGCTAAACTATTTTAATACAATAATATGTCAACATAATCATAACAACATACATCAGTCAGATACCGTTTAATGTGTGGACTCAACAATGTCTGCTTCCGACATGTCCTTCACTTTTTCCCCAATAGCAGTATCTAACTTTGTAGTTGGACCAAACATATTAAATTTCATAAAATATCCTTACCACAATCAAGAAATATATAAACAAATGACGCTGATTTTGTGAAGAAATGGCCTCAGCTTCCTCCGAACTGCACAGACTGTGAATTTATTCTTTATTTAAGTTTAAAATTAACACAGCTGTTTTTCAGCGTATCTGTATACAAATTTAGTTCAACTGGCAATGAATAATCAAAGCCTTTTGCTAATATCTACCAGCACTAGCCAATCGTAACGTTCTACTACTTGAATTCAAATGCAGTTTGAATGAAAAACCCAAAACAATTTTGAATAACTGGTGGTCGATTGGCCCGTCTGCTCTAGTCATGCCCAATACAAAAGATATCACGTTTAGGATTACATTTCTCCTACCGTTCCCCTTTCCCATTCATACTCTGTTCACCCCAAGCGAATTTGAATGTACCTCCCTGCCTCTTTTTCCAGCTCGCGTCCCCCTAACGTTACCAAAAAAAAAACATGAGCAGGAACGCCAGTGTGTCTGGTCGTGTGTTCTTAGATATTAGTATTTCTTCAATAACTTCTCTAATACTGGGGCTATCATATTATTTAAAGTACATTCTTACTCAGCTAACTCTACGTCATACTACCATATAATTCTTATGGGGAACTTCATAATGGTTTAAAATTTCCAATTTTTGTCATCGTCTATCGTCAACTAAAATTTTACACAAGTCCGCCATCTTTCCTCTCCTTCGTCTTGCGAGCATGTATTTTTTCAAATAACTAACTTGTTTTAGTTACGTCAGCAATGCTACCACTAGGAGGAAATAAAATTGTCTGTGTGGTTATGCCTTGGCTGGCTTTTCCGCAGTGTGAATATATGCGTTGCAGACTGTGTCAGCGAAGCGCGGGGGGGGGGGGGGGGGTAGACGGGGCGGGTTAATAATTTGCGTTACTAGTTAGCATTGTATTGTGTAATATTACCAAAAAATGTAAGGATTACTACGGATTTTGCTACAAAGTTCACAGAAAGTGTTACTTCAGATAGCTATATTGCGGCACTCTTCCGCCAATAGTTAATTGTAAGGCTAGACTACAAAGTGTATACAGCAGATTGGGCAAAAGTTAAATATTAGTAGTGTTTGCCGAAAACGAAACTAAAGCGTGTCAGACTTTTTCCGTGAAATCGTTCTATAGGCTTAGCACTGTACAAAAAGCAGCGCTGCTGGCTTCGAAGATGCCAACCGTCAGACACATGTGGGCTAATGTATTTATTATCGTTTTATGCCTAAACAGTACTGAATTGAGCGTTTATTCTCGCATATTTTGCTACACCTGAGGGTAAGAAAGAATTTATATATATATATTTATGTATATATTTATATGTATTTCTATTGATTAATTATAGTGTGCTTTAGGAAGTGTGTAGATGTGTTTGAACTACTGTGTAAATTTCTGGAGGCAAAAAACCAAGCTTGTGAATATTCAAATAGACTGAGAATGATGGCAAAAGTGTGTCAATAGTTTTAGAAAAATATTTAAAGAATTATTTCTTGATGGAATGGACCACACACCAGGAACATAAGGAAGGATGAAAAGAATTACATTACTGTATTGTTTGAGATATCACTTAGTATTTTACACACGACCAAATAAACGTATGGAGGCGAATCATGGACAGATAGCTATAACCAAGGAATGAGAGTAAGAGATATTCATGGTGAAATATATGTTATTACTGCTATTGTGCCTTGTGCGTCTCCTTGCACATTGTATGAAAACTGTCTCACATCCCTACATCTATAATAAAGGGATAGTGATAGAGAATATAGTGGTTAATCCAATATGTTTCAGGTTATTTCCTCTAAACCCAACTACACATAAAAAAGTCAGCCGCTACTGAAGGGACTACTGGTGCAAGCGCTTTTGAGTTCAGAGGGCCAGTCATCAAGTACCTACCGCCTGGAGGAAGCTCAGTTAACCTTTCCTTCCAGGACAAGAGTGGAACTGGCTTCAAGTTACAAGATAAGTGGCCAAACAAGGCTACTGTGTAGAGTATTCCAGTCACACCAAGATTACAGACAGTAATATTAAATGATGACCCATGTTGGGGCATGGTTATAGCCAGTGATAGCCTAAAATCAGGGGACAGTGAAATAACAGTGTTATAAAGATATAGCCTAGATCTTCTACAAGATTGAGTTCATCCAAGAGAGAACCTTCTACCAATTTCAGAGACTTTGATATTTTTTTGAACAATTTTCAACTGTTTATTTATTTAAATTTGTAATTGAATTTTGAGTTTCCTTCAAAGCTTTTCAAATAGAAAAAAAAATCTGTAAAAATAAATTGTAAATATTTACCAGCAGACTTACTTAAAATTCTTTAAGTTAAGTTACAGTTCTTGTTGGTATATAGATTAGTTAATACCCCTAGCAGAGTTAATAACAATAATAATAATATTAACAGAGGAGGATCTGGAGAGGAGCAAGTAGGAACTTAGAGTAAAATATTACCATCTTCTCTAGGAACTTATACAGCTTGATCCTACCTTTGATGTCTATACACCATTACTCTTTTCAGAGAAGGGGGTATTACTTATAAGACCAGACTCTTATCTGGCACTATCCTGGTATCACCTGATACAACTTTGTGTCCATGATACTTATTAATTTCAATAACATCTACCCTCTCGTGACACTCCCCCCCCCCCCCCCCCCCCCCCCCAAACCCCCGATAGTTGCTGTTAGCTGTAAAAAAGGCTTTACCATCTTACGGTGACCACCTAGAAATATGGTATGGCCCACCTGGGGAGCCAGATGGCCCACGTTGAGAACCGCTGGTTTATTTAGCCATTTATTCTATAGGGGTGTCTCTAGCCCTATCTTTAGTTGTCTCGTATACCATATTTGTTGTTATTTATTCAATTTTATACAGAGGGCGCAAAGATCTATATGAAGGCATATCTCTCCGCCGACCACTACTTTTTATCAGTGTGCAGTTATGTAGATTCGTTTCATAAATTTTAGACTGACAAGGAAAAATTCAACATCAGATGAAATATTTTTGGTCCGCTCCTTTGTCGACCTTTCTAATGAAAAACAAAAACAAATACAAACAAACAACAAAGCACTACTTTTTATTTTTCAAAATCCTATTCTAAAACTGCTGCATCTTTTGATTCTCTTCATCTCCGGTGTTGTTTTCTTCATTGTCTGTTGAGCACTGTTCGGACTGCGTGATCCACTTCCAATGATCTTTTTTCCCCCTAATTTGTTAAGTTTGTCGTTTTTTACAAAACTGTTTGACACCATCATGACCATCATCAGAGGCGGATCTGCTATGAAGCTAATGAAGCTTGAGCTTCAGGGCCCCAAAGTCCTTTTTTTTAAAAATACGTTTTTGTCTCCCATGTCCCAACATTTTTTTTTTAAAATAAAAGAGTCCCCTCCAAGAGTTCAAGCTTCAGGACCCCCCAAAATGTAGATCCGCCACTGACCATCATCACCCTTCAGCTTCGCAAGGTGCACAGTCCTTCATGTCAACGTTCTGGAAGTTTTAAACGTATGTTTTTTTTCCGTCCGTACGGTTTTTTTTTTCAACGTAGAATTTTAGTGCAGGAGTGCAGTCAAGACGGCGTACAAGAACGGCGTTTAGGAACCAGTCATCAGAGGTCACACATACAAGCGTGAATCATTACAACGAAGATCATCTCAAGAATTCTGAGAATTAATCAAAACGCAAACATTGCAGTCCCCAGGGTATTATACAACACGGGAGATGGATCCCGATGGCCCATCTTCTTGAAGAACGGTGCAGACGAAAATTTCTCAATGTGACCTCTGAAAACGAAGATCGTGTCACCCTCAACAAAATTATGCCACGTGTTCATATTCAGTACCATCAACTCAAGGTCTTTCCATGTCTTCTTCACTCCCTCAAATACTTTGTTTAAAGTTCATGCGAAGGAAACTATTGGAGAAAAAAAAGGTAAGAACAGGGTCGTCTATCTTTCGGGGACGTAAACATGTGTGACAATTCGGCTCGTTTGCTTTTTTATAATTTCCTCTCATCGCCTTTACTATCTATTATTTCGGCATATTTAACGCACATAATTTCGTGCCTATCCTCTACTCAGAATTGTTACCCTTTTTTCCTACTGTCAGTGTTCACGTTTCATGCTTCGATGCGTGACAGGGCCAGACAATCGCCCATCCCTGAGAGATTAATTGTATCACTAAACGTATTAATACCACATTGACTCCAGGTAAATGCGAGCATACCGTGTTTGTTCAAGATTGCGTAATCACATCCGATTCGACAGTAGAATGGACTGGCAATACGGGTTTAATTGTATAGACGGGATCCGCGCTGGTGTATTGGTTACCACATTGCGCTGGCGATCAGGTGTTTAAGGTTCATGCCCGGGCGTGGGAATTTGAATGAGTGTCATCGACCGGGGGTTTTGACTAAATAACCTGAACGGCTCCTGAGATAAACCCTCTGTGGATGGGAAGGAGCGAACCTCCTGACCGGGTTGGAAGGAAAGTTCACAGGCTCCCCAGCCTCGCAATGACATGTCATTGGGCCGAAGGGCTGAAAGCCCAAGTACCGCTGGTTAGGAAAAACAATTGTATAGACCACGATTTGTCTAGACAGCAGTCGGTTTGCAACAAGTCATGTGATACATGAGGTCGGCAGAGTCTGATAATCTATGTAATCAGACTTCGAACTTTCTTGGGATAGGTGATTACAGATAAACGCAATCTTGGAAGACATTTTGAAGAGTGAGCAGGAAGTGTGATATAAGTAAACTTTGACAACATTTTATGGATATCACAACTCCAAATACGGAGGATGACTGTTTGAACTCTCAAACGTATGAGTCACACTGGAAAGCGTTAAGTTGCCTAAGAAGGGAAATTTACAAGAGTGCACAAATTATAGAGGAATAATGTTACTTTCAGTGCCAGGAAAAGTATTAAACAGGATTATCCTTGAAAGATTAAAAGAATCCATAGACAAGAAACTGAGAGATGAACAAGCAGGTTTTCGACACAACAGATCCTGTACAGACCAGATAGCCACTTTGAGAATAATAGTTGAACAAAGTCTGGAATGGAATTGACCACTATACATCGGATTTGTGGACTACGAAAAGGCATTTGACAGTGTAGACAGAGAATCACTTTGGAAATTGATGAGGCATTATGGAGTTCCCCTGAGGATCATTAATTTAATAAAGAAAACATATGAAGACATGACATGCAGAGTTCTTCATGAAGGACAGCTTACAGAACCGTTTGGGATAAGAACAGGAGTGCGACAGGGATGCCTCTTGTCTCCATCTCTTTTCTTACTAGCAATAGACTGGGTTACGAGAACATCGACAACACACAACAGAAATGGAATCCAGTGGACTCTGACTAAGCAGTTGGATGATCTGGATTTTGCTGATGACTTAGCTCTTCTGTCCCATAACCGTAATCAGATGCAGGACAAATTGAAAACACTCGATGAGAGGTCACAGCAATTGGGTCTGAAAATACACAGGGAAAAGACAAAGATAATGAGAATAAATGCAGGTAATGATAACAGGGTTGAACTTGAAGATACACCAATACAAGATGTAGAATCATACACATATCTTGGTAGCAATATAGACAAAGTTGGAGTGACAGACAGTGATATCAAAATAAGAATACAAAAAGCAAGAGGAGCTTTCATTGCACTGGGAAATATATGGAGATCAAGAGAAATCGGATCCAACACGAAAATAAGAATCTTCAACTCAAATGTGAAGTCAGTCCTATTGTATGGCTCTGAGACATGGAGAACAACAAAGACAACAACCAAAAAGCTACAGACTTTCATAAATGGGTGCTTGCGTAGAATAGAGGGATTAAAATGGTATGACAAGGTTACCAACGTGGAACTGATGACAAGAACTAGACAAGTGCCAGTGGAACAAGAGATGAGACGATGGAGATGGATAGGACACACACTGAGGAAACCTGTTGATAGCATTACAAGGCAGTCCTTGTTCTGGAACCCCCAGGGCAAGAGAAGCAGAGGTAGACCAAGAAGCACATGGAGAAGAGAGCTGGAAACAGAGGTGAAAATGATAAGGAGAACTTGGAAAGAACTTGAGATGATGGCACGTGACAGGAGGACTTGGCATGTGTTTGTTGAAGGCCTATGCTCCTTTGGGAGTGGAGGGTTATGAATGAATGACAACTCCAAATACGGAGGATGACTGTTTGAACTCTCAAACGTATGAGTCACACTGGAAATCCCATAAGCGCTACTCTATCATAACATGTACTTTGAATATATTGGCTGGCATCTGAGGAGCGAATAAACAATCGCTATGATCGGGAGGTTGTCAAAAACGCCAGGTGGAAGCGTGGGCCGGGAACCTACGATATAACGTTGAAAAGTTTGACTTACGGCACTGCATTTCAGAAATCGTCAACGTAGACAGCTCGGACCTTGCCACAGAAAAGAAGAGTTGGATTCTGAACTGACAGGACTGGACACACAAAAACGTATTAAAAGCATCACGGTACATCAGCAAAAAATTCGCCAATATTAATACGGAACCCAGAATTCCACAGGACCACTCACAAGTCATAGAGGAATTCTGAAATAGAAATAATACCCCAGACGTGTGTTTGAGGCATCAGTGTTAAGTTGCCAAGACTATTCTACTGAGCCAGATATGTAGAATATCTTAGTAGTGGGGTAAGTTGTAAACATAAATGTTATGCTGTGAATTTGACATGTTTATACTTGCTAGTGGTGTTAAATATTCATTCTAGACTGGCAACCTCAGCATGTGAAAATGATACATTAATGAACCACCACAGCAAGCACTGGTGAATGCTTCATGCTAGTTCTCACGGAAGAATCAAACGCAGAGGTAACCCCAGACTCCGAATGGAGCAAGGAATGAATGATGATTACATCAACCTGTGCATAGGTGTATATTATCATTTTGTGAATGTATGTAAACTTAATATGTTCCTTCAGGCACAAGCCACTGCTACTGTCCAGTCACAAACTTTTCATTAAATTAACTGACATACTGGTGATTTTTCATCACATGCCCTGAATGATATGAAATACGCTCAGGGAGAGTAAAAAATCTGACAAAACAAATGGCTGACTAAGGACGTAGAAACGTCAGTCTTGCCGCTTCGTCCTCGAACGGTCTTTTAGCTTCGTTCCACAAACCCAAATTTTTGGGTTATACAATCTCCTTGCACAGCTTTGGATGGACGCAGCTCTATATTAGAGGCTTCGAAATCACTTTAGTCTGGGAAATTAGAGTTAATTCCTCTGACGGTGGGTGTTCTGCAAAATCACTTGACCTGGGAAAACTTGTGTTTAGATTCCTTTATGACTTGGTCTGGGAAATTAGAGTTAATTCCTCTGACAGCGGGTGTTCTGCGAAATCACTTGGCCTGGGAAAACTTGTGTTTAATTCCTCTATGACTTGTGATCCAATTCCTAGGTTTCCAGTCTTGTTATTTTAAAGTCCTGGTCCCTTAAGTATCCACTCTCGGTATTTATAAAGGCGGGCTTACTTTTTAAGGCTTTAAGTTTCCCAAATACTTCGATCTGTCACTTATAACTTACTTACTTACTTACTTAGTCGTTCCCCTTCTACCGTGAGGTGTAGAGGTTTGGAAGAGAGAGCGCCAGACCATTCTATCAGCTGTCCTCCCCCTGGCCTGGTTCCATTCTAGTCCTCGGTCCTTCAAAGATTGTCCAACGTTGTCCCCCCAGCGGACCCCGGGTCGTCCTGGAGGTCTGGATCCCTGGCTCTTTGTTTCCCATGCTTGTCGTGGTAGCCGATCTTCTCCCATTCTGCAGACATGGCCAAACCATCTTAGTTGGGACTGTTCTATTTGGGTCTGCAGCGGATGGGATTTTAGGCCCCGACGGATCGTCTGGTTGCGGACCATGTCTCTTCTTGTCACTTTAACCCCTTTCCTCAGATACCTCATTTCTGAGGTTTGGATCTGGCTTTTGTGGGTTGTAGTCATTGCCCACGACTCGCATCCATATGTCAAGACTGGGACATAGGTGGAGCGGTATACAGCCATCTTTGTTCTCTTACCAAACTCTCTCTTGCTGAGGTTTATGGCCTGAAAAAGTCTCCCAGCCGCTGCTTTTCGAGTGGCCAACTCCTCTTTGATGCCTCCCTTTCGGTCTATAATAGCTCCGAGATACCCAAAGTGGCCGACCTGCTCCAGGACCTGCTCTCCCAACCTAATCTGATGTTTTCTTTCTTCTCGTGATATCACCATGGATTTTGTTTTAGAGCTGCTTATGACCATCCCTCTCTTCTCCAGCTCTTCCTTCCAGACTTGCAGGTTGGATTGGAGATGTGCCTCTGATTTAGCAATCAGGGCAACATCATCAGCAAATGCCAGCTCCGAAATATAGACCTGTCTCATCTTCCAGTACCCCACTGAATACTTTCTTGTTCTCTCCTTACATGCCTTGATGACATCGTCCATAAGGAGTATGAAGAGGTAAGGTGATAGGATATCACCTTGTCTTACACCAGTGGTGGTCCTGAACTCTTCTGACTTATGGTTTGCTGTCCTCACATAATTTCTGCAAGACTTGTAGAAGCTCTGTATAGCATGAATCAGAGGTGCTGGAATATTCTTCCTTGCCAAACAGTCCCAAAGTTTGCTCCAGGGGACCCTGTCAAACGCCTTTTCCAGATCTATGAAACAAAGATGGATCTCACTCTTATACTCAAGGGCCTTTTCACTCAGCTGTCTGAGTGTGAAGGTTAGGTCTTGAGTACTTCGGTTTGCTCGGAATCCGCACTGGACCTCATCCAATTGTGGCTCAGCTAGGCGTTGGAGTCTCTGCTCTAGGATTCTAGAGTAGATTTTACCAGGGACACTGAGAAGGGATATGCCTCTATGGTTTCCACATTGTCGATTGTCACCCTTTTTGAAAATTGGTGTTATGATGGCAATCTCCCAATCCTTTGGTATGGTCTTGTTGCACCATGCTGCCTGTAGGACCTTTAGGAGTAATAGGTCGCCTGATGCTCCCATGTACTTAACCATTTCTGGTGTTATACCATCATGCCCTGCTGCTTTGCCCATCTTGATTTTCTCTAGTGCTGCCCTCAGTTCTTCCATCTTTATGTCATCTTCACCATCATTGGTTTTCTCTTCTGTGCTAGTGATTATCATTTCTGATGCTTCACCATGCTCACCATCCAGGAGTTCTGAGAAATATTCTTTCCATTACTTCCTTGGGGGCAGTAAGCAATTTGCCTTGCTTGTCCTTTATAAATTTGAGAGGACATTGTTTTTCCTTCCTCATGTTCTTTGGGGTCTTATAGAACAATTTCTGGTTTTCTTGTGCATCTTTTTCTAGCTTTTCTCCAAATTCTTCCCAGGACTTCTGTTTTGCTGCTAGCACTTTGTTCTTTGCTTCTGTTCTGAGTGTCACATATTCTCTATATTTTTCCATTTGTCCTGTTGTGTTTTTAGCTCCTAAGTATTGTTTCCATGCCATTTTCTTCTCTCTTATTTTCTCTTTGACTTCCTCTGTCCACCAAGGTGTCCTCTTTCTCTGGTTCCCAAGTCGGACTTCACCGCATGCTTCTGCAGCAGCTGTCTTTATGATATCCTTGAATTTATTCCAGAGGGTTTCCAAGTCATCAGGTCGTTCTTCTGTGTTGCTCACTGCTGTAGCAATAAGCCCCTGATATCTGGTCTTAATTTCTGGCTCTCTCAGCTTGTAGGTCCTAATGCTCATTTCTCCTGCTCGTTTACTTGGTTTCTTGCGTGATGTTGGGCAGTTCCTAGGCTGAGCAACTCTTTCAGTTGTTCGTTTGATTGTTAGCAGGTAGTGATCACTTCCAAGCTCTGGCCCCCTCCAGACTCTTGCATCTCGGACATATCTGAATGAGCTTCTCCGAACAATGGCATAGTCGATCACTGACTTCTCATTCTTGGTTGGTTCACATCTAGTGTATGCATGTATGCGCTTATGGGGGAACTTTGTGTTTGTAATGATCAGATTCTGCTCACTGCAGAATCTAAGGAGTCGCTTTCCATTGTCATTGAGAGTATCTTCTCCATATCTTCCGATAACTCCACCCCATCTAGCATGGTCATTTCCAACTCTGGCATTAAAATCTCCGAGCATGATAACTTCATCTAGGCAGTTATCCACTGTCCTTTGAAGCAGCTCGAAGAATTCCTCCTTGACCTCTGCTCTCTCATCCTCATTTGGCCCATACACTATGACCAGGTTGACTATGGTTTCTCCTTCTTTTAGTTTTACAACCATAATGCGCTCCGAGACAAAGTTCCATCCCTTGATACTATCTTTTTTGATTTTGGGCCACAATGCAACCCACGCCCCCTTTAGCTCTTTCAGATATGGGTACACCACTGTAGAGCAACGTGTTGCCATCGAGATCCATGACCCCTTGTCCTTTTTTCTTCGTTTCCGTTATAGCCAGGATTTCTAGTTTTGCTTTCCTCATCTCTTCCACCAGCTCCTCTTCCTTCCCATTTATACTTCCTGTGTTCCAAGTTCCATAAGTCGAAGTCCGTAGTCCGTTCCAGTTCGTCGCCTTTAGAATCAGTCCGGTTTTCTCTCTTGTATTGCTCGTAATCATAGTTTAAGACAAACAGGTGATTGGCCTGTTGTGCCTTTGCATGGTGGAGGGGCTGCCTCCTTACGGCCTCCATGCAGGCCGCCCTCCTCCTTTTTCATCCGGGCTTGGGACCGGCATATGCGGAGTTTGTCACTTATAAGTGAGGATTTATAGGTCCGATCCTTCTCTTTGTGGCTGTTTTGGAGTTGCTCGTTTTAAGTTGCGAAGCTGTCTGTTCTGTGTCTCTGAGTTCGCTAGATTATATTTCCCACTTCTCAGTTCAATCACAGATTGTACTTCCGCCGAATTTTCCAATGGAATTCATTGTTTATTCCGGCATCTCAAATCAAATCAATCAAATCTCTCTAGCACTGGGATGGGGTGTTTTAATTCAAAATAACTCCCACGTGTTTTAAAATATTACATTAATATTCCACGCGTGACCTCTGTCTAATAAGTCATAATACTTCCGATGGCCTCTTCATACAAACAAGTCTGTGACTCATCCCTCGATAATACCTTCCGCCCAGACGGGTTATCTGTAATTTTGATACAGACAGGGGCCAGCGGAAGTGAATTACGTATTTATCACCTGTGTTTTTCGTCTGTCCACCAGACAAGGTCGCTGAAAGACAATGTGGCTTTCTTAAAGTCTATCGTGCACTCCCGTCTTGTGCAAACACAGGGATGATCGCTATCCACCTGGGGTCAAATACTGGACCGTCACGATCAAAGGGGTCAGCCGGCATAAGTGATAACGTATAATCGGCTGGCCGGTCTAATTACCCGGCGGAACGTGAACCCAGTCTGGGATGGTAAACAAGCTAAAGACAGTCCCATAGCCGATACTTCCGTAGGGGAGTGGAGTGTTAAAGACTTCACCCTACTAGATTCAGCATAGAGAGTAAAATAATGAATGAAAGTGCAAAAAATTATGCCAAATAAAAGGACGATGAAGGAGAGAAATAAAGAAATGAAGCGATATTGCCGGAGTGAATGAGAGTTATCAAAAAAGCACGACTGATTTCATCACACACATATTGTCGAATGAGTTTACGGATGTGTATGTGAGTTTGCATACAAGGCATCGGATGTTTTATTTCCATATATTGGAGAGGTGACCTTTTGCATCACGCAGATTATTTAAGGCGGAAATAATTTTGAAATTACCCTACTAAACACGCATGTTTGAAACGATTGCAGCTTTCTTAGCATCGTAACAAAACAAATGCGGGGGAAGAAGGGCCATATAACCAGACCTTTTCGCAGTTTTAAGACACTGTGAAAATTCACTTTGAGGATCGCTCGCCAAGACGAAACCAGATTGCCAGGGTTAGAATTCAGAATTCTCTTTATCAGACCGGACTTTGTGGAACATCTTGAGTGACAAAGAGCCCAGGAAAACCATTTTAATAAGGAAGACCGGCATCTGAGGAAACTGAAACACGGAGTCACAGTGGGAGTTTAGTGCTAACATAACGACCCCATAGACACGTGGAACAAAAGGCATCTGTCAGTGCCTTAAACCTACTTCTCTGAGCACACAGTCTGTGAGCCAAAATTGGTTTGTTGGTAGTACCAGTTGAGGGTACTATCTCTGGAACATAAAGGGAAAAGTGGCCTGAGCTTTAATCCGAGGGACCAACTTCGTAGACACTCCGTGACACTTTGGGGAACGTGCTGCGCCCTACAACCTTGACCAGCGACGAGCGTGATCAGTCTACCAAGAACCAAACCATCAGAAAGGGCAGAACCGTCACTGACAGCTAAGTAACACATAAAAGCTGCCAAGTGGACTCCTATAAAAACTAACCTTCCATCCCAACAGTGATGATAAACTTTTTTTTATAAATAATTATTCATTTCTTTAGAACCTTGTTAAAACCTAAATGATTATTAAATCTGTTATTTGTAAATATACAAATTTAACGTCGATTTAATCAATTTGAATGTACTGCATGTTTGCCTCAGTCAATTTACTAAATACACTCTAAACAGAGCTATACTATAATAAGAAGAATTCCACTAAGTAAATCAGGGTGGGGGCTTGAACGATCTGAAATTAATAATTGCTTAATTCTTCCTAAAAGGCGGGGGACCGATTTAAGTTAACAATTGTCCTACCAATGCAGCATTGTTCTTGACCTGAAATATCTTATGAGATAGAAGCATCATTATCCTTCTGTCTACATCTCTGCCAAGAGTAATCTAGTGCGAAAGTAGACACCTTTGAAGGCCCATATTTGATACTCTTGAGTTTTGGCCACTGTTGGACCACTACTGCAAAGCAGGGAAGGCAATTCCGTGACTCGTATACTTCTTTGATTTCTCCCTATTGCCTGTAACTTCCCTCGTCCGCTTGTTATGTTCATCCGTTCATTATTTATCATTCTTCTATGTGTCACCTTGCTACCATCTATTAATTATGTACACGTTTTATGTATAGTTCTGTGTTTTTCATCTTTTCTCAAATGTTCTAGTATAGTTCTGTGAAAAAGTTTGGGGATGGGGGTGGGGTGGTGTGGTATGTGAGAGGTTATTGATGTTACTACACTAAGGGTAAACAAAGTGAGGTCCAGCTGTGTAAGTTCCTGTAATGACCGTCGCACTATAAAAAGTTTGGGGATGGGGGATGGATGTGAGATGATGTTACTACACTAAGGGTAAACAAAGTGAGGTCCAGCTGTGTAAGTTCCCTGAGTCTAATTGATGATGATGATGTCAGGGTCCCTATCCGCTACCTCTCTAAGATCTCACTCTGTGTAAAATAATCTCTGTGATGTTGTGTGGCAAATGTCTAGGGTAATGTATCTATTGTGATGTATGAACAATGTCAAACATAACTTTAACTCAATAAAAGTGAAGTAAGTAAGACGGTTGGTAAAGTTATATTAATATATTACAATTTTTTTATTTTCCTGTACCTCAATTCTTTTAGGACAGGAATGTTTTCAAATCAAGAAAATGTTATTTACAACATATAAATAAATAAAGAGGATCCTTTGTCCATAACTGGTATATTAAAGTGTCACTGTATGTGTATCCCACAGTCTGATGTAATACTTTCTATAAACAAGAGTCAATTATGGGAGGGTCTGTTGGTATCATCACGCCCACAGGAATTTCTGTTCTGGTTGTGGAAATTGTTAAGATGAGATCTCATATGCCCATTTAAAGGGACTTGACCTGACAGCCTGTCTGAAGTGGATGACTGTAGACTTTGCAAGGTCAACACAAGAGTTGTCTTCTGATCACAGATGCAGCTTTACTGAGGCTTCAATGTACACAAGGTCTGCCTGCACCAGGTTTCCTGCCACCACTAAGTAATGGGCAATATAACCCTGAAAAAGAAGGATATTCCCTCCCTTTTATATGCTGGCTATAACAATTCCACAACTAATCAATACTAAGATTTTCTGGGATCAGTCACGTGTGCGAACCATTTGCACCAGCCCCTATTTTCTTTGACTTCACTCCGTCCTGTGTTTACATTCTTCTTCCCATATGGCTGCAATGCCCCTGTCACCTTAAGCATTGATTGTCCTCCCTAAAATCAGCTGGGGTATACAATTTTCTTCTTGTGACCTGTTAAATCTTTTGTTCAAACATCCTAGGTATGTTTTCATGTGTCATTAGAACACTGTGGCACTGCGGAAGATTGCTAGTGGCCTCTGGACTTACACAAATTAGTTTCACTTCCCTCTAAGTCTGCTTAGGCATTTCCTACTTAGGCTGTCATAACCTCTTCCAACTGGCAATGTCGAACAACAAAATATGGCGCACAATCTGTGGCCAGTTACATGCTAATGAAATACTAATACTTATTTATCTTACCGCAAGTAAAGAATAATCACACAATCACAGGATTGACTAGCAGTAAATGGCTCAATTCCAGACTGCTGTGTCGTCCAGACGGCAAAGGCATTTGTCACCAACGCTTTGCATCTGCTCTCAACCTTTCTGTGCTTAAGTTTTTCTCAAATGGCGGACTTATCCAAGCAGGGTTAAAAGTTATTAATTACAACCAGCCAATCAAAAGACGCATAAAAAAAAAACTAACTAATTTTGGACCATAAACACTGAGCGTTGTTCAGTGTGTTCGCTCGTCTGATTTTATTTATATATTATATATCTCAGTTATTTATAGACCGATTTTTAATATCAAAATTGATTATTAAACGGCCAGCTGTCCTCTATCTACCCCTATAGGTTTACTTTATTTATTTCTCCCCGTTTTCATCTGTGTAATTTTTAAGTAATTAATTGTGCTTTTTCCCGAACTGAAAATATTAATAAAATAAATGTTTCTACGTCAAGATAGTTTTATTAATGGGAAATCTTTATGGTATTATGTTAATCAATATCAACGCTACAATTCCAGATATCTCTTTCCTTTTAATTCTCTTTAGTTTTTGAGGAATAAATTATTTAATTTTTGTTAAAAACACATATGAGGCATTTTTCTCACTCCAACCAAAATTTTATCATCACTATAAAACGAGGTAACAATCCGATTGGTTGTTAATTTTTACGCCGTTCGTTAATAAATATTAGGGGGGGGGGGTGTTTGGGGGGTAGTAATCTTTTTAACTTGGTGTAGTAGAAAAATTCAAATTCTTTAGTCAAATTGTTGGTGGTTGATTTTACGGTGGTCTTGAGACAAATTTCAAATGCGGTAGTTATTAATAGATTTTAGGAGTACGTTAGTTAATTTTCAAGCGGGGAAATTTGAGCGTGGTGTCACACAGATGTAATTTACTACAGGTGGGACATTTCTCTCTCTCGCTCTCTCTCTTAAATTTATCGGCATCACTTTTCAAGGATTCATCTTACTAGCTGATAGAAGCTAGAAGTCCTGTCCAGGGCTTTTATCAGAGCCATATATACTTCACTGTTGACATAGCTAATTTATTTTTTGAATGGCAATTGCACTAAGAAATAACCCACGAACTTAAATATATTTTAGTGTGTCCGTATCACCCTTTTCGTCTAAAATTTTAAGTCAGTCTGATTACTATCTGTCCACCTTATCTTTATGGTCGCAGCTGGCCTTACAACTCCTACCTAGTTTATCTCATACTTCCGCTGCTATCCGGTATTCCTTCTCTCCTTAAATTTGGTTAGGAAATTAAATTTTGTGCGCTCAAAGAATTATAAACAGCGAAGAGGCAGAGGATCTGTTTGTCACGTGTGTTTGTTGAGAATATTGATTGGATATCATGACGCGACTGATCTGTACTGGTTTTTCTCTCCACTATTTGTTTTTGCATCCACTTTTCTATCAACGAGTGTTTCGTCCCCGGGGGTACACATCTTAGACATGAGCGGGAAATGAACATTACGGCAATTCAATTTTGTGAACAATATCTTCACAAAATTGGATGTGTTAGTAGTTGAAGTAGGGTGAAATCTCAAACTCTCGTTCTTTTTTCTTCTGCACTCATCTAATCCAGGGGTTCCCAACCTGGGGTGCGAGATGGCATTTCAGCGGGTTGTTCAAAGAAGCCTAAGGTCAAGAGTCTCAATTTGACTTATTCATCTTCAGATGTGATATTACTTTTGTAGGGGGTGCGAAGATTAATCAAACATTTCCTAGGGGTGCGGGGCATAGAAAAGGTTGGGAACCCCTGAACTAATCGCTCAATCATTCATTTTACTCATTCAAGCATTCATTTTACTTGTTCTTTTATGCCATTACCCTCTCAATCCACTCATATCAATTAGAACATTAAAACGTTAAAGAAAATGAATTACTAAATGCCGTGGGAGCGCCCGATTTACAGAGTGGTTACAGCGCTGGTCTCTCACGGCAAAGGTACTGGGCTCGATTCACGATATCGACATGCTCTAGTCTACCCAGCTGTAAATGGGTACATGACTTTGCTATTGAGTTTGGAAAGGAAAAGGCAGCGAGGAAGGAAACTGGTCACCCCACCTCGCTGGACTTAGTATAGTGAAGTCTAACACTTCACTCCGGCAGTATCTGCTGAGACTACCTTTACCTTTTAAATGCAGTGGCGTATTAAGGGGGTTCGGTCGGCCCCAGGTGACAGCTGGGGGAGGGGGTGTCATCGGACACTTTTATGACAGCACTTACTGTTAAAAATACACTTGCAAGTGTGTTTCTTTCTGGGGGAGGAAAATAGCCTTTATTCAAGACCCCAAGGTCTTTAATGTTTGATTACGTGCCCTAATATAACCAACGGACCCAGTGTCTAGGTTGAACGATGCGCGCCTTGCCAACAGGTGGCAAAATTTTTAGTTTTATTTTGGGGGGGGGTATCAACGGCAACACCGCCTAGCTACAGAAGCGAATCACACTATCTTCCCTGCACAACTAGGCATCCGTTTGGATGGTCCTGGGTTCGATTCGATTCCCGGCGAGCCTATCGCTTCTGTGTTTTTTCCTGTTGTCTAGTTTTCTACTTCTTTATTTCTGATGAGTGCCTGAAACATACCTTTATGTGTGTAATATTTATTTATTTACTATTTATAGGTCTCGGGTTTCCCCTCTTTATTTGTATAGAATAAATGACAAGGAAAGGTGTTACCAGTAATCAAATAGCAGCAACTGAATATACTAGTAAAAATAAAATTGCATTTTATTTATAACCCACTATGGGCTGTCGGGGTATTTTTCTTTATTTAACATAAAAAGAATTATAGAAGTTCTTGCAAAGAAAGAAGACAAGAGGAGAAAATGTAGAAATAAGGACATGATGTAAAAACGTATTAAAAAATTGTACAAAACCCCCCCAAAAAATTATAAATAATAATGTCCTAAAGCGCAAGCATTTACAAGACAGTCCTTGTTCTGTAATCTCCAGGGTAAAAGGGGCAGAGGTGGAGTAAAAATCACATGGAGACGAGAACTGGAGGCCAACATGACAACGATGAGGAATACATGAAAAGAACTTAAGCTCGTGGCACGCGACATGATAACTTAGCATGTGTTTTATAAAGCCTATACTCCTTGAGGAGCTAAAGGTATAGAGTGACTGATGGCTCGACCATAGTATGAATGGAAACGATTGATAATTGGTTTTTATAAAGGATTGAGCAGACCAATCTATAGTGAAAAGCATCGGGCATTGTCCAGGAACCCATAAGAAAACTGGATACAGAGAAGTTCAAAGAACACATGTAAATGGTACACTGGGTCAGAAGTAAACAGTGTAGGACGCACCTGAAACATAACAACAATTAAGGCAGTCTGATCTAATGAATGGAAGCTTGTGAATGTTCTATGCACAAGACTGCCAAGAACTGTGGCTGGTTTAACTCGTTTTTCACAGGAAGCTCGGGTCATAATGATAATGGCAATATTAGACAGGAGGCAAAGAGTTTTATCAGAATCAGATACAGAAACAAATGGAATGTAGAACACCCAGGGCACACACAGAATGATGCTTACTACCAGCTCCACAGAAGAGAACAAGTGGTAATCTTCAGACTCCGCACTGGCCACAACAGATTGAGATACCATCTATTCAACAAGCTAAAGATAGGAACTACCGATCAGTGTAACTGTGGCACTGATAAAATGACTGCTGAACATCTGCTTCAAAGTTGCCCCTTATATGTGGTACAGAGAAAGCGCATATGGCCGACGCCAGGTCCTTTCGTGCTTTACGGGGATTAAACTAGCTTCAAACTGACTACTGCTTTCTTCGAGAACATTCAAGTAGACGTCGGAGAGTATACGAAGAAGAAGATGGCCACGTTTGTATAACAATCTTTTTCTATCTCTTTTTTTCTTCTTTTTTTTTGTGTGTGACATCGTTGTCCACATTCTAATTGTGTGTACAACAGCAGCACTTACGTCCAGTACTTTCAGATTTCACACTAATTTTGTTCTGATGGTAAATATAATAAACCTTGAGACAGTACATTTAACAACAACAACAAAAATCAAGTTTTCGTTTATCACTGTGACACTGGATTGCCTTCAGAAAAAGCTCGAAACACTGCGCCAGAATGTTCACTCACAAAAATAACTGCGGAGGAGAACTCTCACGCATGCGCAGAGTTCGGCCACTTATCAATCGCGAGGTGGTGTAGTGTGTCCATTATTCTGTGATTCACCCACAGAACTGCATTAAAAACTATTAAGTATCATTAAAAATTGTAAAGTATCATTACTGTCAAACATTTTAAAAGTATGGCAGCTAACAACACAACTGCAAGTATTGAATTGTATTGTCTTCAACATGTAATTCATGCCACTCCTCGGAGATGAAAAACCTGTAAAAAAATCCAAAACCATGTACAAAGACCCGCAAAACCTGTACAAACACTGAAAAAAAACATATCAAAAGAGTTAATTCGTGTAAAAATATTTTCAATTACAGTGGGCTGCATGATAGGAAACTCTATACAGAGCGATACAACAGGAGGCAATCTGATCATCAGAAGGAGCCCCCCCCCCTCGAACAAGTGTTTCGGCCCTGTATACCCTTTACACTCTAGGGGGCGCCCACCTGGGACATGACTACCAAGTGTCTCCGCCTCCTGTTGTCTTATGTAGAAAATGAACCCACTCCACCTTAGTTGCAGCTTTAAAATCCACAATTCTGCCAGCCGGAGGCAATTGTGAAAGTAACCCTTATGTTGAAAACAAATTCTTGTGCCACAGCACACCAAGACTAGGGACAGACACTGACCCACCTGCGCAAAGTCAACGAGGCTTGAAGCTACTGCACGCTAGCAACTGAAATCTATTTGTGCCCGACACCTCATATAATAAACGCCGCGTGTTGCCTGTAAGCCACCGTCCCTTCACCACCACAACGAAAAACTCAATGTATTGCGGACTTTAAACAATTTCCACTTTCCGGATGTTTCCTGTAACGCAGGTGGGGATAGAATTTACTGTCCCGAGTTCCATAGCCCATTGCGGTTGTTCCACAGCCAGCATGATGCCTTTTCCGCAGTTTCACTAAGCCTCTTCAGTGCCCTTGTTCTCGACTGTCCCCTCAGCCCCAACAGTTTCAATAAATCATACACT
Source organism: Oreohelix idahoensis (assembly GCA_024509875.1). Classification (NCBI taxonomy): domain Eukaryota; kingdom Metazoa; phylum Mollusca; class Gastropoda; order Stylommatophora; family Oreohelicidae; genus Oreohelix; species Oreohelix idahoensis. The sequence goes on from JAMPIV010015622.1 coordinate 207,780, forward strand.
GATGCAGCCACGAGCCCTCTTGCACCCACCTCAACAGCTATGACCTTTGCAGTGAACCCATCGTGTCTCAGATCCGCGGCCAGGTCACTATACTTGGCCGCTTTGAACAAATGTTGCTCTTCCAATCTGGATTTAAATGGAACGGTCAGTTCAATCAATATAACCTGGCGCGATGATGAAGAGTGCAGCACTATTTCCGGCCGTCTTCGAGATTTCCTGATACTTTCTGGATATGCCCCTCGTCCAGGTAGGTCTACCGCCATCTCCCAGTCATTTGCACAGTCAAGGAGAGATGGTACACTGCTACCTGATTTACTCGGTTTTGGGTGTGCTGACTTTTCTGCTCTCAGAAAGTATGTGTTTGCGGTGTTCGGCCTGACATTGCTATTCGCCTTCATCCTTGCCAGATCTATTGTCGCAGCTAGCTCATTTAGCATTTTGTTGTGGCGCCATGTGTATCGCCCTTGCCCTAATGACACGAGAGCACGTGTTCAAGTGTCTGCCTCTCATGGCACTGCTCATCATCCGACTTTCCCCATCTCACAAGGTTTGTGGCCGATGGCAGGTCATAAATTGATCTAATAACGAAGCTGAGCCTAAGAAAAATGAGGAACGGGGACTTTGCCTTTTAAAGCAGGTCTTCACTTATTTTAAAACCCAAACAATAAATGTCTGAGTTTATTTTACACTGTAAAAATAATGTGATGGTGTCATCATTTAATCTATTTCTGTGCTTGATTATCACTAACAGACTGGGAAATCCTGTATTCAATAGGACCTTATAAAAGAACTCTGAGACACAGTAATAAGGGGAATGGGTTAGAAACTTGTACATAAATTATGTACAGTGTGTACACATCTGAAAATGCAAACACCTTCTACAGATTATGGGTAAACCATAGCATGTGGCATGTATGATATTTATTGGATAATTTCATATGTATTTTTGCTGACGTCCATCTGCCTATTAAGCTGAGAGCAGACAATACTCAAAACAAAATTTAAAACATAGAAATATCAAGAAAATTGGTAAATTACACTGTAGTTATTACACTGGAAGGACAGGAAATCCCGACACACTTGTACAATGGCAGTAGGAAAATTCCTACAGAAGTTTACATTCCCCCAGTAATCCAGTGTTCTAACTGTCAGAAATTTAGCCACACAAGCTCGTGTTGAAATACATCAAAATGCAGATATTGTAGCTGGAAACCACAGCTGTGACAAATGCAACCTAGCAAAGGAAGATAATGATTACAAAAGAACAAATAAAAACAGGAAATTTGCAAATTGTATAGGAAACCATAGTTTACGTTTCCTAGGATGCCCCTTTATCAACAGACCAGGGAGCCGCGCTAGCGTAGTGGTTACAACACCGCTCTGGCGACCGGGTGATACAGGATCAAACCCGGGCGACGGTATTTGAGGATTTTTCGTCGACCGGGATTTGGACTGGATTAACTCGAGACCTGCCGAGAACATTTGAAGGAGTGTCGTCGACCAGGGACTGGCGGCTCCTGAGCCGACCCAGCTGCAATGGGTACCTCCGAAATCGGCGAGTATTTGCCTGAATGGCGAGGGACACCTGTCTCTGTACAAGAAATAAAGGGATACTCACGTAAAATCAATGTCAGGATAGACATAAAATAATAACCTGAGATTTCGCCTCGAGTATTAGCGGGCGAACGCAAAAAAAAAAAAAAAAATCAACAGACCAAACTTGCACTGATAAAATCTTTCAGCACCAATACATCATTTAAAGTAGTCATCCAACAACAAAAAGTATCCTAACTTGGCATCTCCAAATTAGTCCCAAAAAAAAAAAAAATCCATAATGAATATTAAAAATGTTGAAATAACTCACAAAAACAAAGAAATAATGATAACAGAAAGAACCTATTAAAAAAAAAAAAAAAAAAAACTGACAACCAACTACCAGAAGATTCAGTAACACAAGCAGAAGAAATCTTGATGACCATGAAAAACATTCAACAAAAGTTGCTAAGGATGCTGCAAGAATAGTGGAACTGAAAGAGGAAAATGAGAAAAATAGTAGAAAAAAGCAAGAAGAAGAAAAACAGACACAAGCAGGAAAGTGGAAGGACAATGTGGAAAACACCACTGAAGATTGCCAACATTTTATTGATTCCATAACTTACTTACTTAGTCGTTCCTCTTCTACCGTGAGGTGTACAGGTTTGGAAGAGAGAGCGCCAGACTATCCTATTGGCTGTCTTCCTCCTGGCCTGGTTCCATTCTAGTCCTCGGTCCTTCAAAGATTGTCTAATGTTGTCCTCCCAGCGGACTCTGGGTCGTCCTGGGGGTCTGGATCCCTGGTTCTTTGTTTCCCATGCTTGTCGTGGTAGCCGATCTTCTCCCATTCTGCAGACTTGGCCAAACCATCTTAGTTGGGACTGTTCTACTTGGGTCTGCAGGGGGTGGGATTTAAGGACTTGACGTATCGTCTGGTTGCGGACCATGTCTCTTCTTGTTACTTCAACCACCTTCCTCAGATACCTCATTTCTGAGGTTTGGATCTGGCTTTTGTGGGTTTTAGTCATTGCCCATGACTCGCATCCATATGTCAAGACTGGGTCATAGGTGGAGCGGTATACAGCCATCTTCGTTTTCTTACCAACCTCTCTCTTGCTGAGGAATCCTCGATTTATGGCCTGAAAGTCTCCCAGCTGCTGCTTTTCGAGTGGCCAAATCTTAAATGATGCCTCCCTTTCGGTTTATAACAGCTCCGAGGTATTTAAAGTGGTCAACCTGCTCCAGGACCTGTTCTCCCAGCTTAATCTGATGTCTTCTTTCTTCTCGTGATATCACCATGGATTTTGTTTTAGAGCTGCTTATGACCATCCCTCTCTTCTCCAGCTCTTCCTTCCAGACTTGCAGGTTGGCTTGGAGATATACTCTGATTTAGCAATCAGGGCAACGTCATCAGCAAATGCCAGCTCTGAAATACAGATCTGTCTCATCTTCCAGTACCCCACTGAATACTTTCTTGTTCTCTCCTTACATGCCTTGATGACATCGTCCATGAGGAGTATGAAAAGAAAAAGGTGACAGGATATCACCTTGTCTTACACCAGTGGTGGTCCTTAACTCTTCTGACTTATGGTTTGCTGTCCTCAGATAATTTCTGCAAGACTTGTAGAAGCGCTGTATAGCATGAATCATAGGTACTGGAATGTTCTTCCTTGCCAAACAGTCCCAAAGTTTGCTCCAGGGGACCCTGTCAAACGCCTTTTCCAGATCTATGAAACAAAGATGGATCTCCCTCTTATACTCAAGGGCCTTTTCACTCAGCTGTCTGAGTGTGAAGGTTAGGTCTTGAGTACTTCGGTTTGCTCGGAATCTGCACTGGACCTCATCCAATTATGGCTCAGCTAGGCGTCGGAGTCTCTGCTCTAGGATTCTAGAGTAGATTTTACCAGGGACACTGAGAAAGGATATGCCTCTATGGTTTCCACACTGTCGATTGTCACCCTTTTTTAAAATTGGTGTTATGATGGCAATCTCCCAATCCTTTGGTATGGTCTTGTTGCACCACGCTGCCTGTAGGACCCTTAAGAGTAATAGGTCGCCTGATGCTCCAATGTACTTAACCATTTCTGGTGTTATACCATCATGACCTGCTGCTTTGCCCATCTTGATTTTCTCCAGTGCTGCCTTCAGTTCTTCCATCTTTATGTCATCTTCACCATCATTGGTTTTCTCTTCTGTGCTAGTGGTTATCATTTCTGATGCTTGACCTTGCTCACCATCCAGGAGTTCTGAGAAATATTCTTTCCATCTTTCCATTACTTCCTTCGGGGCAGTAAGCAATTTGCCTTGCTTGTCCTTTATAAATTTGAGAGGGCATCGTTTTTCCTTCCTCACGTTCTTTAGGGTCTTATAGAACAATTTCTGGTTTTCTTGCGCATCTTTTTCTAGCTTTTCTCCAAATTCTTCCCAGGACTTCTGTTTTGCTGCTAGCACCTTGTTCTTTGCTTCTGTTCTGAGTGTCACATATTCTCTATATTTCTCCATTTGTCCTGTTGTGTATTTAACTCCTAAGTATTGTTTCCATGCCATTTTCTTCTCTCTTATTTTCTCTTTGACTTCCTCTGTCCACCAAGGTGTCCTCTTTCTCTTGTTCCCAAGTCGGACTTCATCACATGCTTCTGCAGCAGCTGTCTTTATGATGTCCTTGAATTTAATCCAGAGGGTTTCCAAGTCATCAGGTTGTTGTTCTGTGTTGCTCACCGCTGCAGCAATAAGCCCCTGATATCTGGTCTTAATTTCTGGCTCTCTCAGCTTGTAGGTCTTAATGCTCATTTCTCCCGTTGGTTTACTTAGTTTCTTGTGTGATGTTGGGCAGTTCCTAGGCTGAGCAACTCTTTCAGTTGTTCGTTTGATTGTAAGCAGGTAGTGATCACTTCCAATCTCTGGCCCCCTCCACACTCTAGCATCCCGGACATATTTGAATGAGCTTCTCCTAACAATGGCATAGTCGATCACTGACTTCTCATTCTTTGTTGGTTCACATCTAGTGTATGCATGTATGCGCTTATGGGGGAACTTTGTGTTTGTAATGATCAGATTCTGCTCACTGCAGAATCTAAGGAGTCGCTTTCCATTGTCACTGAGAGTATCTTCTCCATATTTTCAGATAACTCCACCCCATCTAGCATGGTCATTTCCAACTCTGTTATTGAAATTTCCGAGCATGATAATTTCATCTAGGCAGTCATCCACTGTCCTTTGAAGCAGCTCGAAGAATTCCTCCTTGACATCTGCTCTCTCATCCTCATTTGGCCCATACACTATGACCAGGTTGACTATGGTTTCTCCTTTTAGTTTTACAACCATAATGCGCTCTGAGACAAAGTTCCATCCCTTGATACTATCTTTTTGGTTTTTGGCCACAATGCAACCCACGCCCCCTTTAGCTCTTTCAGATGTGGGTACACCACTGTAGAGCAGCGTGTTGCCATCGAGATCCATGACTCCTTGTCCTTTTTTCTTTGTTTCCGTTATAGCCAGGATTTCTAGTTTTGCTTTCCTCATCTCTTCCACCAGCTCCTCTTCTTCCCCATTTATACTTCTTGTGTTCCAAGTTCCATAAGTCGTAGTCCGTTCCAGTTCGTCGCCTTTAGAATCAGTCCGATTTATTCTCTTGTAGTTCTCGTAATCAAAAGTTTAAGGCAAACAGGTGATTGGCCTGTTGTGCCTTTGCATGGTGGAGGGGCTGCCTCCTTACGGCCGCCATGCAGGCTGCCTTCCTCCTTTTTCAGCCGGGCTTGTGACCGGCCTAGGCGGAGTTGATTCCTTAACCAACATAGTGAAAACATTTCTACAGAAAATTCAAACTGAACTACAAACCCACTTAAGCAATATAATGGAATAACTGGAAGGATCTAGTATTAACAACAACAACAACAACAACAAAAAATATATATATATATATATATATATATATATATATATATATATATATATATATATATATATATATATATATATATATATTATATATATATATATATATACATATATATACATATATATACATATATATTTATATATATTTATATATATATATAAATATATATACGAGGGACGGTCAAAAAGTAATGCCTCGTAATTTTTAATTTCATTCAATAGGCAAGAAAACATAAAATTCACATTGAAATGTAGCCCCAAGTCTGAACTTCAAAAATTTATTTCTCAATGTAGTCTCCGTTATTAGTTACAGTTTTTGTCCATCTTCTCACAAGGGCACGGTAAAAATTTGTGTCCGTTTTCCTAAACCACTGGCGTACGGCGCGTTTAAGGGTCTCGGTGTCCTCAAAGTGATGTCCGCGAAGTTCTTCTTTCAGTGGTCCAAACAGATGGAAGTCAGAAGGTGCAAGATCGGGACTGTAAGGGGGATGTGGTAATAATGTCCAGCCAAATTCTGCAATCGCATCAATGGTGCATTTAGCGGTGTGTGGCGTGGCATTATCATGCAATGGCTATGGTTTTCCTTGTTTCTTTATGTCTGTCTGTCAACATTCTGGGTACCCACCATGCACAAACTTTTGAATAACCCAGGTCTTTAATGATGTTCTGGACACTGCCTTTACTAATGGACAACATGGAAGAAAGTTCATCCAGTGTTACCCGACGGTCACCACAAATGATGCCATCAACTCGATGAATGTTGTGTGGAGTCACTGCGGTAGACGGACGGCCAGTCCGCTTTGCGTCAGCCATTGAGGATTGACCTACTTCAGCTTCGTCACAACGATGTACCCAACGTCGGACAGTGCTAACATCCACTGTTGAATCTCCATAAACATTTTTCAAATGTTCGTGGATGCGAATTGGGGTCTCACCTTCAGCATTGAGGAATTCTATGCATAATGTTGTTTTAACCAAACGTCTTTGGCAGCCATTTTTAAACTGTTACAGTGGTGCCACCTGTTACTGAAACAGGTTGGTAATGCTATACAGTGCAGAAGAGTGTTTGAGGAATCCTGCTAAATTTACAAATTGCACACCAATGCAGTATTTACATACATAAAAAATAGGAGGCATTACTTTTTTACCTTCCCTTGTATATATATATATATATATATATATATATATATATATATATATATATATATATATATATATATATATATATATATATATATATATATATATATATATATATATATGGGAGCCGCGCTGGTGTAATGGCTACAACGTTGTACTGGCGACCAGGTGTTCATGGTTCAAACCCGGCCGTCGGCGTTTGAAGAAATGTTTACGACCGGAAATTTGACTGAATAACCTGAACGGCTCCTGCACATAAATCCCGTGTGGATGGGAAGGAGCGAAGCTCCTGACCGGGTTGGAAGGAAAGTCCACTGACCCCCCAGCCTCGCAATGACATGTCATTGGGCCGAAAGAGCTGGAAAGCTCGAGTGCCGCTGGTTATAGAAAAAAAAAAATATATATATATATATATATATATATAAAAATATATATAAATATATATATATATATATATATATATATATATATATATATATAAAGAGCGGTATATTATATTTTAAAAAACCTCTAACTGAACAATGGAAGCACAGAAAATTACACTCATACAGTGGAATTGTAGAAGCGCAAAAAAAAAAAAAAAAAATTCCAGCATTATTAGGCATGACTAACTATTATAATTTAATATTTGCTATTCAAGAGACAAATCTCAATCCTCAACAACGTTTTTCTATCTTTGAATATAAAATCTTTTGAAACGATAGGAAGGATAACCAAAAATGAGGAGGAGTGGAATTTATGGTTTATATAGCATACACAATAACTGGCTGGGAATCTTTTGGAACGGAAAATTTAGAAGGAATACATATAAAAGTATCTAGTGAATTAGGGGAAATAACAATCATTAACCTCTACTGTTTAAGTGGTAAATATAAATGATAGGGATCTTGCAGAAGTACAGAAGAGATTAAGCAATAAATCTATTGTAGTGGGAGATTTCAATGCTCACCACACAGCTTGGGGAGGTAATTTGATAAAATCAGGAAAAATACTGTTAGATTTCATCGAAAACAATGAATTAATTATACTAAATGATGGTTCAGAACAGAAGATGTATAGATCATATATTCACTCTCAGGAACATTATAGAGCAGTGCTCAGAATGGCAAAGACAGCTGTACATTAATTTGTTGATTTTAAAAAGGCTTTTGACAGCATACAGAGGGACAGTTTATGGAAAATACTGAGGGCTTATGGAATTCCAAGCTGCATAGTGTCAATCATAAAAAGCCTCTATGCCAACTTTACGTGTAGTGTTGGGCAGAGCAACCTAACCTTTGAGGTGAAGACAGGAGTATGACAGGGATGCCCCTTATCTACCCATCTATTTTTAACAGTCATAGACTGGGTGATGCGCCAGACAACAAAGGGCAGTCCAAGAGGAATAAGATGGACTACATTTTCTACATTGGAAGATCTGGAATATGCAAATGACATTGCACTACTAGCAATTCACATCAACACATCCAGGAAAAAACAGATAGACTTAATAAGTTTAGCCAGCATGTGGGCTTGAACATCAATTTAAAGAAGTCAGAGGTCATGACGCTCAATGTGAGCAACCCTGAGCCCATATCAGTAAGGAATCAGCAACTGGTACAGAAAGATACCTTCACATACCTAGGATGCATAGTAACACCAGACGGCGGGGCAGGCAAAGACATCAACATCAGAATGAATAAGGCAAGAACAGCCTTTTTTAGCCTAAACAACATCTGGAAGTCCTCTCAATACAGCACAAGCACAAAATTAAGATTATATCAGAGCTGTGTGCTTTCTGTGCTTCTCTATGGTGCGGAATGCTGGAGAGTTACAGAGAAGGAAATGTCGAAATTGTCCTCTTTTCACACAACATGCCTAAGAAAAAATTCACCGAATCTTTTGGCTGAATACCATCACCAACCAAGATCTGCTTACTCGGAGCAAGCAAGAGGACATGCACACCACCATAGCTGGCAGACGCTGGAGCTGGGTTGGCCATGTCCTCAGAAGAGACCCCGATGCCATCACAAGAACAGGTATGCTTTGGACCCCTTGTCGTGAATTATTCTAATCCCCATATATAAATTAAAACGTAAATGCAAAGCCTAACAAATAAATTTAATAAAAGGAAAGAAGAATGGTAAAGAACAGTGCTGTCACAATGACTGTACTCGAAATCCCCCTTGTTTTCTACTTCGTCTGCAAATTGTAACGCTTTCACGTTGATAGTAAAAGCCTACTGTATTATTACCCGCTTTCTTCAATGAAACGTGTACTGTATTTCTTGGAAAAACCTTGAGATACGCAAGCTGATCAATGACCTAAATTTAATATTTCATTCATTCCATTTTATACACGGCGTAACTAAAAGACAGATGGACTAAAGGATAGAGAGAAGGGAGAGGCAGAAAGCAGGGACACCTGCAACACTAAACACGCGTCGCGCGATACACAACTGCTGCCATCACGCGTGTAAGGCCACATGCACTAACTTTATTTCAAATCGACAGTGATAAAATTCACTACCCATACCAGAGTTAGGTTTTAAAATCCTGAAAAACGCTTATTGGGAATTATGACATTATACCGGGTTTACGTTTTTGAAAACATGACAGTACCCAGACACCCTCAAGTTTGGAAGTGAGAAGGTAGTAACAGCACGACTATCCTAGAAGAAAATGCATATTGGCTCCATTAAATTCGTATATTTGGGTTCCTTAGGGTTTGCTGACAAAGAATATGTAAAACGTTACGCAAATAGTCTAGGAATTACCAAGTTATGGCCAAAATAAAATAGTGGGGGTGCCTGACAGCATGAAATCATTTCTGCTCATAAAATTTTTTTATAACGTGTTTGAAGAAACATTACGTTACGGAAATAGCCTACCATGTTAACTCCTATTTGATTGGAGCGCAACAAATGAAAGACTAAACACGATTGGTCGGACTATAAATACTATCTTGTGTTGTCAGGGGAAACGTGAGAAAAAGGGGTACTTTTTTGAAAAGATGTGTAGACATGGTTTGATTGGGTAGAGCTGCGAATATACTCAATTCAGAGCGTCTGTTCATTGCCACATCTTGTAATAAACCTACTAAGAAGCAGTGCGTTGAGCACCAGTGTATATTTTTTATAAAATAAAGCCTGGGACATCGGCAGATCGGAGTTGTGCTATATTCATTGCCAGTCAACGAAACTGTTTATTATTATTTCCATGAATTGTGGTAAGCTTGAAATATTCAATATTTTTTAATGAAAATTGAATGTAAATTGATAATTTATGTGTGTATATATGTGTGGTTCAGTAGCGAACATGATGTAAAGCCTATAGTGCTCCAGCCTGAACAGAAGGTGTCGGAGGAAAGTAAAAACTGCATGGAATGGCCAAACAGTACACTGACACCTAGATTATTAACTAGAAAGAAATAATGCTGGAATTGCAGAGGCGTAGTAACCATTAGGGAGGGAAATACTGGTATAAAGTATTTCAGATGAAGCTGACAGTTGGCCTAACGCTCTGAACTCAATGTTTGTGATGTATTGTGCTCAGTGTAGAAATGGAGTATAAATTAGTTCTGACGTAGAAGGTACAACCTTCTTGTTTCAGGGACCGTGGTCTTAAAGTTATTGAGCAGCACCTGGTCAGAGCTTTGCTGAAGCCAGAGGTGGACAGCATACTCCTTGGTCCATATAGCAACCAGTGGGGTGGCTCCAGAACTCATTAAAGTAATCGAGCAGAGGAGTCTTTTACTGCAGTCATCACGCAAGATAAGAGAGTGTGGCCATGGAGCTCAACAACATTATGTACCCCCATCTCCAAATGACATGACAAACTAAAATTAAGAGGGGAATTTAATTGTTTTAATACCAGGAACTGAGAACATCTCCAATACTAGTTCCAATAGAAACAAACTATTGAAGTCATGATGACAAATACCAACAGAGCTTGAACAAAACAAAACCAGTATTACCTCATATTACCACTACACAACTGACACACATAGGATACCATTAATAATATATGTCACTATAAGAATCATATTAATAAATTCTGTACATATAACTTGTAATTAAAATTGATTGTGATTCCTGGTTCCCTTTGTATTTGAATCAGGACACATATACATTCATGACAGCACTGAATACATATTGTTATTTGAAAAGTTATCAGTGACTCCTTTAAGATATCCTCTTAGAGTGTTATATGTATGTGAGTGTCACAGTGTTGTCAGTGTGGTGGAATAAATTAAATTGTTTATCTGTCTGTTGTTGTTATGACTTACACTTCATCATACACATACCCTAGACATATAACGTAGTCATCACACTATTCCAGAATAATTCTGACTGAGGTATACATATGTGGCAGTAAGTAAGGTTATCTATAATACACTACTCTTATTAGATATAGATACCTTCACAGCTGATCTCAGTCAGTACACTAAGTCCCCTATAAATATTTATAACATCCCACTTTACCACATATATTGGGGTCTCGCCCTCGGGATTTTGAATCTTTCCCTATTACAAATATTGGGGGTAACTCACTTCAGGGAATAATAAGAATTAAAAGGTATCCTTGGGTGAAAATAAATAAGGTTGAGCTCACAGTGCCTGTGTTGTCTTGAGTTAATTAGTCATAGATAAAATTGTTTAGACATTTATCTGTTAGACAATGGCCGACCTGGCAAAATTTCGATCTGCTGCTGTACAGACTGCGAAAGAGTTAGGAATGGACGGGCAAATTATGATTTCTTATGTCACTGCTGAATGTGACAAATATATTGAACAGGAAGAAAGAAGATTAGAAAAAGAGGCCGAAAGAAAATTAGAATCTGAAAGATTGGCCGAAGATAAGAGAATAGAAGCTGAAAGAGTTGCTGATTAAAAAGTTGCAGATTGAGGCTGAGGCTTAAGAGGTTGCAGATTGAGGCTGACAAAGGTTGCAGAGGCTAAAGAATTGCAGAAGCAGAGGCAAAAAGATTGCTGCAGAAAGAGAAGAGAAGAAATTAGCTGCAGAAAGAGAAGAAGAAGATTAGACTGCAGAGAGGGAAGCAGAAAAGGAGGAGAAGAGATTACAAAGGGAACATGAGTTACGACTAAGGGAGTTTGAGTTTCAAGGCCATGCTCCTGAAAATGGTGCCAGTCCCTTTGCCTCTGATGCCACTGCTAGCCAAGGAGCCTCAACCTCAGCTATGAATTTTCATTTAGATCATTTTGTTGAGAAAGACGATGATATAGAGAGCTATCTAAATAGGTATGAACTATTAGCTACCACATATGGGTTAGAGAGAGAAAGGTGGAGCTTAAAGTTATCTCAGGGACTTCGTGGGGCAGCTTATGAAGTTTTTGCAAAAATGAGCAGAAGTGATCAGGAAAATTATGACATGCTAAAGCAGGCTCTTTTGTTAAGATATGAAAAGAATGCAGAATTTTATAGGAAAAAATTTAGGAATGCTAAACTACTGTCAGGTGAAACCTATCACCAGTTCTCTGCACGAATAGAGACATACTTGGAGAAATGGACTTCTCTGGGGATAACCCAAGATCTTAAGGAAATGGTCCTTATAGAGCAATTAAGAGAGTCCATGGCTCCAGACCTGAGAAAGTTTCTCATGGAACAAGGTGCAGAGAGGCTGGGTGAGTTGCTAAATGTTGCTGAAAGGTATCAAGCAGCTCAAGCAGAGGTAACAGGTAATAAAAAGAAACAAGTGGATAACTTTAGGGCACCACAGAACTTTAATAAATTTGATCCTAGGGATCAAAACAAAGGTAAGCACCAGTTTGATAGGCCACGGTATGAAAATAAAAATAAAACCCCACAATTCGATGAAAGGAAATATGATGAAAGAAAATCTTTCAACCAAGGAAAAAGGTGGTGTAAAAATTGTAAGATGAACAATCATGACACTGACCATTGTAGAAGGAAACCTCCTCATTGTGCTGCTATGACATCGGGGAAAAAGGAAAAGAAGGTCAAACCTGAAGAACTACAGGAACCATACCACCCCCCAGTGTGTGAAGATGTCATCTGTAATGGTGTCACTATAAGGACCACAGAAACAGTGGAGATTCAAACAATGATCGTGTTCTATAAATCTTTCATTAGAGGTAAAATTGATTATGGAAGAATAGTATATGACTCTGCATCACAAAGTCACAAGATTAAATTAGATAGAATTCAGCACCAAGCACTATGTACAATTGCGGGAGCAATCAGATCAATATCGAGGGGTGCTCTGGAGGTGGCCTTTGGAGTCCTCCCTTTGGAACTTCGGAGAAAGGAACTAAGACTAAATTACATGACAGAAATTATGTTGGACAAGACAAGACTCATCCAGTTTTTCTAGCATTTGCTAGGTATCAATTAACAACTCAGAAAAGGTTCCTGAATATCAGTAGATACCCGAGAGGTTGGAAATGCATGAAGGAATAAGTATACTTGGATTGCCCTAAATGCATCAATTAATAATAGTAGTAGATAAGCCGGTGGTACCACCCTGGGAACTCAAAAACCAGATACAGACTACCACCTGGTAGGCATAATTAATAATGTAACTGATATGGAAACTATTAAAAACAAAGCCAGGAATTGTATTTAACCAATATCAAAGGACAGTATTACAGTGTAGGCAGATGGATCTAAAGGAAAAGATAACAAATTAGGGATAGGAATTTATGTTCCCATGTGGCAAATGGTGAAAGGATATAGTGTAACAGATCATACATCTATTTTCACAGCGGAGATGGTTCCAATTCCGAAAGCACTAGAAATCTTCTCTAACAACCCTGCTCATAGATTGACAATATTAAAAGACTCACTTTCAGCTATTCAAGCTACTAGAAACTTACGAGAATGCAGTAGACCAGATTTAGCAGAAGAAACATTACTGGCAAATACTTACCTATACTCCAGAGGAGGGTCTTACGGCTTGGTTACCTTCATATGTTGGCATAGAAGAAAATGAAAAGGCGGATAAAGAAGCTAAGAAAAGTTGAACTAATAGAAGCCAAATAAATGTGGGGATGAGTAAAACAGAGATCAAAAGCTTAATTAAAAGAATAATAACTGAGGAATGGACAGTGGCGTGGGATGGAAGTCTGAAAGGCAGACATACATATAAAATGTTCAAGACACCAACAAGAACTTGTCAGGTATCTAAAGAACTAACAATTCCTAGCAAAAAGAAACTTCTTAGACTGCAACTAGGAATGGGCTATTCTAGAATAGAAGAACCTTACTGTGCAGTGTCTAGACAACAATAACAGCACATTTCCTACTAAAATGTAGGAAGTATGAACAACAGAGAAAACCAATATTAGATTATATCATCTCATCTCATCTCATCTCAACCCATAACCCGTCGTGGGTCGTAGGGGTGCCATGGTGGAAGCATCAGCAGACAGGGTCCTCCACTGCTCTCTATTCTCAGCAATGCGTACAAGTGTGGAAAAACCGTGTCCTGCCCATTCTTTGATGTTATCAGCCCAGGATTTTCTTTGCCTTCCTCTTCTCCGTTTACCTTCGACTGTTCCCTGGAGGATCGTTTTCCAAAGGGAGTCATGACGAGTTACATGCCCAAACCAGGCAAGCTTTCGACGTTTCACTATTGACAAAAGTGGTTCTTGGTGGCCTGCATAGGTGTTTATCTTCTCTCTAACATAGACATTTGTTTTGTGCTCTTTATAGCAAATGCGCAAAATTCTTCTATAACATTTATGCTCGAAAGCCTGAATCCTTCGCTCCGTATCTGCAGTGAGTGTCCAGCCCTCACACCCATACAAGAGAATAGATAATATAAGTGATTTGTATAATTTGATCTTCACAGGAAAACTGATGTTACTTTTCCAGATCACATTCAACCTTGTCATGGCAGCTGAGGCCATCTCAAGTCTTGTCTTGATTTCCTTACTTGATCTTCCATCACTACATATAGTGGACCCGAGATATTTAAAGGTGTTAACTTCTTCTAACGTTTGCCCATTTAACGTAATGTTATATACAGATTATATACAGCCATGCTATTCATCCATAACTGTGGAACAGGTGTAGAGAATAGTTAGACCTAAAGAACTGCACACTATAGTTTTCTTCTTCTTCTTCTTGCGATCGCATCTTTGATGTTTACACCGTCAGACGAGTTCTCATGATGAATTCGACTGTTGTTTGAAGTTCCTCTTTAGCTCCATATAACTTTGAGTTTAGTGTTGAGTCATTGGGCCAGTATATCTTTCTTAACTGGTCATACAGAGAACATGCTCAGCAGTTTGTTCGTTTAATCCACATGTGCACAGTGGTGAAGCAGACAATCGTAGCTTGTGCATGTGTTTATTCAGTTTGTTATGCCCTGTCCTAAGGCGAAAAATAGTTATCTGTCCTTGCCGGTCAAGAGTGTGGTAGTCGTCGTTGGGTTGGTTCTGTTCTCTTCTGATAGTCTGGATAGCTCTCTTTTTCTCAAAGTATGTGACTTCATTATCTTCTTGTTCACATTCTCCTCCCTTTTTTGCAAGTTTAACTGCCTTTTCATTTCCGGGTACACCACAATGAGATGGTACCCACTGAAGTACGGTTCTCTTTTTAGCAGCTACGTTGTTTAGTTCATTTCTCAGATGCGGGAGTTTACCACCCTTGAGAGCTTGCAGGACAGACAGTGCATCTGTGAGGATGACTACCTGGTGGCAGTCAGAGTTTGTGTTATAAATCATATTTGCAGCTTGCTCTAGAGCTTGAACCTCAGCTGTATAGTTGGAACAGAATTTACCAGTGGGAATGTGCCTAGTCTCATAGTGGTTGTCAGGATATGAGATAAAGATACCAGCACCTCCATTCCTAACAACATTTGTTGCTGATCCATCTGTATAGGCATGTATCCATGATTGATCGGGATAGCTTTCTTGGATCATACTCAATGTAGCAGTTCGTTTTTGCAGATCATTATACTCACATCCACTTGTGAGACCACTGACTGATGTATTAGTTTGGAGGGCACTGCTGGCCTGCTCCCATGGTACAGGGTGGGCTTCAGTGGTGTTGTCTTCATGGATAGGTCTTCTTGATGCTGTCTTTTAAGTCTTTTTCCCCGATGCACAAAGCTGCTACGCTTTAGACGTCCCAATGCCAGATCATCTAGTCTTGCCTTCATTGGGTGCGTTGGCATACTGTTGTACTTTTCCATCTGGATCATGCTTTTTGTGTCTCTTCTATGGGACAATGTCTGTAGTCCAGCAGCTTTCTGCATCTCTGATATTGGTGTAGTTTTCATGGCTCCTGTAATGAGCCTGATTTTGCACCTTGTCCAAAGACTGCAGATGTGAGTTAGCAGCTGATGACCATGCTGCTGAGCTAAACTCTAAGTGTGGTCTTATTACTCCATTATAAATCTTCTTTAGAGTTCGTTCATGTGGTAAAGTGGGATGATATAAATATTTATAGGGACTTAGTGTACTGACTGAGATCAGCTGTGAAGGTATCTGTATCTAATATGTGTAGTGTTTTACAGATAACCTTACTTACTGCCACATATTTATATCTCAGTCAGAATTATTCTGGAATATTGTGTTGGCAACGTTATATGTCTAGGGTTATGCAAATGATGAAGTGTAAGTCACCACAACAACAAACAGATAAACAATTTAATTACTCCACCATACTTGACAATACTGTGACACTCACAAACAGTCAACACTCTAGAAGACTATCTTAAAAGATTCAATGATAAATTTCAGATATATACAGATGTATTGATTTTTTTCTACAATAGTGATCCTGATTCAACTACACAGTGAACCAGGCAATATTATAACATGTAATTACAAATATTATGTACACAGATATAAATGTGGTCTTTGCATTGACATACAATATTAGTAATCTATGTGTGTGAGTTGTGATGTGGTAATATGAGGTAATACTGGTTTTGTTCTTCAAGATAGATTCTTATTAGACATCATGACTGCATGTGCTTGTGTATGTTTGGAACTAGTATTGGAGATGGTCTCAGTTCCGAACATTAAAACAATTAATTGCCCCTCTTTAATTAAGTTAGTGTCATTTACGAGGGGTACATAGTGTTGAGCTCTTTTGGCCACAGTGGGCTTAACTTTCGTGATGGCGGCAGGCAAAGACTCCTCTGCTAGACTTCTTCACTGGTTCTGAAGACACCTCACTGGTTACTACAGGGACCAAAGAGTATGTTGTAGCCTCTGGATTCAGCAAACGCTCAGACCAGGTGCGGCTTCAATAACTAGGACCACAGTCCCAAAATTCAAGGAAATAAACACAGATACGTTGACTAGCACTGAATGTAGGCACAAATACTGGCACAAATTCCCATCTGCTTATGTTCCAGGCTTTTATTTAGCAAAAAAATATGAGCTGGCTTCAACGCACTGTTGCTTTATCAAGCTTATTTGAACTAGTGGTCTCGAACTAACGCTATCAATTAACTATATTAACAGACCTAACCAATCAGGCCATTTCTACCCCATCGTTTGAAAAAAAAGTACTCTTACTTCCGTCTCCCTTGACAACAAAAGATAGCATTTATAGTCCGACTAATCGTGTTTAGCCTTACATATCATTCCATCCAATCAATTCAAATGTAACTTGTGGCCTATTTCCGTACAATGGTGGTTTAAAATTCTGCCACTGAGCGACTCCGAGTTTTTAGGTTGTCTGACACCCTCATTATTTTCTTTTGCCTATAATTTATTAATTCCTGGACTATTTGCGTAACACTTAACATATTCTGTGTCAGCAAGCCCTAAGGAATCCAAATATCTCAATCTAAGGGAGCTAGGTGGCTGCGTTCAAAATGTGCATTTTCTACCACCTCCTGTTCACTTCAATCCCCATGTGGTGTCTGGGTACTGTCATGTTTTCAAACGTAAATCCATCTAATGTCATCTTTCCTAATAAGCGTTTTCCAGGTTTTTTAAAACCTAACTCTGGGAAGGGTAGTGTTTTTATCACTGTCCGTCTGAAAAAAAGTTAGTGCATGTGGCCTTACATGCGTGATAGTAGTAATTGTATATCGCGTTACGCTTGTTGGGGGTGGCATTAATAGCGAGACGCGTGTTTAGTGTTGCATGCGTTCCTGATTTTCAGCCCTCCCTTCTTTCCATCCTACATCCATCTGTCCATTCGTAGTGTAATTAATTTAGGTCATACGCAGTGTGCCTCTCAATGTTTTTTCTTAGAAAAGCAATACCCGTTTTAATGTGTTGTGGAAACGCTTGTATTATGCAGTGGCTTATATTTAACGTGGAAACGTTACAATTTGCAGACGAAGCATAAAACAAAGGGGATTTCGAGTACTGTCATTGTGACAGCACTGTTCTTTACCATTCTTCTTCCTTTTATAGAATTTATTTGTTAGGCTTTACATTTACTTTTTAATTTATATATGTGGATTAGAATTTCTCACGACAGTTCATTTGGTCCCCAGTTGGTACCTGCTAATTTTCTGAGTATGCCTAGTCGTCTTCGGGCCTTTCCTTCTGCATTTTCAATATTCTTATTCCATGTAAGCACACTATAGTAAAACAGTATATAACAAGAGCTAAAATTAATATATAAGGATCAATGATGGTGTGATGGTACGGGGTAGTCTAATGGGATGCTCATGTGGATGATGGCAGATAATTGGTAGATTGGGTGTCATCCCGGACTTTCTCACCCCTTTTCACCTAGTTAACAACAGGGTAGTTATGACAGACTTTATATATTTTTCCTTTTTTTGTTGTTGTTTGTATTTGTTTTTTTTTAAATGTTAATCCTTTGTTGTTTTTATAAAAAAAGGGGGGGGGGGGGGGCAAACACACATACATTCACACAATTTTATAGTTTTGATTTACTATATTTGGACTAATTTGGGGGGAGGGGAGGGGAGAAGATACTATATTTAGATATCAGAAATAAGCTTTTATTATCTTACGTTTACCATACTATATATCCTAATTATAACCCATCAAGGGCTGAATGGGATATTTTGCCTTTTAAAAAAAAAAATCTGTGATGCCTAAGGAACTAAACTTTGTGTTATTTTAACTGACACACACTTCTTCTTAGCATGTATGCTTGTGATGGTCTTTCTTGACACTTCAGTTATCCATACACAAAGCTAGCCTCTAAACAGGAAGCAGACCTCGAGTTGCAGTTTTTCCGACACAAAAATCACCTTAAAATGGGGAATTATATTTCAGCCCTTCTTCATCTAGAGTAGTATAAAATTTGAGAGTTAGGCTGCAGTCATTCACGCACAGGTACCATGCAGTCTACTAAATTTTTTTCTATAGGTAAATTGTTTTTTGTTTTTGATGATGAGAAATATATTTCGTTCAACCTCTGATGGGTTATAATTAGGATATACTGTACATTGTTTTCAATTCCAAATAATATGAATAACTGCCGATACGGGAAAGTGGCATAACATCTGTCAAATCATTGTAAATAAGGCAAATAAAAAAATACCAATAGGCCTATATGTAAAAGGAAAAACAAATCTAACAAACAAAAATGAGATAAAACAAAACCATGCAAAAACACCAAACAAAAATAATGTTATGGGGGAGGGTTGTAAAGGCCTGGTGTTTCCAGTAAGGTACCATATTTAATTGACTTTCACTTGCCATAAGCCATATGTATTGTAAGAACATCATCAGACCTTCACTTTCCCATTTACTACAAATTAACTTTTGTTCTTTTAAAATACTTTGGTTGAAATGAAAAATAATAGGATGTGTGTTCGGTGTCATCCAAATAAGTAGCCCATGTCGTTAGGATTTAGGTTTAGGATTCCTAAATTCAACCCCAACCTTACCTCTTATTACTGAGTTTCTGAATTCTTTTTACAGTCGCTTCAAATTTACGTCCTACTATTCTTCTTTTAAACTGTGTTTCTTAACCAGGGTGCAGTGCATGCACCCCTGGGGTGTGCGAGACTCACCTTCCGGTTGTGCGAGACTCACTTTCCGGGTGTGCGAGACTCACCTTCCGGGGGTGTGACACATGCCAGATATTTTAGAACCCGAATCATCATGAACAATATATAATACACAAAACTCAAATGTATTTATATAAAATAGAACATTGACAGCATGAATTAGATACCGAGCCTTAGCCACATTTTGTAAATAACATTTTCTCAAAATAAACATATCTTTTTTAGCATTTCTGGCACGTTTTGCGAGCTAGAAGATAAAGGGGTGTGGGGCTTTTTGAGATGCTGTAAAGGGGTGCAAGGCTTCTTAAGATGCCTCAAAGGGGTGCGATGCTTCTTAAGATGCCTCAAAGAGGTGCGATGCTTCTTAAGATGTTTTAAAGGGATGTAGGGCCTGTAAAAGGTTAAGAAATGCTGATGTAAAGCCATACGTTCGGTCTAGAACATCTAGGCCTAATCTTAGTTTAGGTTATGCTCCGAATCGGTGTGACCTGGATTCTTGCTCTGGTTAGAATTTTTTTATGTTAACGTTATGCAGGACTAGAACAATAATTAAAACCTAACACTGCAATTTTGTTAATTTAAGTTAGCACTTTCACTGAACATTTGCAAATGATAAAACTGCCCCGTTCATCGGCAGCGTAACAGGGATATGAAGGCCATTTTTAAAAAAAAGAGTTTTAGGCCTACCTCGTTTTTGGCTCTTTTAACCTAGACACAAGATTCGTCGGTTATAATAAGGTACATGTACTAATACAAAGGTTAATGTAGTCTTGTAAATTGTTTATAGAGTAATTCAAAAGCAGAAATGTGTATTTTTCTATGCAGATGCATTTAAAAATAAACATCAACGACCGCGTAGAGCTTTAAAAAACGTAAATAATGAACGTTTTAAGAGAAATATACACATTATTGTATAGTAAAATTAAACTAAACAGTTATTTTGAATGAAATTATTTTATTTAAACATTGGCTGGGGGGGGGGGGGGGAATTAATGTGCAATAATATTATTGGTTAACTTCTAAAAATGGTTCTGCATGTTTACCGACACTTAAATAACAGAAAGCAAAATGTGGATGATATCACCGAAACAAATAACTTTAATGTCAACTGTCAATACAGGTTGCTACTGGTAACAAATATAAACGAACACTGGTTAAAATAAAATAATTTCACCATTTTCATTTGTAACTGAATAAAATAATAGCACTTTAGATTCTGATTCAAGATTTATAACAATAAAGTAGAATAAATGATTCAGTCCTTATACTATTAGACCATCTCCTCGCTTCTTTTATTTATAGGCCCAATTTCCCCCCCCCCTTTTTTTTTCCTCCCTTTCTCTCTCCCGGACACCCACAAATAAA
The DNA here is from genome assembly GCA_024509875.1 of Oreohelix idahoensis. Lineage (NCBI taxonomy): Eukaryota > Metazoa > Mollusca > Gastropoda > Stylommatophora > Oreohelicidae > Oreohelix > Oreohelix idahoensis. Next base: position 228,642 of record JAMPIV010015622.1, read on the forward strand.
CATACCAAATTCTTCGGCATAATCCAGTTTAGGGTTACATTATTATCTTGTTTCTCAATATTACTCCCAACTCCTATTTATGAGTACACACGTTTGCAATATCATATTCAATTTTAAACTATATAGCAGGCCACTTTTTACTTTAGATCTCACTTTTAAGATAATATCATTGTGCATCCAAGTTGTTGAGGTAAAAGACGCTTTAAATTGCCAAAGTTATCACATCCTTAGAGAAAATCACGTGCCGAGAGGAAAATGTGAGAACAAAGATGCGAATTTAATCCCAATGTGTATTAATGGCTTCCTTTCTCACGACCACTGCTCTGTCTTATGGGAGAACCCCGGGAGATGCTATCTGTTTTAACTGGTCTGAATATTGAACATTTTCTCTGGTGAAATCGAAAATCATTGGGGCTGTTTTGCCACCTGTTAAACTTGTCAAATTCGCCAGAAACGTTCGATCTGGACATTGATTGGGGGCAGTCTTTGTTGCGCGAACTTCGGGGATTGATACAGGGACACGAATCTCAATTAGAACAGATAAAAAAAGTAAAGAAAAGGGTGTTAAAAGGGGGAATTGTGGATACCACGAGAAGCTGAGCATGGCAGGGGTGAGTATGAACATGGGGCCCACTCTTGGAGCCACTGCGATGACCATGATGTCTGGTAATAACTTAAATTACCAACAGAGTTTGGGTTCTTACGGGTATGCTCAGAATGGTCTAGCATCACCGAAATCTGAGCCTAAAATGGCTTCGCCAAACAGTTATGTTGATTCTTACGCTGCATCACCAATGCGAATAGACCACAACACAACACGGTTACATTCGCCGAATTCTATGATGGTTTCCATGAACGGAATTCACAGTGCCCCCACACCATCACCTCACAGCGAAAGCCCACAGCGAGAGCGACCTGGCACGTCGCTGGACATTCAAAACAAACAGCAGCAGCAAGAAATAGAGGAAATCAACACAAAAGAACTCGCTCAAAGAATAAGCAGCGAATTAAAGCGATACAGCATCCCCCAGGCAGTTTTTGCACAGAGAGTTTTGTGTAGGAGTCAGGGTACACTTAGTGACCTTTTACGAAACCCAAAACCATGGAGCAAACTTAAGTCTGGGAGGGAAACTTTTCGACGAATGTGGAAATGGTTGCAGGAACCAGAGTTCCAGAGAATGTCAGCGCTTCGTCTGGCAGGTAAAATAACTTATTCTGAAGCAAAGCACTTTGGATTTGCTTTGTTACTTTTTTTTGTTTTTTTGGTTGAAATGAAGATCAGTGGGACGCATTCTTCTATGCCATCCAAATAAGTCAGCCACGTCATTATGGTTTGGAATAAGGTTGAGGAATCCTAACCCTTACCCCTTATTACTGCAACTCTGTATTTTTTAAAGTCCTATCGAATACAATTCCCACTGTTCTCCATTTCAACCCTTTTTTAATGTGCTAAGTATAACTAGCAAAGCTTTTTTTTTTGTAATGTATAGTTATCCTCTTTGTTTTCACATTGTGGATTATAGTAGCTTAGCATTATTAAGATTTATTTGTTGTGATGGTAATTATGAGTTTTTGTTTGCATTGTTGTTATTTTACTGCACTGTTTTTTGTTTTTTTTTATTGTACGTCCGCAATTACTCAAGGTGAAATCTCCGGTTAATATGTCTAACCTGAGACTGATTTTACGTGAGTATCCCTTTTTTCCCTGTACAATGACAGGTGTCCTCTTGCGATTCAGGCAGATACTCGCCGATTTCAGAGGTGCCCATTAGAGCTGGGTAGACTCAGGAGCTGTTCAGGTTATTCCATTCCCTGGTTGACGATACTTCTTCAAATGTTCTCGCCAGGGCTCGAATTATTCCAGTCCAAGTCCTGGTCGACGACACGCCTTCAAATGTCCTCGCCAGGGCTCGAACCTGGATCACCCGATTGCCAGCGCAGTGTGGTAACCATTACATCAGCGCGGCTCCCACTGCACTGTTTATTTAGATATGTCACTGTGGATATGTGTGTAGTACTTGTGTCTGAAAGAAATAAAATAATGCAATATTCACTTTCAGATTTTAAAAATGTGACACTGTTATTCCCCATGCCCCCTCCCCATTCCCCCCCTTCCCTACAGTTTTATGTCAGACTAAAGAGACTGGCCATATTTAGTTCCTGGAGGTCTCTGAGGAGACAAAGAATAGGACTACTGCTACCTCAGGCATGTCGGCTAATATGACGCTGTGCACGGGGCTGATTAGCTCATAATGTAAAATAAATTGGTACAAAAACCAACACTGCAAAATCACAAAGATATTTTGATGCAGGCTTCCTGCAAGGGGACCAGCTGCAGTGGTGGCGCCATCTCCATCAGGAGGGAAAAGGGAAGGGAAGAAAGAGATTTGATTAGCTTTTAGTAAATTTTGCTGGCAGTCTTCAGTTGTCTTGTCTGTCACATACAATGGCGTTGTTGGTTGTTTGCCTTCTTTAACACACTGACTTCTCGCAGCAGGTCAGTGGTCTTACCTGGATGAACTTGGATCAGATATCCGCAGTGCCTATTAACTTCTCTTCTTTTAGTGTACTTTTTCTTTCTTTCTTGCAAGTCCCAACAATTTATCCTTGTTCGTTACGAATTGTTTAAAATTGACGAACCATGGGTTTCCCTCTTTCTTTTTTTGTTTATGCTTCAGAAAATTTCAGACAATTGTTCTGCATAGCCTATTGTTTTTTGGTTTTTCTTCGTATGCCCTCTATTACTCGAGGCGAAATCTCCAGTTAGTGTGTCTAACCTGAGACTGATTTTACATGAGTATTCCTTTTCCCTGTACGCTCACAGGTGTCCTCTCGCCATTCAGGCAGATACTCGCCGTCTTTGGAGGTACCCAATTAGAGCTGGGTGGGCTCAGGAGCTGTTCAGGTTATTCCAGTCCCTGGTCGATGACACTCCTTCAAATGTCTTCGCCAGGGCACGAATTGTAGTCCAATTCCAGTGCCCCTGGATCTCCCAATCGACGTAACACTGCACTAGTGTGGCTAGCCTATTGTCTGATAAAGAAGTAATCGGCTATTTGTGCTGTACTAATTTTTCAGTCTCTTGAAATCTTTTTTCCCTTTCACCATCTTAGTTTAATTCCTATTATTTAAAAACCACCCACCAAAAGAGATTTTTGTATGGCCACATTACATATATATACAGGCATATCTCGCTTTATTGCAAATAAATATTAGACAAACATAAAGGGATGTTTTCAGGCACTCGTAAGAAATAAAGAAGTAGAAAACTAGACAACAGAAAAACAACAGACATGAGTGGCTTACCCAGGACTCGAACCCAGGACCTTCCGTGCGACAACCCCGCCTAGCTATGCAAGCGAATCACACAATCCTCCCTGCCATCTAGGCATCACAAAAAAATGATGCTTTGTGACAGGTCATTAGTTCGACCTGCAACACATAACACCGGAAGTTTACCATGGGCAGTCCAGCCTATTAATGACGCAATCACTTCTGTTGTTTCTGTTGTGCTTTATTGCGCTTCGCAGATATTGTACCTTTTTTTTTCTTCAAATTATTCATGTTTATTTATTAGAACGTGCCTTCTTCTTCCGAAAGATTTTGGCAAAAATATTACGTTTCGCTGAAGGCTCAGAAATGAAGACTGACATTTTTTCTTTAGCAATAAAGTATTTTAAATTTTACAGTACATTGTTTTTATTTTAGACCTAACGCTATTGTGCACTTAATAGTGCATTTTAAACATTAAACATGATTTTAGGCTTTTATATGCATGTGGACGCCCAAAAAATGGGTGTGACCCGCTTTATTGCGATATTTGCTTTATTGCGGTGGTCTGGAACCGAACCCGCAATATCTCCGAGGTATGCCTGTATAGATATACATACATGATGAGGGAAGGTTTGGAATGTAATATTTGCAACAGGAGTTTTAATTAATGAAATTGGCATTACTTGTTTTCATTCGTCTTAGCTATTCATTGGGCTTAGTTATTCATTGTGTAGCTTTCTTTAGGTGTGCTGATTCATTTGTGCCCAAGCCTTTATTATTCCATGAAATGTGTGTTTATATAAGATCTTTTGAGTAGTCCTTTAGCCGTGGCAGAGCTGAAAATTAGGTTTTTAAGTTTTTTAAAACACATCTTGATATAATTTTTAATTAATCATTAAAAAAATGAAAGGATTATAACGATATTACGAATCACGAGAAGCATTGGGCTTCAGAATTGTGATGGTAACAGTGCATTATTAGAACGGAGATGTGAAAAAATAGTTGCCAATGTTTGAATGGGGAGACTAAGAACTGCCGTTTACAGTTGTGAATATTGATAAGCCTTGACAATAGCTGGATAGGAGATCGTTTATTGAGCAGTTAGATACTTGCAGTGCTTCCTTAGAAGGGGTTCACAATGTAGATTTAGACATGTAATTAAAGCGTTGTGTTTTCTTTTCCTTTGGGGGGAGGAGGGGGTCACCCCTCTATTTCTCTTACCCCATGGGTTCCAGAAGAGGGACTTGCTTGCAGTACTGTTAACTGGTCTACTTAATGTATGTGTATGTCCTATCCAATATCGCATTGTCTCGCCATTTGTTCTACTGGTGCTCTTTCCGTCAGTTCCACATTAGTGAGTTGAGGTTTTTGTGGCCTACATTTTCTACAGATATCCTGTGTTGGGGGATGGGCAAAAAAGGAGCAATGAATAGTAATACCATAACATGCCACGCATGCTGTAAAAGGTAACTAAGGAGGGTTGTAGAAGGGGCTGGCTACCACATTCTGCAGAATGAGTGTGCACAGTCTTATTTCCTAAATACAAATACAGCAGTAACCAACCAGCCAAACAAGTCATTAGCATTACTCTCACTATGCATAAAAATAGCCTAAAATATATTAGAAATTCATAAAGAAGAGAATAAAACATGTCTGAAGAGTTTGCTGAGAAGTGAGTGCGGTGTGTTTGAGAAGTGAGTGGGATGTGCTTGAAATGTTTGCTCATCTTTGTTAAAGGAGTGGCGTGTCTTTGAAAAGCAGAGATTATGTTTGACTGTTTCAGAAGTTGAACTGGGTCATATTTGGGAAGTGAACAGAATGTGCTGGAGATGTAAGTGAGCAGGTTGTGCTGTGCTGGAGATGTAAGTGAGCAGGTTGTGCTGGAACTATAAGTAAGCAGGTTGTGCTGGAACTATAAGTGAGCAGGTTGTGCTGGAACTATAAGTGAACAGATTGTGCTGGAGATGTAAGTGAGCAGATTGTGCTGGAGATGTAAGTGAGCAGGTTGTGCTGGAGCTATAAGTGAGCAGATTGTGCTGGGGATGTAAGTGAGCAGATTGTGCTGGAGATGTAAGTAAGCAGATTGTGCTGGAGATGTAGGTGAGCAGATTGTGCTGGAGATGTAAGTGAGCAGGTAGTGCTGAAACTGTAAGTGAGCAGATTGTGCTGGAGATGTAAGTGAGCAGTTTGTACTGGAGATGTAAGTGAGCAGGTTGTGCTGGAGATGTAAGTGAGCAGGTTGTGCTGGAGATGTAAGTGAGCAGGTTGTACTAGAGATATGAGTAAGCAGGTTGTACTGGAGATTTAAGTGAGCAGATTGTGCTTGAGATGTAAGTAAGCAGTTTGTACTGAAGATGTAAGTAAGTAGATTGTACTGGAGATGTAAGTGACCAGATTGTACCGGAGATGTAAGTGACCAGATTGTACTGGAGATGTAAATGATCAGACTGTATTGAAGATGTAAATGACCAGATTGTGCTGGAGATGTAAATGACCAGATTGTACTGGAGATGTAAGTGACCAGATTGTATTGGAAAAGTAAGTGACCAAATTGTATTGGAGATGTAAGTGACCAGATTGTATTGGAGATGTAAGTGACCAGATTGTATTGGAGATGTAAGTGATCAAATTGTACTGTAGATGTAAATGACCAGATTGTTTTGGAGATGTAAATGATCAGATTGTATTGGAGATGTAAGTTACCAGATTGTGTGGGAGACATAAGTGTATCATATTTATAAAGTGAGTGAAGCATGTTTGAAGAGTTGGTAAAGCATGTTCAAGAAATGAACAGACTGTGTTTTAGGAGTGAGTGAATGAATACAAGCAGCAGAATGTATATTATAGCAGATGAAGGGGGTTATTGCTTTTTAAATAAAGATACAAGGGCCGTTCAGAAAGTAATGCACCACATCGTTTTTCTCAGTTAATAATGAAGATAGAAGAATGAAATTTTGCATACTTCAAATATGGCATGTGCAAATTGTGTGCACCACATTGCACCGCAACCGGCCAAATAATACGGCTGCCCTAAACCGTTGAAATGGAGCGTGTTAGCAGCTTGCGTTATAAGCAGCGAATTGTGTTAGAATTTCTCGTTGCAGAGAAGGAAACTGTTGTGAACATTCACAAGCGTCTATGTGATGTGTATGGAAGTTTTGCAGTCGACAGGAGTACAGTCAGTCGCTGGGTTCAGAGAATCAAAGAATCAGGAAGTGGAGATACGGAGCTGCTTGATCGGCCACGATGTGGACGTCCTGCCACAGCCACCAACACAGAAATGTTGAAATGCGCTGAGGGCATTATTCTTACTGATAGGCGAATCACTACTCAACAATTGGCCTTACAGCTGTCAGTCAGCATTGGTAGTGCAAATGCAGTTATACAAACTCTCGGATTTTCTAAGGTTTGCGCAAGATGGGTTCCTTGAAGTCTCACAAATGACCACCGATTACAAAGGAAAGCAATTTCTTCTGAATTGTTGGAGCGTTTCATGCTGATGGAGAGAACTTTTTGGCTAAGATCGTTACAGGTGACGAAACCTGGGCACATCATTTTGAACCTGAGACAAAAAGACAGTCAATATAGTGGCATCACCCGCAATCACCACGAAGAAAGAAATTCAAGACAATTCCTTCAGCTGGAAAGGTCATGATCACTGTCTTTTGGGACATTGAAGGTGTGATTCTTGTTGACGTTATGCCAAGAGGAGAGACAATCAATTCGCAAGCTTACATTAAGACATTGAAAAAACTCAATCAACGTTTTCGCAGAGTTCGGCCGCACAAGAATCCAGCAGACCTGCTTCTCCTTCACGACAATGCGCGACCTCACACAAGTCTGGCAACATGGGAAGCAATCACCAAATTGGGTTGGACTGTACTACCCCATCCACCCGATTTGGCACCCTCTGATTTTCATCTATTTGGTCCACTTAAAGATGCACTCCGTGGGACAAGATTTGAAAATGATGGAGTAATTCATGCAGGGAAGAAATGGCTACATGATCAATACAAAATCTGGTACGGGCTAGGAATACATGCACTTGTTTCGCGCTGGCATAAAGCCGTACAAGTTGATGGGGATTATGTTGAATAATACCGATTTTTACATGACATCCATGTATATTGTGTATAAATTTCATGCTTTTTGAATAAACAGCTCCTGAGAAAAACGATGTGGTGCATTACTTTCTGAACGCCCCTCGTATAATGCCAGGCCTTAAGAAATTCTCTGATAATGACTAACAATTGGTCTTTCTTTCTGCCATAATAGATTCATCATCGGAAGTGCAGTACTGACTGCATATGTAATCACCTCTGACCATTACTTTGGTCCCTGGATTTATTTGTAGTTCTGTTTTCCATTTTCTTCCTTATGATCTCTTCTTAATTCTCTTTCACCTTCTTCCAATGTATTTATCATAGCGTATTTTTCTTTCCATGTTATAAAAACGTTATTATTTAATACCCTTTACGCTGTCCATGGGATTGTAATTATTTTCCTCTGCATAGTTCATGGAATTCTAATCATTCTTAAGTGAATTCTGTCACTATGGTCGTCAGTATCTTCAATGATTTTCAGTATTTTACTTACTAACTTACTTAGTTGTTTCTCTTCTACCGTGAGTTGTAGAGGTTTGGAAGAGAGAGTGCCATACTATCCTATCGGCTGTTTTCCTGCTGGCCTGGCTCCACTCTAGTCCTCGTTCCTTCAGAGATTGTCTAATGTCCTTCCAACAGACTGGGTCGTCCTAGATGTGGTGGGTTTAGATGTTACTGAGATAAATATTACTTGTCTACAGAGTGAGGTCAGCTATGCAAGTCCCTGAGTCTAATAGTTGGTGATGCTTGTTCTCAGGGTACCTGACTGCTACCACCCTACGACCTCAATCTGCGATATATTTTGAGCCTACTTTTATGTAAAGGTGTCTGGTTGTTATCTGGCTAGATGTCTAGGGTAATGTGCTATATGATGTAGAGAGAATGACAACAACCACTAATGTAACTCAATGAAAATGATTAAACAAATCAATGGTTAAAGTTTGAGTAACAATTTTTTACAATTTTAATCTCCTGTACCTCAATTTCTTGGGTACAGGAATGTTTAAAACTCAAAATAGAATGGGAATGTATTTACAGTAATGTGAATTAAAAAAAGACAACTTGTCTGTTATATTATGAAAATGTCTATGACTTGGAATGTCCTGGTAAAGCACTAAATTCTATAAAGGGTCACTCTTATGAGGAACGATTGTGTTCATCACCTCAAGAACGCTGTGTTGATTTAATACTGGAGAGATTATGACAAGTGAAAAATCATGAACCCTTGGATGGTTCTTATCTTCAAGTCCTGGAGCACTGTGGTCTTTCTTCCACAACGATAGTCTTCACGACTGCAAAGTATAGTCACTGCTACAGCACTCTTCAGAGTTTTGGGCAATCAGATACTTATTGCCTCGAACGTGCAGATTCAATAATTCTTGTATGGCTCACTGGATGTTTCAACATGGAACCCGCATCAATGAAATAATTCACAATTTGTAGGTTAACCGGCGATCAATGGTCACACTAAGATCGCCACTGGTGCAGAACAGCGAAGGCAATGGTCATGAATTCCTTGCGTCTGATGATAACACTACTAATGAAATCTTTATCTTCAAGTGGCAACTAACGCTGGCTTCAAATCGTTTTTATTACTACCATTAGTCTATTCTACCACAGCCAATCGAATTATGTTATGCCCACTTGCCTCTTTTTCAAAATAAATTACACTTTCAAAAAAAATGTAACGTCCCCCCTCTCCCAAGACTGGCAAAGTTGAGTGAGGACATCAATGCATCTGTCTCTCTGTCTTTTCTTTACAATATTTCTGTTACTATCTAAGCGTTTTTAATGAGAAAAGGCAATTATTGATAAGACGACTGTCTGTCATATAGTCGTTATATTTTTATTTCTCTCTTTATCATACTTTTCATTAGGGCCTTTTCCTCTTCATTTATTCAAATAACATATTTTTCTTCTCTTTTGTAAGGTAATATAACATTATGGGTAGTATGATCTTCCAATAACCAAGTATTATCATTGTATTTGTCAACTGTCCTTTCGTTTATTTTATTCTGCATCGATGTTCCTTGGGCCACCCGTTATCTATCCTTCTAAGTTTCACTTTCGCCATCTCCAGCCCTACACATTAGTGGGTATATTCAAATTTCCAAGTTAGCCGTAATTTTTTTCTTTTATTTAAATCCACCACCGTTCCCCCTCCCCCCTCTCGTTCTTTTTCAAAATGAAGCAATGCATTTGGATTTCATCAGAAAATACAACTATACAGGAAATGCGAGCTGGTCTGTGTGTTTTTACTACCGTCTCTCGATCTAAGTGTTTATACATTCAAACTGCGCTACTAGTGAACGGGGTGGGCAGGTGGTTTGTAGTGGATTTGCACCGCTTTTCCAAATTATGCTAGTAGTAAAGTCACGCACTTTCATTACAGTAAGTGATGCCTAGAACCACTGTCGCATGTCGTTCTGTTAATACTTCCTCTCTCTCCGTCACTCCTCCGTCTCTCTCTCACTCTTTCTTGGAACGAAACACGCCTTGGCTGTCAAAATGTTATAGTTAATTTCAAGGACGGAGTATGAAAAGCTTGTAATATTGAGAGAGTGTACCATTCACTTTGCGTTAAGGCTTCTCAAAACCTGCGCGACTACGGGCGATGGTGAAGACGTTGAGCACAACTCCCTATTTTATCTCTATAGTATTTGGATTTATAATCGATAATATTTGATCGGGGTATCAGGGATCTTACTACACTAGAGGTCTGGTTCCCTGGCTTTTAGCGTCCCATACCTGCCGTCAGTATTTTACAATATCATTTTTTTTTTTAAATATATGCTCGTTTGGAATAATTTGGAATAATTTAAAAAAAACAATGCAGTAGATAATTCATAACAGAACACTGTGTAATACACTTTAACTGTGGCTTGCAGCAAATTAACCATAATTAATATTCAGACAGCTTCTTTTATCGAAAAAAAAACGTGTCAGAATTTCTTTTATATTTCACTTTTATTACCACTATCCATATGCCACTGTTGTTAACTAGGGCTGCTGAGCTTGTCACTCCTTCGCAGCCAATGCCAGGTTGAAGAATCCTTGGTATTATCTACATTGCAGGTATAGGCTTTTCCTATGGCTTTTCTGTCATTTTTAAATTGTAGTCATGAGCATTTGTAACCCAGATATTATATCCTAGATTGTCATGAATTCACAGGGTCCTCAATAGTGAAGTTCACAAGTGAAAAAAGGGGTGGGGGTATGATTGTATGCTATGCATCCTTACCATCCAGGGAGGCTCTCAAAATATGCAAGGCAAAGAAGATATTGTGCTCTAGTTCTGAGCTCTACCCAAGGAATTGTCATGTCCTGTACAGAGCCACTTCCAAGTTCCTCTCACCTGTCATCTGACCATTGTGAGACCCTCTTGCAAGCAATCAGCTAGGGAAGTCTGGGGCTCATGTGATTCCAGTTATGAATTGAGCCACTCTGATGTGGATACTCTGTCTCTGAGCAACTTGAAGGTTGTATGTTTCCAAGATGCACTGTGTGGAGGTGCTTCAGTGCCTTGGTCAGTGGTCTGGCCCTGGAATTCACGCAAGAGCAACATGAATTCCTTTGCATTCCACTGGTGTCATTAAGTAAGCATCATGAGGAGAAGCAGTTTTCATTCTTGAGTAAAGTATGTTGCTTTGGCCAGTGTCATACCATGTTTCCTCAGGATTTCTATGATGTTGACTGTCCACTTTCCTGGTGGGCATTCTGTTGCCTTATACCAAGATCTTTTGCTGTCGAAGGCTTGTGATGGTAGCTTATTTAACTTCATTCTGACATGATGTCCTTACCTTATTATTTTATGCCTCTGCACAGATGATTTGTGATGTTGTTCCCATCAACTTCCTTATGCGTTCTGTCTCATTCTATCTCTTTAAGTGACAGCTGTTCTCAGTCATTGCACATTTGTTATCTTTCTCTCCTTCAGAGAGTGGTTAGATTGCCTTGACTCAAAACCTGGTAGCAGCATGATTCAGATTACCTAGGTGCAAATGGGTACCTAACTGTGTCCCAGTGCTGGGGAAGGCAGTGGTAGCAATGAAGGGAGCTATTCATCCAACCATATAAAGCTGAGACTAGCAAAGTGAAGTCTGACAAATCACTCCCTTAGGCAGTATCTGCTATGGCACTACCTTTACCAAGCTTGTCACTGATTTAATTTAATATGCAGTTTGGCACCTATCCTTTTCCAGGTGATTTGTGGGGCCTGAACATTGGAGTCAGTTTGTGAACCACTCTGTTGGTTTTATTTTACATGAACATTCTTTTTCTGTGCTAATTCTGCCATCGTCTTTAAACATGATTTCTACTTATATCAATTCCCAGACTTGTTTAATTAAGCTGTTGTTGATGTGGATGTTGAGTGGTCGAAATATCTATTGACCTTCATCGCTTCTGCTTTAGATGTGTTGATTTTCATAGTGTCTGTCACGTGTTGTATTAAGTGTGCTAATGTGCTTATTGAGTCTTTTAACATCAGTGTGCATTAGGCTTTTTTTGTCTGCACACACTATTTTAAATATGGTGTCTGATTCTGGATTTACTTCTGTTATTCTGTTAAACAGCTGAGGTAATGATGCACATCCCTGTCACAGTTCACGTGTTAAATATGCTTTCGGAACTAGAGTTCATTTTCCATATTAAAAAAAACAAGATGTTCACCTCCGATTAAATAAACTTGTTTAAGGAATTACTAACTGTTGCAGTACCTCTGTCCATCTGATCAAAATTTGTAGCTTAGAATTCATTGAATTGTCCCAGAGTAAGATACTACAGAAGCATACTACTACTTACCAAGAAGTGTAAGATAAAAGTAGATGCATACTACTACTTACCAAGAAGTGTAAGATAAAAGTAGATGCATACTACTACTTACCAAGAAGTGTAAGATAAAAGTAGATGCATACTACTACTTACCAAGAAGTGTAAGATAAAAGTAGATGCATACTACTACTTACCAAGAAGTGTAAGATAAAAGTAGATGCATACTACTACTTACCAAGAAGTGTAAGATAAAAGTAGATGCATACTACTACTTACCAAGAAATGTAAGATAAAAGTAGATGCATACTACTACTTATTAAGAAGTGTAAGATAAAAGTAGATGCATACTACTACTTACCAAGAAATGTAAGATAAAAGTAGATGCATACTACTACTTACCAAGAAATGTAAGATAAAAGTAGATGCATACTACTACTTACCAAGAAGTGTAAGATAAAAGTAGATGCATACTACTACTTACCAAAAAGTGTAAGATAAAAGTAGAAGCATATTTACCAAGAAAGGATGAAATGTTAATTTCATATAGGGTACCGACCACTGCAGACTTACACCATTTGTTGAACAAATTAAAACAACAAACACATAGACTAAATGTGTCGGTGTGGTGAAGACAAAGAATACAACACTTCCAACATAAGGATCATTGAGGGCGTGGCCTTTCACCAACTCACTTGAAGGAGAACCTGTATGGTGATGGCAGATACCCGAGACACACTGCCAGCTTTGTGAGAGAAATAGATGTGGTTCAGTGGGAGCGAATGAAAGGGATGAAGAATACTTCATTATATAGTGCTAGATAAACCTGCAGAAGAGTTTCCTAAGGCAGTGTGATGATACAGAAGCGTGTAAATTAATCCATAATGCATATTAATGTTATATGATACTTTAGAAGAATTGACAAGCTCATGCAATCAAAATAATTGAAATATAGACCAGATTGCTAACCCGTCTCCCATTTTCCCCGTCATTGTTAACATGATGAAGGTGCTAATTCTACTACCCCTCCCACTTGTATTTTTTTTACTTTTGATACTGATGCAAGTCACTTTTTAGTTTCAGGAGGAAAGTCACTTATGTGTGATACATCTGACAAAGCAAAACCGTTGCTATGTTCTGTCCTGAACATTGATTAAGGTCAGAGCTAAGACAATTTCTGCACATATTGCTTCTTTTATAAAAAAAATTTAATTTATGGAGAAAAAATATCCTGATCAACCTCTGATGGGTTATAATTGGGATATATCTGTCGCAAATTCCAGATAATTTTTTTTACCAATACCTGGTCATAGTGTTATTTCGCCTTTACAGTGAGTGTCTTCTTCTTCGATCCTTAACCACCGACCGTCAAAGCAGTCAGTGGCCATCACGCCTAGTGGCGTCTTGTAGGGCAACAACAAATTGATTCCACTTTGCACGGTCGGTGGCCATCCTTCGTACAGTGCCCCAACTCTGGTTCATTCTTTGCATCTCAGCCTCCCACAGTCCTCCGCCAAGTTGTTTTTGGTCGGCCTCTCTTTCGCTTTCCTTCAGGGGTCCAAAGCATAGCTGTTCTTGTGATGGCATCGGGGTCTCTTCTGAGGACATGACCAACCCAGCTCCAGCGTCTGCCAGCTATGATGGTATGCATGTCCTCTTGCTTGCTACGAGTAAGCAGATCTTGGTTGGTGATGGTATTCGGCCAAAAGATTCGGTGAATTTTTCTTAGGCATGTTGTGTGAAAAGAGGACAATTTTGACATTTCCTTCTCTGTGACTCTCCAGCATTCCGCACCATAGAGAAGCACAGAAAGCACGCAACTCTGGTATAATCTTAATTTTGTTTGTGCTGTATTGGGAGGACTTCCAGATGTTATTTAGGCTAAAGAAGGCTGTTCTTGCCTTATTCATTCTGATGTTGATGTCTTTGCCTGCCCCACCGTCTGGTGTTACTATGCTTCCTAGGTATGTGAAGGTATCTGTCTGTACCAGTTGCGGATTCCTTACTGATATGGGCTCAGGGTTGCTCACATTGAGCGTCATGACCTCAGACTTCTTTAAATTGATGTTCAAGCCCACCTGCTGGCTAAATTTATTAAGTCTATCCGTTTTTTCCTGGATGTGTTGATGTGAATGTGCCAGCAGTGCAATGTCATCTGCATATTCCAGATCTTCCAATGTTGAAAATGTAGTCCATTATCCTGCCTAGTATTTTGCTGGGAACTGAGAGAAGAGTGATTCCTCTCCAATTATTACAATGAGTGTAAACAGAGTAAATTAAAAGTGACAAATTATATAGATGTGCGTGTTTTCCCTTGTTCCAAAATGGTTGTCTCATACCTGTCATGTTGTTAATATGATGGAGGAAGGTGGAAAAGCCCGGGTTTTTTGGAATAACAGGCAGTTCACAATTATCTGTCAGCATCATTATGCATTTTCAGTGGGCTGATCACCCGCTTGCCAGCCACTCTGATTACGGAAACAACAATTAATTTTTGTTGTACCAATAAACGCCGTTCGGCGTAACAGAACAACAATTAATTTCTTGTTGCCCTAAGACGCCACTAGGCGTATTGGCCACAGACTGCTTTGTCGGTCAGCGGCTAAGGATGGAAGAAGAAGAAGAAGATCATTATGCATTACGAGAACCTCTACAGACCCTCACTTTCCTGCCACACCCTCACCTGTCCTTGTATATTAGTTTTTGTTCTTGTTATATACTGTTTTACTATATTGTGTAGTTCTCTAGGTCTGTCTATTTTAACACCTCTCTACAGTTTCTTTGTTTTAGTTCTTTGCATTTACTATGTCAAAGGACCAAAATGTAACTTATTTGTTGTAATTTGAGATGAAGATTAATGCTGGCTTTGAAAGATTATTCTTTTGGCTTTTGATTATCATGTCAAGAATACGCTCAGGTCGTGTGTTTCTCGAAATTAGCATATCGTCTTTTTTTTTTCTTTTCTTTTGTGTGTGTTTGGGAAATACTTTCGTTATGTCTTCGGCTAGACCTACAGTCACCGCTCACGTTACACAGAATGAGTCCTGGCTGGCTGTCATAATGTGCTTCATTAGGGTGTCTTCTGTCTCCTGTATATCTTTTCCTTGTTAAGCTTCATCTCTGCAATGTAAGCCAGTTAGTATTGCCTTCCAGTTTTCTTTCATTGTGTGGTGTTCGGTATCACGGGCGATCTTCATAATTCCTCTTGTCTTTTATTTTCATATCCATCGAATTTTAGTAGGTGAATAAAATAAAAAAAGGACCCACCCTATGACACATTTGTACGCGAATGGAGGCCAACGTCGTTAAAGTGAAGTGTGACAAAAATTATGCTCACACCGGTTATTGGCTATCGTTGCCATGGCATTCCCCCTTTTACGGATGTTTCACGAGACCAATTCACTCCACATTCAGTTAATTCGAAGCAGAGCTACGCGCGCTACCCTCGGTTGAATGATATTAGTTAAAAATGTAATTTCTTCATCTCTCTTTTCTTTCTTTTTTAAACACTGATGTTGAGGATAATGAATCCCGTACTGCCAACATGTCCCACGACGCATGGCTGTATGATTAGAGCATGTGTACCCCGTGTGTGTGAGAAATGTTTCGTTACTGTGTGTTATTCTCGTAGCCGGTTGAGCAACCAGCCTTGCCTGATTGTTAGCCGTAAAATAAACCATGCCCCCCCCCCCCCCCCCAGATCTTGAATGGGTCCGGGAGGCTATTGTCCCTTGTCACCGTTAATGGTCTCAGGTATTGGAAATAAAGAATTTAAAAAATCTGACGCATGAAAAACGGAGAGAATTCAGACCGTTGCCTGGAACGCAATAAATGAGGCATGGGGATTTAGCAGGAAGGGGTAAGAAAGAAAATGGCAGAATAGAAGGCGACCTGAGTTAGGGGTTAATGTGCAGGAGAAGTGAAACAAAGAAACACGGACAATTAAGGTCAGCCTCGATGTCTCTGTAGACTTCATTCTGGAACTTATGAAAAGGGGGGAGGTGGTGGTCAAACGTGAGGGGGGAGAGAGGAGATCCCCGCAGTGATATTTTCTCCGATTTAATGGGTGTTTTTTTTTTCAAGACTATTTCTCTTTGGTTGATGTCTCATGTTGATTATGTGCCGCCGCTAACCGATAAGTCGGAAAGCTTGCATTATATGCTACATATTCCTGCGTGATTGATTAAAATCAAAAGCATAAATGTCTAGAATGTATACACGAATTGCAGAATTATAGGTTCTAAAACTCGCCTATTATTGACTAATTATACAATGCGCTTATGCAGACTGGTAATATTTTTAGTGACATCTGACAAAATTTTGTGAAGTTAAGTTACGTTGGTGTGTATTGTCGCGCGTAGTTTATGAAGCAAGATTTCCAAGGTGGAAGCTCAGACATGCAGTGCCTAAGCAAGCTAAAAAATCTTATCAAGGAGAGGACGGAGCGAGTTGCCTCATATTCGGGTGGGGGCCTCAGTTTACTCCCGAAACAAGGGACGACCCGTGTCTGGCACGTGCTTCTGCCTGTTGAGAACATTATCTCCTGTACGCATGAGTGGAGACGTGCGCGAGGATTGAGGGCAGAGTGCGCGGGAGCCCTTTGTACGGCAGCTAGGCTGCCAACTGGAAAATGCCCTGGCGCTGGTGTCCCTCACAAAGCCGTCAGCTTACTAGCAGCTAGGAAGTTTATGCTTCTTTCACGGGCCTTTTTGGAGACGTCCAACGTACTTTATTGGTGGGATGGATTATTGACCAAATGCCTGGTCGACGTTGCATAACAAAAAAAAAATGAGTTTATGTGTCCAATGCCATTCTCTGGTGCACTCGCTGTTGATTGTTGTTTTCGAATTTCTTTATACCTTATCACAGCTTGCAGTCACCTTTTACTCTCCAGCCATTTATTGTCGCATCTTCCATCCAACCTGAATTTTTTGTAGTCCTGTTAGTCTGTTACTTAACATAATTGTTCAGAAAGGCATTTTCATCGTGTTGACACGCACCCACGCAGTTGTAAGATCCAAACATATTCGATACACTCGTAAAACTGAAATTTGGTCATTTCCAGTCTGGAGCCAGTTAATTTAGAGGATTGTTTCTGCAGCAAGGGACCATAATTTAATCACATTTATTTTTCCTTTTCTTTCCTACCAACAATATTCTTCTATTTGTGTCTGCTGAGATTCGGGGATTGTTGATCAAGGAAGTTCACATTGCTCGTTGCATTATTTCCATTCTACTGTGTGTTGTCTTTTCATTCTTTTATGCTGACTATAAATTACGTTGATCTTTATCTTTTAGTCTGTTTACTTACGAAGAGCTGCGTGATACTTATTTTCCTTTCTTTTTAACTATTAGTATTAACATATACAATCAAGCGCCGCTAGATAGACAGTTCATTTTTTGTCAAAGCATTTTGCCTTTCCTAGTACTTTCATGATTTCATTACTTGACTCGAAGCCAGATACTCTGCTGATGAAAGCTTGTGTTGTCCGCTTATTGGACAGCATTCTGACGGAGTGTCCAAATCATTTTTATTTTCTGTGTGTGATTGGACCTTGTTGGTGTCCCAACCAGCTTCCTAGTTTATTTGGTTGTCATTGTTTCTCGTGATGACATTAGCACATTTTCTCATGCACGTCATTTTATATCTCATGATCTTTCTTTCTCTCCTGTGGTTAAGACAGTGCCACACTGTTTGACACTGGTAGAAAAGAAATGGTAGCATAGTTGTTGTAAATATACATTTTAATCAGCTGCGGGGGCCCCCCCCCCCCCCCCCAGAATTTTGGAATGTGTGAGCTGTTGGATTATGATAACTCAGTTAATTAGGATTCTAACATGATATATATATATATATATATATATATATATATATATATATATATATATATATATATATATATATGTGGGGGAGGCTTCAGAATCGAGTGAATTAAGGAAAACAAATGTATTTATTTGTGGTCTTTCCAGACGATTTTAAATAAGCGTATATATATTTGTATTAGCACATTTATGTGCATGTTTCATATGCTTGAGTGTGTGTATGTAAGTATATCTTCTTCCTCGTTCGCCCTGAAAAGGACGGTGGTTGCGTTGTGTCTGTTTACGCCGTAGCTGTGATATCTGCACCTTTCGGTCGACACATCCGACTTCAGCACGACATTTTTTAGGGACCGGGTTTGCCTTCCCATTTCGATCCGTACTCGCTCAGCCAGACTGCACTGCTGCAGACTGTTTCCAGGACCACCACGTGGAGGTGGAGTACGGTCTTGACCAGCTCTGGTTCGCTGGTCCTGATGCAAGCAGTCAAGCTATGGGTCGCTGACTGCATTCACTATTGCTGCATCTTTGGGTCCCATGTAAGTATATAAACTACTTGAGGCGGCAATTGAACTCTTTGTCTAGGGCTGTAAATACCGTGTGTGCCTAGGGCGCCAAGTACCCTACCCTGTTTGCCTAGGGCACCATATACTCATTTGTCTGGGGCGCCAAGTACCCAAGCACAGGCCCCACAGATAGTCATGCTGGTATGATTTTCATTAAAGGTAAAAGTGGTCCCATTGTAGATGCTGCCATAGGGGAGTGAAGTGTTAAAGACTTCAGTGTACTAGGTCCAGCATCGAGAGATCAGTCCCTTCCTCGCTGCCTTGTCTTCCCAAACTCAGGAGCACAGTCAGGTTACCCATTTACAGCTGGGTAGACTGGAGCGTGTCGATACTGTGAATCGAACCCAGCACCTTTGTCGCGAGAGACCAGCGTTCTAACCACTATGTCAATTGAACGCTGTTATGGTTCATTGCTGTCGGAAAAAAAAATAATTTCCCTCCCTCCCAGCTCTTGTCGTTATCATTCTTGTCCTTCCTCTGTTTCACTCTCATGGCAACCACCTATGTGCACGACTTAAGAACACTGCGGTATTTTCCATGCTAAATGCCGGAAGATGTTTTGACTGTCGATACCGCCACCCTTTAGTCGTACCGCCGTCAGCTTGTGCGCATGTGTTGCTATTTCTTTATGAAGAAGAAACTGCAGGAGCTCCACCCAGCCGCTGTCCTTACTGCTGCAGTGATGATTGCCACGCCACACCACAATCTAAGCTGGTATATTCTGGTGCGAGACTATTGATCGTGCGTCGTCTTGCTTTGGAGATGCAGACCCCCCACACACACAGTTATCTCTGTGCAGTCCGCACACAAGTTCTTCAGCGTCTTCTGTTATGTCACTGTCCTTGCAAGCTTCAGTTCTTATACAGGGTGTTTATAAAGTTCTTGTGCAGCTCTTAACTTAAGTAAGTTTAGATGTACACGTGACAGAAGCACACTATACACAGCATATGAAAGCAGAATTTATGAAGTTTTAACACAACACAATTCGAATTTATAGGCTCCAACATAGCCGCACTCTTTTCATGACTCTTCGTTGAATCCAATTTTCTAGTTGGTTGAAAATATTCTCCAATTGCTGCTTATTGAAATTCATTTGTGATCCTAACCTTAAGTTCGCCCAATTAATTAGGTTTTAATGAGTAGACAACAGATTTAACTTTGTAAATTGTGCTTTTATGTGCCGTTTACAGGGTGCAAAGTTATTCACGTTTAAAGTGCACAAAGACTTTATCAACACCCCGTATATCTGCCTCTTTACGCGTATGGGTTTTTGTTTTTGATTACTGTCTGTGTAAACCACGCTCCCTGTAAAACAGTGTCCATCCGTTTTAACATTGTTTAAGTTCTGTCATTCTCCTATTATCTTTCATCTGCATTTTAGTTCAGTTATAATGGCTTTTTTTGTTTCTTTAATCTACCTTTCTTTATATGCCCTTCTCACCAATATCTTATTTATTTCCAGAGCATTCTCGTAGTGTATAATGTGAACTTTCTTTTCTGTACTCTTTTCATACGTCATGCCTCAAACGAAAACTTTCTGATGATGACGTGGGCTGTACTTTCAAAGTGTCTTAGATTTTATCTGTTAGATCATTTTATTTCGCCTAATCAGTCTTTACAGTCATGCTCATCACCATCATAATTTTCATTTGCGCTCCTGACGGAACCTGGAGCCACATTCACATGCTGTTGCAGCTATGGTGTCTGTGGCACTTTATTGAACTTGAGGTTGCCAGTCCCATGCGCAACCTCATGTTAGTCTCCTTTACGACAATGTCTGAGCGTGCAGTAGTCCTATTTTTTCTTTATGTCTTCAGAAACACCAGGGTATATTCGTATTTGCACTGTATTAATTGTGACATCAAACTTAAGACTAACAGGGATGGGCGTATGAGAGGATGTCTCCGTCGTATGTACAACCAGCGCGCTACAGGAACAATTAACATTCATACATTTGCTGAGGGAGACTGAGCACCTATGGGTTCGCCCGAAATACAGTGATGTCGATTCTCATCAAAAATAATAATAACAGTTTGGAAGACTATATCATTGCAGTGGAAGAATTAAATGTTTAATATGGCAGTAGCGAAATAGCAATGGTGGGAGGGGAGAAACTTGGTTTGTTTATTTATTGTTTTATGCATAATCCAGCATACACAGGCGTATTGTGCTCTGTATGCACATTAACCCTCTGCCCTGCGCGTTACGTTCTCTGACTGTTATCGATCCACCACGTACAATTTACAACACACAAACGCATCGCAGTAACAGCATACGTATTGGCAACTTTCAGACCGCCATTGTGGCTTGTGATATCGAGTTGTGTGGGAAAAGCGAGGGCGCGTCAATCGGCGGCCATACTGTAATTGCTATCGATGCCCGGATCTATCAGAACTGCCGCCCTGTTGTGATTTCCTGGGGGTTTCCCGCCCATTTTTAGGGTCGACATGTGCATTGTTAGATTGACACTGTATTATTTAGTGATTGAAGGAAATGGAAGCTATTAACTTTGTCATATTGTTGTTAATTTTGGTATGGGGAAGAGCGAACACGGAGTGTGTGACCTTAAGCGTCAGCAGTAGCGCTGAAAATAAGTCATATCTGTACAGTATTCGTTATTTGACCAACAAGTGAGAATGTGTGTGAGGGGCGACTCCTGCTTCTCTTGATTGCAAGGATATTGATGCAATTGGGCAAACGTTCTGAACAGTTTCAAACAGCATTCATTTATTATCTTTCAGCCCTCGCGTGGCACGTCTTTAACAATTACACGCCAAGCTTTCTTGTCCGTTGTTATTTTTTTTTTTTTTTTTTTTTTTTTTTTTTTTTTTTTTTTTTTTTTTTTTTTTTTTTTTTTTTTTTTTTTTTTTTTTTTTTTTTTTTTTTTTTTTTTTTTTTTTTTTTTTTTTCTTGTCCGTTGCTATCCATTTGAGTCCTTTCCAAGTCTTCTTTATACCTTTCATGGCTTCGTCTAATTCATTTTTGTTTTTTGTTCCACAATTTCTTTTGCCATTTGGATTCCAGAACATGTACTGCCTTGTAATCCGATTAGTCGATTTTCTCAGTGTGTGTCCAATCTGACGCCAGCGTCCTGTCATCTCTTGTTCCACTGGCACCAGTCTGGTGATCATGTCATATTATTTCACTCGTTCTATTCGGCGCAAGCACTCATTTACGAAAGTTATTGATAGATTTGAAATGAATTTATATAAAGAGAACACCTATTCCTGCAGTGTCCTTGTCTTCTTCGTCGTTCACTCACAGGCGTCAACTTTAATTTGTTCACAGAAAGCAGTGGCCATCTTGAAGTTGTTGGCATCTCCGTAGAGTTTTTCCAGGAATGGTACTGGTGATGGCTATATGCACTTTCTCTGTTCCTCGTATGTTGGGCACCTTTGAAGTAGATGTTCAGCCGTCATTTTATCGGTGCCACAGTTACACTCATCAGAAGTTCCTATCTTTAGCTTGTTTAATAGATGGTATCCCAATCTGTGATTGTCTGAATGAAACACATGCTCTTCTCAAATATCAGGACAACAAATATGTGACAACCTGCAACACTGTCTGGTTAACAGTTACACAATAGCTGTTTTCTCAGCCAAATAGAAGTACATAACTGTTATTAAACCGAGAGCAACAATAACTGCAGCGTGGACATTGACTGTGGATTAGCCACGTTACTTTATTTCTACTTTTTTTCTGCTTCTGTAACGTTTGCCGGCCTTCAGGCCTTGCAGTGGTCCTTACCTCACCGTACCACTTACAGGCTGAATATCAGATTGTGAATTAATTTCATGTATTAGTTTAGTCTATGGCTACATAAGAGAGCAAACATCAATAATAACATGTGTACGGAAGTAAGGTATTATTAACATTGCAAGTTCATATTTGCAATTTTATCCAGTTTCTGATTAAATTTAAGAGGCAGTTTTAGATTTGAAACTGGGTAGTAAGCAGTGCAGCTGGAAATAGGTTAGACATAAATCGACTAACAGACTGCCTGTCTAACCAGCTTGGACATACATCGGCAAACAGTCTGCCAGTCTAACCAGGTTGACACACATCAGGAAACAGTCTACAGCCTAACCAGGTTGGACATGCATCGGCAAACAATCTGCCAGTCTAACCAGACATGCGTTTGTTTGCACCCACAGGAAAGGGGCGATGAGAAGATTTATAGGGCAGCGAAAATGTGCGGCACCCGTGTGTTACCAGGGCCCGAAAGGGGAGCAAAGAATAGTAACACTGTCCCCTGCCAAGCATGTCGTAGAAGGCGACTAAGGAGGGTTGGGCATGGGGCCGGTTACCCCATCCTGTAAAAAAAATTTAAACCACAAAAAACTTCAACAAATATGGACAAGTCAAATAAAGAAAATAAAACACAGCCATCCAAGACAGGGGAAGGTCCTCTCGCGGGGAGGCGTATGATGCAACACAGAGAAAGCCGAAAGGAATCTGTGTTGCTGACTAACCTTCTTTCTTCTAGGAGAACTTCCAGATTTGGCACCTGGAATGTTCGGACATTGAACGAACAAGGGAAAGTGGCACAAGTAGCAGCAGAAATGAGGGAATACAAAATCGAGGTTCTGGGAATGTGTGAAACAAAGTGGAAGGGGGTAGACAGGAAGAAACTCATCACAGGTGAATTGGTGCTGTCCTCAGGACACGAAGACGAAAGTTCACACCACAGTGAAGGGGTAGCTCTTATGTTATCTAAAGAAGCACAGAAAGCACTCATTGAATGGGAAGCTGTGGGACCCAGAATATAATAACAGCTATTTTCAAAACAGCTAAAAAGAAAATTCATGTCAATGTCATCCAATGTTATGCACCAACTAATGACAAAGAAGAGTCTGTGAAAGAAGCATTTTATATTAAACTACAGGAAATTATGGATAAAGTAAAAAGAAGAGACATCATAATTTTGATGGGTGACATGAATGCAAAGATAGGTACAGTCAATACCGGATTTGAAGAAGTCATGGGAAAACATGGGCTAGGAGTAATGAATGAAAATGGAGAACTATTCGCAAACTTCTGTGCTTCAAATCAACTGGCTATAGGAGGAAGCATGTTTCCACATAAGAGAATACACAAGGCAACATGGATATCACCAGACCATAGAACAGAAAATCAGATCGATCATATATGCATAAAGAAGAAGTTTAGATCATCATTGCAGGATGTAAAGGTATATAGAGGAGCAGATGTGGCATCAGATCACCATCTTCTGATAGCCAAAGTAAAAATGAAACTCAAGAGATATGCAACAATGCAAAATTATAGACAACAGTTTAATGTAGGACAGCTAAGAAATCAAGAAACAAGAGACAAATTTGCGGTCACAGTATCCAACAAATTCCAAGTGCTCCAACAGTTGGAAGATGTAGAGAATACAGAAGACTATTGGCAGCAGGTCAAAACGGTATGGAAGGAGACATGTGAAGAAATACTGGGGAAAAGGGAAAGACAACAAAAAGCATGGATAACAACAGAAACCATCAATAAGATAAAAGATAGAAAAAACAAGAAAGCAGAGTTAAACACAAGCAAAACCAGAAGTTCCAAAGCCAAGGCTCAAGAAGTGTACACAGAAGCAAACAAAGAAGTAAAAAGAAGTATCAAAAGAGACAAGAGAAAGTATATTGAGGAGTTGGCAAGAGAGGCAGAAGATGCTGCAGCCAAAGGAAATATGAGAGAACTGTATAGCAGCACAAAGAAGCTAACAGGGAAATACAAGCAAACAAGTTGCCTCATAAAAGATAAGAATGGGAAACTGCTCAGCAATATACAAGAGCAAATGAAGAGGTGGACGGAATATTTTGGGGACCTTCTCAATAGACCAGCTCCACAAAACCCGCCGGACATCCAGCCAGCAGAAGAAGAGCTACAAATTAACGGTGAAAGACCAACGAAGGAAGAAATAAAGAAAGCCATAAAGCTTCTAAGAGATGGAAAAGCGTCTGGACCTGATGGCATTCCAGCAGAGGCCATCAAAGCAGATATCGACACGGCTACAGAGATGTTATATAAATTACTTGGTAAAGTCTGGGAAAAAGAAGAGATACCAGCAGAATGGAAGGAAGGATATCTGGTTAAGTTGCCTAAGAAGGGAAATCTACAAGAGTGCACAAATTATAGAGGAATAATGTTACTATCAGTGCCAGGAAAGGTATTGAACAGGATTATCCTTGAGAGATTAAAGGAGTCCATAGACAAGAAATTGAGAGATGAACAAGCAGGTTTTCGACAAAACAGATCATGTACAGACCAGATAGCCACTTTGAGAATAATAGTTGAACAAAGTCTGGAATGGAATTCACCACTATACATCGGATTTGTGGACTACGAAAAAGCATTTGACAGTGTGGACAGAGAATCACTTTGGAAATTGATGAGGCATTATGGAGTTCCCCTGAAGATCATTAATTTAATAAAGAAAACCTATGAAGACATGACGTGCAGAGTTCTTCATGAAGGACAGCTTACAGAACCATTTGGGATAAGAACAGGAGTGCGACAGGGATGCCTCTTGTCTCCATTTCTTTTCTTGCTGGCAATAGATTGGGTTATGAGATCATCGACAACACACAACAGAAATGGAATCCAGTGGACTCTGACTAAGCAGTTGGATGATCTGGATTTTGCTGATGACTTGGCTCTCCTGTCCCATAACCGTAATCAGATGCAGGACAAATTGAAAACACTCGATGAGAGGTCACAGCAATTGGGTCTGAAAATACACAGGGAAAAGACAAAAATAATGCGAATAAATGCAGGTAATGAAAACAGGGTTGAACTTGAAGAAACACCAATACAAGATGTAGAATCATACACATATCTTGGCAGTAATATAGACAAAGTTGGAGGGACAGACAGCGATATCAAAATAAGAATACAAAAGGCAAGAGGAGCTTTCATTGCATTGGGAAATATATGGAGATCAAGAGAAATAGGATCCAACACGAAAATAAGAATCTTCAACTCAAATGTGAAGTCAGTCCTATTGTATGGCTCGGAGACATGGAGAACAACAAAGACAACAACCAAAAAGCTACAGACTTTCATAAATGGGTGCTTGCGTAGAATAGAGGGATTAAAATGGTATGACAAGGTTACCAATGTGGAACTGATGACAAGAACTGGACAAGTGCCAGTGGAACAAGAGATGAGAAGAAGACGATGGCGATGGATAGGACACACACTGAGGAAACCTGTTGATAGCATTACAAGGCAGTCCTTGTTCTGGAACCCCCAGGGCAAGAGAGGCAGAGGAAGACCAAGAAGTACGTGGAGAAGAGAGTTGGAAACAGAGGTGAAAATGATGAGGAGAACATGGAAAGAGCTTGAGATGATGGCACGTGACAGGAGGACTTGGCATGTGTTTGTTGAAGGCCTATGCTCCTTTGGGAGTGGAGGGTTATGAAAATGTGCGGAAGAATCTCTGAAGAAACTAAGACAATTGGGACCTTATGGTCTGAACTGAACATGACGATCGACTATAGAAATCAGTGGCGAACACCGTCTGCATCCATCCGTTTTACAACAACAAAAGAATAATGATAATACCTTTGTGAAGCACATAATAAACACGCCAATGATTAGCGTTTGCAAACTTAATCAATCAGGAATATAGGGATCGATAGATGAGGCAAGGGCCAAATCGCAACCATGCGAATTGAACGTACATTTTTGGGAGACGGTTTTAATCACCTCGAAGCATAATTGCAAGCCACAATTTTTTTCTTTCAGCAGACCCCACGTGACCGTGCTTACCAAAGACTGCTCAGGACTGTCAGTGTAAGGAGCCTTACAGTTTTAATTCAGCTATTAGTGGTAATTCTTTCGTTTACTTCCGCCTGACAAAGAATGCTGCTTGCATTGACAGCTGACCAGGAGGCATATTTCCCTAAAAGCATCCGTCAGAAATATGTATATTTCACTAACAGATTTAGTAGATGAATGAAACGGCACGACCAAATAACAATGCTTCCAGCACTAAACTCAGCACATTTGAATGGTTTCTGATTTGCATATTTTAGCCTGCACTAATTTACTATATATATATATATATATATATATATATATATATATATATATATATATATATATATATATATATATATATATATATATATATATATATATAATTACATGCTAACAAAAACTGTGCATGACCTACATCCCTGCATGTGACGGATCTGCAAACCCCAGGCATGTCTCTTGCATCTGACCTATAGTCTTTTTTTTTCTTTTCATTGGGGAATATTTATTCATTTTTCTATTTGGTTATGCTATGAATTTCGCATATTAACTTTATTATTGGTTTATGATCCAGTGTGCTACTTTTTGTTTTAAGATACCCGCCTCCCCTCGATCCGCCTTCTTGATCGTCCTCTGTTTCGTGTCGCTTTCATTTTGCGATTATGTGTTCATGTGGCTGATTGATGGGTGTTTATGTGGTCAGTGTCCTAACGCCTGCTTACTCTTTGTTTCTCACTACCGGGTATATTTTTCTCTAGTACTGCTCCAACAGTGACGTTGATCTGCTTATCCTGGTCGTGTTTTATTAGTAGGTCTCCTAAGATATTTAAAATCACATAATTTTGGTCCATACTGGAGTGCACGAGAGCTACACCAAATACTGCCATTTACGAGTCAAAGGATTCTTAGTTATTTTTTGTGTTCTCGCTTTCTTTCTCTTCTGTTTTTGTTAATTTGTCTCCGATGAAGGCTGTGTTGCCGCAACGTAGACAGTTTTCTTTCTCCTAGTAGACGCCTTACCTTTATTTCGTATACCCCCGCCATTTTACAGGTGGCGATCTTTCTTTCTGTACCATTGGCTAGTGTCACAGTCTGACATTACAGCACAGTGTTTCTGGAAACGCTGTCTTTATGAGTTGTTTCGTTGTAGACATTTTGATTTTTTGTTTTATGCCACTGATATGCCAGTTCTTTGATTTGTTAAATTCTCGTTTTAGTCTCATATTACTTCTGTTTGTATTGAACGCTCTGTTCTGCCACGGTATTTTTAACTCTTCGAGTAGTTAGTTATGTGTTAATTTTACCAACTTCCTTGGTTCTTTCATTTGGCTTGTTAACGTATTGTTTGCTCTAAGTTTAAATCGGATGCTGGTAATAAGACAAATATGTTTATAAGCTCTGTCTATGATAACAACGCTGATCGTCAGAGGGGAGCAGCTGATTTAGATACATATAATTCATTTGTATCACATTAAAAAAATTTTGATCACACTGCTCATTTACATCTTTGGATATGTTGCCTATCCATGAGAAATACCGGTTAAAAAAAAATTATTTTACCGTTCATCGAATGTGAAATAAATTAACCATCCATGTTTTTTTTAACTTTGTTCGAACCTACTAACCCAGATTGACTGACCTTCTGATGTAGTTTTAACATTATTAGATCGAGATATGGTTGCGGCTAGTATCAAGTTGTAGATACAAATCTACTAATGTTCAAGTAGACGTGCTCACACAAAAGTGTTCAAGCCGTTAAAGCGATACGACCTGACAACACATACTTTCTCTGAAGTCTTCGCATGAGCATGCATTCACTTACTTCATGTTGTTACCGAGTTTTGAATGCCTGTCAGTTGTGCCCAGACGAAAATTTGAGACTTGATAATAGTGTGTATTATATTAATTTTAACACAATTCATTTTACTAATCGAACAGTTTATAATGAGAAATGTATATGTACAGAATAGAACTTAAATATAATTTTAGTTAATGCATAGTTTAATGTTGATTATATCCTCGTCGATAAAGAGACTGGTAGATTGACAAAGAAAGGGGGAAAGCTACCTAAACCACGTGCATAGCTTATGAAGAGGCCATATTTTATCAGAAGCAGAGACGAGAACAAGTGGGAAGCAGAGCAACCAGGGGACACACACACACACAAAATGATACAAATTACCAGCTCAGCAGAAGTGAATAAGTGGAAATCTTAAGACTCCACGAGGGCAACAAAAGATTGGGATATTATCTATTCAGCAAGCTAATGATATAAACTATTGATGAATATAGCTGTTCTTCTTCTTTGATCCTTAGCTGCCGATCGTCAAAGCAGTCAGTGGCCATCACGCCTGGTTGCGTTTTGTAGGGCAACAACAAATTGATTCCACTTTGCTCTGTCGGTGGCCATCCTTCGTACAGTGCCCAAACTCTGGTTCATTCTTTGCATCTCAGCCTCCACAGTCCTCCGCCAAGTTGTTTTTGGTCGGCCTCTCTTTCGTTTTCCTTCAGTGGTCCATAGCATAGCTGTTCTTGTGATGGCATCGAGGTCTCTTCTGAGGACATGGCCAACCCAGCTCCAGCGTCTGCCAGCTGTGATGGTGTGCATGTCCTCTTGCTTGCTCCGAATAAGCAGATCTTGGTTGGTGATGGTATTCCGCCAAAAGATTCGGAGAATTTTTCTTAGGCATGTCGTGTGAAAAGAGGACAATTTCGACATTTCCTTCTCTGTAATTCTCCAGCATTCGCACCATAGAGAAGCACAGAAAGCACACAGCTCTGATATAATCTTAATTTTGTGCTTGTGCTGTACTGAGAGGACTTC
This sequence comes from Oreohelix idahoensis, assembly GCA_024509875.1. Classification (NCBI taxonomy): domain Eukaryota; kingdom Metazoa; phylum Mollusca; class Gastropoda; order Stylommatophora; family Oreohelicidae; genus Oreohelix; species Oreohelix idahoensis. The sequence continues at coordinate 257,762 of JAMPIV010015622.1, forward strand.
CAGATGTTGTTTAGACTTAAAAAGGCTGTTCTTGCTTTGTTCATTCTGTTGTTGATGTCTTTGCTTGCTCCGCCATCTGGTGTTACTATGCATCCTAGGTATGTGAAGGTGTCTGTCTGTTCCAGTTGCTGATTCCTTACTGATGATATGGACTCAGGGTTGCTCACATTGAGTGTCATGACCTCTATCTTCTTTAGATTGATGTTCAGTCCCACCTGCTGGCTATACTTATTAAGTCTATCTGTTTTTTCCTGGATGTGTTGATGTGAATGTGCTAGTAGAGCAATGTCATCTGCATATTCCAGATCTTCTAATGTAGAAAATGTAGTCCATCTTATTCCTCTTGGACTGCCCTCTGTTGTCTGGCGCATCACCCAGTCTATGACTGTTAAAAATAGAGTGGTTGATAAGGGGCATCCCTGTCATACTCCAGTCTTCACCTCAACGGTTAGGTTGCTCTGCCCAATGCTACACGTAAAGTTGGCATAGAGGCTTTTTATGATTGACACTATGCAGCTTGGAATTCCATAAGCCCTCAGTATTTTCCGTAAACTGTCCCTATGTTTACTGTCAAAAGCCTTTTCAAAATCAACTAAATTAATGTACATCTGTCTTTGCCATTCTGAGCACTGCTCTATAATGTTCCTGAGGGTAAATATATGATCTACACATCTTCTGTTCTTTCTAAATCCTGCTTGTTCTTTCCTCAGTTTGTGGTCTACTGCTTTTGAAATTCTCTGTATAATTATCTGCCTAGTATTTTGCTGGGAACTGAGAGAAGAGTTATTCCTCTCCAATTATTCCAGTCTGCAAGATCTCCCTTCTTGGGCAATTTGACAATTATTCCTTTCTTCCACTCCGTTGGTGTTGTCCCTGCTTTCCAGACTTGTGCAAATAGTGGTTCTAATAGTTCTGCTGCTAGCTAAGGATCTGTTTAAAATAGCTCTGCATTTAAGTTATCATGGCCAGGAGCTTTTCCATTCTTTAACCCTTTGATTGCTGTGATAATTTCTTCTGTTCGTGGAATGTCTGTATTAATGTCGCAAAATTGGTTTCAAGTCATTGCAAATGAGTTCAGTTAGATTTATAAACCCATCTACGATCGAGTGACCGCTTTCAAAATGGCGGCGTATCAGCGAAATGTGTATCGGACAGAGGAAATCACCAACGATAAAATAAAACGAAGGGAATCCGTATGAAAAGGATTTTACATTTCAGTACAGGGAAGGATGGTGTATAACTGCATATAAGATGGAACGGTAGGAAGTTCTCATTTACGGAGATATATGCGTATTTCGGCTGCCCACAGTTACGCTAAAAGCATGTAAACTCACTTCTGTTCTAAATATTAAAATCAACAAATAACAGTTTGGGAATTTACATGGATAGGAAGATAGAGTTTTATCAGCTGAATAAAACTAGATAAGATGGAACAATATGGATATTATATATATGCTGAGAATGAGAAAGGCAAAATTTCAGTCGACGCACAGATCGGCTGAAATCACGGTTCGGGAAGGATTTTTTCAGGTTAGGTTTAAGCTGTGACGTCGGTACTCTCCGATACGTCCGCGCTATACGTATTTAAAGCGGATCGGTAAACTGAGAGAGATACACAACGCAAGAGGTTGAGACAAGACTGAGGGCAGATAACACCACGACTCTAAATCCATCTGAAGTGTGAGCGGATCGCCAGAAAATTTCAGTCTAAGTGTCTGGAGTCTGAGGGTAAGCGAATTTACGATAGCTATCCTGTATAATAATTTCTTTTATTTTGTATTACAGGTTCATTTAGAATTCACAAAATATGCCTGTATAATATTCATTGATATAACGTATTATTATTTTAATATGATTTATTCATGTGCTTAGTGGAAGATGGTTGCTTGTACAAAAACGTATCAAAACTAGCCCCACAGCCAAATAGAAAATATTTATTATATTTAATGCTGTATCTCGTCGATATTAAATGCATTATCGCTTACGAAGATAAATGCAGTCCCATGACCAGAGATTGTCTTAGGGAAATAAATTGTTAGAAGCTTCAGCATGGAAGATACCGCTTTTACGAGGTTAGGTGACTAGTCCCCTTCCTCGCTGCCTTTGCCTTCCCTAGTTCGAGCGCACAACTTTGTACCCATTTACAGCTGGTAAACTGGAGTGTTCTACAGCCAGTTTCAGTAGAAAGCAACCTGATCACGTGGTCACTCACTCTATTTATTTTATGTATTAATTTTGGGTAGTTGCTAAGATAGCATCAGATTTGAATTTGTACTTGATATGATTTGGAAGGATCAAGTTATAGAATATGAAGGGATGTATAGGAGCGGATTAAACCAGATGATGTTTATTACTGATATGTTAATATTAATTCTGTATCATTGAAATGATGTTACTTGCTATGACTGTATAACTCTGACACCTGATGACTGACTTGTCTGACTTATGTGCTAGTCAGTTATACTTAATTGAAATGTTAATATTAATGCTATATCACTGAAATGATGTCCTTACTTACTATGATTGTATAACGGTGACATCTGATGACTGACTGGTCTGACATCTGTGCTAGTCAGCTACAAGTCTAGCCAGATACTAGCCAAGGCTGATATGTTGCAGGTTCCATGAAATAACTCAAACCAGACTGTCCAGTATCAGAAGCCGGTGCAGTTCATCCGAGGCAATCCCACAAAAGTGCAGGACCCCAAAGAGTGAACTTCAACTGGTCATTGGCATCCCTACTGTTGGGCCTACCAAGTCTGATATCAGCAAAGGACAGTTTCAGCAGTATCAAGTTGGAAAGATAAGTGTCCTGTTTGACACTGACCACCTATACATGTGAAACAGCCAATAGTTGAAAACAATAAGTAACCATACATAAACTCAGTCAACTGATGACAGTTATCCTTAAATTCAAAGGACTAATAACAGTGATTTCAGTAACTTTATTATTTAAGATCTTGAAGTCTAAACAGAAAATAATAGTAATTGTGTGAATATTTATATATATATATGTGTATACTCTTTTCCAACTAGTAGAAATAGAATATTAGTGTAATTATTAAACTATTTTAACTGTACCTGAGGATTTATTCACTTTTTCCATTTTGTGGGTTCAGTGAATGTACATTTTACTTATCCCCTAGCATATAAGTAATCATAAGATAGTCACAGGGAGGAGACACCTTAAATCCTGGTACTACTTCTTACCAACTGGGCCAGGGTTTTCACAGTCTGACTATTGTTATGATAACAATACACCAGTGCTTATTTCTAAGACTGGGGTATTACTTGTAAGGTCAGAACTCTTTACTGGCATACTCTTACATAATAAATAAATTTAAATAACCTCCCGCTACAGTGGGGGCTCGTCTGCGGGATATATCTTTGATATTCCTGAGCCATCTTTCTATTTCTGCTGTGTAGAAATTTTTTTTTTTGTTTTGTAAATTTTTTGGAAAGAGTAAAATAGTAGGAAATAATTAAAAAAAAATATAATTATTAGGAGTACCATTGAGTACAGATAAAGAAAGCTGTTTCATATATGGTGAAGTCAGTTTAATTAACTTTAATTTTAACTAAGTTAATTATATTGTAGTAAATTAGTTTGAGTAAGATCGCTTGCCCTACTAGACTACAGATACATCATGGCTGACTTGGTCAAATTTAGGTCTGCTACACTGCAGGTGGGAAAAGAGCTTGGCATGGATGGTGACGCTCTGATCCGGTATGTCACGACGGAATGTGAAAAGTACACCGAGAGAGAAGCAAAGCAATTAGAAGCAGAGAGAGAAGCCAAGAAAAAAGAAGCAGAGAGAGAAGCCAAGAAATTAGAAGCAGAGAGAGAAGCCAAGAAAGTAGAAGCAGAGAGAGAAGCCAAGAAATTAGAAGCTGAGAGAGAAGAAAGGAGGTTACAAGCAGAGAGAGACCATGAGCTGAAAATGAGACAGCTTGATCTTGAACTTCAGGCTGGGACTATCACCCATGGTAATAGCTCACCTCATTCTGCGAATAGCTCTTTTCAGAACACAGCAAATGGAGCCATGAACTTCCACCTAGATCCATTTGTTGAAAAGGAGGACGCAATTGAGTCATACCTGGATAGGTATGAAAGGCTAGCCTCTACATATGGACTGGAAAAGGAAAAATGGAGTCTAAAGTTATCCCAGGGATTGAGAGGTATTGCATATGATGTGTTTCTGAAACTCCCCAAAGAAGATCAGGAAAATTATGAGATACTAAAGCAAGCCTTACTGATCCGGTATGAAAAGAACTCTGAGGCATATAGGAAGAAATTTAGAACTTCTAAACCTCTACCTGGAGAAACATATAACCAGTTCTCAGCTAGGCTAGAAACGTATTTGTTGAAATGGAGTAGTTTAGGTAAGTATCAGAAAACCTACGAGGATCTGAAAGAAATGGTTATGTTAGAGCAAGTGAAAGATTCCATGTCTCAAGAAATGAGGAAATTCCTTATGGAACAAGGAGCAGAGAGGCTGGAAGACATTTTGAAATGTGCAGAGAGATACCAAGCAGCTCAAGCTGAATTGGTAGGAACAAAAAGGAAGCAGGTAGAAGGATATAAGCCACCACCGCAGAATACCGATTTTGACCAGATGGATCAACCATACAGATACAAGCAAAGATTTGATAATAAGGACAAGAACCCTCAGACTCAGGAAAATAAACCCTACAAACAGGGAGCTAAGTGGTGCAAATTTTGTAAGATGAGCAACCACAACACTGATGAATGTGGGAGGAAAAAACCCCTTCATCATGCTGCATGTCTACAGGTGAGGACTTCTGTTAGGAAGGAACTGACTGTGGGTCAGAATAGCCTCCATCACCCACCTACCCAGGAGATAGTGACTGTGAATGGCAAACAAGTCACAGGAATGTATGACACAGGTTTGTCCTATGACGCAGTCGTGTGTGCATCTCTGGTGTGCCCTGAACAAATCACCACAGAAACAGTAGAGATTCAAGGGCCACTAAAAGGAACATCACCCCTTACATTACCCATAGCAAAGATTCATGTCAGTTGTCGCTATGTGGAAGGGGAGATAAATGCAGCTGTGATAGATGATCCCTTTTACCCCCTAATGTTGGGGCGTAAATATGTTTTCTTGGGAGACCCTGTAAAACCTATGGTTATGGCAAGAATCCAGACCAGGTCTGACTCCAGGAACATAGAGAGGGACACCAACTTAAAATTTCATTCAACTGAAATGAAACAGGCTCAAGAAGCAGACAGCACATTGAAGCCTTGTTTTGGAAAATTGTCTAAAACTCATAACACACCAAGGAAAGGACATTTCTATATGGAACATGGACTCTTGTACAGGAAAGCTGGCAGAGGGACGAAAAGTCATGGTCAAATTGTTGTACCATCCACCTATAGGAATAAGGTTATAGGCTGGGGACACATATCAACTTTGAGTGAACACCTGGGTAATGGTGCCACAAAAACAAAGAATAGCCACCCAGTTCTACTGGCCAGGTATTACGGAAGACATAAATCAGTATGTAAATTCCTGTCCAGAGTGCACCTATGTAGATTCAGAAAGTCGACGGAAGAGTCTTCATCAAAAATCTACAAGCAAACCAGCAATCAGGGGTACTCCCGAGATTTGCACGGGAGGGGAAAGGAAACATCCCACACAGGTTCAATTGCAGTCTGAACCCCATGCGCTGGAAAAAAGGAACAAATCACGTAGCGAAAATCAAACACCTACGGATTTGCGAGGGAAAACCACATCCAACTATCAACGAAAAGAGGGCGGTAAACTTCATGGGAAACCTACCGACCCCGTTTCACCAGCAGTAAGAGCCTGGATGAAAAGCCGAACAGGAAGGAGAGAGAGATAGTAAAGGATGAATATATTCTTGGAAAACAGAATGTGGGCGCAGATTTTCTTAGTCGTCATCCCACAGAGCTTGAGGAGGATAGAAGGAAGGAAAACTAACCTCGGAATGGTCGATTTGCAATTGTCTTGTACCCAATAGTTAAGCTAGATATCATCCAGCTTAAAATATGGGGGAGCTATGTCGCAAAATTGGTTTCAAGTCATTGCAAATGAGTTCAGTTAGATTTATAAACCCATCTACGATCGAGTGACCGCTTTCAAAATGGCGGCGTATCAGCGAAATGTGTATCGGACAGAGGAAATCGCCAACGATAATAAAAACGAAGGGAATCCGTATGAAAAGGATTTTACATTTCAGTACAGGGAAGGATGGTGTATAACTGCATATAAGATGGAACGGTAGGAAGTTCTCATTTACGGAGATATATGCGTATTTCGGCTGCCCACAGTTACGCTAAAAGCATGTAAACTCACTTCTGTTCTAAATATTAAAATCAACAAATAACAGTTTGGGAATTTACATGGATAGGAAGATAGAGTTTTATCAGCTGAATAAAACTAGATAAGATGGAACAATATGGATATTATATATGCTGAGAATGAGAAAGGCAAAATTTCAGTCGACGCACAGATCGGCTGAAATCACGGTTCGGGAAGGATTTTTTCAGGTTAGGTTTAAGCTGTGACGTCGGTACTCTCCGATACGTCCGCGCTATACGTATTTAAAGCGGATCGGTAAACTGAGAGAGATACACAACGCAAGAGGTTGAGACAAGACTGAGGGCAGATAACGCCACGACTCTAAATCCATCTGAAGTGTGAGCGGATCGCCAGAAAATTTCAGTCTAAGTGTCTGGAGTCTGAGGGTAAGCGAATTTACGATAGCTATCCTGTATAATAATTTCTTTTATTTTGTATTACAGGTTCATTTAGAATTCACAAAATATGCCTGTATAATATTCATTGATATAACGTATTATTATTTTAATATGATTTATTCATGTGCTTAGTGGAAGATGGTTGCTTGTACAAAAACGTATCAAAACTAGCCCCACAGCCAAATAGAAAATATTTATTATATTTAATGCTGTATCTCGTCGATATTAAATGCATTATCGCTTACGAAGATAAAGGCAGTCCCATGACCAGAGATTGTCTTAGGGAAATAAATTGTTAGAAGCTTCAGCATGGAAGATACCGCTTTTACGAGGTTAGGTGACTAGTCCCCTTCCTCGCTGCCTTTGCCTTCCCTAGTTCGAGCGCACAACTTTGTACCCATTTACAGCTGGTAAACTGGAGTGTTCTACAGCCAGTTTCAGTAGAAAGCAACCTGATCACGTGGTCACTCACTCTATTTATTTTATGTATTAATTTTGGGTAGTTGCTAAGATAGCATCAGATTTGAATTTGTACTTGATATGATTTGGAAGGATCAAGTTATAGAATATGAAGGGATGTATAGGAGCGGATTAAACCAGATGATGTTTATTACTGATATGTTAATATTAATTCTGTATCATTGAAATGATGTTACTTGCTATGACTGTATAACTCTGACACCTGATGACTGACTTGTCTGACTTATGTGCTAGTCAGTTATACTTAATTGAAATGTTAATATTAATGCTATATCACTGAAATGATGTCCTTACTTACTATGATTGTATAACGGTGACATCTGATGACTGACTGGTCTGACATCTGTGCTAGTCAGCTACAAGTCTAGCCAGATACTAGCCAAGGCTGATATGTTGCAGGTTCCATGAAATAACTCAAACCAGACTGTCCAGTATCAGAAGCCGGTGCAGTTCATCCGAGGCAATCCCACAAAAGTGCAGGACCCCAAAGAGTGAACTTCAACTGGTCATTGGCATCCCTACTGTTGGGCCTACCAAGTCTGATATCAGCAAAGGACAGTTTCAGCAGTATCAAGTTGGAAAGATAAGTGTCCTGTTTGACACTGACCACCTATACATGTGAAACAGCCAATAGTTGAAAACAATAAGTAACCATACATAAACTCAGTCAACTGATGACAGTTATCCTTAAATTCAAAGGACTAATAACAGTGATTTCAGTAACTTTATTATTTAAGATCTTGAAGTCTAAACAGAAAATAATAGTAATTGTGTGAATATTTTATATATATATGTGTATACTCTTTTCCAACTAGTAGAAATAGAATATTAGTGTAATTATTAAACTATTTTAACTGTACCTGAGGATTTATTCACTTTTTCCATTTTGTGGGTTCAGTGAATGTACATTTTACTTATCCCCTAGCATATAAGTAATCATAAGATAGTCACAGGGAGGAGACACCTTAAATCCTGGTACTACTTCTTACCAACTGGGCCAGGGTTTTCACAGTCTGACTATTGTTATGATAACAATACACCAGTGCTTATTTCTAAGACTGGGGTATTACTTGTAAGGTCAGAACTCTTTACTGGCATACTCTTACATAATAAATAAATTTAAATGCTCTGCCCATCTTGTTTACTGTCCCTCTGCTGTCGTGATGAGATTTTTTGCTTATCTCTTACTAATGTAATATTGTTTGCACCTCGTTTTCCGCTTATGATTTTAGTTATTTTGTATACTGTGCTTTGTTCATTTCTCAGTGCTGCCTCTTCTGCCTGTCTTGCAAGATCGTCTAGGAAATTCCTTTTGTTGGCTCGGGTTTGGCATTTAACTTCCTTGTCCAGCTGACTGTACTGTTCGCTATATAGTTGCTTTAACCTGGGGGACTTCGTTTCTGTTTTCTTTCTTTTCATTTCCTTTCTCATCGTTATGGTGTTTAATGTTTCTGGTGTTATCCAGTCTTGCTTCTTCCTTTCCTGGAATTCCAAGCATGATTTGCTGCTTTCCTTATATATTGTTGAAATGTTGTTGAATTTCTGGTCTATATCATCAGTCAATGTCTTTTCCTGACTTTTGGCAAATTCATATCGCTTCTTTATATCAGACGCAAAAGCTTTTCTGGTAAAGGGTCCTTCAATTTGCTGATGTCAAACCGTTTCTGTGTAGTTTCAGTTGGTTCAGCCGTTCTGAGTTTCACTTTCAGTTTTGCTACTACTAAATGGTGATCACTTCCCACATCCGCAACTCTTCTTACCTTCACATCTTGTAATGCATGTCTCCATCTACCGTTGATCATAATGTGGTCTATCTGGTTTCTGTCCTGACCATTTGGTGATTCCCATGTTAATTTGTGAATTTCTTTGTGTGGGAAAAGTGTTCCTCCAATGACCAGGTTGTTAATGCTACAGAAACTTATTAATTTATCCCCATTTTCGTTTGTTGTTCCGCTGCCGCATTTCCCCATTAATCTTTCATTATATGTATTGTGTGTTCCAACTTTCGCGTTGAGGTCTCCCATTACTACTATCTAGGTGTGTCTTCCATTTCTTGCTGCAGTTGTTGATAGAATTCATCCTTGACCTCATCATTGCTGTCATTCGTTGGTGCGTAGCATTGTATTGTTGGTGAATCTCCCTCTCAATCTTATTCTTATCAGTCTGTTGTTGATGGGTTTCCATTCCAGTAATGTCCTTTCTATTCCTTTCTGTAGAATAATGGCTACACCTTCATTGTGCTGTCCATCGTCTCTTCCAGAGTAAAGTACTGTTTCTCCTGTTGCTGTTTTAACTTTTCCTGCCCCTGTCCATCTGCTCTCGCTTATCCCTAGAATGTGTAATCTATAGTTTCTCATTTCTGTTGTGACCTGTTTTAGTTTACCCGTCTCGTTCATTGTCCTGACATTCCAAAATCCTATTCTTGTTTCACGTTTTGCGGTCAGCACGTCCGTTTTCGTGTCAGTGGCTTCCTTTCGGCTTTCACCACTGACAGTCATACGAGCCTCAGACTCCGGATGTCCGTCCCGCAGCAAAGTTTGTTCATTTGTTGTCGTTTCCCTAACTTCATTTCTGTTTACATAGACAGGGGTGTCAGCCCTATGCTAAAACCCCCAACCTGGAGGACCAGGGTGTCTGCTTTAGTCTGACCCCTGCCCAATCAAACCTGTCCAGCTTGGTAGAACCTTTCAGGAGTAAAACTCCATCTGGCATAGCTCTGGGGGTAATTGGGGTACGCAAGCCGCCATACCTCGACAAGGTATTGACACCGGTGATATAGCTGTGGCACATGTAAAATGACTGCTGAGCATCTGCTACAAAGGTGACCAACATATGAGGAACAGAGAAAGCACATATGGCCGTCACCAGTACCATTCTTGGAAGAAAAACGAAACTCGACGGAGATACCAACAACCTCAGGCTGATCACTGCTTTCTTTAAACATATTCAAGTTGAAGTCTGAAAGTATATGAAGAAGAAGATTATTAAAGTCGAAAATCTCTCTGATATGGGCGCATTTTGCGTTTAGTAAGACATCATCACAATGTGTTGAGTGAAGGAGGTAGAGAAATACGTACAAGGTCTGTCCGGACAGTAATGAGACTGATTCCATAAAATTGGTTTATTTCAAGACATGCTTACATACACTTAAAATTCTTTGAAATAACATCCTTGAGCATCAATACACCGTTGCCAGCGGTTCTGCCACGCGTCGTAGCTCGCCTGGAAGTCTTGAACGGAGATCTCTTTCAAAGCACTCGTCACGGCAACTTGCCCGTTTTTAACAGTCCCAAAATGGTGTCCTTTCAAGCTGGATTTGAGCCGGGGAAACAAAAAGAAGTCAGCCGGGGCCAAGTCCTGGCTGTAGGGAGGTTGAGGCAGCGTTGCCACGGTTTGTTTCGCCAGAAACTCTCTCACTAACAGGGACGCATGAGCCGGCGCATTGTCGTGGTGAATAACCCAGGTGTTGGCCATCTCCGGGCGGACGCACGCGACTCTGTTCTTCAGCCGTTTAAGCACTTCCACGTAAAATGCAGCGTTGACCGTTTGTCCTGGTGGCACAAACTCCTTATGGACAACACCTTTAGAGTAAAAAAAGACAATGAGCATCGATTTCATCTTCGATTTGCTCATTCGAACCTTCTTTGATCGAGGAGACTCGGTGGTATGCCACTCAGAGCTCTGCCACCGAAACATTTGTGCTTTCGATAAAGCATCCTTCCCGCAGGCTTTCTGTATCATAGCAAGCGTCTCGGTCGCGGATTTTTCAAGTTTTACACAACACTTTATCGCGTATCGCTGCTCGACATTCCTCTGCATTTTGACCGTTACGCGACGCTCAATCAGCTGTCCACTTCGCAAGCGATCCGCACTCTGTAAAAGCTCAGAGCCAACTGACGAGAAATTTATCGTTTACCTAACATCCCCCACCAACCGTCACGCCTGGAGACTCCGCCACCCGGCCCTTCTGATTGGCCCAAGAAAATCAGTCTCATTACTTTCCGGACAGACCTTGTATATTGCCACAGTTTGTTAATGATAAAGCAATTGAAATAATTTTTGTTTTCCACCAGACATTTCCTGTGATGTGTGATTTTTGAATATATTGTGGAACAAAAGCTGTGGTGATGAAAATGAGAATGCGTATAAAGTGATTTGTATAAAGTGATTTCGGAATGTTATTCTATTATTATCCTTTTTTGTTCAAAGGAGCGATTACTGGAGTAGCAAGAGGCAACATCTGCACTTCCCCAATTTCTGGTAAGGAATTCACTCCACATCGCATGATTGTGTATATACCATTGTTACGTGTCGTTATTGTTCAATTATTCCGGAGATATTCTCCGTGGCCAAGGTAAACTCTAGGGGCAGTCATACAACACGAAATCAGCATAACTGTACTGAGATAACCAACACCTCCTTCACAATTTTACAAACATGCAGTTTATTAGGTTTGCCAAACAGCTCCATGGTAAGAGATATATAGCCCCAAAGGTAAATGCAGTAGTATGTATGTCCAGTCCGTTCCCTATCAAACGCTGGTCATTGGCAATCATTCAAACTTTATTTAATATCGTCCATTGGACATTTTTATGAATAGGCACACATTTCCTTACTAGAATAAGCCAGGGACGCCTTAACCAAGTATATTGATGTCCTGGTGATGGAATAATTAAGGAAGAACACAGAATACTGCAGGAGTTCAAAACACATACGTCCGCTCACTTCCCAACACATGCCGCATCTCTGTTGCAGACGCTCAGCTCACTTCTGCTTCAAATTTGTTCACGTCTGCCAGTCAACCATATCGGCATGACGTCACTTCCTTTATTAGTTAGTGACTCCGTATAAAATAAACAAAAAAGGAGCCCTGTTGAGCTGCCTATTATACCGACATAATCGTTATGAATTTTAATCATAACATGTACTGTATCTGTCACAACGGTGTCGTAATATTTCGTTTCGTTATTGTTGTTGATAATTCATTACTATGTTTGTCTTTCATTTTTTTAAGAACGCACGCTTTTCGGCGCATCTATACATTTGTCTCCCCACATCTTAAAGTTAGCACGTTTCAGCTTAATTTCGTTAAACGTACACGTTCCTATCTTTGCATTTAGGTCACCCATCAAAAGTGTGATTTCTTTACTTCTCCTTTGATCCATTCTATTTTGCAGTCTGGTGTAAAATTCGCTTATTCTTTTTGTAATGTGGAATGACATACGATGATGCTTATCTGTATTTTCTTTCAGGTTATTTTGAATGTTGCTGGAATTATTCTAGGTTCTTTTGCCTCCTGTTCTGTGAGTGCTTTCTGCGCTTCCTTTGATCGGCATTAGAGCTACTCCTTCCCTGTGGTGTGCGCTTTCTTGCTCATGTTCCGAGAACAATCCAGCCGTACTGTATTTAGTTTCTTACTTTACTTTGCCTTTCCACTTGTTTCGCGGTACGATGATGACATTCTTGTAGCCCAGTGTTTCCCAAACTTTTTCGAGCTAATCTTAGCTCCCCCTTACATTTCTATGCATTATGCAATACATTCAAAACTATAACGAGTGGAAGATTAAAAACAACTGCTAATTCAAAACAGTGACTCCTAATTGCTATATTTATTAAATTCTAATATGAAGCTACATATAAGCTTTGTTATTTATTTAAATGTTTTTATACAAAACTTATTAAAATACTAAAATGTTTATTCTACTAACGCTGCTACGCAATATGTAAATAGGATAATGCAGTTAATTACCACATATTCCCTGTATCCTCTTGACAAGTTTCTTGTACCCTTTGGCACGTATAACCCAGGTTGGGAATCTCTACTATAGTATGAGAAACTGGGACGAGCGAAGACAGAGCAGCGATAGGTTAGTATTTTTTCAGGCTTCGTTCTCCTTTTAAGCTCTCACGTCAGGGCCCTGTTTAATCAAAATACTTTTACATGTAAGCGTTATATTAAGTAATATAGTTTAATTTGGCATGTCAAATCATCAAGCACCCCCTTACCACTGAACGCCCACCATCCACCCCATTTTCCCTTATCACCCCCTTGGATCCTCCCAACGCCCCCGCCCACTTTGGGAATCACTGTTGTAGTCCATCAGCACGAAAATATGAATCAACTCAAATGTCAAATTAGCCCTCTCATATGCCTCTGAAACACGGAGAACAACAAACACAACAACCAGTAAGTTACAGACCTTCATAAATGGGCGATTGTGTAAAATACACGGATTGAAATGGCACGACAAAGTCACAAGTTTGGAACTGATGACAAGAACTATCCAAGTTCCAGTGGAACAGGAGATGACAAAAATGCTGACAATGTACAGGACACACATTGAAGAAGCCTGTTGATAGCATTACCAGGCAGTCTTTGTTCTGGAACTTCCAAGATAAGAAAGGTGGAGGTCGATCGAAGATGGGAAGACCTTGACATGATGACTCTCGGTAGGAAGACGTTGCGTGAGTTTGTTGAAGGCCTGTGTTCGTTTGGCAGCTGAATGTTAACGAATGAATTAATGAATACATTAATCTGTTCAGTAAAGGTACGTCTCATTACTATGTCTCTTGTTTTTTTTTAAACCCTTGTGTATGCTTTACTCATAATTTATGCCTTTATGTTTTGATTTCATTCCATTTTTTTCTGGTCGGACAAGTTTGATGAAATGCATTTTTAGTCTTAGGGTTCAACTAATGTTAACTTTTTTGTGTTCGATGTTAAACTTCTCTGTTGTTTTCCCCCAGCTGTACCACACTAAAAGGTACACACTACCACGTGTTTTAGTTTGGGGTTAATGACTTCACCATCACGTCATATCACGTTATACTAGGTTAATACGAGTAAGGCACCCACCAAAGGATGGCGGTAAATAATTATGTTGTACTCTTCCTGCTGCACGTCCTGATGACGGCATTAAATTCTCCTTTGGTTATTTCATTTATTTCCATTTTGCTTCAGAAGTACGGTAACAGTGGCACTAGAGCATGAAAAATTCATCTATGATGAGCAAAGAGGAATCACTGGCTAAATATATAAATGTATAATGGACACACTTATATATACTTACCCGACTTCCTTAATATCAATGGAGAAAGTTCCAGAAATATAAGTGTCTGTCTGTGACCAGAGTCAAGGCCTGGATGATGTCAGAGACAAGACAAAAGAGTCTGCGAGAGATCTGAGGTGATAGATGAGAGTGTCTGTCTGTGACCGGAGCCAAGGTCTGGGTGATGTCAGAGACAAGACAAAAGAGTCTGAGAGAGATCTGAGGTGATAGATGAGAGATTCTGTTGATGGTGGATGATGTGACTTATAGTTATCGAGGGTGAGAACATAACATGACTCCCCCTCGCCACTCAGTGACCTTTTGTTCAACTACTGTCACACTGCCTCCTGCTCAATTAAGAGGTAAGGGTCTTTATACACTAAAGTGTATCCACCCACACCAATACAGTACAATAGTACAGATCCAGTGAGGAAAGTAAAAGAAATCTGATCCTAATATTTATATTTATATTTATTGAAACAACACCTAAGTAGCTGCTCGAAAAAAAAAGAATAACATAAATATCAATCACGGCATAAAATACATATGGAATAAAATTACAACGTAGGTCTCTAAGAACGAGACACCAAAATTATAAATACTGCAGAGACCGGTAGTATACAAAAATATGGGCTACTGCAGGAAAAACCAAACAAAGGTTACCCGCTCCCTCAAGTATGGGGTTGTACTTTAAATCTAATAATCAGTGGTTGGAAAAGAACATTGAATACACACCAGTCCCAGTTATGCCTACACACTAAGCGTGCTGACTTGTCCCTGTCAGCGACTTTGCTCACGAACTATACTAACCAGTCTAGTACAGTTTCAGAAAAATCTACCCTAATTTAGAGTGCACTCTTTTCCCCAACTCCCTCTTCGTTGGCACGCGTGTTTTACTCTACAGGGATCACTGCTGGCCACTGAAGATATGGTGCCCTCTCTTCTCCAGTGTAATGGCTAACAAATCCTTGGAAGAAATGCACCCAGCTGTAAATCCGGGCAGTTGCGGGGTGAAACACTCAAATAAGTTATATGCTGAAAACTAATCCACATCTGGGTTGGGCCCACTGCTTTGTTGCAGTCCTCAAAGCAAGAATGAACGAGGTGGCTTTATGAACACTGAAGCCACAGGAGCAGGGCGCTCCTCTTGCTAATTAATTTTCTGAAGAAATGCTATTTCCCACTCACGGGAAAACACCGATGACCCGTAATAGGGTGAGGAACTGGACACGCCTATACCTACGTGCAACCCAGCTGTAAATGGGTCGTTGACTGGAGCGACCTTCCCCTGAAGGCAAAGTCTCCACAGAAGGCGAAGTCTGGCCTACGGCTCAGTTGATTGCCGGAGAAGGCTGACGTATGCTGTAATGAAAACATAAACAAACCTCATAACATTTTGCTAAATAAGAATCGTCAAACTTTACAACACAGCACAACAATAAACAAAGACAATTAAATACAGGTAATCAAACTGCCCTTCCCCTTCCGCTGGTGGTCAAGGCATACCTTGGCCGCAGTTCATCTTACTCTCCCCTCCCTACTGTCAGCCCAAACACCGCTCAGTGCTGGTTTGCATAATAACACGCAATCCCGGCGTCTTAACGCTTGGAATAGTTCGGCTTGTTTATAAAACGGCTCGCCCCTCCCGTTTGCTCTATCTGCGACCTTAAAATCAGTCAGGTCAGCTAGCTACATAGTTTGCAAGGCCATCTACCTTGTCGCATAGGCGTTCGACAATTTAATAATTATATATAACAACCATAGAAATATTATACATGAATTTTAAACAATTAATGTACCGATGCTTACAAATTATCAAATTACATGGTGTGGAAAAGAATTATATTTACACAAGTCCGCCACTGCGGTCAAAAAAATTACATTTATTCAGGTTAACCTGATTGTGGGTAAACAATTTCCTGAGTTATCCATAGATCAGGGGACTCTGTTTATACTTTTCATGCCCTACATCCGGCATAATGTAACATAACCATGAGGTTCTTATCATATAAATGGGAGCACCCTCCCCAAACCAACTGGCTATAGCTTAGGTGGCGCGTTAAATGATTGCATTAATTACCTCACTAGTAAAAATCCTTTACGAACAAAGGTCAGAATATCCCACTTAACTCACAAGCGGGCAGACTGTCTTATGTTGCTATTTCCCTGGCAAGAATTTCCAAGACTGAAGCAATTTACAGACAGACAAGGACCTCTTTTATACTACCATCTTCGGTCGCAGGTGTTCCCCCAGGCTTGAACACGTGCACAGAACAACAAAGACACGTAATCCTGGACCAGTACTTTCTCCAACAGACGCAAGTACAGTACCAACAGATTTTGCGTAACGGGTTGACGGCCGTCTTCGCAGAAATCGAAACCAAGGACACCTGCGCACCACGTGCCTCTAGACCCATCGTAAGACTAACGCAATAGGAGCTCTAGGAAACATGAAAACGTTGACCGTCTCCGTTTGTCAAAGACCCAGACACGAATGACCGCCCAAGTTTCTACGTAGCGTGATGTCATTCAACAGGACTACTGAGACAGGTCTCCTGGAAGAACTTGCACTCAAAAGACCAAGCCGCCTCCACAGAAATGCAAGAGGGGTACTCACGTGGACAGTGAATCGGTGTTTCAAAAGAAAGCAGAAAAATTGTCTCCCGCTGGTCCGATGCCATGTGCACTTACGCATCCCTTACGTCACTTGTTGTTGGCCCAATGATCACGAAATCAAAGAACAAAACCACTCTGCATGGTGGGTGTCTGACCGAGTAGTAATGGGGGTTACTGCCCCGTAGAACCACATGAAAAGAACGAAATACAGAGAACCAGTGACTCTAGAAAAAAACTTAGGAGGAAAAAAAGAGAAGGGGCGGGTTGGAAAATGGGAAGTAAAAGCCATTTCGCCACAATTAGTATTGTTAATGAGTTTTACAAAACAACGACAAACGTGATGTTTTAACCTAATTAGAGGTTACATTCGCCCTGCAGAATGTTCGACACTATTATAATGTCTAGTGGCATGACAGTTTCATTCTTTTTATAATCCTGTTTTTGTTCTTATAAACTTTCGATGTTGGTCAGCTCTACTATAACAGAAGTTAAGTTTTTTTTTTTTTTTTAACTGTTTCTTTCCTTTAGTAACCTGCTCCTTTTCTAACATTCCTTCAGTCAGCCAGCCTGTGGCTATTGTCTACCTTTAATGTTTACGCCTCTCTTGGTACACATGTCACTGACGTTGTCTTTCGGGTATGACATGAGTGGGTACAGCGCTGGTCTGTCGCGGCAAAGGTGCCCGATTAGATTCACGATATGGACACGCTCCAGTCTACCCGGCTGTAAATGAGGTACCTGGCATAGGGGAGTGAAGTGTTTGAGACTTCACTACACTAGGTCCAGGTTCGAGAGGTAGGGTGACCGGTTCCCTTCCTCGCTGCCTTTGCCTACCCTAACTCAAGAGCAGAGTAAGGTACCCAATTACAGCTTGGTAGACTGGAGCATAATGCCACGGTGTTTCGAACCCGGCACCTTTGCCGCGTGAGGCCAGCACTCTAACCACTCTGCCAAACCGACGCTCAACTATCTGTGTATATAACTGTCTGTTAACTAATATAGTGTCCCGTCTTTGGATTAGTGTTACTAGCGAGTAAGTCATCTAACGAGAAATTAATAGTCTAGTAGAGTTGTTAAAGAATTTGTCACGCGATCAATTTGCAGTGTGATGCACCAGCAGGAACCAGTGGCTAGTAAAATGTCACATTTAACCAAAATAGGTTAATTTAAGTGCTATGCTGTAGGGGTGTAAGCTCAGCACTGGAATTTAAAATAATTTTCAAATATAATTTTTTTTTAAAAACTTATACATTGATTGTCATTCATACACGCACTGGACATCTGACACTTCGATATACAATGCGATCCATGCAGCGGACTACCATCGTAATTAATCGGACGATTGCACTTATTCCCTTGGCTACCAACAAATCGTATACATCAAGGTCCTCCGATATCTTCTTCTTCTTCTTCGTTCGTCCTGAAAAGGACGGTGGTACCTCCGATATAAATAACGCTTAACTAAATACGCATTTTTATAAAGTCTTGCTTTTGTGTCGCGCACACTGGTCATCGGATAGTAAAACACTAGTCGTGATACCCGGCGTTGCCCAGAAGGGGGAGAAGAGGAACTAAACTTTTAATACGGTTTTCCTCCAGTTAAAAAATAGACATAATAATTGGCTACATAGTTCTGTATTCTTTATCAATGCATAGTCAGAGATGTCCATAATTAGGATTGATTAACATTGTTACTGAACACCTCAGTATACACAGTGTTGCGCTCTTTCCAGTAGGAGCATAAACATAGCAGCTCCAGAACTCTTGCTTATGTTGCAAACGCTTGGATAATATAACATTGATATGTCACACTCAATAAAGATGCCATCTCCTTTTTCGCTGTGTTGAGCATGGAACCACAATGCCGCTAGCCCGCTCGCAAAATACTTGCATTAGAGAATATGCAGTTTCTGTTACAATTTGTTTTACGTGGTAAGTTTGCCAACACCACGCACGATCTCACATTTATTCATCCATCAAGATTGATCCGATATCCCAGTTTACATTAAGCATTCTACTCTGATGAGACGAAGAATAGTGCTACTGTTCCCACATGCCTGTCGTAAGAGGTGTGGGATTGTGGCAGGGTTGGTAACCTCATTATGTAAAACATATTGCTATAGAAACCACCACTGCAATAGCACAATGCTATCACATTATAGGATTTCTGTTAAAACAGCGACATTTTTGGCTCCATTGTCCATAATGAGCAAAAAAGGGCTCTTGTAGTTCCTGGTAAAGTAGTTACTTTTAGTACTGGCCGACAACTGCAGTCTGTAAGGAAAATTACTGCCTTGGGAACGTTTCTCAAGGATTTGTTGATAGTAATAAATATTTAATCTTCTGACCTCCAGGAAGTGCAGACTCTTGCTGTGAGATAAATCTGAGACAGATCGCCAACTTTATTGGAAAAATATGTGTTTATGTGAGAGCGAACAAAGGAGTTTCTGTGCTGTTGCTGCTTCTTCTTCTTCTTCTTTGTCTTCTTTCTTTCTCTCTTTCTCTTTCTTTCTCTCTCTCTCTTTCTCTCTCTTTTTCTTTCTTTTCAGTCCTGGTGTAGAAGCTTTATTACTTCTGATTGACCAGGTTGCCTAACCGTACCTGAATTTATTAGGCTATAAATTGTGCCTTGAAATACAAGGACATTATAGTGCGTGCGTGTTCTTGCTTCACAACATATGTCAGTCCTCCTGAATTATTTTCTCTCGTTACCAGAGTTAACACACCCTTCCACCCCCCCACCCGTGCGCGGGGCCCGATTGGGTTAAATTTGCTTAATCGGTATAAGGACTGCGCTGACTTTTTTATTACCTTTATAATATTGCATGCCTTTAAATTAGTACAAGTGAGGATGAATGGACACAGTATAAAAGATGAGAGAGAAGAAGGGCAAAATGTTAGACGGGCCTGCTCTTTCAGTTCTCAACCCTTTTAAAAAAAAAAAAAGTCAGCCCGTCCGTCTGTTCATTCTCGATTACTTGATATTTATTTGCGTCGGACATTTTATCTACTTCTCCCATCTACTTTTCACGTTCCTAACGAATAATGCTTGTAGACATCTCGTGTAAAAAAAAAAAAAAAAGTCGTGCAACGGCGGGAGAAGGGTATTTACAACAATATCGATCTGTTGATAGAAATACAGACGAGGATTGGTCGTTCACTCTGACATTATAATCAGTACCGTTACCAGTACGAAGTGCTGCTGTCTCTTAGCTATGTTTTATTTTTAAACTCTGTCGGCTAAATTAACTCCTAGACGGCAGTGGATTTGTAGGGGCGTGTGCGTTGATTGTTGTTATGGAGCGTTAATACTTCCTTTTAGCTGTCTGCAACAGTTATCTTTATTTTATATGCATCTTTAGGCTATCTATCTATCTATCTATCTATCTATCTATCTATCTATCTATCTATCTGTCTGTCTGTCTGTCTGTCTGTCTATCTAGATATCATATATATATATATATATATAAACACAATTATCATCACAGATATTATCATCACAGCTATCATAATCACTATCACAGTTATCACCATCATTAGTTATCACAGTTATCATCATTATCACAGTTATCATCATTATCACAGTTATCATCATTATCACAGTTATCATCATCATCATCACAGTTATCATCATTATCATAGTTATCATCATTATCACAGTTATCATCATTATCACAGTTATCACCATCATCAGTTATCATTATCACAGTTATCATCATTATCACAGTTATCATCATCATCATCACAGTTATCATCATTATCACAGTTATCATTATCACAGTTATCATCATTATCACAGTTAATCACCATCATCAGTTATTATTATCACAGTTATCATCATCATCACATTTATCATCATTATCACAGTTATCCTCATTATCACAGTTATCATCATTATCACAGTTATCATCACAGTTATCATCATCATCGTCGTATCCAGTTTAGCTCCTTCTAGAGCATGGGTCTAGCACTGCAAATGGCCGCCTTGAGGACGCCTTATAGCACATGCTCTTACAGCCATGCTGTCTTTATCAACTTGTTTTACAAGAAGAGATTGATAATGGCCGCCATGAGGAAACCTTATAGCACATGCTCTTACAGCCATGCTGTCTTTATCTTGTTTTACAAGGTGATATTGATAATGGCCGCCTTGAGGAAGCCTTATAGCACATGCTCTTACGGCCATGTCGGCGTCTGTGGCCTAATGGATATGAACGCAGTTTCATAATCCAGATATACCAGGTTCGAAACCTGCTGCATGCGGTTTTGTAGCAGATCGCTTTGTGTGGATTTTTAACAATGGTATAAGCGCCGTACCGTTCAGAAAGCAATAGCAAACTACTGAATGAAAAAAATTGCTTAGAAAAATCACAAACAGCCAATAAAAGCTGGGGTTGATTGCCACGTCCTGTAAAGGATAAGCAACTAACTTACAGCCATGCTGTCTTTATCAACTTGTTTTACAAGATGAGATTGATAATGGCCTCCTTGAGGAAGCCTACGTTATTGCACATGATGTACCGTCTTTCTTTCTTTATCAATTTGTGTTACAAGATGAGGTTGCCAGTCCTATGGTCAGCCTCGTTTTAGTCTTTATCTTTTATTGTACGAGGGGCGTTCAGAAAGTAATGCACCACATTGTTTTCCTCAGCTAATAATGAAGATAGAAGCATGAAATTTTGCACACTTCAAATATGGCATGTGCCAATTGTGTGCACTAAATTGCACCGCAACCGGCCAAATAATACGGCTGCCCTAAACCGTTGAAATGGAGCGTGTTAGCAACTTGCGTTATAAACAGCGAATTGTGATATAATTTCTCGTTGCAGAGAAGGAAACCGTTGTGAATATTCACAAGCGTCTATGTAATGTGTATGGAAGGTTTGCAGTCGACAGGAGTACAGTCAGACGCTGGGTTCAAAGAATCAGGAAGTGGAGATACGGAGCTGCTTGATCGGCCGCACTGTGAACGTCCTGCCACAGCCACCAACGCAGAAATGTTGAAATGCGCTGAGGGCATTATTCTTACTGATAGGCGAATCACTACTCAACAATTGGCCTTACAGCTGTCAGTCAGCATTGGTAGTGCAAATGCAGTTATACAAACTCTCGGATTTTCTAAGGTTTGCGCAAGATGGGTTCCTTGAAGTCTCACAAATGACCACCGATTGCAAAGGAAAGCAATTTCTTCTGAATTGTTGGAGCGTTTCACGCTGATGGAGAGAACTTTTTGGCTAAGATCGTTACAGGTGACGAAACCTGGGCACATCATTTTGAACCTGAGACAAAAAGACAGTCAGTGGAGTGGCATCATCCGCAGTCACCAAGAAGAAAGAAATTCAAGACAATTCCTTCAGCTGGAAAGGTCATGATCACTGTCTTTTGGGACATTGAAGGTGTGATTCTTGTTGACGTTATGCCAAGAGGAGAGACAATCAATTCGAAAGCTTACATTAAGACATTGAAAAAACTCAATCAACGTTTTCGCAGATTTCGGCCGCACAAGAATCCAGCAGACCTGCTTCTCCTTCACGACAATGCGCGCCCTCACACAAGTCTGGCAACACGGGAAGCAATCACCAAATTGGGTTGGACTGTACTACCCCATCCACCCTATAGTCCCGATTTGGCACCCTCTGATTTTCATCTATTTGGCCCACTTAAAGATGCACTCCGTGGGACAAAGTTTGAAGATGATGAAGGAGTGATTCATGCAGCGAAGAAATGGCTGCATGATCAAGACAAAATCTGGTACGGGCTAGGAATACATGCACTTGTTTCGCGCTGGCATAAAGCCGTACAAGTTGATGGGGATTATGTTGAATAATACCGATGTTTACATGACATATCCATGTATATTGTATAAATTTCATGCTTTTTGAATAAACAGCTCCTGAGAAAAACGATGTGGTGCATTACTTTCTGAACGCCCCTCGTATGTATTAACATCTATTTTTTTTTTCACTGTCAGTTATCATGTCACTGATTCGCTATGCTATCCTCCCTTATCACGTTTGTTATCATCCTGTTCTGTGCAAATACCACTACCTTATCACTCCATCCACGCATTACCCCCTCGCCTCAACCTATCACGGCGGCCCCTCCCCCCCCCCTTTTTAGTTCTGTCTATCACTTTTTGTTTCTATGTACCTTATGTTATCTTTAAAATGTGTTCTCGCTGCATGACTGAGTTAACTCACTGCTTCGTCAACCAATCTCTCCTCAGCTATTAATAACCTCTCTCTCTCTCTCTCTCTCTCTCTCTCTCTCTCACTCACTCCCCCTGTTGTCTCATCCCCCCCTCCCATATCTTCGGTTTGCGTAAACTCTTAGACCTCCGCTCTCCCCCCCCCCCCTCGTCTTCACCATCATTTTCCTATTCGCTCCCTGCGCAGCATGGAGCCACTACTGCAGCTGCCCCCCCCCTTTTTTTTGCGGGAGGCGTGCCGCAAAACATTCATGCGCTCTTGCAGCACTGGTTTATGTATCAATTTGTCTTACATGATAGGTTGTCCGCCTCATGCAAAACTTCATAATGGTCGCCTTGTATGAGATGCCTGAGTGATCAGTAGGCATGTTCTTTCTTTGTCTCATTTTATTTTGTTTTTTACTATTACAGTAGAACTCCATTTATCCGAACCCCATGGGACCGAGCATCGTTCGGATAATCAAATGTTCGGATAATTGGGTTACATGATGTATCGAGTACATGTACACATATTTCTAAAAATAATTAACAATCACAAGGAAAATACACTATAAAACATATTTACTTGTACTGTAATAATAATACCCACACTGTATTAGATCACTGTATCACCAAAATCTTTCATTACACTGCAGTGCATGTTCTACTTGTACAGCATTAATTATTTTTGTTAAGAAAGAGAAATGTTATCAAAATAACATTACAAACGATTCAAAACCAGGCGCAACTTACGTATACATGTACTTGCACAGATGTAGCCCACTATTTAAAATATAGAGGAATCCTCTTTTGCACCAAACTGGATAGTCTCCTTTTGGCTGCTAAGTCCCGCATTCTCTTCAACAGCAGAAGCTGTGTAGGACAGCTGTCATCTTCTTGCTCGTACCAAGCCATCGCTGTTTCTAGTGCTATAAAGGCCTCTTCAGGACTTGGTCGACGTTTTGGGTTTTCTTCATAATCTACAAGTACATCATGTACTTCTGAGGAGTCTTCATCATCGGTCACTACATGTATTTGGTTTTCTTCTTGCACAAAAGACAAAATTTCTTCGTCATTCAAAAACTGAAAACCAGAATCATTATCATCTTCTAGCCACATGTGTGCATCATCTTTGTCACAGTCCGAAAATCCGGGCATTGCTTGAAACAGTTCCACAACTTCATTTATACAATCATCATTTGTGTCCACTGCAGTAGTTTCATTTCCTCCTTTTTTCCCAAGCAATCTATTCCAAGCCTTGTTGAGATTATCTTGTGATAGGGTGGTCCAAGCATCAGCTAACATATAGCAGCAGTCTTTGAGATTAAGCTTTTTGGAAAACGTCACCACACTTTCTTCATCTTCAGCCAACAATAAACGACGCATGACTTCCTTCTTGTACATCTTTTTAAGCTTTGCTATCACACCCTGATCCATTGGTTGAATCAGTGCTGTTACATTGGGAGGCAGAAAAATTACTTTAAAATTTGCATCAACTGCATTCAATGTATCCGTCTCTGGGTAAGATGGTGCATTGTCCAGTAGAAAAATTACTTTTCCAGTTTTCTTTTCTTGTTCTTTCAACCTCTTCACATTTGGGATGAACTGATTTGTATACCAATCAAGAAATATTTCACTATTCATCCAAGCACTCTTCTGTGCTTTGTAGCACAATGGGAGACATGTCACATTCTTTAAACAACGTGGTTTTTTGGCTTTGCCGATCATTAGCACCGGTAAACGATGACTTCCACTGGCATTCGCGGCTACCAAAATTGTTACTCTCTCTTTGCACTTTTTAAACCCAGGGGCAGCTGCTTCGCGCTGAGATGCAAGTGATTTTTGAGGCAATGATTTCCAGTATAAGCCAGTCTCATCGGCATTATACACATCATCTAGTAAATAACCTTCTTCTTCCAAAAAAGCCACGAATGTTTCTTTAAAATTTTCAGCGGCAGTTGCATCGGTAGATAAAGATTCCCCTTGAATCTCCAATTCTCGTATGCCATGACGAGATTTAGAGTTTCTTAACCATCCCTGGCTAGCCTTAAAGTCAGGAGGACCGTCAAATTGATTGTTGAACTGAAGTGCCTTTTCACACAATAGAGAGCCAGAGATAGGTTCCCCTTTGCTTCTTCTTTGCACAAACCATATATACAAAGCCTCTTCCAATTTCAAATCATTCGCATTTCTCATGGTTTTATGTTTCTTCGACCCATTTTCACTATCCAATTTCGATGCAAAACTCATAATTTTATCCTTGTTACTTTTGATGTCAGAGACGGTAGCTTTCCCAACATTGAAAATCCTCGCAAATGAAGACACAGTTTCACCTTTTCCTAGTCTCTTGATAATTTCTGTTTTCGTTTCAATTGACAAAACATTGCGGTTCCTTTTATATGCTTTAGGCCTACTGGAAGATGCCAGATCGCACAGAAAAATACGTGTACACCAAAAGTATTCTGCTGTAGTAGCAGACACAATTATTTTAAGTTGAACTGTCTGTTTAGCCAGTGTACTGCCTAGAACGCACACGTACACTGGATTGGTAAACCAGATATTAACTGACTTTATGATCTAACTGACTTCCTGTACATAAGCGATCGTCCATTAGCCCATGTCATTGTCTACAAATTGTTCGCACACATTTGAAGCTTGCCGCATCAAAAGATTCAGAACTGTAGTCTAACGTGACTGGTGGCGCCTGATTTTTTTTTTTTCTGGAAAAAGTGTTCGGATAATTGGATGTTCGGATAATTGGGGTTCGGATAAATGGAGTTCTACTGTACTTGCGTTTATAAGATATAACATCCTAGTAAGACAGGTTTATATCTCTTACATGTATCTTAGTTACTCCCCTTCCCCCCCCCCTTCTCCCCTTACTATATTTCAAAACTTGTAATTGTACTGCAGGTACAACCTTCATCAGAGGACTCTGCGCACTGTCAGTCGCTGTGAAACGCCACGGTTCTCATTAATTATGCATTTTTCCCCCCTTCTGGTATCTCGCGAAAATGTCGGCACTCTAGGCTCGTGCGTCTGTCTCGGGAGTTGGCTTCCCTTGTTCTCGCGTTCAGTCGGAGATATTTGATGGAACTAGCAAGGCTCACTCGTGTTGCCGTGAGCAGATGAGTTCTAGGCTTAACCGAACAGCAGCTGCATAGGCTGAAGCTGCTGGCGAGAGCAAGGAGACAAAGGCCAGTGTGACAGTGCTCAAGTCTACCATACAAGTACTTTTGAGCACATGTGCTAAACTCGCGGGAGAAGCTATAATGTTTGTAGAGTGAGTGTTACCAGGTCTGTGAAATGATAAGTGGTGATAAGTGTCACGACATAGACAAGATTGAGCTTTTAGAGCTGGATGGAGCAGAGGGTCAACTTAAAAACAAACATATAAATTAACTAGGTTGATCTGTGATAGAGGGAGATGGAGACCGAAATAAACACGGGGAAAGAAACGAGACAGATTAAAGGGATAAAGAAGACACGGAAAGACATTGACTGAGATGACACAGAACAACAGGAAGACTTGGCTTGAATTTGTTGCAAGATGTGCTCCGTTGAGTGCCGATTGGTTATGAAGATGATGATAGCTTGTAGATCGAGAAGAGATGGTCTGTCTTTCAATACCGACTGAATGACTAGTATCCGTGCTTTTAACTATGAAGTCCAAATGCATCCTGCAGTGCGTACTGTGGCTCCAAGTTCTGTTGCATCATTCTGAAATTTTATTATAGGAAAAAAGTGTTCGCATGTGAATTTTTGGTTCATTAATAAGAGTTCAACTCGCTCTCATTGTAAGTCGTGCATGGAATTTCTGGAACATGAGCAGCGTAGAAAGGCGGAGGTGGACATTGTGTAAAAAATAAAAGAGTGAACATGAACACTAGTATTAAGAAAAAAAATCTTTTTTTTAGAAAGGCCCAAAGAGCGTAATCGAGGCCCTTGATAGTCCATATTCTGGAAAGAGAAAATCCGTTCGAGTGGTTAAGCGGTTAGAGCGCTTTCGCATTTGTTCCGGGATCGAAACATTGTAGCGTCACGCTTCAGTCTACCCAGGTGTAAATGGGTGTCGTGAGAAATTCTAATCCACATATATAAATTAAAAGTAAATGTAAAGCCTAACAAATAAATTCTATAAAAGGAAGAAGAATGGTAAAGAACAGTGCTGTCACAATGACAGTACTCGAAATCCCCTTTGTTTTATGCTTCGTCTGCAAATTGTAACGTTTCCACGTTAAATATAAGCCACTGCATAAATACAAGCGTTTCCACAACACATTAAAACGGGTATTGCATTTCTAAGAAAAACATTGAGAGGCACACTGCGTAATGACCTAAATTAATCCTAACATTAATTATACTACGTTACCAAAACGAACGAACAGATGGACTCAGATAGAAAGAAGGGAGGGCTGAAGGCAGCAACACAAGCAACACTAAACACGCGTCTCGCTATATTAATGCCACCCCTAACACGCGTGTAAGGCCACATGCACTAACTTTATTTCAGACGGACAGTGATAAAAACACTACCCTTCCCAGAGTTAGGTTTTAAAACCTGAAAAAACGCTTATTGGGGAAACCTGACATTCTACTGTTTTATGTCCGAAATCCTGACATTAGTCTGACAGTACAGCAGGACAGGTGGCGGTTCTAACATAAAAAATAAAAAACAACTACACGACTATCCTAGAAAATACATATTTTGAACGTAGCCACTTAGCTCCATTAAACTTATATATTTGGATTCCTTAAGACTTGCTAACAAAGAATATGTTAAGTGTTACGCAAATAGTCCAGGAATTAATAAATTATAGGCAAAAGAAAATAGTGAGGGTGTCAGACAGCCCCAAAACATCAGAATCGCTCAGTGAAAGAATTTTAAACCACCATTGTACGGAAATAGGCCACAAGTTACATTTGAATTGATTGGATGGAATGATATGTAAGGCTAAACACGATTAGTCGGACTATAAATGCTATCTTTTGTTGTCAAGGGAGATGGAAGTAAGAGTACTTTTTTTCAAACGATTGGGTAGAGATGGCCTGATTGGTTAGGTCGGTTAATATAGTTAATTGATAGCGTTAGTTCGAGACCACTAGTTCAAATAAGCTTGATAAAGCAACAGTGCGTTGAAGCCAGCTCATATTTTTGCTAAATAAAAGCCTGGAACATAAGCAGATGGGAATTTGTGCCAGTATTTGTGCCAGAATTCATTGCTAGTCAACGTATCTGTGTTTATTTCCATGAATTGTGGGACTGTGGTCCTAGTATTGAAGCCGCACCTGGTCTGAGCGTTTGCTGAATCCAGAGGCTGACAGCATACTCTTGGGTCCCTATAGTAACCAGTGAGGTGTCTTCAGAAACAGTGAATAGTCGAAGAGAGGAGTCCTTGCCTGCCGCCATCACGAAAGTTAAGCCCACTGTGGTCAAAAGAGCTCAACACTATGTACCCCTCGTAAATGACACTAACTTAATTAAAGAGGGGCAATTAATTGTTTTAATGTTCGGAACTGAGACCATCTCCAATACTAGTTCCAAACATACACAAGCACATGCAGTCATGATGTCTAATAAGAATCTATCTTGAAGAACAAAACCAGTATTACCTCATATTACCACATCACAACTCACACACATAGAATACTAATATTGTATGTCAATGCAAAGACCACATTTATATATGTCTACATAATATTTGAAATTACATGTTATTATATTGCCTGGTTCACTGTGTAGTTGAATCAGGATCACTATTGTAGAGAAAATCAATACATATGTACATATCTGAAATTTATCATTGAATCTTTTAAGATAGTCTTCTAGAGTGTTGACTGTTTGTGAGTGTCACAGTATTGTCAAGTGTGGTGGAATAATTAAATTGTTTATCTGTTGTTGTTGTGGTGACTTACACTTCATCATTTGCATAACCCTAGACATATAACGTTGCCAACACAATATTCCAGAATAATTCTGACTGAGATATAAATATGTGGCAGTAAGTAAGGTTATCTGTAAAACACTACACATATTAGATACAGATACCTTCACAGCTGATCTCAGTCAGTACACTAAGTCCCTATAAGTATTTATATCATCCCACTTTACCACAATGGGAACCTAGCTGCCCTTGAGCTAGGGAAGCGAAAGGCAGAGGCGAAGGAAAACTGATCACTCGATCTCACAAAGCTGGACCTAGAATAGCTATCTCTCCAACACTTCACTCCCCTACGTAATTATCTGCTATGGGACTACCTTTTAGCTATGTTTAAAGAGAACCTCTAGTTGTTCCATATTTCAATAGGCGCATTAATTGTAAACCTCGCACACAGCAGACGTCATTACCTCTTTTTTTTCCCCCCTTCCTCACAATGAGTGGTTATCTTTCATTGAATAAAATAGGCGCCTGTTTTGTGTGGGACTCGAGAACAACTCCTTATATTGATGCACAATAGCTGTACCCGCAACTGAGTGATTGGGCGCACGTGTGTGTATGTTTGTGTATTTTTCTGAATACTGCCTGTTTGTCTCACCAACTTATTATTTCCCCCCCCCCCCTCACCCTGCGGCGGCCCCTAGAGGACGTCGTAGCCAAATCTTCTTTTCTTCTCCTTTTAGTGGGAATAATTTGACAATCATGGTACTTGTTACCTGGTTGTGTGTTTGTTCTTGATTCATGGTTGTGTCCTAAAATATGCCCTAAGAGCATCGTGACACTCTTTGTCTAACACACACACACACACGCACACACACAAAGAAAGCGTGTCAGATATATGGAGGATTAGATGTGAAATAAGATGGCAGCAGAGGATGATAATTAACATATTGAGATATCGAGAGACAGATAGGCAGACCGGCCGACCTAGACTGGTGACGTATGACACGGGTGGTCCAAGAGTATAAAATAGAGAGACTTACTAAAGACAGACTTGTCCAAGAGGAGGAGTTAGTCTGAAACATTCAGGCTGGTCTAAGTAGGGGGGGGGGGTGTTTAAAACATGCAAGTGGTCCAAGAGAGAGCTCGTATTTAAAAAATAAGAGAGGCTTTCTAAAGACAGACTTGTCTAAGAGAAGGAGATAGTGTGAAACATTCAGGCTGGTCTAAGAGGAGGGTTTAGACTAAAACATACAAGTGGTCCAAGAGAGAGCTCGTATTAAAAAAATAAGAGAGGCTTTCTAAAGACAGAAGTGATCGAGGACAGGGAGATAGTTTAAAAACATACAGGGTGTCCTATGACAGGGAGGTAAGTCTAAAACATTAAGGCCTGTTTACATGGAAGGTGAAGATTATCGCTAAGGGAAAAACATCCCTATCCATATGTTTTGAGAGATGAGAAGAAGACGATGGCGAAGGATAGGACACACACTAAGGAAACCTGTTGATAGCATTACATGGCAGTCCTTGTTCTGGAACCCCGAGGGCAAGAGAGGCAGAGGTAGACCGAGAAGCACATGGAGAATAGAGCTGGAAACAGAGGTGAAAATGATGAGGAGAACGTGGAAAGAACTTGAGATGATGGCACGTGACAGGAGGACTTGGCATGTGTTTGTTGAAGGCCTTTGCTCCTTTGGGAGTGGAGGGTTATGATGATGATGATATGTTTTGAAAATAGTGCGGGGGAGGGGGGAGTCAATGTACATGCCATCGGAGAAGACAAATAAATAAAACAGGGTGGTTGAAAGAGTTGACACTGTGTGTAGTAATGACGCAAATCTAATCGGATGTCCCATGGTCGGGGAGAGAAAGGGAAAACTATTCGGCGCGAAACACGATTACGGTACAATAGGAACGATTCATTTTACCCCTTATACAGTTATGTTATTGTAGATTCTGTTTGTATTACGTTTGGACGCTCGCGGGCGTGCACGCACACACACGCAAGAGCGGCAGAAAACCATAGACAGAAATTACCTTTACAGTTGTGAGAAGTTAATGTGATTGCATTTACAACAGGCCCCTAGTCTTTAAATTTTGCATTTATTTACGTTTTTTTCAGGGAAGGATTACGGTGGGATTTTTATCTTATTCGTTTTTTTTTTATTTCTCTTTGTTTAATAATCGAGTTTGGATTTTTTGTGTAGATTAAGAATTACGGTTGCTAGGAGAGATGGTAGTTTTAACTTTTAGACTGGCACCAGCGCGGTTTTTTTCATTTAGATAATTCGTTCATGGAAGATTTTCCAGTGTAACATAATGGCAGAGCATTTTCGGTTCTTCTCAGTGAGCGCGCTATAATTTTTAGTAAGGGTGAAATCAGATGGGGGTAGAGGGGGAGTTTTAAGCGCGTGGAAACAGGTCAGCAACGGAAATTTTCCGCTTGACCGTAAGTTCTAAATTTAGAAATGACCGTGGGCGATTCCTGGCACGTTGGTTGGTTCATAGATCGACCCGCTTAAGAACAAAGCCTAGCTATGACTCACGCGTAGCGTGGTTTGGGGTAATAAATAAGCGGGGTTCCCTGGCAGAAGGGGGAGATTTTTTTTGAACTTCTACGCCTTGGAAAAGAACTGTCTGTATTTATATACAGAGCCGTCTGCTCTTTCGAGAGAAATTCGTGCTGGTAAATATGAAGTTAATTAAGCTTTAATAGTTTATAAGATTTTTGCAGAGTTGTTTCTAGGAGGTAAAGTTAATTCATAGAAGTAGAGCCATCAATGCTATAATTTTAATTGACTATAACTGACAGCGCAATTAGGTATTTTGTGAAAAGGTAGTAGGGAATTTTGATAGTTTCCGCAGAGTAGCTGTTTGTAGGAATTGGAATATTACTGTTATTTGTCAGAAGACGGGGGATCTAATTTTTCCTGGATTTGTGATTTTAAATGGTGCAGCGTAAAACACGCTCGCGGAATTAAATTAATTTTAGTTCATAACGGACATGCCATGAGTTACCCTCTTATCTAAATTATTATCAGAGTGCATTCATTCTTTTTATGAGATAATGAAAGCTTAAAGATGGTAGATGTTAAATACTATAATTTTGAGACACGATGCACGTAATTTCATTGTGATTTTCAAGGATTTGGAGAGGGGTACCTAAGCACGTGCTGCGTGTCCTTTTTTTTAAGTGGGGTGAATCTGATAACGGAAGGAGAGGGGAGATAACTAGGCATGCATTGTAAAATAGGATTTCAGTTCCTTTAGAAATGTTAATGTACATTGTTATCAGAATCGGGTGTAAATAATATTCCCGACACGTGGGTGTAGATTTCTCAATATTTGAGTTATAATATTAGCGAATAATACGCTAGGGTTTTGGTGTGTATTTAATTGTTCAAGTGTGTGTAAATTACCAGTGGACTAATTTGTGTAACGCTGTGGTAATAGAACGAGTGGCTTTAAATGTTAGAGCATGGGAAATTGTGTATTTTTCTCTGTGTGGGTAAAACCTACATTTTGAAGTCAGCAGTTACGGGTCTAGTTGGGATTTTTAATTAGTCCCTTATTTAATAGACATATGATTATACTGATGAATTCATGGAGACGGGAGATTATTGTCTCGGGTGAAGTCTATTGTATTTGGGTAGCCAGGTAAACACATCGATCATTGTTAAATAGTAGGGCCAGGAATTTACTGGCAACAGGTTCATTCAGTGGTTAGAATGTTGTGACGGGCTAACCTAAGCTGAGTCTGGAGATTAGAGTGTCGATAGGACAGTATTTGAGGGAAAGTGGGGGTAGGCATGGTTACTAATCGCTGAAGCGATACTAGAGCATGGGAGCTGTATGGAAGATTTGAAAACTTAAGTGTTCGAGATTTGAAAAACTTAAGTGTTAGAGATTTGAGACTTAAGTGGTTGAAGAGTTGGGATTTAAGTGTTGAAGAGTGAGAGTTAAGGGAGTTAAGTGTTAAGGATATGGGAAATTTGTTGTGCGATATATATTTGTTATTGTTTTGTCCACAGCAGATATTTTCCAGGCGTGGCAGCGAGGGCTACAGTAGTCCTACAGCTGGCTAGAAGTTCGCCGGTCTTCTCAGGAGAAGAAGAGTCGGCAGAGCCAGGAAAGAAAGTGGAGTAGTGACAAGGGGTTCACTGGTGCAAACGTTTTGTACCCAAGAGAGCAAGGAGCTGGAAGCACAGACTTCTTCAGCAAGAACAAGAGGTTCTTAATAAAATTCGGAGCTATTCACGCTCAGATAAAGCACACACTGAACCTAGGCGCAGGGCCTAGAGGCGTCGTGATTGGTCGGTCATAATAACACCGACGGCCCAGACCCAAGAGATGGGTAACGGGGCCTGTGATTTTTCCAGAATCGTCATTTGGTAGTGCAGAAGAGTCCAAGTCGAGAAACCAGAATGCCAATTCAAGTTAGCAGCTACAACGGCAGTCAGAGGAAAGAGGGTAAAAATACCTCTGAGCTGCAATAGAGGGAGAGAAGGAGAGTAGTGGAGGAGTCGCTTTTCTGTAGGAACTAGGAGTGTCAGACAGACACTGAACATAACAGTAGAACTCAGCAAGTCATCTGTAAGTTGTGTCGGAGATGATAAAAGGGTTCTGGTCGTGGACTTTGTGATAGTCAGAGAATATTTAGCCTAGAGTGGAGCAGCGGCGGAGGCACGTCATTTGTGTAGAAACACGTCTGCAGACAGACGGACAGTAGGAGTTAGGGTGTGTTTACCCGATATCAGGTTGATTAGGAGAAAGACGGATCTGGTGTTAGAGATCCTCCTTCACATGTTGTTGTATTACTTACCTTTCTTCCTTACAGGTTGAGGGGAGGGCGACTGTGGGGTTACCTTGCCTAATCACTTGAAATTAATTGTTATGTTCTTTCCAGGTGTATGAACACGCATGTTTATTCTATTTTTGTAGTATGTTATATGAATTTTTTTGTGTGGTGTAAATAAAATCCATTGTAAATTTCCGGCTGGATCAGTCACTTACTTCAACCTATATATTGTCTGTAAGTGGTGTCTGTGGTGTTAAGTAATTAAACCTTATCCCAGTTTTGGTAGCTAGAGGTAGTGAGGTTATCGCAAAACATTACGTCACTTAGTGGCAAGGGAGAGTCAATTTCGGTTCTCGACCCTTGACGCCAATAGCCTCATCTCCCACAGTCACTGTTATTTTCTTCTGAAATCTATCTTCTTAGTCTTTCTTTCCACTAGGGTCTAGTCTATTTAGGTAGACAGCCTCTAGTCCTAAATCCACTTCGTGACAACAGTGAATTAGGTAAACTCAAAACAGCAGCGCAAACATTCAGGCACAACTTGCAAGCAGTAAATTTGTCCCTTTTTTTTCATATTTCTTTGACAAGTGTCAGCATGTTATTTGCAATTCATTCTCCCTTTATTTGCTGCTAAAAGTTTCTTTTTAAGAGACTCCGTGGCTTGTGCTTCTTTGAAAAACGCAGATAATTGACCCGTGTTAAACTCGTGCCAAGACCGCATTCGATTAGAAGGACAAGGAAATTCTCAATTTTAAACACCTTTTTTCTTTCTTTCCCTTCCCGGAAATGTTCTGCTGCATTGTCTGCTTTTGTTGATGACAGCTACAAGCACTCAGGTAGTCATTACACATTTTGCTAGTCATTACAGGTTTCTATACGTCCTGGAGACAAATCTGTTTTCAGCTTTAGTTGTCTCGACCTCAGACCTTTGAAACCCCTTCTTCAGTAATATTCGTTTGTTGTTAAGTTTATTAGAGGCCTCTTCCTTCAAATAAATGCCCTTTTTCTATCTTGCTTAGAAAAGTAGAATATAAGCATGGTATATAGCTTGCTAAGTGAATCGATATTTTTTTTCTCAAGTTTCCTAAGTCGAGATCTTCCAGATTTCTCATCTTTTAAATGTATTGGCAATTAATCTCCCCTTTCGGATCTCGCACTACAAAACCAAAACAAAAAAAAAGCCACGGATGGGTTGGATTCCAAGCGGCAGACTCTCAGCCAGCCTTCATTATATCGCCTGTCTCTCTACGGAAGCTAGGACGAAATCTACTTTCTGTTGGCATGGCCGTTTCCATAGCAAGGAACCGGGCCAGAGTTCTTCTGACTTCCCTCAGAGGTTCATGCCTCAAACTGGCGCTCGACCCCATTCTCATCAATTTGCAAGATGGCACAGAAGAATAACGAGCTCAACTGGCAAGCCAAAGCATTATAGAGAATTTGAGCGAAATGGCGTTTTCCTGTCTCTGGTCAATGTAAAAGAAGTAGGGTATAGTGAAATATGCTATCTGTTCAGTGGAAATTTCTTATCACTGCTTGGGGTTTATGTCTTTATTATTGTAGGTCGTGACATCGCATATATACAGTTTTGCAAGTAGTGCTTTGTGGCTTACCATTGACAATATCCTTATCCTTGACACGTTTCGTCCAAATTATCTACCCATGTATGTAGTATCCAGGAAAATGGTTCTCTCTCTCTCTCTCTCTCTTATTTTATGTCATGTTTATAATTAGATACTGTGAATGTGAGTATGCTATTATTTTACCTGTACAACGTTGAATTCCTTGAAT
This sequence comes from Oreohelix idahoensis, assembly GCA_024509875.1. Taxonomy (NCBI): domain Eukaryota; kingdom Metazoa; phylum Mollusca; class Gastropoda; order Stylommatophora; family Oreohelicidae; genus Oreohelix; species Oreohelix idahoensis. Next base: position 293,304 of record JAMPIV010015622.1, read on the forward strand.
TGATGGGTAAATTGTATGTGAGAATAAATGAAATCAGTATAAAAGACGGGAGAAAGGAAGGGCAGAATGTCAGACGGGCCTGCGTGCCCAATTCTCAACCCTTTGAAAATAAAGTTCGTTCGTTCGTTCGTTCGTTCGTTCGTTCTCTCTCTCTCTCTCTCTCTCTATATATATATATATATATATATATATATATATATATATATATATATATATATATATATATATATATATATATATATCTCCTCCTCTCCATCCATTGTAGTACGTAAGTCCGGTCATCTTGTGTATACATAAAGGATACATCACGAATTAGTAACTGCAGTACTTATTGACAACGTTGAGACCTCCTATTACTGATTTATAAAAGGCCTAACCGTGTCGAAATTTCCCCGGCCTTGTGGAAGAAAGCGTTGAGCCCGGAAAGGCTGCACAATGGAGTATATGACGACTGACATTTCTTGACGTGGGAAATGCAAGATTGTCTTCAGTTCTTCACAGACACACACACATTGTCCTTCTCGCACCCTCGCTTATTATCGTGATTTCATTTTGGCTTGTTGTAATTGTGTCATATATATATATATATATATATATTCATATTCTCCGCTCTCTCTCTCTCTCTCTCTCTATCTCTCTCTCTCTCTCTGTATATATATATATATATATATATATATATATATATATATATATATATATATATATATATCTTTGGGTCTTACTCTCAGTGCATATTTTATATGGCTCCGAGTTTTATCTTCCTTCCCCAACCGAAGTCAAAAAAAAAAAAAAACCCACTGCAGTAACGTTAAAAGCATGCTGGGAACGTGGCCTGCTGTCAAGCATTGTCTGGAGGCCTAGTTTGTTTTAAATGGACCTTGGGTTTTTTTTCTTTTTTTCTGATCTGTTTAAAATAGAATCTTATTTCTTCCCGTATCTGAGCCATGATCAGTGCTTGCTCTCCCAGCGCCATCGAACTTTGCTTGTTGTATTTTTCGTTTGCTTTGTATTTGAAGTACTGATGTCGTTCTGTGTTGTATCTCGAACTACCAGAGTGAAATCGTTCTTTTATTTTTCATAAGGAAGAATAAAACCGGAGAGTGATGAATGCTTCTTCTGAGGGGAAAAAAAGGAAGGGGGGGGGGGGGGTAAACATGGGTAGTGGGATAAATTCGGAGGGGGCAGTGCAGAACGAAAAAAAAAAACGACTTAATTGAGGAGGAGAGGTTAGAAGTTTCTGAAAATAGAACGGAAAAATACATGACTATTATCATGAAGGGTTCCGCAAAGAAAAAGATTCCATAGAAATTAAGATTTTGTGGAGAGCCTTTTCTTTTTTTTTTTAGCTGTCTTGGTCAAAGAAGACGAAATAAAAGACCGTTTTGTTCTTTTCCTCACTGTCATTATAAAACGCACTCAAGAACCTTTGAAATGCATGGATGGAAACGTGGCATTAATTAGAGGAGGAGGCGAAATCTGTGTCCCTCGCACTAAAGAGTTAAAAAGCTGCGAGAGTTGAGTACTGAAGGAAGTCTATTGACCGAACCAACCTCCGAGTCCACACAGCACTCGCGAGTAGCTCCCCTACGGCAGCGCCTCGCATTGTTGCCAGTACATACGCGCTAGTACTCGGAAAATACATCGTGTTTCCTGATGAATTCTAGACAAAGAACATAATAATTCTAGTGCATGAAACTCGGGAATAAGGGGTCACCTCAGTACAGGACACAAAGATCACGTTATCCTTTGATCAAGAGTTAAAGCATTCTTCATTACGATCAGATTATATCAACTGTCGGAGAGATCTCTCAGAAGCCGGACCACCCTACATTGCTGTATTGGAAAGTCAGTACTGCTGACATGCGGGACTTACTTCTTTTCTTTAAGGTCCCTTCCCTTGTTACTTGAATTTACGGTTGTTCACCAGCTTGTATGAAACGTAATCTCACATAGTGCTTGTCTTTTGTGTGTTTGTGATGCCCATTTAAATGTAGGATCTATCGATCTGTTAGAGAAGACCCTCATAGGATTTGAACGCAAACTGCTGAGAAGAATAAAAGGTAAAGGTTACCACATCAGATACTGCCGTAGGAGAGTGAAATACTAGAGACTTCACTTTAATAGGTCAATTTTTAAGAGGTGGGTGTGACCAGTTACTTTCCTAGCTTCTTTTGCTTTCCCTAACTGGGGCACAATACAAAAGATTGCTAAGTGGGGACAGCTTGTTGCGGCCGTACAAGACGCCACCAGGCGTGACGGCCACTGACTGACAACATTCAACGGCTAAGGGTCCAAGAAGGCTGGAGCTTGGCTCTACCAGCTTACGAACCTGGTAACGTTGCCGCCAGAGGCAAGCGCTGTAGTAGCAGTTGTTAAAAACAAACAGACTAAGAAACTTGTAAATCCAAGATGAGAGAAAAATAAAGACATCAGTCACGAGATCTAGTAATGGAAATGGATCGGTCACGTCCTACGCATGAAAATAGATCATCATGGCAAGTAGTAGTCAGGATTCTAACAAGAGAATAAAAGAAAAGAGGAAGTCGGTGTCACATGGTGACAGACATTTGAGAAGTAACTCCAAAATGGGAAGAGCAGTGGGTTTTCTCCAACCTTGTTGAGGGAGACATTGTATGGTAGCGGGATAAGGGTAACGGGATAAGGGTAACGGGATAAGGGTAACGGGATAAGCCTGAGATGGACATCCAGCTTTATAAGAGAGATAGCTGTGGTTATTTTATAGCGAACAAAGAAAAATGAAGACATTTCAAGAACTAACTACAAAATGTAAGAACAACAAAAGAGGAGACATCGAGAGAAGCCTAGGACTGGTTCTTAACAAACAGTATTTGTTTCAGCATTATCTATTTCCATACGGGACACGAATTCTACTACGCTTTTTGGCATGGCAATCACTGTTCAGCGAACACCGGCTAGATAGAAAAAAAAACTGACTAAATGTGCTGGAATATATTGTTTCTGATGGAGGTTGTCTGAAAATCGCTAGTTTGGTATTAAACGAAGTCTCGATACATATGGACTGACCATATGTTGAACCTGGGCCACACACCTGCTGTGAGGGACGTTTGACGACACAGGTTGATAAGAATCAAGAAGGACAGTCTATTCTACATGGGTGATTGTAAAGTCACTTCCTATTTTTAAATTGTTATTTCTTCACGCCTATCTAACTTATTATTTCTTCACGCCTATCTAACTTATTATTTCTTCACGCCTATCTAACTTATTATTTCTTCACTCCTATCTAACTTATATAAATGAAACAAACGTCAAAATAAAGACGGCTTCCATTTTATTAAATAAATTGCTATGTCACATTAACATGACAATTGAACGTGAGATCCGGTTTGATCAGCAAAAGATTTCATAGCCGGGGGGGCAGCGGTTTTTGGCTGCCTCTTGTAACGTTAGTTTATTGACCATGTTAGATTTTTATTTTTGTTTCTGGGAATAACAAATAAATTAAAACTTTTTTTTTTTTTTTTTTTTGAAATGGCAGTTACTGTTTCTTTACAGTCAAAGGCTAAGGAAGGCAACCTGAGATAAATGCCCGTTGAAATCGAATGCACTGGGCCACAGGCCGAAGGAAACAGTGCAACGTGCACCGCTTGATGATGAAACCATTCAACTTGACGTCTGAGAATGTACGAAGGAGTTTCTTGTTTGATATTTTTTTTTTTAGAATATCATCCAATCAATACAAGTGAGGATATCAAATTAGAAAATATATAGTGATTTTTCAGTCGTCCTATAGTATAAGCAGAGATCGAGAGCAAATATATGCTTTCTGGACAAAATAGGTGGCAAACCAGGTAACCTACTGTAAGTTCTTGTTTCACGGGGGAAACAATAGGTTCTTTAATGTACGCGAGCTCTGCGTGAATTGGAAGTTAACGCAACCCTGACTTTTAATAACCTAAATGGAAAAGTCACGAACTACATCCAAGCTGCCAGACATATTCTACCTTTTTAGATGTATTTACAAACCCGCCGTTTGAGTATCCCCCAGAGACTATTTGGTCAGCCTGAATAAATACAAATAAAGTAATTCCTAATAAATAGAAAACAAAAGCTAAAAAGAGCACACACACAAAATGCATAGACTTATAATTTAAATCCATTAATAATAAAAACGTAGCTACGCTGTAAATAACCAAAAAATAGAACCACTTAAACAAAGCTACACTAAATATTGTACCATATTTATAGCCTACAGTTATGTCGAACAAGGTTGGCTGCATAGCAAGCGGGATATCGAAGGCAGATGAAGCTCATCTGATAGTATTCTGCACTTCTTTTTTTTTTTTTTTTTTTTGAGGAAAAAGTGGGATGGGGGAGAGAAGAGAAGAACCATTCCTTTTTTTTAAAAACAAAGTGAACAGGCGAACGTGTAAGGTTGTTTTTATGCGGTACGTCTCGTATTGGATATGCAACCAGACGTAATGTCAGCACTTTCGTCTCTCTCTCTCCCGCTCTCTCTCTCCCGCTCTCTCTCTCTCTTTTCTCTGTGTCTCTCTTTCTTTCAGTGTATGTATAAATTTAACTGGTCATTGCAGATATTCTTGTTGTCCTGTCGTTTATTCTCTCTGTCATTCTCCAGTTGCCATGTATTTGTACCATAGAGGAATTGTCGCCTCTGCATCGACCAATTTCGGTCTCCACCTTAATGATGCAACCTTCACATCATCTGCCATCTCCGCATCGAATGTTGGCAGCAGTAGATCTCCGTCTTATATCCCTTGTCTTGGTGTTACGTTTATACTGCCTGTTTGCTGTACATCTCTTGATGCTGTCTTCCCAATTTTACCACTGTGATACATTTCTCTTTTTTCCCCAAATTTCTGCCTTCAATTATAGTTTTATTATTTTGTTAAGTCGTATGCCTCTCGCAGCAAAGGCATCAGGTTGGAAACACGGTGGCGTCACGCTCCAGTTTACCCAGCTGTAAATGGGTACCTGACTGCTCGAGCTCAGAAGGGCAAGGGCAGCGAGGAAGGGAGTTGGTCACCCCGTCCTGTTTCTCCCGCAAGAGGATTGTTGAAGGTCAAGCTGTCAGTCTCCTACTGTAGTGGACCCGACATTAGTGGAGATTTTCTACTTTTTTTTATGTTAAGCAAAAATATAGTAATATTTGTTCTTATTATTTTCTTGAGTTCCCTTTAACGTCTTTTATTCGTCGTTACTTGTTCTGGTGCCTGTCGCTTTATGATTATTTTTGATATTGGTTTATCTTGTTTCCCAAAATATCGTGGTTTTTTTTTCTGGGAAAATTAATGTCCTGTCCATATTTTTTAAACTTACTGTTTATTCAATCTAAATTTGAAACTCGATATGGCAGATACCTGTGCGTTCCTATCTGTTCTCTCCCCCCCCCCCCCTTTTCTCTCTGTCACACACACTTTTCTCTTTCTCACGCTCTGTCTCTTTTTTCTTTCTCTCTCCCCCTCACCTCTCTCTGGCAGTATTTAAGGGACAGTGCAAACTTTCATTCTCTGTCTCCGTTTTTATGAAATTCATTGCATTCTGTGCAGGCAAGGGAGAAAACCAAAAATGCAACCAATAAAAAAAATTCATTCACACTATCCTCAGTATCTGGTATGTCCACCGTGTGCTTGCAAACAAGCTTGGCAGCGGCTCCGCATGGAACACACAAGTCTCTGAAGGAAATTCCGGGGAACCAAGTCCCATTCACGTGTAAGAGCAGCTTCGAGCTGTTGCAGATTAGCTGGAGAACCTTGCCTGTAGACTCTGCGTCCAAGCTCGTTCCACAGATGTTCTGTAGGGGACATGTCTGGTGATAGGGCAGGCCAATCAATCATCACAACGTTCTGCTGCTGTAGATATTGCTGCGTAATGCATGCGGTGTGCGCACGTGCGTTATCCTGCTGGAGAAGCTGCAAGTCTGGATAATTTGTGAACGCAGGAGCAACCAATGCATCCAGAACCTCATCTCGATATGTCACATCATTAACATTTCCACAGAAGACGTGAAGAGGCAAGCGATGGTGAAAACTGAATCCTCCCCAAATGTGAATACTGCCACCTCCAAATCGGTTGTGCTGACGAACACAGCAATCTGCAAATTGCTCTCCACACCGTCGCCAAATCCGCATACGCCCATCAGCAAAGGATATGTTGAATCTGCTCTCGTCTGTGAATAGGACAGTATTCCACTGCAGTCTAGTCCATCTGACATGTTGCTCTGCCCATTGCAGGCGCTGCTGACGATGTCTGTGAGTCAAGTTTGGCCCAACATTAGGTCGTCTTGCAGTAAGGCCTGTATCTCTGAGTCGTCGTATGACTGTCATTCGAGAGACTTGCCCTCGTCTACCCACTATTGCTCTTGCTGTTTGACTTGCCGGGAGAGAACGATTCCTTAGGTGACTCAGCACAATATGACGATCTTGCGCAGGGGTAGTAACTCGTGGTTGGCCACTCCGAAGTCTATCCCGGGCACTCACTGCCAGTGGTTCCGTAACGTTCATTGAGACGTACAATAGTGCTGTGTTGGCAATTCATCCTTCTGGCAATGGCCCGCGAGCTCATTCCGGTCTCCAACATACCAATGGCTCGTTGGCGGTCGTTTTAGATAGTCGTGGCATTTCAAGCACATGTACTGGGTGTTTTGTCTCAACGGCCTTTTTATACCGAGTATACTGCCACAACGCGTACACATTTTCAGGGTCATAGCTGTTGGGAATCGTGTTGCACGTGTAACTTTCATTGTTTTCATGTAGTCTGTACACAAACCCGTGGGTTGAATCATGCACTTTCCATTCCAGCAGCCATTCGCTCTCTACCTCATGACAAACACGGGGAAAATCCATTCCCACACTTTTTTTCCCCAGCTTCTCCGCATCAGTACGGTATATATAATAGTGGTGCGTTTTTAATGTGCTTCAGTATATATATATATATATATATATCTGACTGATCTGAAGATGTGGCTATCTTTACAGCGTCACTTGTCTTTTATCAGCATATTAGATTCAATGTATTATTACATATTCAGACAATATTACAATATTTGTAGCATACGATGGAAAACTGTGAGATAACAAAGCTCACGAAAATAGAAGTGAAGTTTCATTTTTATTTATTTTTAGAAATTGTTTTGTTTTTACATTATAATGTTTCGAATCCGCAGAGGTTTGATTGTGCGCACTTTGTAACTTGTGACTTAAGACGTGTATATGTGGAGGATTACAGGTATTGGAGACTCAAGTCTCTGCTTGCTTTGTTAGTCGAGAGAAGGTGGCATTAAGGGCATGTCCGGACATAGGTGGAGACGTGTTTTCATTCCTGCTAACGTTTATCATAAATAGTGGAAATAATAAAAATACCACTTCTCTTGATACAAAGGTGTATGCGCACGCGTCATCTGTGACTGCGCGGACACCACATGGAAGGTTTTAGTCTGTGTTTTATGTTTTTGTTTTTATTTCAGTTCAGTCGTTATAATGTAAGGACAATCTTACCCTGGTCGCCTTTCACGTTTGCTAAGTATCAACGGGGATTTTCATTTTCCATATAGGTATGCTTTGAACGCAGAGTACTGAATCGTTAGGACTGAATACTGAAAGCTTTCTTTTATTCTTATATCCTTCACTTCTCTTCCTCTTTGTCGCCATGTCGGATGTAGTGTTTTTATATTTTTGTTTATGTTACTGTGTGTAATCTGTGCTTAATTTCGGCTTCTTCGGAGCAGCAAACCAAAATTACTAAATCTTGAATTGTTAAATCTTGTTGTCCTATTGTTTTGTAGAGTGTACAGTTTTGCTAAGATGTACTCCCCCATTGATTTCTTGCTGTTTATTTGTATTCATGTCGCAGAATCCGTGTATTTTTCTTCCAGTTTCTTATATCATGGATCATTGCTGGAGGTTAACAGAATGTACACATTATTAACATACGAATATTAAATGTACAGAATACTTTGCAGTCAGATAATCTTCCGTTATCGTAACACAGTTGCCCGAAGAGGAGACATAGGTCTGAGAGTAAAAGCCTTGAAGCCAAATATTCGAGCCGTAATGTTGTCACCAGGCTACTTACACCAGGAAGGGTGGGGGGAATGCGTGTGTGTGCGTTGTTATTACCATCATGTGATGAATATTGGGTGCTCTGTCCGGCGACGTGAGCGTTTTATTAATGCTTTTCCCCTTCAGAGTCGGTCATCCTCGTCTCTCATTTTCTTTATCCTCGCGCGCCAGAACAAAAGTTGTAACAAGAACTTTTACCCTCAGTTGAGTATGCTGTGCATGTGTGCGGATCCGTCTGTCGGCCTGTCTACCTGCATGTCTACTCGTGCCTGCCATCTGTATATCGTAGTTTGGCTACATGGATCCTCCAAAATGATCTATAAAAATGCACTTCTTCACTTACGTGCTGACAGTTCCAGCCCTCTTCAGTCTTACGCTTTTGTAAAAACGAAAATGTCATTGTTACTGTACCTTTTCTGACCTCTTTAATGCTGGATCTGATTGGTCCCATTCCCACATACATCGACACATGTTCTGACAAGCACTAGATAATAACAGTGTTAAAGTCCTTTCGGCCGTCGCTGTTGTTGATCTAATCTATGGTGTTTTCATCATCATTTCGTCATTGTCTTTGTGCTTCCCAAAGTGTATATGCCTTCAGTAAACTCATACCAAGTCCCCCTGCCCCGTGTTATCAGTTCCAGGTCTTTCCGTACCTGTTTAAGCGTCATCACCACCATTCCGCTTCACAGGGACATTGGTCTTCAATAAACGTATGCTACGTCTTCTGTTCCATCAGCTGAAAGTCTTTCCATGTCTTCCTCATCCACTTCCTGTCATCTCTCCAGCTCTTGTCTGCGTGTGTTCTTTTGTCTGCTTGTACCTCTCTTACCCTGGAGATTCCAGAAGAAGTACTGTCTTGTAATGTTATCAACAGGTTTTTCAGGCCATAAATCGAGGATTCCTCCGGAAAAGAGAAGTTGGTAAGAAGACGAAGATGGCTGTGTACCGCTCCGCGTATGCTCCAGTCTTGACCTATGGCTGCGAGTCATAGGCAATGACTACAACCCACAAAAGCCAGCTCCAAACCTCAGAAATGAGGTGTTAGAGGAAGGTGGTTGAAGTAACAAGAAGAGACGTGGTCCACAACCAGATGATATGGCAAGGCCTTAACACACAGCCCCTGCAGACCTAAGTAGAACGTTTTCAAATACGATGGTTTGGTCATGTCTGCAGAATGGGAGAAGATCGGCTACCACGACAAATATGGGAAACTAAGAGCCAGGGATCCAGACCTCCAGGACGACCCAGAGTCCGCTAAGAGGACAACATTAGACAATCCCTGAAGGACATAGAACTGCCAGGAGGAAGACAACCGATAGGATAGTATGGCGCTCTCTCTAGTAAATCTCTACATCCCAGAGTAGAAGAGGAACGACTAAGTAAGTAAGTATTTTGTATAACGCATACACGCGTTGCAGAATACGATTCGCTATTTCTTTTCCTTTATTTCCTTACTAGTCTGCAAAGTGTTTTAGCCTGTTTTCAATTAATCTTGTAGTTAAAAAAAAAAAAAAACTATTATCATGTAACTATCGCCCTAATGTAATCCTTGGTGTGTGGTGTTGATTAAGTGTGCTTGTTGGAAAAAACAAAAAACTGCACGGACGAGCACACGATTCATGTTAATGATTAATATAAATATTATATCTTAAAATATAGATTTATACTGTGCTTTACGCGAATTGTCAGAAGTGTGATATTATTTTTTAGTGAACCTGTCAACGCCTGAGGCATATGGTTTCTTTACTCGTTCCGTCAACATGTGATATTTTTCTTTAAAACGATGTGTCAAAGTGTGACATTTTCTTTAGCGGGTGTGTCAACCTGTGATATTTTTATTAGCCCATGTGTCAACGTTTGATATTTTCTTTTGTCGCTCTTGTCAGTATTCGATATTTTCTGTAATTCAGCTGTGCTAAACTCGTACCGTGCACTATTAAGCAGTTTCGAGGAATAAAAATCTGGCTTCTACCTAAATTTAAAAAGTAATAAAAATAAAAATCGGTCCTACTGGCACTGAATGTACGCATCTTCTTTTATTTTATTTTCCTTTTTTATTTTCCTTATTTCCACTTCTAACTAAAATATGCCTCGTTTTAGCCTTTAGCACGCTGCATTCTTTGGCGAAAATTTTCGCCTGCAGCTGCATTCTTTTTCACAGCGTCCCGTTTCTATAGTGGGTGACCCTTAATGTTTATAGTTTTTGTGTTTCTTGGTCAATTGCTATCATTTTTGGAATTTATATAAATAAATGAATGGTGAATCTGATGATATAAAATTTGTTTGTGTACATATTAGATGTGATAGGAAGAGAGGAAAGGAAAGATGAAAAAAACGAAAAAAAATTTAAAATAATAAAAAAATATTTTTTTTTAATTTTAAAATTTAAAAAAAAATTTAAAAAAATAACCAGCAAACGAAGGGTCCATATCCATTGCATCTCAATGAAAGTCATTTGACCAATAGACCAATACAAATCAAATGACGATCTTTTCGTTACACCCATCATCAGTAGCAAAGCAACAAACGCTCTCGTCAGCTGTGACATTCGGCCGAAATTCTAAATCTTTCCGATATTCCTAGTCCTAACCCCTAACATTATACATACTAGCAATGCCATTCTACTTTCGTTTCCATCTCAGCCATAAAACATATTCTGAGAAACGATATCAGCGCTTGTAAAGACAAAAATCTTATCCCCACCGCATGGCGTCAGAATCCAATAAAATTAGAACAAAAATGGCCGCGTGTTGAAGCCGATTCATTTCGATTTTAAAAATTTACAAAAAATAAATGCGGATACACCCATCGCTTTTTTAAGATCGGAAACGGAAGCTAACTCTCTTGCAAATAACATTAGAACTTAACATCCGGGGCTGAAAATCACGTGTACACAAGTCTTATGCTAGAAACGATGATAGCCGCAAGGTGCCACATGGCGCCTCCAGCATGGAGAACATAGGTTACGTTCGTAGCCATGTGGCGCCCGCAGCGTGCTAAAGGTTTACGCGAGCTGTTTTTAAGAAGTCACATGACTACACGCAACGTGTAGAGCATATCATATGCCTACCATAGTTTGTTGTCTCACAAGAGTGTTTGCTCTCGACGACAGCGGAATTGTAGTATACTTCCGGTCACGGTTTGTAATATAAAGTAATTATAACGAACAAAACAGAAAAGCTCCCGCGCCGGCATTATGTTACGCGTAACGTAATTTCTTCTTAAAACAAAAACAAACAAACAACGCCGTACAATAATATCGTCAACCAAATAATCTTCACTCTCTTATCCTTGACCTTTTGTGTTTACTATTTCTACGTCTTCCTCAGCGAGAGTTACACTATTTCCGCTGCATAAATCACCTACAAACTTTACTCAGCCTCATGGCTTATAATATAAAATGATTTATTATTTTTATCTTTACTTTTCCCCCACTCGACCTCCCGCCCCACGCCAAACCTCGTATTTCTATGGTATCCTGCAGGTATGTCCAATATGCACAACATATTGAAAATAATAAAATAAAAGTGTTATTATTTTCACCGATTCATACAGCATATATGCGTCAGATACACGTCAGTGCTCGTGTTTGTTATTGTCTTCGTTCGATCAATACATTTCTCCCTCCCACCCATACCCTCTTCTACCTTTTCGTACCATGCACTCATTCGTAATTGCAAGATATGACAGTACCAATAACTAAAGGGTATAACACTCCCGTCGTCTTCCCCAGAAAATCATTTAGTCTCCTCTCTGTCACATAACATTCTCTCTGTCACGGTTATATTTATCTTGGTGATGTTGACAAAGACTGCCTTTGCGTTGTGGTTTTTTTTTAAACGAAGTAAAATGCAGTTTAACCAAGAACTGCTTACTCGGAGCAACCAAGAGGACATGCACACCATTGTCGTAAATTTATTTTGAGAGAAAAGAGTCGTAGAAATAGTGGTCCGGTTTAGAGTGGAAAATGATGATGGAAAGCTCAGTGATAGAAAATGTAGAGATTTAATAGTTACTTCACAGCGTGCTGGAGGAGAGTAAAGACAGACTTATTTACGACAAATCGTGTCTCTCAATCTTCTCTTTCACTCTCCTGGTCAAACAATTATTTGCCAGTTTTCCAGACTCGCATCTGCGCGCACACCGATTCGGTGTTTTCAAACACACACACGACGTTGATACAAACTATATTAAACGAATAGGGGAAATGTTGGGCTTTGGGTATATCCAACACACAGAACTAAATGAGTTTAGGTGATTTTATTCACTTTAAACATCAATCACTAAAAATATAAGATATTACATAAATTATCATAAGTACACAAATGCAAATAACAAGTTTGGGAGGGGGTGAAGAAGATTGGTATCGACTAAGCCCTTCCCGCTCATTAGACAAAGACAGACCCAGTCCAGAGATAGATAATATCAGGAACACGGGTACGTTAACCTAACAGTAAAGTTAATTACTCTGAAAGAGGTGTTACCAAGTTAGGTATAAGTGATAGAAAAAAAAACCTGTTCTTCCCAGCTGTTCTTCCCTTTACTAAGCAAATGGAAAGGAGGTGGTTTTAAACAGAGTTAACAAATTATCAACTATCCCACTTAAAGGAACAATGTAGGGTATACAGAAAAGATATATGTTACCAGGTAAGAAAGTAACAAAATGGTCACACAAAAGAATTAATTTCCTGTCATTCATACACGCGCTAGCAAAGGCCTTCACTCATCTTGCTCTCACTTACCGATTTTGAAAAAATTTTGCACTCCATAGAATAACACAACAGCAGTTACACCTCAACTAAATGTATGAGTGTTTGTTCAAGTTCTAGCCCCAGATTATCGGGTAGGCGGTCAGCACATAAAAGGATCCCGTAATCGCTGGAAAATGAATCTGTAGTTGTGTCTCTTTTCTTAATAACAGTTTCTATGGGAGGGCACGGTCTCTGATACCGGGGTGAGGATGGTGTGGTCTATTTGACTATGCCGCGGATAATAAAATTCTTACGCGTGCTGGTACACTTTATCCGTGAGGTATGGTTTTAGTCCAGTGAGAAAACTAGTCACATCACTGTTCAGGAAATTATGAATTATCTCTCTGTGTCAGTAAACTAACAAAGCTCGGGCCAGTGTTCTTCTTCCCGTTACGACTTAAGTTGTTTGATGGTGCGTTAAATTTGTCTTTGGGTGTGCTTTCTTTGCTATAAGTTAGATAGCGGAATTCCAAACATAGAATCGCCTCAAAGATTAAAAATTTACACAGTCTCAACAAGTTCTGCGTCAGGAGAACTCTACACACTGTTTATGCTTTGCTTTGCTTAGATTGATTTCTTTATTGCTTTCTTAATGCTGGGATCGCACAGGTTACGATCACTCTGTATGAAAGAAAAAAAAGACATGTAATATACCGAAAACAAATAACCTTCTGAAGCGCGATGAATTTCCCGTTAAGCCTATTATATATATGCTCGCGTATTTAATTATGTATTTAATAAACACTGCGCGAGTTCTAGTGGTTAAAAACACACATCTATAAAACTAGGACTTAACTGAATTTATTAATTATAAATTCCTTCGCGACTTTAAAAGTTAATTTAAGCATCTATTATCTTTTGAAATAATATAATAGATAGATCATTATATTTAAAACTGAAACTCTTGAGATGGTTTAATGAAATAGATTTAAATTAACACAGAATCCCTTTAAATAGAATGACTGAGCTAGACCACTGATCACTTTACACAATATATATTACCGCTTTGCACAGAAATAGAAATCACTGCAAATATATATAAAATCCAGGGGAAAATCTATAACAAGATTTCAATAAAGCTAGTGCTTCTGTAAAGATCTGGCCAGCGAGTGATAACGTGTCTAGTTCTTCATGGTCTATTTAGCTAAAATGGAATGTAAGTTGAGTGGGACATGATAAACTTGACAACTTATTTGATCTCACGAACTTTTGGGGATCTGACCGCCAAATCAAGAGAAAAAGCCGCCCCCTGGTCTTTGTATCCGCTCGCTGCTGCCCGTTTCGCTTTCCCCCGTTCGCTCGGTTGCGATTGACACCGAGACGCGAAATTAGCGGCAAGCAACTGCGTCTCGTATCAGGGAAAACTACTGTCTTTGATAGCGCCGATAGTCTCCCCTAAGATCCCTCGGTCTGTCTCTTTGATCTCGTCGCTGTATCCTACATGAGTCCCGGTGGAATGCGTTCTGGCAAACGAAAAGTTACAACAAATGTTCAGGGGTTCTAATGTTATGAAAAGCTAAAGGTCCCTTTAAATCATCCATCATATCAGGGAAAATTCACTAGTCAAACTAGACGTACGTCACAACCATCATAACCGGCAGACGCTGGAGATGGGTTGGCCACGTCCTCAGAAGAGACCCTGATGCCATCAAAGAACAGCTTTGCTATGACCTCGGAAGGAAAGCGAAAGAAGAGGCCGACCAAAAACAGCTTGGCGGAGCACTGTACGAAGGATGGCCACCAACCTAGCAAAGTGGAAGTAGTTTGTTGGTGCCCTAACAAGACGCCACCAGGCGTGATGGCCACTGACTGCTTTGACAGTCGACGATTAAGAATCAAAGAAGAAGAAGAATATGCAGTTTCGTTTCAATACAATTTTATTGCGTGACTCCTAGTTTTACGTTTCGAATATTATATTAATAATACGTAAGGCTTTTGGTTGTTTATGGCATACGATGTTTTCTACAAACATGCTGTTTAATTTGGCCATTTTTTTAAAAGTGTTTACAGCGTGATTTTGTTGAAAACCCCATTAGTTTAGTGTTCACATGTCAGTGCAAATATTTTGTTCATTATAAAAGGACACGTATAAACAGTGGCGTAACTACTATTTTACCGGGCACAAATGATGTGGGGCCTTCCTTAAATATTGGGCTGAACAATTATAACCAATATGCGGCATATATGTATAAAAATTATAACTACTTCATCATCATTATCAGTTCCCCAAGGATCATATGACTTCAAAAATATGTGCCAGGTTCTCCTGTCCTATGCCATCCGCTCAAGATCTCTCCATGTCTCCTTATCCTTTTCATTTCTGTCTCCAGAAACTGGGATATATTATGAAGTTTAACACATGAACAAAATGAAATTAAAAGGATATACAGTATATATAGGCGAGAGTCCTTTCCAATCACTAGTTTCCGGGATCCACTATGTGCTGGGGTCCACAGGACGTGTCCGGTACACCCGGGCGGCAGTTACGCCACTGTGTAAAAGCACACTAATAATGTATCATGATAAAATGTGAAAGATTAATAAGGGTTCTGTATCGTATTATCGTTTTAGTTCCTTTAATAATATTTGCATTGTGTCCATCTTTTGAAGAATTTCGTTAGTGCCGCCTGACCCCCCCCCCCCCCCCAACCCCGGCACTTCTTCACATTATTATTATTAATATTAATGTTAAACCTCAGAAATGAGGTATCTAAGCAAGGTGGTTGAAGTAACAGGAAGAGACATGGTCCGCAACCAGACGATACGTCAAGACCTAAAAACCCAACCTCTGCAGACCCAAGTAGAACAGTCCCAACTAAGATGGTTTGACCATGTCTGCAGAATGGGAGAAGATCGGCTACTACGACAAGCATGGTAAACTAAAAGCCAGGGATCCAGACCTCCAGGACGACCCAGAGTCCGCTGGGAGGACAACATTGGACAATCTTTGAAGGTTCGAGGACTAGAATGGAACCAGGCCAGGAGGAAGACAGCTGATAGGATAGTATGGCGCTCTCTCTTCCAAACCTCTGCACCTCACGGTAGAAGAGGAACGACTAAGTAAGTATTAATGTGCTAGGCCAGTGAATAGTTCCAGGGGGTCTCAAAGAACGAATTGGACTACTGCATAGGACTACTTATCCTCGGTCGCGTCGTACACGGCGACTAACATGAGGTTGTGCACGAGGCTAGCAACCTTATCACGTGAAGCCAAATGGCACAGAAACCGCAGCTGCGAGAGCACGTGAATGCTTGGTGCCGGCCTCCTGCAATGGGACCAGCAGCAGTGGTGGCTCCATACTCTGTAAGGAGCGCAAAGGATTGCTACCTCACTAGACCTAGTCAGACTGTTCTTCTTGTTTATTTTCCTCACTTGGTCAGAGACGGATCTACTATGAAGCTTGAGCTTCAGGGCCCCCAAGTTCAGCTTTCTCTGTAATACGTTTCTTTCCCAAATCCCACACTGTTTTGTTTATAAAATTGGCCCCACCAAGAGTTCAAGCTTCATAACCCCCCCCCCCCCCCCCCAATAATGTAGATCCGCCACTGCACATGATACTTTTTTTTCATTCTTTCCCAGCATTCAGCGTATATAATAATTTCTTCATAGTAATAAATAATGGGGAGACAAAGGATATCATCTACTCTTCACGTGTACATTGTGATTCGATATTTCCATCTTCTCCACTTCCACCAAATTTCCAGGTCCTCCTCCCCCAACTCACCACCCACGCAAGAATAATCTGTAAAGAAAAACGACGGTTAAAGGTTATTTGGTAAAAGAGCGAAATATGAATCTCCGAACAAGTGGTTCACACTCAGCTCAGGGAAAAACGTGAATGTACATTCGATCGCCGAGGTCAATAATCGAAGTCAATTCTGAAACGTCAGTGAAAGTTCGCTGCTTGATAGTGAATAATCGGGAAGAGAGAAATACTGCATACAGGAGAGGAGGTCGGGTAAAGATGGTGAAGGATGTTGTAAAGTGTGCAGAGAGCTCACCAAGGGTAATGTCAAGGTCGTGTTTAACTTGGTAGTACCTGTCTCGGTTTCCAGCAGTTAGCGATTAAATGTCACATGGTGTGGAATTTAAATATATGTATTGTTCTGGTGCTTCGTGCATCCAATTGCTGTTTGCCTACGAGAAAATGAAACCTGTATCTTATATAACTACGTGAATACATGTTTTTAATAATTCCTCTTAGAGCGTGCGAACTCTGAATTATCTCCCATCTGATGACGTATTTGCTTTTGGCATTAAATTCAGATGACAGTTTGCTGTTTTAAACAGTGTTTACTGTTCCGTGACTCTCAGGCAGAGCGTGAGGGTTGTTTCCGGGTGTCAGGAAATTTCTTCCTGCTGGGGTTCATAGTTTAACTGACATGTTTGTCCAGGCGTGACGGAAGTTGGAGGATGGAAGTTTGGAGAAAGGAACAGTTATCGTGGCGAATAAGCTGTCAGTTTTTATCTGTCACTCTCTATGTCCTTATATGTCTTTCTTTGCGTACCATCCCCACACCGAAGGTTGGCTGCTAAAGTCACTGCCAAATCTCGCTCGAGAGACACAGACAGTGCTTTCGTGGTTCTGAGCGGGACCTGATTCTTTACTTAAATCTACCTCGGCGATCTACATAATATATATTTTTTTTGTTTTACATTTATTTCGTGCATTATATTAATTTTATATTCCTTCTATTTTATTTTCATGGGTCTGATCATCTAAGACATTGCAATAATAGCATGGGCTATATTTTATTCGGTAGAATGAAATTGTTTTAACAAAAACACACAAATATTAATACGTCTTACAAAGAGAAAGGACAAGAAAAACCTACGTTGCTGCCACAAGGCCTTCGTCAGGGACAGACAAACAAGAGACAGGAGGGAAAGAAAGTGAGAATTAAGTGGAGAACATGAAACTATAAAAATAAGAGAAAAATACTCCCTTATGTCTTGTCACATGTTGGAGCAAATAGTAAGAGACATTCCCTATGACATGTCGCTAGTTTATTTCTTTGTTATTCACACACTCGGCCTACTGGTCCTGCTGTATTCCATCTCATTTTACAGTTCTTGCAACTTATCCCTCCTCTCTTACTTTCTCATTCCATCCGGACTCTGATTCTTTCTGTCGTCACCAAGCTCGTGAAACAGTTTTGGGTTACACAAGAAACTGTAATCATCACGTCCTAGGAGTCTCTAGGTGGAGTCCAACGTCAGAGACAGTGGTTGAAGCCAGTGATCTTTGTGACCGAGTTCGATCTTTGTGACCGAGTGACGATTTTTATGACCGGGGCGGAAGAGGGGAGAGGGACGGGGACATGCGTGTTTATGCATGTGTGAGTCATCTGCTGTGTTAAAACATTTTCCCATATGTTCAGTAAGGCATTTCTTCTGTTCTGTTTTAAATTTCAGTATAATCTTGGGCAGTTGAATGAAACCTCATTATTGTGTTCTGTTATTTATTAGAATGTGTTCCACTCAGTGGAATACTTAAGGGGGGGGGGGGGGGGTTTGCGCCTCGGATGACAGATGAGGGGTGCCATCGGACACTATTATGATAATATTTACTGTTCACAATATACTTGCAGTTGTGTTTCTTTATACGCGCCACCTCAGATTGAGCGAAAAGAAACTCACACAACAAGCAGAAGAGAGGAAAAAACGTCACCAGGAAAATAAGCAGCTGAGGGCTGCCACCTCAGGGGCGCATTCCCCTAGTCAGTTGTGACTGAAGGGACTATTATTATAGGGCGTGAGGGGTGCCAAATGTAGGATCCGCCCTGGGTGCCAGATCTTTTAAGTATGCCCCTGGTTTCACTTTCGATTTATATTTTTATTTAAAAATTGGCCATTACGGTGGTTAATGGGAGCCGCAAGAAATTTCCGGGGGTGGGGGGGGGGGGCGCTCTGAGGAGGCAGAGAAAGAATGGGGCTACTACTCCTTCCAGCTTGTGGTAAGAGGTAACTAATATGAGGTGATGTATGGGACTGCCAACCTTATCATGTAAAGCACATTGCTACTGAAACTACCTCTGAAGAAACGCATGAATTCTTTGATGCAGGCTTCCTGGGCACCACCTGCAGTGGTGGCTTTATGCTTCTTAGGGAGCGAAAAAGGGAAATGGTTAATGATGGCTAGCGGGAAGGGAATGGGTTCTCACTATTTCTTTTAATTGCTCAGATTAATTTCCATCAACACAGTTTACATGGTTCTGACTGTGGGTTCCTTTGACTTGGCTTCTACCACATCACTACCCCTCCAGGGATAGCTCTTTTCCCTCAACTGTCATCTCCACATTTGACAAGTTTCTCTTCATGTTTCAAACTTGCTAATTCAGTTCATTCATGGAATCAGTTATCGATTGCTGCAACCCTAAGACTCACCCTCCACTTTTTTTTCCCCCACATCCCATCCACTCTGTCTGCCCCCTTTTTGAAAAACCTGCAGACCACTTTTTCTACAAGTCTCTCTTCTCACTTCTATTTCTGTCTGTCTGGTCCTATTTCCCGCTCTATCAGCCTTGGTGCTTCTTCATAACTTCACATAGAGCATAGGTTCTCACAGTTTGACCTGGCTAGCTGCAGTGTTGTCCTGGCCATGTATCTTATTCATACCATGTAAGTTGTATGTCGTACTGGTCCCCTACGTATGGAGTGTTCTAAATTTAACATTTTATGTCTCTTCATTTCCAGATACATTCCTTATCACTTAATGTACATGCAGTCTTGATGGTGTCATTGTTTCTCACTGTGTACTTTGTTTTCACTTTTTTATTTTTTTAATTTAAGACCTCAGTGAAACTTGGAATCCCACATTCATTTGCAACATGTACTGTATTTGCACAAGAAGAATGTATGAACAGATGAAAATATTGATCTTCTAGAGAACAAAAATATCTCAAACCTTTCTTGCTTGTTAATTATTGAAGCAGTTGTGAAGTAGGACAAACAAATTTCTGGAAAGCAATATCCAATTGAAAAAAGCCATAGCACATTGAAAAAAAAAATGACCAGGAACCAAGTAGAAGATGCAGATGAAAGGAAACAACTAACAGCCTAAGCCAAGACAAAAAGGGAACAAAACTATGGAGACTTGCAATTGAACAGTGGGGATATAAGATTACCCTGCATCACGCTTGTAGAAATTGAAAAGCTGTTAACAAGAAAGGGTGCAGCAAATATGTTCATTGAAAAATACAGTGCATTTATTATCAAAAAGCAAATATAACAGCAAGAAGAAAGATCGGGGGGAAAAACTACAAATACAAAGGTACAAACACCAAGTGTACTTCAGGCACTCATGATGGCAGAATGTAAAATGCAAGAGCGAAAAGATGTGCTAGGGCAGCTGAAAAACAGGATATCTTCAGGGAAGGATAAATTCACAGCTAAAATGTTAGAACACGTTGGGACACAAGTAAACATTCTGGAAATAATACAAGTAAGCTGGAAGGAAGGTGTTGTGCCACAAATACAGAACGATGCAGCTATGATTTCAAGACAAAATTTGGAAAAGACAGCTACGTTGCACTGGTAAGCCAGTGGAAAGACTTGTCAGTACCAGTCTTACGTGGCACTTACTAAGAATACAGTGCACTATAACCCAACCTACTGGTCTCAGACAACGATAAAGGACCAAATAATATAAATATTGCCCAGGAGATTGACAATGCTTGCCAGGAAGAGAAACACACATTGGCTGTTGTGGTAAAGTGGGATGTTATAAATATTTATAGGGGACTTAGTGTACTGACTGAGATCAGCTGTGAAGGTATCTGTATCTAATAAGTGTGGTGTATTACAGATAACCTTACTTGCTACCACATTTATACCTCAGTCAGGCTTATTCTGGAATATTGTGATGACTGCGTTGAATGTCTAGGGTTATGATAATGATGAAGTGTATGTTCACAACAACCAACCAACAGATAAACAATTTAATTTAATTCACAATACTTTACAACACTGTGACACTCACATACATAGAACACTCTATAAGACTATCTTAATAACTCACGTGTAACTTTTAAAAATATGTATTAATTCCTGTCAATAATAGATATCCTGATTCAACTACAAAGTGACTCAGGAATCACAATCAAATGTAATCATAATTTGTATGTACACAATTTATAGATAGGATCTTTGTATTGACATATATTATTATTGCACTATGTGTGTAAGTTGTGCTGTAGTACTATGAGGTAATACTGGCTTGTCAAGCTAAGTTGATGTTTGTCATCATGACTTCAAGTGTTTGTTTCTGGTGGAAATAATATTGGTAAGGTTCACAGTGTCTTTTGATTTGAAACAAATAAATGTCCCTCTTGAATTAAGGTAAAGTCACTTTTCGAGGGGGGTTATACACAAGATTGAGCTGCTCTGGCCACACACTCTTAACTTCTGTGTGAGCGGCAGGAAACAGTCTCCACTGCTCGCTTGCGTCACCGTTTCCTTGAGAAACAACCCTGGTTGATATCTGGACCAAGGAGTATGCTACCAGCCTCTGGATTCAGCAAAACTCAGACCAGGTGCTGCTTCAATACGTTAGGACCTCGGTCCCTGAAACAAGAAGGTTGTACCTCCTACTTCAGAACTAATTTATAATCTATTTCCACACTGAAGCACAATACATAACAAACACCAAGTTCAGCGCGGTAGGCCAACTGTTAGCTTCTCATGTAACACATTCACCAGTATTCCTCTCCTTAATGGTTACAACGCCTCTGCAATTTCAGCATTATTTCATTATATTGAATTAATTCGTTAGGCTTTACATTTACTTTTTTTTTTAGATATGTGGATTTAGAGTGTTTCACGACAAATTCTCCCCACTTAAAACAGACGTTATATGTCAGTCTATAATTCTATATACACATAGAGAAATTTAATATTATTCCTGGGGCTTACAGTGATTCTCATCACACGGATTGCGGCTTAGAAAATCCGCACCCAGGTTGGTTTTTCCAGAAATATACTCTATGCTGAACTCGAATGGCTGCAAAAGTAAGGACCATCTGAGTAACCTCGAATTTTCATGCCTAGCCTGCGCTAGAAACGACAAGGGTTTGTGATCCGTTTGCAACTTGAATGCCTTCCCATACAGATAAATATTGAATTTCTTTATCGCCCATATTACTGCAAGACATTCTTTTTCGCTAGTTGAGCAATTGGTTTCAGCTTTATTCAACTTCCTACTAGCATATGCCACTGGGGTTAATTCCCCATTCAGTGCATCTGATTTCTGTAACAGGGTCGCACCTAACCCGATATTACTTGCATCCGTTCTCACAATGAATTCTTGACTTAATTAAGTCAGGTAGTTTCAAAATAGGTTTGCTTGTGAGCTTTTCCTTCAATTCCTGGTAGGCCAATTCACATTGTGCTGTCCATGTAATTCGATCTGGATTTCCTTTATGTGTCAAATCAGTTAACGGTGCACATATGGAATTAAAGTTTTTGATATACTTTTGGTAGAAACCACATAATGAGACAAAGGATCTCACGTCTTTCTTGGTTTGTGGCCTCGGGGCTTTCTTTAGTTTCTCTAAATTCTTGGGGTCAGGGGTCATGTTTCCCTGATGGACTGTGTGTCCCAAGAATTCTAATTCTTTACATCCAAAGCAACATTTGGTTGGTCGGGCTGTCAAATTCGCTTCTCTAAGTCGATTAAACAGCATGTTCAGAGAGTCAATGTGTTCCTCAAATGTTTCTGTTGCTACAAGGATATCATCCATGAAATTTGTGATGCATGGATTATTCAGGGGATCCAACAATTTTCTCATCATTCTAGAGAAGACACTAGGCGCATTCTTCAATCCAAATGGCAATCTGTTAAACTCATAGTGTCCCTCTGAGGTACTAAAAGCTAGGTATGGTCTAACCTCAGGCTTTACTGGAATCTGATAGTATCCTTTACTCAGATCCACTTTTGAGAAATATTTAGCTTTATTTAGCCTGGCAAACAACTGATTTGTATCCGGCAATGGATCCACCTGATCTTCTGTGATAGCATTCAGTCTCCTGTAATCTATACAGAGTCTATGTTCTCCAGAGGGTTTCCTTAAGAGTACCACACTGGAGCTATACGAAGATTCACTGTGTGAAATTATTCCCTCCTTCAACAAATAGTCTATCTCTTCCTTCAAAGCTTTCTCCTTAGCAAAAGGAATCGAATAGGGTTTCATACAGACAGGTGTGGGGTCTATCAGTTTCATATCATATTCCAATAAGTTTGTATGCCCCGGTCGGTCCTTTAGCACCTCTGTATGATCATCTAGAACCTGTTGCACTCTCTTCTTCTGATCTTTCGTTAAGTGTGTACTGATTTTCACCTGTGCAGCTGTCTCACAGGGGTGTAATGGATATTCAAATGATGAAAGTGGTTCCTTTTTCATCTCCATTGCAATGGACAAGGTCAACAAGTGTGTCTCTTCCTGATTTTCTCTTTCCAAATATTTCTTCAGGAGATTCACATGATAGATTTTTTCTTTCCCCTTCTTATCTATCTTATAATTTGTTCTAGACACCTTCTCTAGAACTGTATATGGACCTTGCCATCCAATTTGTAACTTATTCTGACTACCGGGTAGAAGAAGCAGTACCTTCTCTCCCACAGCCAAATCTCTGTCTTTAGCTTTCCTGTTGTAATAGGCAGCATGTTTTTTCCTGGCTTGTCTCAAATTTTCATTGGCAAGTTTCCAGCCAGTTTTTAAACGAGTGGTCAGCTCATTCACATATTGGTATGAGGATGTAATATTTTCCTCTGCCTTTTCATCAGTCCACGTTCTTAACAGAGCTTCGAGTGGACCTTTTATTGGCCTTCCAAATAATAATGTTGCCGGGGCCATACCGGTTGAACTATGGGGTACCTCCCGATAAGCAAAGAGGGCGGCGTGAAGGTACTGGTCCCATGTATCTGGTTTTTCGTGTGCCAACTTTCTCAGGATCGACATCAACGTGCCATTAAATCTTTCCACTTGGCCGTTCCCTTGGGGTGGTACACACTACAATGGAAGTGTTTGGCCTGGAAGATCCTGAAAACTTCTTCTGTTAGTTTCCCCTTGAACTGAGAGCCATTATCAGTCAAGATTTGATTGGGAAAGCCTAACCTTGTGAAAATTGTGAGTAATGCCTCTGCCACATGTTTAGAGTCAATCGATGACAGGGCTACCGCCTCTCCCCACATAGAACAAGTGTCCACCAGAGTCAGAATGTAGCTGTTCCTCCTCTTGGTTCGAGTGAGAGGTCCCACAAGATCCACGGCAACTCTCTCAAAGGGTGTTCCCACTATGGGCATTTCCCCTAGAGTTGCTGGTGCAGTCCAATGCTTAGGTGCTACTCGTTGGCACTCTGGACAGGATTTTACATATCGTTTGATATCTTCAGTTATCCCTGGCCAGAAATAGTGACAAGCTATACGCTGTCCTGTTGCGCTGATCCCCATATGACCACTGAAGGGAATCGCATGCCCTAGTTCCAACACTTTAGTCCTATATGAAGTGGGAAGGACCAGCTGTCCGTGACCATTGGATTCAGATCCAGCCTTCCTATAAATCAGCTTGTTCTTCATATAAAATTCTCCCTTGCCTGGAGGTGTATGAGATTTGGGCAACTTCTTGAAACACGGCTTGAGTGTTTTGTCCTCCGCCTGTGCCTTCCTCATCTCATCTGGATGAGTATTTATTGGATTTTCCTCCTCCTTTTTGGACTGTGATCTGGTCTGCACCGTTGCCAATATCACAGGTCTTTTGGGATTCCCCAAGAAGACATATCTACACCCCAATATCAGAGGGTAGATTGGCTCATTTATCACTGCTGCTTTTATGATTCCTTCCACATATCGCGTTTTCACCTTTATCCGGGCGACGGGAAGTGTCATGGTCGCTACATCCTTGGTTGCAGTTTGAATCTCCACTGTTTCTGTGGTGTATTGATCTGCCTGCACCAGGTGAGAACTCACAACGGAATCATAATCTAAACCTGTATCATATAAACACCTTATGGTGACACCATTACAGATTACATCTTCACACACTGGGGGGTGGTATGGTTCCTGTAGTTCCGCAGGTTTGACCTTTTTTCCCTTCTTTCCAGATGTCATAGCAGCACAATGAGGAGGTTTCCTTCTACAATGGTCAGTATCATGATTGTCCATCCGACAATTCTTACACCACCTCCTTTTTTGGTTGAAAGATTTTCTTTCATCAAATTTCCTTTCATCGAATTGTGGGGTTTTATTTTTATTGTCATACCGTGGCCTATCAAACTGGTGCTTACCTTTGTTCTGATCTCTAGGATCAAATTTATTAAAGTTCTGTGGTGCCTTAAAATTATCTACCTGTTTCTTTTTATTACCTGATACCTCTGCCTGAGCTGCTTGATACCTTTTAGCGACATTCAGTAACTCACCCAGTCTCTCTGCACCTTGTTCCATGAGAAACTTTCTCAGGTCTGGAGCCATGGACTCTCTTAGTTGTTCTATAAGGATCATTTCCTTAAGATCTTGGGTTTTCCCCAGAGAAGTCCATTTCTCCAAGTATGTCTCTAACCGTGCAGAGAACTGGTGATAGGTTTCACCTGACAGTAGTTCCATTCTTTTCATATCTTAACAAAAGAGCCTGCTTTAGCATGTCATAATTTTCTTGATCACCTCTGCTCATTTTGGCGAAAACTTCATAAACTGCACCACGAAGCCCTTGTGATAACTTTAAGCTCCACCTTTCTCTCTCTAACCCATACGTGGTAGCTAATAGTTCATATCTATTTAGATAGCTCTCGATATCATCTTCTTTCTCAACAAAATGATCTAAATGAAAATTCATAGCTGAGGTTGAGGCTCCCTGACTAGCAGAGGCATCAGAGGTAAAGGGACTGGCACCATTTTCAGGAGCATGGCCTTGAAACTCAAACTCCCTTAGTCGTAACTCATGTTCCCTTTGTAATCTCTTATCTTCTGCTTCCCTTTCTGCAGCCTGTCTCCGTTCTTCTCTTTCGGCCTCCAATTGGACCTTCTTAGCCTCAGCCTCCAATTGTAACTTCTTAGCCTCAGCCTCTAATGCCCTAGCCTCCTTGTCAGCCTCAATCTGCAACCTCTTAATTTCTTTTTCAGCCTCTATTCTCTTATCTTCGGCCAATCTATCAGATTCTAATTTTCTTTCTGCTTCAAATTTTCTTTCTTCACGTTCAATGAATTTGTCACATTCAGTAGTGACATAAGCAATCATAACTTGCCCGTCCATTCCTAACTCTTTAGCAGCCTGCACAGCAGCAGATCGAAATTTTGCTAGGTCCGCCATTTTCTAACAGGCAAATGTAAACAATTCAATCTATAAATAACTATCTAAGGACAACCACAGGCACTGAGAGCTCAACCTTATTTTTCCACCCAAGAATACCTTTTTAATTTTTATAATTTCCCGAAGTGAATTACTCCCAATATATATGCTAGGGGAAGGTTCAATATCCCGGGAGCGAGACCCCAATATATGTGGTAAAGTGGGATGTTATAAATATTTATAGGGGACTTAGTGTACTGACTGAGATCAGCTGTGAAGGTATCTGTATCTAATAAGTGTGGTGTATTACAGATAACCTTACTTGCTACCACATTTATACCTCAGTCAGGCTTATTCTGGAATATTGTGATGACTACGTTGAATGTCTAGGGTTATGATAATGATGAAGTGTATGTTCACAACAACAACCAACCAACAGATAAACAATTTAATTTAATTCACAATACTTTACAACACTGTGACACTCACATACATAGAACACTCTATAAGACTATCTTAATAACTCACGTGTAACTTTTAAAAATATGTATTAATTCCTGTCAATAATAGATATCCTGATTCAACTACAAAGTGACTCAGGAATCACAATCAAATGTAATCATAATTTGTATGTACACAATTTATAGATAGGATCTTTGTATTGACATATATTATTATTGCACTATGTGTGTAAGTTGTGCTGTAGTACTATGAGGTAATACTGGCTTGTCAAGCTAAGTTGTTGTTTGTCATCATGACTTCAAGTGTTTGTTTCTGGTGGAAATAATATTGGTAAGGTTCACAGTGTCTTTTGATTTGAAACAAATAAATGTCCCTCTTGAATTAAGGTAAAGTCACTTTTCGAGGGGGGGTTATACACAAGATTGAGCTGCTCTGGCCACACACTCTTAACTTCTGTGTGAGCGGCAGGAAACAGTCTCCACTGCTCGCTTGCGTCACCGTTTCCTTGAGAAACAACCCTGGTTGATATCTGGACCAAGGAGTATGCTACCAGCCTCTGGATTCAGCAAAACTCAGACCAGGTGCTGCTTCAATACGTTAGGACCTCGGTCCCTGAAACAAGAAGGTTGTACCTCCTACTTCAGAACTAATTTATAATCTATTTCCACACTGAAGCACAATACATAACAAACACCGAGTTCAGCGCGGTAGGCCAACTGTTAGCTTCTCATGTAACACATTCACCAGTATTCCTCTCCCTAATGGTTACAACGCCTCTGCAATTTCAGCATTATTTCCTTATATTAATTAATTCGTTAGGCTTTACATTTACTTTTTTATTTAGATATGTGGATTTAGAATGCTTCACGACAGCTGTCAGGATAGACATAAACAAAAGCATATGGGAAAGTGTGAAATACTGATTAAAGCAATATCCAGTCAGGTGTGGAGTCTGTGGACATTTCTATAAGTGCATAAACCACTTCTTCCAAAATAGGTATGCCAGAGTACAAATACTAAGCTACAGAATGAGTTCAGAGCAGAGTACCCAGGAGCAATGTGATAGCACCTATAATGTTCCTGGTCTATATCAGTGAAGTAGCGGATAAAATAACAAAACAGGATCTACAACTACAGCTGAAGACTAGTGCAATAGGTAGCAGAAAAAAAATGTCAAAAACAGCAGGAAGTCTTACATAGCGGCTGCTATGGTTGTTCCATGCTCCATAGGTAGTGATAAGGAAAATGATAAGGATGATTGATGTCAGAGCAAAGGATGAAGAATTCTGTTTTTGTCATAATATTTTACTATATATTAATATGAGGTGTTATTGAGAACAATTCACACTTTCATTTCCTTTTTCAGAGTATTTTATATATGCATCCAGATGTCAGCTGTGTTATTATGAGCTAAATAAAGATATTTGTAACAGCAGCTGTAATAATAATAGTAACTGTATTAATAGCTAACATAAAGGATTTTTGAACTGCAGCTGTGATAATTTAATGATAGTGTAGCATTATTGTAACCTAAATAATTGATTTTTTGTTTGTTTTTTTAAACAGTAGTTGTAATTTACAGATATGTGGATTACCAGGACCTGATATTGAATAGCAAAGGATAGGATCACCCATGCCCTACAAACTGTTATCATGTCATAAAAGTCTGCTAAGAAGAGTAAAGCATAGGGCTACAAACTTCATCATATATGACAGAGTGCTTCAGAAACTATCACTAGATGAGCACATGAAGAATCATTGATGGGTTACTTTGCTCACTTTGCTGTTCTGTAATCACCTGAGGCATACTTATGCAAACAGAAGTACTATCCTTCAATGGATTGGGTGTGAAAAAAAATCGAAAAAAGGTGATTCGTCTTACGAGTACAAAAGACAAAGAAAATAGCCAACGTTACGGCCACTAGGCCTTCATGGGGGAAAGGAAAGAAAGTGAAGGCTACATAGGACGCATAAGAACCTAAATAAATATAAAAATAATAAAACCTCGGTACTTTAGGGGTACTTCCCTAAAGGCATCGAAGTCCTAACACTTTTGCTGCCCGCGAACGGACGAGCGTGCCCGTCTATCCTTCAAGCACCTTAACACAATAAACTTAGCTTCTTCAAAATCCATTACCAGCCATTTTATTTCCTCCTGCACCCAGTTTTTTCCTGTTATGTTATTACAGACAGCTAGTATAAGACAGTTGGAATGGGTAATAGAAAATTACTGTCCTTAATTGATACTTAAACTGTTGTTAGAGACTGAACAAAAGTATCATAATTCTATATCCTAGAATAGATACTAGAATTTTGCAGTAATGGTATCAGAAGACTTGCTCTGTTGTTTGATTTAATTTACCAGTACACATTAAAAAGAAATCTCTGTATATGAATAATGCAGGTTTTTTTTTTTTTTTGGGTGAGAAAAAACATTTGCCTGGACATGTCAAGAAGTTTCATAATACATGCAGAGAGCTTCATAGAATGAGAAGTTTCTAAATGCGAGCATAAAGGCTACTTAAATATGCAATTTTCTCATTTAAAAATTTAATTTGTTAAACCGAGTAAGTTCTGTAGTATGAGCACTGCAATTTCTTATGTGAGAAAAGCAATATCTTTTGTGTAAGAAATGCAGAGTGAGAAAAGCAGCTTCCAAGTGAGAAGCATGAGTATCCTAGCATGAACAAAGCTGTTCCTTAGTATAATGTAGCAGTTTTACTGTATAAACAAAGTATTTTCATAGTGAAATCAAACCAGGTACATAGATTAAACACCTTCTGTTATTATAAAAGTATGATAGTTGCAAGTGTAAAAAGCATTGTTTCATGTTGTAAACAAAACATTTTTTAAACAGATGAATTCACTGTTGCTTCCTAGTTCAAATCTGACACTCAGTGACAGTGGATCACTGTCCTAGTTTAAATAGTGCAGTTTTCAGTTTTGGAAAACACAGGTTCATAGTTTAAACAGGGAACATTCCTTGGTTCTGATACAGAAATAATTAAAACTTGAGAGACAGTATCTGACTGGACACACTGATTTGTCCCTGACATCAATTCCTACTTTAGATTTCTCACCAGCTGATATAATCCTTGTTGCTTTGTCACTGTGTGGTCTAAGGTTTGGTTATTCTCACCCTTACAGGTTCAGCTTTCAAACCCTCACAGTCTCCTACAAAACCAGGATTTGTTGGTCAACAGGGATATCTGCCTGAAGGTGAGTTGGTCTGCCACACATACTTGGAGATGAAAGAGAATAAGGGTGTTAATTTTAAACAAACTTGAAAACCTACATAAGGCTGAACATTAATATTAAACATTTAGCAAATAATTAAATCCTGCAACTTTAGGAGAACAGGAATGGCAGAACACACATCTTCATCACGAACCAAATGGTGATATAAATAACATAGAACCAAACAGAAATGGCAGAACACACAGCTTCATCATGAACCAAATGGTGACATAAATAACATAGAACTAAACAGGAATGGCAGAACACACAGCTTCATCATGAACCAAATGGTGACATAAATACATAGAACCAAACAGGAATGGCAGAACACACAGCTTCATCATGAACCAAATGGTGACATAAATAACATAGAACCAAACAGTGATGTATTGGGGGTTGAATTGAGAATTGTTTTTCATTAGTGAAAAGATAAATTGCATCAAATAAACATAAGGAGCGAAAAGGAAAGTGGCAGTAATGATAAGTGGTCCGTCTCTAAATTATTTAATACTCTTTGTTAATGAATGACGTAGAATCTGGACATGGAACATAGTTCAGACTATAATTGAAGCCTTATAAATGTGGATATATTTAGAATAAGATGTATGTTTTGGAAACAAATAGAGGTCCCATGATGTCTAAGAATGAACAGAGAAATAATGAAAAAGATACAAGTCTTATTATCATCATTATCATTATCATTATTGTTAAACTCCCTGTGGAGCATAGGCCTGTAACAAGTTGATGCAGAGTGTTCCTTGTGAGTGCAGGGTCTTTCCACATCTTCTTTACCCTTTTCAGATATGTCTCCATTTCCTTTCTTCTCCACATGTTTTATTAGCATCCATCTGTTTCTCTTAGCTTGGGAGATTCCAGAACCAGGACTGTAACAACATGCTATCACCTGGTTTCCATAAATGTCTGCCCTGTCCTGTCCTAATGTCTGTTCCTCACCTCTTGCTCTAGTATTATTTGATTCTCTCTATCAGTTTCACATTGGCGATCTTCTCATCACATTTCAAACCTTCTATTCTGCTCAAGCACCCGTTTATGGACATCTTTAAATTCTTGGTTCTCATTCTTCTAGAAGTTGTAGAAATTCGGCTGATCTGTTCTGTTAAGTGTGCGGATATTTTACCGATCATGTTCACCAGAAAAACTTTACAACATTGATAAAGAAAGCATATGAACTTTATTTCGATTCGAAAGT
The DNA here is from genome assembly GCA_024509875.1 of Oreohelix idahoensis. Classification (NCBI taxonomy): domain Eukaryota; kingdom Metazoa; phylum Mollusca; class Gastropoda; order Stylommatophora; family Oreohelicidae; genus Oreohelix; species Oreohelix idahoensis. The sequence goes on from JAMPIV010015622.1 coordinate 324,311, forward strand.
TGATGATGCAAATAAATCTTGGAAGCCAAATGCAGTTTGTTCGACTTGTGCAAATACATTGGCAGGTTGGTTTCGAAAATCGCCAAGCATAAGTCGATGCCTTTTGGAGTGCCAGTAATATGGCGTGAACCGACAAATCACGCTACTGATTGTTACTTCTGCTTGACAAATATCTATGGTTTCACTTTTAAAACTAGAAAGTCTGTGGTTTATCCAAATATTGAATCGGTTTCAAAACCAGTGCCTCATGATCCAATCACGTGTCCGATCCCAGTTCCACCAGAACAATATCCGTTGGACGTGAATGAACCATCAGAAAGTGATAGTTTACCTGCTTTAGAAACTAATTCTGACTCGGATTATATACCGGTGAATGATGGTGTTCACTTAATTAACCATTCAGAACTTTCAGATCTAATACGTGATCTCGCTCTCACCAAAGGACTAGCAGAATTACTCGGTTCGCGACTCAAAGAATGGAATCTTTTAGCGCCCAATACTCCGATATCTAAATTTCTTCATAGACACAGAGAACTTGTTCAATACTTTAAGATGGATGATGACATTTGCTATTGCAAAGATGTAAAAGGTCTAATGGTGCACCTCGGTCATGAGCACATAGTCAACGAATGGCGACTTTTCATCGACTCTTCCAAGACTAGTCTAAAATCCGTGTTATTACATAATGGAAATTTATTTTCATCAATTCCAGTCGCCTACTCTGTTCGTATGAAAGAAACTTATGACAATATGGCTATACTTTTGGCAAAAATAAAGTACAATGACTACCAATGGCGGATTTGTGGAGACCTAAAGGTCATTGCAATTCTCACGGGCATGCAGACTGGTTATACTAAATTTTGTTGCTTCCTATATGAATGGGACAGCCGCAACAGACAGGAACATTATGCAAGAAAGGTGTGGCCTATCAGGGATCGTATGCAGCTCGGGCATAAAAATGTAATACACGAGCCATTAGTTAACAAAGACAGCATCATTTTACCACCGTTACATATAAAGTTGGGGCTCATGAAGAATTTTGTAAAAGCGTTAGATAAAACGAGCAAAGCTTTCACTTATCTTCGAGAAAAGTTTCCGCAAATTAGCGATGCAAAGATAAAGGAAGGTATCTTTGTAGGACCTCAGATTAGGAAAGTTATTGCAGACAAACAATTCGAGAACTTGATACATGGTAGTGAACTTCGCGCATGGATGGCATTCAAATCGATCATCGATAACTTTCTGGGAAATCACAAATCTGTCGACTATGTGCATATTGTTAAGCAGTGCATAGATGCATACAGAATTATGGGCTGTAACATGTCCCTCAAAATCCATTTGCTTGATTCGCATCTTGACTTTTTCCCTGACAACCTTGGCGAAGTCAGCGATGAACATGGAGAACGATTCCATCAAGATATCGCCGTAATGGAGTCACGTTATCAAGGACGGTGGAGTGTGACCATGCTTGCCGATTATTGTTGGATGCTTCATCGCGATGTACCACATGCCATTCACCGACGAAAGTCGACTGCAAAGAAATTCAAGCCTACATAACTGTTATACTTCTTGTACAAATGATGTTGTAATACTGTATGCGTTGTTAAAAAACTTCAATTGCGTATTTCTAGAGATCCCGACCTGATAAGAGAAAAACGGTTTGCAGATTTAAAAACAGCACATTAAAATTGACCAGAAAAACATAGAAATGTTAGAGAAAGAAAAAAAATTTTTTTTTTGTTAGCCAGTGTTATTTTTTATTCTGCTAGTTTCAGAGTCAAACAGCAATGCTGCCTTATCATTTTGAGTTGGAGATTCTTATTTTGTTTTTGTTTTGGTGGACTTGATTTCTTGTGATTTCATATATTTCCCATGCAAAGAAAGCTCCTCTTGCCTTTTGCATTCTTATATTGTTATCTCTGTTAGTTCCTCCAACTTTGTCTATGTTGCTGCCAGATGTATAGGTCAATATCTTGAGGGGATGTTTATTCATTTGCAGTTTTGCTATTAATCAGTCAAAACCCTTTAGCTCCCCAAGCAGCATAGGCCTTTCATAAACACATGCCCTCCTGTCACGTGCCATCAGCTCAAGTTCTTTTCATGTCTTCCTCATCATTCTCACTTCTGACTGCAGTTCTCTTCTCCATGTATTTTTTTTTTTTGGGGGGTCTACCTCTGCCTCTCTCTCCATGGGGATTCCAGAACAAGGACAGCCTTGTAATGCCATCATCCGGTTTCCTCAGTGTGTGTCCTACCCATTGCAGTCTTGCTATTATGTGCCACATTTATTCTCATCATCTTTGTCTTTTCTCTGTATATTTTCAGACCCACTAGCTGTGACCTCTCATCAAGTATTCTCATTTTGTCTTGCCTCTGGTTATGGTTATGGGACAGAAGAGTCAGGTTCGTCATCATTTTCATTTGAGCTCCTTACAGAGTATAGAGCCACCACTGCAGCTTGCACCAAGCTGCCACATGTTCTTGCGGTGGTGGTTTCTGTAACAAAATGTTAAAAAAAAAAAAACAAGGTTGCCAGCCCCATGCATGTCATATTCATCATTCATCAACTTTCAACTGCCCAAGGAGCATATGCCTGCAACAAACGTATGCCAAGTCTTTCTGTCCCGTGCTATCAGCTCAAGGTCTCTCCATGTCTTCTTCAACCCTTTTATGTCTGTCTTCAGTTCTCTGTGTGTTTTTTTGGTCTTCCTCAACCTTTCTTACCCTGAGGATTCCAGAACAAGGACTGCCTGGCAATGCTCTCAACAGGTGTCCTCAATGTGTATTCTATCCATCTCCGGTGTCTTCTTCTCATCTCTTGTTCCACCGGTGCTTGTCTAGCTCTTGTCATCAGTTCCACACGATCTTGACATACCACTTCAATCCTATTCTACACAAGCATCCATTTATGCAAGTCTAGCTTTTTGGTCAATGTTCTCCACATTTCACATACATTGGGTCTGACTTGACATTTGAATTGAAAATTCTGATTTTTGTGTTGGACCTGATTTCTTTTGATTTCCATATATTTGCAAGTGAAATGAAAGTTCTTCTAGCTTTTTGTATTCTTATTTTGATACCATTGTCTGTCCCTCCGACTGTGTCTGTAATGCCTGCCAAGGTGCATCTCACATTAGTCGTCTTGTACTTCAAGCCTGAAGGTGTGGTAGTCCTATTCTTTCTTTGACTCTTCAATGACGCCCAGGAACTACAGGGGCCAAGAGTCAAGTTACAGCTGTTATAATTTACATGTTTTGGATTCCAGAAGTACAGTTTGTGAAAGATGCATTGAAGGTACAATGACAGTTGATATGAATAAGAAAGAAATATCCAAAAGATGAGCAGGAATTAGTTTATCAGACTATCCGGCAAATCTAGCAATAGTAAGAAAATAATGTAAATTATTGTTTATTTATACTTGTACCAGGCATTTCTGTTTGCAAATTTACAAATGCACAGACAGATATCCGCGTTCAATTCACGTGCCATCACAAAGTCAAGATGTACCAGGTAAAAGCAGTTAAATTTGAGATCAATACTCAAATCACACTTAACTGCGTAATAAAGCTTTTATAGTGCATGTCGTTTGACATGTGTTGCAAAGGTTAATTCATAATCGAAAATGTGGCTTCAACTTATAATTTTGCATACATATATTAATATTCTGGAATGCCCAGCGTAAGAGAAGTACAGTGGACCAAAAAAACACACACAGACGAGAAGTAGAGTGCACCCAAAATAAAAACACGGAGAAGAGAAGTAGAGTGGACCAAAAAGCACATGGAGAAGAGAAACAGTGGACTAAAAAAATACAGAGAGAAAAGAAGTAGAGTGGAACAAAAAACACACGGAGAAGAGAAGTAGAGTGGATCAAGAAAATATAAAAAAACACGGAGAAGAGAAATAGAATGGACCAAAAGTTAAAAATAAAATTACACACGGATAAGAGAAGTAGAGTAGACAAAAAAAAAACACATGGTGCAAAGAAATGACCAAAAAAAAACACATGGAGAAGAGAAGTAGAGTGGGCCTGAAATGGAAGCAAAGAATAGTAACACTGTACCCTACCATGCATGTCTTAAAAAGCGACTAAGGATGGTTGGGCATGGGGCTGGTTACCCCATCCCGTAAAAAAAAACTTTTTACCAAAAAAAACTTCAGCAAATATGGACAAGACAAATACAGAATATAAATCAACTCAGCCGCCCAAGCAACCCAGAGAAAGCCGAAAGGAGTCCAGGTTGCCGACTAACCTTTTTTCCTCTACGAAAATCTTCAGGATTGGCACCTGGAATGTTCACACTCCATTTGATCAAGGGAAAACTGCACAGGTAGAAGCGGAAATGACAAATTACAGGATTGATATCCATGGGTTACAGATGACATTCTGTAGTTATGTGATACACGGCGGAAATGAAAAAGGTTAAGAAAGAGGATCCTGAAGCAGCATGGCAATACAGTATGGTGAATAAAAATATTAGAAAGAAAATGAAACAGGCCAAAGAAAAATTAGTAGCTGATGAATGTGAGTCCATTATTACGGAGCTAATAAAAGGTAACAGCAAGGCAGCTTTCGACACATTAAGAAGACTATCAAAACCCCAACAGCCCAGGGTAACTGTCATATAAGATAGCAATGGGGCTCTGCTCAATGAAAAAACAGCTGTAATGAGAAGGTGGACAGAATATTGTAAAGAATTATATAACTGTAAACTCGACACTGACTATAGCATATTAAACAACATTAAGTGTAAAAACAGGGAACTCAAAAATGCAGCAATATTACGGGAAGAATTGGAAGAGGCTATATGTTCGATGAAAGGAGGGAAGTCACCGAGTGTGGATAATATTCCAGCAGAGCTCTTGAAATATGGAGGACCAGATATAGTAAAAATCATGACAACAATTTGCCAGAAGATATGGCGTACTAAAAAATGGTCAAAAGAGTGGACACAGTCATTAGTAATACCGCTTCCAAAGAAAGGAAATCTAAAAATGTGCAAGAATTACAGAACCATTAGCCTTATTAGTCATCCAAGTAAAGTGATGTTAAGGATACTTTTGAACAGAATAAAACAGAAATCAGAAGAAATCTTGTCCGAGGAACAGGCTGGCTTTAGACCAAAAAGAAGTACCTCAGAACAAATCTTCAATATTAGATTACTGATCGAAAAACATCTCCAGCATCAACACGATTTATACCATAACTTCATAGATTTCACAAAAGCCTTCGATCGAGTCTGGCATGAAGGCTTATGGCAAATAATGAGAAAATTCAATTTTGATACCAACATCATAGATATCATTGAAGCACTATACAAGGACGCAAGCAGTGCTGTTTTTGCAAGCAATGACATTGGAGAATTTTTCAAAACAACTGTAGGAGTTCGTCACGGATGTATCCTGTCACCAGTGCTCTTTAATATATATCTAGAACATATTATGCAGGAGGCTCTCTACGATTATAACACAACCATATCGATTGGAGGCCGACCTCTTTGCAATCTACGTTTTGCTGATGATATCGATCTTAAAGCTGGAACAGAATCAGAACTTCAAGACCTTACCTCTAGACTGGAGAAAGTAACAAGAACTTATGGGATGGAAATTAATATAGAAAAAAGCAAGATATTGGTGAATAGCCATAAGAAACATGTTCCGACCAACATTACGTTAAATGGGCAAACGTTAGAAGAAGTGAACACCTTTAAATATCTCGGGTCCACTATATGTAGTGATGGAAGATCAAGTAAAGAAATCAAGACAAGACTTGAGATGGCCTCAGCTGCCATGACAAGGCTGAATATGATCTGGAACAGTAACATCAGTTTTCCTGTGAAGATCAAATTATACAAATCACTTGTATTATCTATTCTCTTGTATGGGTGTGAGGGCTTTCGAGTATAAATGTTATAGAAGAATTTTGCGCATTTGCTATAAAGAGCACAAAACAAATGTCTATGTTAGAGAAAAAATAAACACGTATGCAGGCCACCAAGAACCACTTTTGTCAGTAGTGAAACGTCGAAAGCTTGCCTGGTTTGGGCATGTAACTCGTCATGACTCCCTTTCGAAAACGATCCTCCAGGGAACAGTCGAAGGTAAACGGAGAAAGGAAGGCATAGAAAATCCTGGGCTGATAACATCAAAGAATGGGCAGGGCTTGGTTTTTCCACACTTGTACGCATTGCTGAGGATAGAGAGCAGTGGAGGACCCTGTCTGCTGATGCTTCCACCATGGCACCCCTATGACCCATGACGGGTTACAGGTTGAGATGATGATGATCCTTGGTCTATGAGACACGGTGGAAGGGCATAGAGAGGAGGAGATTGATCACAGGAGAAATGGTGTTGTCCTCAGGACATGAGGAGGAAAGAGCCCACCACAGTGAAGGGGTGGCTATAATGCTGTCTAGGGAAGCACAGAAGGCACTTATAGAATGGGAAGCAATGTGACCCGAATGATAACAGCAAGGTTTAAATCTGCCAAAAAGAAAGTAAATATAAACATCATCCAGTGTTATGCACTAACAAATGATAAAGAAGAATCGGAGGAAAAACAACTTTTACACCAGACTACAAAATGTCTTGGACAAAAAGAAAAGAAAGGACATCACAATTTTGATGGGGGACCTAAACACGAAAACAGGAACAGACAACACTGGCTTTGAAGAAATCATGGGAAAGCATGGATTAGGTATGATGAACAAGAATGGGGAACTATTAGCTAACTTCTGTGCTTCAAATCAACTAGCTATAGGAGGAAGCATATTTCCACATAAAAGAATTACATAAAGCAACATGGATATCACCAGACCACAGAACTGAGAATCAGATTGATCACATATGCATAAGTAAGAAGTTTAGGTCATCATTGCATGATGTAAAAGTATGTAGAGGAGCAGATGTGGTTTCAGACCACCATCTTCTGTTGGCTAAAACAAAATTAAAGCTCAAGAAATTTACAACAATATATAGCTATAGACATCAGTATAATGTGGGATATCTAAGAAATCAGGAAATAAGAGAAACATTTTCAATCACAGTATCCAACAAATACCAAGTACCAGCTGGAAGATGAAGCAGATGCGAAAGACCACTGGCAACAAGTAAAAAATATATGGAACGAGACGTGAGAAGAAGAGAACATCAGCACAAAGCATGGATAACAACAGAAACCATTAGTAAGATAGAAGACAGGAAAAACAAGAAAGCAGATTTAAACAGAAGCAAAACCAGAAGCTCCAAAGCCAAGGCTCATTAAGTGTACATAGTAGCAAACAAAGAAGAAACATCAAAAGAGACAAGAGGGGCAGAGGTAGACCAAAAAATGCATGGACAAGAGAACTGGATACAGAGGTGAAAATGCTGAGGAAAACATGGAAAGAACGTGAGTGGATGGCACAGGACAGGAAGACTTGGCATGTGTTTGTTGAAGGCCTATGCTCCTCGGGGAGCTAAAGGGTATTGATTGATTGATTGAATGTAAATTCCCTGCAATCAGTCTCCTATAGCGGAGTTGACACTATATGAGATTTGAACTATTAGACACGTTCATAAAATTAACCAGGGTTGTGGAGTCAGCCAAAAAATTTTCCGACTGCTGAAATTTTATAAGTCTGACTCCAGGTTTTTACTAGTCATATGGCATAAAATTTGGTGTCAGAGTTCTGACATTTTTTTACCGACACCAACTCCACACAAAAAAATGACTTACTCCTCGCTTCGACTCCACAGCCCTGGAATTAACTCTGGCAGTGTCATTCAACTTTTGAACATGAGTTAAAAACTTGCAGCTCTTAAACAAATTTGCTCATTGAAATAGAGCTGAACATATAAGTTAAGAACTAAAAATATTTGTGAAGAACTTGCAGCTGTAGCTTAAAAAATGGGCTGATAAATCATGCCTGACAATATAAGTGAACTTGAAATGTTGCTTCAAAGTCTGGAACTTTGGGAAATGTGCATTGAGTCTGTTCTTAAATCATTAAGCATGGATTTATACCCATCTTAAGAATGGAACCACTTTCATTCATATTTGATAGTGGTCATTTGGAAAGTTAATTTCTGCACCAGGGAAAGCATTTTTTTAATACATGCTGGTTATATTTTGCTTCTAAATATATTTAGTAAATAATTTATTAGGATAATTTTTATTGGTGTAGTTTTTTTAGCACGCAATTCTTCTTGTAGAATACAAAGTTGAGAGGTTTGTTACACATATAATTGAAGTTACATTTATTAAAACTGTAGATCAGCTGTTTTTCCTTTAAATATAAAAATCAGACATGAATTTGTAAAAAAATATGTAACAAAACAATTTGCAGCATCTGAATATTGAAGTCAGTTAATATTGAAGACAATCAGTTTTGTTCATCATCATTTTTCATTACGCTTCTTAATGTAGTATGGAACCACCACTGTAGCTGGTCCACTTGCAGGAAGGATGATGAACGAGGATGGGGAACTATTAGCTAACTTATGTGCTTCAAATCAACTAGCTATAGGGGGAAGCATATATAAAGAATACATAAAGCAACATGGATATCACCAGACCACAGAACTGAGAATCAGATTGATCACAAATGTATAAGTAAGAAGCATTCACCAAGCAATCACATGATCTAACTGGTGGTTTTTGTAGCAATTGATTTTTTACATGATGAGGTTGCCAGCGGGATGTTTCTTTATGGGGAGGGGAAGTGCCGAAGGTAGGATCCACCCTGGATGCCAAATACTTTAAGTACACCTCATTGGATATTAGTCATAATTGATAATACAGTTGACTGTATCACTACTATCAAAAGATTTTTCACTAGTATCTATTATTGCTACTGCCACATGTTAAAAGTGATAATCTGGATATCCCCAACACAACATTTTTGTGTATTTTGTAGTTGTGGTAGTGTTGTTTTTTTTTTTTTATGATTTTATCTACATCATTGAGGGTACAATTGGCTAATCTGTTAGAGCACTTGCCTCTCACGGCATAGATACTGGGTGCCAGGACTGAAACATGATAGCGACACACTGCAGTTTACCCAGCTGTAAAAGGGTATCTGACTGCTATAGGTTAGGGAAGGCAAAGGCAGTGAGGAAGGATCACTCCACCTTGTGAAGCTGGACCTATTATAATGAAGTCTCTAACACTTCTTTCCCCCATGGCAGTTTCTGCTACAGAACTATCTTTACCTTTTTTTTTTTTTTTTTTTTAAATCTACATCAGTGTTCATGTACTGCTGCTACAGTGGTAGAAATTGGGCTTTAAGTTTGTCTTTTTAACTTTGTTTTGTCTTTGTTCATTTTTTTTTTGAACGGAGAGTGAGACCATGTTATTTTCTTGACATCATCAATAGCATTAAAATTGTATGCTACTTAATCACTGTGACAATACTTTTGTGTGTGGCTAGCAATTTCTTCCATGTTTTGCTTGTCCAAAGATACAAAACACTTCTGCACAGTCAGTGTTTCTCTCTTTCCCACTCCCCTTCACTGAGCCTCGATTTCTGAGCTTAAATGTTTGCAGCAGCCTGTTGCATCTGCCTCCATTTCTAGAACTCTTTTTCTCATTACTGGCATGATATAATTGTTTTTTGTATATTCATATTCAAAATTATGTTTAATAATGTTTTTTGTTTTTTTTAAACATTACAGTGTTTATTCAATTATCTCTGCACTTCAAACCGTTCATTATCCGTAGTGGACCTCATTAATTTTTACAGATGATTATTTTCAATGATGAAAGTCCAAAAACCAAATGACAGTACTTAATCTATCAAGGCGTAGGATACCGCTTCGTCAGGCAAGTCGTACAAGGTGACTAATATGAGGCTGGCAATGTCATTGCTTAAAAAAAATTGGTACAGAAACAACTTCAGGAGCACGTGAATGCTTGGTGCAGGCTTCCTAATAGTTGCCCATCGCAAGCGAAGATGGCGACAGCTTCAGACTTGAATTGTAAGACATCGGTGCCGTGATCTCATGTGGCTAATTAGTCCTATTTTGGCCCTACAGGCCATGCCACATACGGGGCACACATGGTTAGAGTCGATAGTAGTGTTGCTGCGCATTCTGACTTTTCTTGCAGCACGCTTGCCTTCTGCCTTATCAGCTAAATTCTATTCTGCAATGCGAGCGCCTTGAGTAATGTTTGTCCACCAGGCAGAGCGATCATGTGCGATAGTCTCCCAGGAGGAGACATCAATTTTGAAGCTGCTCAACGATGCTTTCAGTGTGTCTTTGAAGCGTTTCTTTTGTCCCCCTACTGTTCGCTTACCCATAGAGAGTTCGCTGTACATTAACTGCTTTGGGAGGCGTTTTTCGGGCATGCGAACATGTCCGGCCCATCTAGTTTAGGCCCTCTGCAGCAATGTGTAGATGCTTGAGATATGTGCTCTGTTGAGGACCTCAGAATTAGATACTCTATCATGCCACTTGATCCTGAGTATCCTGCGAAGACAGCTCATGTGGAAATGATTAAGCTTCTTGGCGTGTCTGCTATGCACTGTCCATGTTTCACAGGCATACAGGAGGGTAGTGACCACTATTGCATGATATACTTTTATCTTGGTGGCGGCACTAATTCTTTATCGATCCCAGACATTTACTCTTAGTCTTCCAAAAGCTGCACTTGCCTTTGCAATTCTGTTGTTGACCTCGGCGTCGATATTCGCATCTTTGGTAAGGGTACTGCCTAGATAAGTGAAGCTGTCCACCACTTGGAGACGTTGGTTCTTTACTGTGATATTTGGTTCACAGTAAGGTTTCCCAGGAGCAGGTTGCAACATTACTTCAGATTTCTTCGTATTGATGGTAAGACCAAAGTCATCACACGCTACAGAAAGCCTCCTCATATTGTTCTGCATGTCTAGTTCTGTGCAGGTGTTGAGGGCACAGTCGTCCGCAAAGACAAGGTCAGAGATCATTGTTTCATTCACCTTTGTAAAGGACTGTAATCGTCTCAAATTAAACAGCTTCCCATCTGTCCTGTATCTGATGTGTACGCCGTCACTACTGCCATGGGTAACATTAGGCAGCATGGCAGCAAATATCATACTGAATAGTGTCGGAGCGAGCACACATCCCTGTTTGACACCGTTTGTGACCGGAAAGGGTTCAGAAGGTTCTCCATCATTCAATACGCGAGCCATCATACCTTCATGAAACAGGCGGACAATTGAGATGAACTTATCACAATTGAGATGAACTTATTGGGACAGCCGAATTTCGCCATAATTTTCCATAGTCCATCCCTATTGACAGTGTCAAAGGCCTTGGTCAAGTCAATAAATGTTGTGTATAGGTCACTGTACTGTTCCTGGCATTTCTTCCTACAGAGGGACCAGCTACCGTGGTGCTTCCATGCTCCATAGGGAGTAAAAAGGAAAATGACGATGTTGATTCTATCAAGGGAAACACATATGATAGAATTGACACTAATTACAGAAGTCTTACAGACATATATTAATTTTTCAATATTGCTTTGACTTAAAATAACCTCAGTCACAGACACAGTGGTCAGTTAGTGATGCATGAGTCCTTGCTAATGATGTGGCACTATTTTGGCATAAATAGTCATAATACATCTTGTATTTGAGCAGTGAGTGGTATTTCACTGCTAAGCTAAATGAGGATCCCATGAATGCTTGTTGCTCACAATGTTTCCTGACCTCATGGTAAATGTTATCACTACTGGCAGGTGCTGCTTTTATGAGATCCATGATCTAGAGCAGTGATTTCAACAGGTGGATCAAATTCACTGGCAGTACACATAGTCAGGTTTTACAAGAGTGGGGACCAGCAGGGTCATTTAGCCTGAGTCTGAGCTGTTATGGGCGGTGCGGGCTCACCTCAGCCTTGTTTTTACATGCCTTTCTTTACATTACAACATTTTTAACCCGTCTTACCAAACAATATGAGAGATCTCACAATGTAAAATGACCTGAGCCTCATCAGAGCTCGTGGATGAGCTGTGCATAGTGTCTTTGGTAGGGTGTAAACATGTTTAACATTTTAATTTTTAAGTCAGTTTTAAATAAGTTAAAATTGTAATAGAATGTCATAAGTTGCAGATTGGACATTTTTTTTTATTTAGTTTCAAGCGTTTGTTTGTAGCGATCCCCACGGGTTAGAGTTATTCACTCTTTGCAACAAAATTTGGGGTAGAGGTTTTGGGCTTTCTTGCAACCCCAGAGAGCTTCCTAGACTCAGCGGCATGTTACACTTTGGCGTGTGTGTAATGTCCCGAGGTTTGATGGCTCTCTACTGATTATGTACCAAGCCAAGGATAACAAAAATGAGTGATGATGATGCTGAAGATCATAGCTGTTTATGCAGTTCTTAAGAATTTTTTTTTTTTCTCTGAATCCAGCCGCATGTTATGGACAACTAATGCACTACTAATGAAATAAACATAAGCTGATAAAAACCCAATAGAAGGAATTGCCAGACTCTGTTATCAGCTTTTGATTTACATAACTAGATTCAGATTTAATTTCCTCATTTTGAATTTTATAACAGCTTTCTTACTTTTTTTCTTACTTGATTTCAAATAAATCTGGAAGTAGTAGATGTGGCAGTTTTAAAAGCGAGATGACCACATTTTCCATATTCCTGCAATACCACTAAAGCAAAATCACCAGCAGTGACGTACCTCCAAGATCACATTATAGCTGTATAATGATCTGCAGGACATCCAATTGGCTAAGCAGTTAATCATTTGTTTTTTTGGCAAAATTACCAGGTTCTGGGATCAATTCCTGGTTGCGTCATTCTAGATAGATAATATAACAGAAATCCTACAACACTGGCTCACAGCAGCCAGTGCGACACACTTGGGTCTAGAATGAGTTCTGCATGTTTCACGGCTATAGTGGACCGAATGCAAGCGGAGGAGTGCTAATTGTTGAAATTCCTACTGTGGCTGAGAAGATGCAAGCAGAGAAGGTGTGGGTGAAATAAGAGACGAGGCTCAAAGGGTTAAAAATGAGAACATAATACTTAAACAATCTCTTATGAAGCAGAAGCACATATTTTACAAGAAGGAAGTATTTATGGTTCAAGATGACATTTCAGCTGTTATTGGCTTTGTGGATGAAATGCACACAAAGCAGCATATTTCCACTTATACTATTTGAAGTTACAGAATTAAGATTCTAGTGAATTCCTAAAGACCTCAGTGATCAGTTGTACTTTCACAATGTTTTTTTTTTTTTTAAACTATAAAATTTAAGTCATATAACAAGCTCTACAACGACAGAGAAATTGAAAAACCATTTCTTATTTTTTCTTCAATCTATTGGATAAATGTGAAAAAAAAGTCAAAACGAGGAAGCAATAACTGACAACTCAAATGTCAAGTCAGTACTATTATATGGCTCTGAAACATGGAGAACAACAAAGACAACAACCAAAAAGCTATAGACTTTCATAAATGGGTGCTTGTGTAGAATAGAGGGATTAAAATGGTATGGCAAGGTTACCAATGTGGAACTGAGGACAAGGACTAGACAAATGCAGGTGGAACAAGAGATGAGAAGAAGATGGCGATGGATAGGACACACACTGAGAATAACTGTTGATAGCATTACAAGGCAGTCCTTGTTCTGGAACTCCCAGGGAAAGAGGCAGAGGTAGACCAAGAAACACATGGAGAATAGAGTTGGAAACAGAGGTGAAAATGATGAGGAGAACGTGGAAGGAACTTGAGATGATGGCACGTGACAGGAGGACTTGGCATGTATTTGTTGAAGGCCTATGCTCCTTGGGGAGCGGAGGGTTATGAATGAATGAATAACTGACATGTGACTAATAATTTTTATATTTAGGTTTTTATTTCCAGAAACAAAATAGGATAAAATAAAATGTTAAATGACTGACATTACAAGAGACAGCAAAAAATTGTTGCCCGCTATGACATCTTGTGTTGAATGCTCTGATTTCATGGTGAACTGTGAAGTAAATGTCACATGACATGATCTTTAATAAAATGGCAGTTAATTGCCTTTATTTTGACGTGTTTTTTTTTTAAATTTAAATTAGTTTAACAGGAGTGAAGAAATAATTTAAAAATAGGAAATAACTTTGCAATCACCCTATACATCTCTACAGAAACTCATATGTCCTTTTCTTGTTTACAGCTTGCAAGCGTAAGGAGCTAGACGTGGATAAATCCCCAGAAGAAAACCGACCTCCTAAAAAACCCCGTTTGGTTTTCACGGATATTCAGAGACGTACACTTCATGCCATTTTTAAAGAGACCAAACGGCCAAGTAAAGAAATGCAGCAGACCATTGCCCAGCAGCTTGGACTGGAAGTTACCACGGTGGCAAACTTCTTTATGAATGCCCGGCGGCGGTCATTGGATAAATGGCAGGATGACAACGGCAACAATAATCGAGACAGTGTGGGTCTGTGCAATAAGAGCTAACCAGAAACAGTTGGACTTAATGACAAGGACAATGTCGAAAATCATGTGGTGGAAGCTCACAGTGAGGACAGTGTCTCCTAATCGCATGGTGAGATGTCTTCTCTGTGATTTTTTTTAACATCTTTGTCATCATCCTCACATGCTCCCTCATCTTACCCAACATATGTCAGGTATGACAAAATCTCTTCTTCTTTTTTTTTGTAGCTTATTCGGGTGCACGTCCATACATTTGAATATTTTTAGATATTAGTGACTTTACTGATACAGGTGTTACTGTTACACCTGTACATAGAATTGCCTGTTTGTTTGTTTGTGTGCGTTTTTTTTTTTAACAACTGACTTCGTGTTTGAAAATGAGATTATAGTTTTGTTATGTAATTTTTTTTTCAGTTATCATCATCATACTGTAGGAAATATGTGTCATGTGCTGGGTGCTAAACTGCTTTCTTTTTTTTTTAACCCCCTCAAAATACTTCAGTTTGTATTCTCTGTTGACAACAGAACAATTATTGTAGCTTTTAAAATTAAAATACTTGTCCTAAAAATGATAGGTCATGAAAACTGCAGAAATTTAAAAAATTGAATATTGTCATTGAAAAGTCACATGATTTAGATAAGTTTTTTTTTTTTTTTTAAATGAAAAAACAAAAATAGGGGCAAGGGGCAAAAAGAGTACATGTCAAAGTGAAAGGCACTGTTCAACAATGTAAAGAGATGTACTCTACTATTATAATGGGGGGAAAAGAGCAACGGTCTTGGGTAAACTTGGGTTCTCAAAGGTTCCAGGAGAGAAAGTTGTATATTTAACAAGTTCTAGGATTACTCAGAATAATTGCATTTCAGAACAATAACATTTATACTAACAGTAACCACGTGTTTGTGACATTTACTCTGAATGATAAAATGTAAATAGTAGCGTTATCCGAACAGTATATGTAACCAATTCTTGAGGAAAACTGGTACTGCATTTTTTGTGTATTCCTTTGTTGCCTCAGCAACGCACAAAACAAGAAAAATACCAACAAAAAAAAAAAAGAGAGAGAAAGCAAAAGAAATGACAAGGAAAGCATATTAGAATCTAGAGAAATACTTACTTACTTAGTCACTAGTCTTCTACCTTGGGGTGAAGAGGTTTGCCATAGTCTCCTATCAGCTGTCTTCCTTTTGGCCTGGTTCCAGTCCAGTCCTTGGTCCTTCAGAGATTGTCTGATGTTGTCCTCCCAGCGGACTCTGAGTCATCCTGGAGGTCTGAATCACTGGCTCTTGGTTTGTCATGGTATCCAGTCTTCTCCCATGAAGGAAAGTGGAGAGGCGTGAAAGAGATGAAGAAGATATAGAAAGGCCTTGACTGGATGGCACAGGAGGGAAAGGCTTGGCATGAATGTGTAGATGGCATGTGCTCCATATGGAGCTGAAGTATGATGATGATGATAAGAGGAGGAAAGCTAGAATGTATTGTAACTACATGAAACCCTTGGAGGAGTCTGCATGTCTTAGTTGAAGTCCTATGCACCTTCGGAAGCTAAAGGGCATTGATTGATTGACATGGATCCCTGGGGTGCCTATAACTTCTGTCATTTTTCTGCTGTATTTTTGCCCCCTCTTCTTTCTTCCATGCAAGTGTTTGTCGTTCACCTATTTTCACTATTTTTGTTTAGAAGTGGAGACATGGTAATCCAATAATGCTGTTTTTGTTTGTTGTTTAAGCTGAGGAAGGTGCTTTACCAGAATGTTTCATGTTTACTGTTCTCCTCTTTAAAACTAGCATATTTAGCAGTTTGGGCATAAGTCAAAGAAGTCTGGAAGGAAGAAATAAAAGATATACATACATTGTATTAGAATAAATAAATTAAAAGTGAAATATTTACCTTGCCAGTATGAGCTTCTAGAAATAGCTGTATTAGAACAGGGAAAATTGTTACCTTACCTGTATGAGCCTCTAGAAATAGCTGTATTAGAACAGTGAAAATTGTTACCTTACCTGTATGAGCCTCTGGAAATAGCTGTATTAGAACAGTGAAAATTGTTACCTTACCTGTATGAGCCTCTGGAAATAGCTGTATTGGAACAGTGAAAATTGTTACCTTACCTGTATGAGCCTCTAGAAATAGCTGTATTAGAACAGTGAAAATTGTTACCTTACCTGTATGAGCCTCTGGAAATAGCTGTATTGGAACAGTGAAAATTGTTACCTTACCTGTATGAGCCTCTGGAAATAGCTGTATTGGAACAGTGAAAATTGTTACCTTACCTGTATGGGCCTCTGGAAATAGTTGACAACAGTTTTTACTTATTATCACTGGAAGGAACATTATACTCAGCTCTCTTTCTCTGTCTGTCAGTCTCTTGCTTAAGTGCATTTTTTTTAAGCAGCAGAATATGAAATTGAGTTACGAGAAAGAATTAAGTTCCTGGCAAATAAAGAAAAACCAACCAAACTGAAATTTACTATAACCGAAATTTGAAATGTCAATTTTCTGTTGTGAAAAATAATTAAAGTTGTTTTGGTTTGTATATAACTTCATAGATACTTGAATATATCTCACGTTATAAGCATAATCCCTAGATTTCATTATTACTGTCACAAATTACAGAATAAAAGTCACCAACATTAAAAAAAAGAGCAGTTTACACCTGTTACATGACCGCAAGCTATGTTGGCATTTTAGTTTACCGTGAATATATATATATAATAGCTGCTGATATTTTTCAGTGTACTACAAGCTGTTAATATAAATTAGTTTGTCTCATGACCACGAGCCTTATTTTTTAATTTACTTTTGTCAAGACCAGTAGTTGTTAATTTGAGTAGTTTACCTACACTAAAAAAAATGTGCAGAGGTGGGACCATAAATCATGTTATAATTTATTCCTTAATTTGCTCATTAAGCAAGAATTTACTCAGTGATAGATCTGTTCTTATTTACATTTTTACATAATGTTGATTTTTATTTAACCTTGTTTGAATTTTATTGTGAAGTAATTTTGTAATTTAAGTCATTTTAAAGTATTAAACATTGTTGCCTGGATAACTGAACATATTAAATTTTAATCCATAAAAAAAAAAATAATAATAAAATGAAGCAAACACAGTAGTACAAACTAAAAGTGACCAAATGTGCAGTGCGAAATAATAGATGAATATCAGAATAATGAAAAAACTGTGCACTAGAGTTACAAAATGAGCAAGACTTCACATTAAATAAATTATTTAACAATAAATGTTTTATGCTACACACCAATATTTTAAAATGTGCTAAAGAATGGTCCAAATTTGAATATTTTAAAATGCGCCACATTAGGGCATCATATAAAATTTCAGCTCCCTAGGTCATTTGAAACCTAGTGAACCAAGGGGTCAAAGAGTTGAAACACCAAAAAAAAAAAAACACTCATATCATTTGAATAAAAGTGTTTTTAAAAAAATGTGATGAAAAGTGTAATTCTGAATTTCATAGTATGAACCAAAATAGATAAATGAATTGGATTTTATGTATTAAATCAGTTCTCAACCAGAAACAAAGCTATTGAAACAGATTATTTGAGCCAACATTACATTGTTTTTCCTTTTTGATCACTTGTTCCAAAACAGTGAAAACTATATGTATGAATATTCCACAGTCACTACATATTTATTGTTGCTTTATCATTCCTGTACGCTTTAAGTTCCAGTTATCTTTTAATCAGTTAAGTATCTATGGCTGTTTCATTTTCTGTTTGTAATTTTTGTTCTCTGCATCTGTGTTTTCACAGGCGGATTACATCAGCTTTATTTATACAGCAGTGTTATTGCAGAAATAGAAAAGTTTCCCCAAAATTTAATGTTCATATTCTTTCATTCCAACCCCTGTAAGTCTCGAGTTTGTAAGAATTTATTTAAAACATTCCAGTGTCTCGTGTTTAGAAACAAATTTTTTTTTTGTTTTCAGATCTGAAGAAATCCTTTTGTACATTTTTGTGTGCAAATATTTTAACCAGTATTTAAACTATTTTTTATTTTAGCCAAATTCAGTGGTTGTATTTATGTGGAGTGACAATGATATTTAACTCTTAGCATTGTCATTCTTTCAGTGTGACATATCAAGTATTCTGTGGTGGATTATTTATTTACCTGTGGTTATTTATTTATATGAATTCATTATCGCTGCTTGTAAATTTCATGTGTCCAAAATTACCTAGACCTCTGGTCACATTTTTATGTGTCCAATAGAGCTACATGCTGTAGTAATTGCGTTTTTTATTAATTATTTGCTGTTCCGAATTTTTTCTTTACCAAAATTTGTATCAAAAAGTATTGCTTGGTCAGAACATCATTAAAGAAATTGACTTTTAAAACTGTAGCTGAATCCTGCAGCATCTACACTGGTTGAGGTGTTGAGTGTTTTAAACTGTTAGTGATATAAGGTGAGGTTTCAGTTTGCATACAGATCATTACAAACCTCATGGCTCAGAGGCAGCTTACACAGCTCAACATTTTCATGTGCAATATTTTCTTCCCATTCTTATTGAGTGTAGCATCATGTTTATATATGTGTGCATTTTATTTAATTTTTGTATGTGTCTTCTTCATTGTACATTATTTTTTAAATTTTTGGTTGTGAAAAATATTATATTTTAAGTTTTACTTGGTCAGTCTTTGTATGAGGCTTTAACAAATGTAACAAATTTTTTTTTTTTTTTAAACTCATCCCATTACTGATTTTATAAACAGTATTCTCAGATACATACATTTTTAAAATGCAGAGTTTAGACGTTATCTGAGCTTGAAGACTAATAGAAGCTACTGTATTTGTCATAAGTCATTATCAGCACAATTAAAATGCTAGAAAATGTTATTCTCAAACTGGAATCATGCAGTTCTATTATTGTGTTTGTATTCTGTGATTTTTATTTAGCTAGACTCCATCATTGATGTCTCCTTGAACCACACATTTAGGAAAGTTTGTGTGTGTGGCTTTTTGCCTTGTTATTTTGTGGAAGTGAAAGCAACAACAAATGTAGAAAAATCTGGTCACATATGTCATGGTTTTTCATAGCAGATTTATGGTTTTAAAAAGTGGGGCCAGGTAATGAAACAAATTTAGATCTGTTTTAGGATGTTCTTGTTGAACTGTTGTTTGTTTGTGTTGCTGTATTTGGCATTTTATCTCAGAAACCAGTTTCTGGAGTGTTAGTGTAGTAAGAACGAACTTTAAACGATTGTTATTGTAAAAAATGATTTTATTTGTTATAGACATAATGTCTATAACAAATAATCCTTTTTTACATTTACAATCGTAAAAAGCATATTGTTAAGCATTATTTCAAAATAGTGTATTTTGAAAGTTAAGTGTGCATTTGAAAGTGGCTTAAGGACAAAAATGCTAAGTGTATTTCAAATACATTTAAAAATAGCTTTAAATTGTTCTTCATGGTTAGTGGACTAAACTTCTTAGTTGGCAGACTGAACTTTTTATTTGGTAGAGTGAACTTTTTGGTTGATTGATTGAACTTTTTGGTTGGTAGGCTGAACTTATTAGTTAGTAGTCTGAACTTTTTGGTTGGTAGACTGAACTTATTAGTTAGTAGTCTGAACTTTTTGGTTGGAAGACTGAATATTTTGGTTGGTAGACTGAACATTAGTTTATAGACTGGAATTTTTAGTTGGTAGACTGAACTTCTTAGTTGTTAGATGGAACTTTATGGTTGGTAGACAGACTGAACTTCTTAATTGTTAGATGGAACTTTATGGTTGGTAGACAGACTGAACTTCATATTTGGGAGACTGAACTTTCTGATTGGTTGACTGAACTTCTTAGTTGGTAGAGTAAACTTCATAGTTGGTTAACTAATTGTATTTTTTTTAGTTGGTAGACTACATTTCAGAAAATATCAAAGCCCCTTCAGTGTTCTTATTTTCAGTCAGATCTACTTTTCAGTTGTTGTTTTTTTTTTTTTTTTTAAATCCTCTAGCTTTTAGCAAACTTAACATCTGCAGACACATTTATGTGAGATGGTACAAGCTTGTTAGCATTGTTACTGTTCCTTTATTATGTTTCTCACTCAGAGAACTCCCTCATCATCAATCAGCTTTATGTTCCTTAAGGCACAGGAGCACTGCTGCAGTTAGTTCCCTTGCCTAAGAGTACCTCATGCTCTAATGGTGATTTTTGGTAGCATTATGTTTTACATAATGAGCTAGCCAGCCCCGTGCACATGTTGATAATAATCACCTTGTACAGCATTGTTCCCATTTATTTTTTTCTCTAAAGCTCCCTATTAT
This sequence comes from Oreohelix idahoensis, assembly GCA_024509875.1. NCBI lineage: Eukaryota > Metazoa > Mollusca > Gastropoda > Stylommatophora > Oreohelicidae > Oreohelix > Oreohelix idahoensis. The sequence continues at coordinate 345,001 of JAMPIV010015622.1, forward strand.
AGAGTTTCAGTTGTCTGTTTGTTTTAAAGTTTTGGGTCCAAATATCTGTAGTTTCATGTCCTTTTTTTTTAATAAGTTAATACTATTAAGAGGATCCGATTGACAGAGTGGTTAGAGCACTGGTCTCTTGTGGCAAAGGTGCCGGGTTCGATTTATGGTATCGACACGCTTCAGTCTACCCAGTTCTAAATAGGTACCTGACTTTTCCACTTGAGTTAGGTAAGGAAAAGACAGCGAGGAAGGGAACTGGTCACCCCCAACTCTCGATGCTGGGACTAGTATAGTGAAGTCTCTAACACTTCACTCCTCTACAGCAGTACTACCTTTTTAAATACTATTATAAAACAGTTTATTACCAGACAGCAGCTTTAGCATTTGTGAGATGATGATGCACCTTCCGCAAGAGGCCAGCACTCTTTATCACTTTGCCAATCTGATGTTTAAGTGAGAGTAAACAATTTTTAAAATTAGGAGTGTCTTGTGAGTCACTCTGTGTAGTAGATCAGCCAAATAATATGGTGACATGATGATTTAAGGAAAAAATAAAATTAGCCATTTAAAAAAAAACGTCAAATACTGCTTTCCAGAATACTTACTTACTTTTGCCTTCCACTATTGTCGTGACGCCCAGTGTGGGGCTGAAGTTTATGTTCCAGAGCCAAGTGTATCACCTTGGCGGCTGTGAGCTTGTCTTGTTGTAGGATGTCTGTGATGTTGTCTATCTATCTGTCTCTTGGTCTTGCCCGTGCTCTGAACCCATATCTTGTCATAGTGAGAAGTGATAATTTATCAAGCTCCATTCTCATGACATGGCCAAACCCTTTGATGTTCTGCATCTGTATATACTTGATGCAGGATGTAGTTCTCACTATTTTTCTGATGTCATCATTTCTCATTCTGTCTCTCCTGGTAACATTAATTGCTTGTCTCATCTCACAGGATATGATTTTCCCTTCCTGTGCTTTGGTCAGTGACCATGTTTGACACTGATAGCAAAGAGTTGGTAAGAATATACTGTTTATCAGCTGTCGTTTAGTTTCCATACTGATATTCTGATGTTAGAGTAGTGAAGTCAGTTGGTAAGTCACTGCACTGACTTTTTGACATCATGTTCAATTTCTCTACCCAGTTTTCCATTTTCAGTAAAAATGCTTCCTAGATATTTGAACTCTGGAACCTGCCTAAGTCTGATGTGTATGTTAAGTGAACTTTGCAGTCTGCTCATCTTCATAGTTTCTATCTTTGATGTGTTGATTTTCAGTTTTTCAGCGTTAAAGAGTATTTTAGGTGACATTTTCAGGGACAGAAGACCCTTCAAAATATGTGAAAGCTGTAAATGAGATAATACAATTGTGAACATGAGTATTTGTAGTGCTAATGCCATCAGAAGTTTTATATCGCCATAAGATCAGTCTAAATCTAAGAGTATTTTATGGTGATATCAGGGACAGAAGACCCTTCAAATATGTGTGCAATGGTTGTTTAAAAATAAAAATACTGAATATGGGCCATATGTGTAAAATTATTTGTCTGAAACTATGCGACCAGTATCTGAGAAAATCTGGTATGGAGCTTAATGTGTTATACTATTTCCAAGCAAGGGGTTGCCTTGCTTCAGCCAGTCTCTATCTGAAAGCTGTTTTGAGCATTTGAGTCTCATGATATTAGATGATTGAACAAAAAAGAAGTAATTTCTGAACATGCCAGGATTCCAAAATCCTTTTTTTTTTTTTTTTGCACCTTTTTTTCCCCCACAGCTTTTTTTTTATTATTATGTTCGGTAGTGTGCAGCTGATCTAAAGTGTGAAATCACATCACTTGTAATGCTTATGTTTATGTTGATGCAGGCATATTTTGCTCATCTGTCACCAAAAGACAAAAGTCTAGTCTGAACCAGCGGTCCATCCCTCCATTAAGTTTTACCAGATTTTAAGGCCCTGAAGCTTCTTGTGATCTTTTATATGCGCTTTTTATTTGTTTGTAGTGTCCACTTGAGTTTTGGTGTTTATACTTTTGTCTTTCTTTTTGTGTAGCCTGTCTTATTTTATTAATGTATTTATTAATTTATTTCACTTGACCTGTCATAGATAAATACATCACTTATGAATTACTAAGAGATTGTAAATTGTACCTTTTTTTTTTTTAAGTTTGAAGTTTTTATACTTGAAAATAGTTTGTTATGTGAACTCATAATTACCTATTGTCACCATTATTCCAACAACAAAATTGATCATGTTTAATGTGTACCTCCGAGGATATTCTGCATGTCCTACATAGTAAAGCAACTCTTGGTTTTTTTTATTCTCAAATGATAGACATATTCCGCAAATTGCAAATAATGCTTACAGTTTTGTTCCCTTCCTTCCTTCTACTCCTAGTGACATGGAAAAATTAAGGGTTTAATTTAATTACCATTTTTCTTTTCAGGCCAGAAGTGAGGTTTGGCTTGATATCTTCTTGTGCTACTTTATTATTTCTGCATTAATTTCTAGTGTTCCATTTAGTTGTTATTAAAATTTGTCTTTGTTTTTTTCTCACTTCTTCCATTTTGATGTTAAATACCTTTGTTTGATGGTGAATTGAGCTCTGTTCGCACAACATTTAAACCATCTCATCCATTGTTGCCTTTTGTGCTCTGTAATAGAAGTTGTCCAGCTGTTACTCTTTTGTCTTCATTCCTGTTGTGAACCAGGTGGGTTTATTAGCTGCACTTCTCTTACAGTGTCCGTATCTTTTTATCCAAAAACCGTATTATTCTGAAAAGTGAAAGGTTTTTTTTGGGCTACATTTTTATCACAAATTGAGCGATTTCTGGCTGTTTAGGGCGACTTTGGGCAATTTTTAAAGACATTTTTGGCTAATATGGGTTGTTTTAGGCGATTTGGGCTACATCTGAAAACCATTTTTAAAAAAAGCAAAAAACTTTCAGAAATAACGCTGTTGCTGAAGATTTTGGTTAAAAGGATACAGACCTATAGTTTTTTGTTATTTTTTGTTGTTGCTTAATTAAAAGAAGATTATTTAATATTCAGATCTGGCACTTATGTCATAGTGTTTTGCATCAATAGTGTTAATAAAATGCGTGGGGATCATGTTAATGAAAAAAAAGATAACTGACAGTAAAGTTAATGCAGATAAAATGTTTCTTAATCTAATAGATTGAATATGACTTTGAAGAAATCAGTAAATATTAAATCGTGTTAATTTATTTTTTATGTTCATTGAGTGTTTGAGTCTGGAAACATTTGGTGTCAGTTTTAGTGTAGCCTGGCATATCTTTGGACATGTTTCAACATTTTTGTTATTCAAAACAGATTCTATACAGGGTGTTCATGAGTATTAAATACTGGTTATTCAGAAGAGGATAGCTTCACTGTTTAATTTGGAACATATTTTAAAAAAAAAAAAATGGTATAATTTGTACATAATGATTCATTCATTATTTTATCAGCCTATGGCTTCATGCTATTTCTGCCAGAAAATCTGGTAAAGTTTAGGAGTGAATCTTAAAGATCGTAATTGATTAACATGTTTCTAATGCTGTCGCATAATATTTATACATTTACAGATATTATAATCTCAACTAATAACAATCACATGGGATAACAAACGTGTGCTAAAGGTACTTTTTAGCATATTCTGTTTGGTTTCAGGGGTTTTAAACTTTTTATTTTTATTTTATTAATATCTAAGAATGCATGTCGTAAAAGGCAACTAGCAAGGGTTGGGCATGGGGCAGGTTAACCCATCCTGTAAAATAATTATAAACCACAAAAACTTCAGCATACAACATGGACAGATCAACCCAGGGTAAGAGAGGTACAGGAAGACCATGGAACACATGGAGAAGAGAACTGGAGACAGACATGAAGCTGATGGCACAGGACAGGAAGACTTGGCATAACTTTGTTGAAGACCTTTGTTCCTTGGGGAGCTGAAGGATGATGAATGTTGAAGACATGTGTTAAAATCACCTGTTTGAGCATAGTTGTAAGAGATTATGTTTAACATGGAGCTTCCTGCTTCCTCTTGATGTGTAATAAATTAAAACACATTCATAACTAGTGGTTTGTGAGCTGGAAGCAATATAATCGTGGATAGAAGGTGGGCAGGGCGTGGAAATTGTTCAATTTTTTTTAAAGTTACGCCAGGAAAAGATTAGAAATTTCAAATATATGGGTTTATTGTTGGATGGAGATGGGAGTGCAGTATTTACTCATTTTGTGAACACCTACAGCTGTCAACAACTCTGGCTATCACAAAGGCTTTCCTAGCCAATATTTTATTTTTCTGCAAAAAAAAAAAAAATTGTTAGGGGGATGCCAGTTTGTATGTCAGTAAAAAAAATTCCTTTCTGATATTATTATTTTTTTAAATATTAATAATATTAATCCAAAAATATGTGCTTTCCTTTCTTATATTGACTACTAAGCGTTCCAAATTCTTATTCTTGGAGCCATCTAAAATAACTTTCATATTTTATCCCTGTTCATTCTCACATCACATAAAACAGGCACCAAAGTGATCTGTTTTAGATAGCTAGCTGGTAAAGGACTGTAAGTTCTATATGAAGGTTATAATTATAGTGTACTGGAGAAACAATAGAATCTGTGGGTTAATTCTTAATGTGCTGGTTGCATTGCATCAAACATGGCAAGTTGTATCTTTAATTTGCAAGGAAGATTGAGAAATTCTTTTGCTTCAGAAAGTATTGGAGGGACAAGACAATTGGTTAGTTTAGGCATGGTTTTAAACCATAAGAATATTAATGGGATGAAAATAAAAATTTGTTTTACTTTATTTATCTGTGGATTTACAAAAGCATGGATTGATGATAATCCACACATCATTCATTACATAGTTCCAGAACTATTAATGTATTCATCGTCTTCATTCAGTGTTACATCTGAACATATTTATGGGTGCTTTATTCACCTCATTGTTACAAAGAAAGATAGTTGGTATTCCACTGAACCAATTATTGGTTTCAACAGAGTCTATTGATGTGTCTGGTAGTCTTGTACTGATGTGTCTACATTGATTTTATTAATGTCCCTTGCATGTTAATGTTATTTCAAGAGTAAAAAAAAAATTGTTAACCTGGGTTACATCTCACTGTGGACATTCAGTATCAGTGGGGATCTTTTTTATATGGTGCCAGAAACAAAACATATCAACAAATCTCATGAAAGTTCACTGACAGTGTGAGTGTTCCAACAGTACATAGACATATGATCATATTCATTTGCTCTACCCATGTTGTTGCTCGGGTTTAGTTTCTGTTGTTGCATGCTTTTCTCCACTTTGTTATCTAAATGAATGTAATACTTTAACATGTTTATGTGTGATGGTCTTCATGACAGTTTAACTAATGGAAGATGCAATTTCCCAGGAAATTTTTTTTATATATATTTTTTCGTGGCCATTCCTGTAGTTTATTTTATCTTGTCAACATAGGCACTTAGTGTCGAGGTTTTATTTTGTTTTGTTATTTTCCTGGTATTTTTTATGATTTTTAAAAAGTATCCACAGATTTGCAGAAATGTTCCTATACCTTTCATACAGAGGCGTAACTAGGGTTGATGGTGCCAGGGCAAATTTTTAAAAATGGCTCCCCTTGAAAACATTCGCCCCTTTATCTTATCTGTGCCTCACCTTTACTTCAATTCCTCCTGTTGCTGACTCATGCAACCCTACATACTTGAAACTACTCACTTTCTCCAACCTCTCCCTCCCAAACAAACTCAGCTGGTGCTGCTGCTCTTTTCTGCAGCACACCATCACCTGACTCTTTCCTACAATTACACATACCTACACATAAATATGAAGTGGGGTAAATGGGATTGTCATGAATGAGAAGTTGAATTTTTGCATTTTTAAACCATAAAATGGCACTCAGGGCACGTGCCCCACCTGCCTCACCAACGTTACACCACTGCTTTCATGCCTTTGTTGGCTAATAACAGTGAATACTGTTACCTAACAAAAAAGGAAATCTTGATAATACAGCAAAAAATCTGAGTTTCTGTGTCACTTTAGGTTTCATGTTTTTTATGTATCATCTGCATCTTTGATTTTACATGAACGCAGAGTGTCAGCTTTATATACACAATTTTCACATTTTATAAATGGTGAATAAAAACTGAAGAGAAGACAAAACTAAAACAAAACACACACAAATTCTAATTTAAAGTAGCAGTGGTTGTTTTGTCAAATTATCTGTCAATATTTTGCCTTGTTTTAATGTCATAACATGATTGTAAATAGAATGACCATAATATTGCCTGAATAATCATACACTTGATATAAATCTATATTTAGTTAGTACATCAGTGTGTTGTTCATGTTGTAGCATATAATCATCCACACAGTTAATTCATTATTGTATATTTCACCTCAGTAATGAATCGGTCATCCTTTTCTTGTTCATTTGATGCATTTGTTCTTACATCTGTTCATATTGTAATATAAGGGTGTGTTGTGCAGATTTTTACAGCTTCATTAAATTTACCATTTGTATATTTCACAGCATATGGGTGACTTTTAGATTGTAACTATATATAGAAACGTATGATTATAGATTTGTACATTTAGTCCTTTTTTCCTATAATTATTAATTATTTTAAGGGTGTATGATGTTTGAGTAAAATAATTTACATTTGACAATATTTTTTAAAGTAATATTTGTGGAGATGTGTTTTCTCAGATGTAGGGTGGTCTTTTGATTCCTGGACATATTTTATATATTTAGACACATTTCATACTTAACAAACGTCATTCATAGTCTAGTTTAAATGATAAATGAAACAGTTTAGGAAATTACTTCTCCAGTGCATAGAAATACAAACCCAGCCATCACAGAAAGGCAAATAACAAGTAATTATGACTGTGGTAAAACTGTTGAAAGTAAAAGACTGGAATGATGCAGAAAAAGAAATGCAAAGTTAAGCCTGACTGAAAACAGGTACAATACAGTGAAAAATTACAGTAAAAACTAATGTGTGTCTTAAAAAAAACTGCATGCCAGAATGAGTAAACACATAACAAGTGAACGTTCAGTAAATTACTAAATGCAATGAAGGTCCTGATCATGGTTTTTTTTTTTTTTTTTAAAACCAAACTTGTTACGTAGGATAAGTAACATAATTTGTAATTGCAGTTGTTAAGTTAATAGTTGACACTGAATTAAGGAACATCAATCAGTCAATACCCACCCAAGCTCCTCATAGAGCATAGGCATTTAATAGACACGTGCCAAATCCTCCTTTCCTGTGCCATCAGCTCAAGACCTCTCTACATCTTCCTCATCTATATTTCTGTCTCCAGTTCTCTTCCTCATGTGTTTGTTTGTTTTTTTTAAATCTACCTCTGCTTCCTTTACCCTGGGGATTCCAGAACAAAGACTGCCTTGTAATGCTGTCAGCAGGTTTCCTCAATGTGTGTCCAATCCACGGCCAGCATCTTCTTCTCAGCTCTTATTCCACTAGCAGTTGCCTGGTTTTTTTATTATCAGTTCCACATTGTTGACCTTGTCATGCTTATTTCATTTCTCCAGTTCTACACAAGCACCCATTAATGAAGAATTCAAGCAACTGACAAACAATGAATTTGCAGTTTTATGAAAGGCAGTTAACCTTTCTTTCTTAGAAAACATTTCAGCGTTATGTACAGTGAAACAGACACAAAGAAAACCACCACTGTAATGGTCCTCATCGTCGTTCGCTGTCAAATAACCACATCTGTATGTCTTATAAAGCCGGTACTACCATCTGTGTTGTTTTGAAACAGCCCATTTTATATTTAGGAAGAGAACTTGCATTTATAACCATTCAGTTTATAAACGAATCAGTTAACATGAGAGGATTTATAAAGACCACCTTATTCTAAGATGTAGCCAGTATGATCTGACATTTTTAGAGGCAACCTTTATGTATTGGTAAGCAGTCAGTTAATATTTTTTTTAATTTTAATGAGACTTTGAAGAACACTTAAGAAAAGTGTGTTCTGGTAGTCTAGTTTGTAAACGGTCTATTTTATATATAGACACTTTGCGAAGATTACTGTCACAACATAATGTTTTAGCTTATTTCTTTGTTTCATGTTTTTAACATACCAGCCATGTAAATTTCCAGACATTGTATAAAATTGATGAATATTATGATAATGATTATTATTGATAGTTGTAACTAGTCATTCATGATTCTTCATTTCAGTCTATTTGTTTTTGGCTTTTTTTTTTTTTTACTTATAATATCACTACAAACAAACCAAGGGTCTGGTGCAATATAAATTTTAATTTACCAGTTCACAATCTGTGTGTCAATGTTATTAAGTAATAGTATTCATAATAATGGAGGTTTGAGTCACGAAGTCTGAAGTTTGTTCTACATCACTGAGACCCAAACAAATTGTGATTTTGCTAGAAAACAAAACTCTGAATGAAATGTAAAAGATGTTCTAAAAAGTTACAAAACAGACTGGTGGTATTGGCGAATATGTGTTTTCATATGTAAACAAAACAAGAAAACTGAGATAAGGTAAAATACTGAAATCTTCAAGTGATGAAATGAAAAACAAAATGAATGTTTGTGTGCATGTGTGTGTGTGTATCCATATGCACATACACACATATTTTAGTGGTCTCCACATATTAGAAGGTGCCAGTTTCAGCTCCTGCCAATTTTTCATCTATATCTTATGTCAGTGTTTTTCAATATCACTTTTATTTCACTGAATAGAACTTGCTTGCCAGTATCACCATCGAACATAATTTGATCTTTGTTTGTGCTTGGTTGATATCCAAGTTTCAGTCTTTATATTTGCTTCTTTTTAAAGCAGAAATCATTCAAAACAATTCTGCAAATATCCTGAATTCATTTTTATGATGGTCTCAGTGTGCCATGTCCAGTTAAATAAAAATAGTGGAGTTGCAATATGTATGTGCTAAGTTAAGGAAATTCATTGTCCAGTGAACATAAGGTGACATGAGTATATTTAATGTTATCCAGATACACACAGATGTATGCAGTGGAGTAGAAATTCAGTTTTTTTTTTTTTTTAAGACTGGTCTGATAAGTCTTTTACGCAAGTGTTTTTTCTTTGGAACTGCCAAAAAAAAAACTGTTCAATTAATGACAACTTATCTGTTAGTTGTGAATGTTGACTCATTAAAAAAAAAAATTTGTAACATTTTTTAAAATGATTTGTCATTCCAAAATGAGTCAGGGTGCCGATTTAAGGTTTCATGCTTTTAAAATAATTGCCTTATAGCTTTTCCTCCCCCCCTCCCACCACCACCAACACCACCAGGATTTTTCAACGGCAAAGAATATTACACACATGATGTAGATATTCAAAACAGTATAACTAATGTTAATGAAATAGCAAGTGTCAGTAGTCATGGAACAACTAGTATCAATAGATGACTGGCAGACTAGACTGTTTACTGAATAGTGTTAGAACACTTTGGATATTTAAGATACTGGACTCATTAAATCCTTGGAATCTCTAGGGTAAAAGAAGCAGAGATAGGCTGACAAGCACATGGAAAAGTGAAATAGAGACAGAAATGAAAATTATGAGGAAGACATGGAAAAACTTGGAGCTGATGGCAAGGAACAGGAAGACTTGTTTTTTGAAAGCCTATGCTCTTTGAGGAGGAAGGGAGATGATGATGATGATATACTCATAAAATGCACTATATGGGGTAAGAAAGCATCCTACGCTGCTTAAGGATGAATATGGAGGACCAGCATATCTGTAGAGAGAGAAAAATATACTTTTTTTCTGTTCATACACAATCTAGAGTTAGAAATTGATCTAACTGAGCATCTTCCACGCAATACCCGCATTACAGCATTATCTGGAAGTCTAATTTGACATACTTCCTCATATATGAGAAGAACTCGTTGGTTGTGGAAAGTTGAGTGCCTTCTAACATCTAAGTAAATAGAAGTGTTGATAGCAATACTATACCATCCTGAAACAGGAAATGCAAGTGAAATGACAAGCGTTAAAATATGATGATCATAATGTGGAAAATATTAATAGACAAGATTTTGAAATGAGAAGTCATTGCAGGTTTTTGGTATCTGATGGATGATTAGGTGCGATAAACCTACATAAATGTTATGTTCTGAATTAACGATCCACCAGTGAAAATGACAACTGAGTCTGTTAGCATTAGTGGAAATGACAGTTGAAACTTTTAGAATTAGTGCAAGGGACAGCTGAATCTTTTAGAATTAGTGTTACACTAGTGGAGGTGACAAGTGAATCTTTTAGAATTAGTGTTACACTAGTGGAGGTGACAAGTGAATCTTTTAGAATTAGTGTTACACTAGTGGAGGTGACAAGTGAATCTTTTAGAATTAGTGTTACACTAGTGGAGGTGACAAGTGAATCTTTTAGAATTAGTGTTCCTCCAGTGAAAGAGACATCTGAAACTGCTGACATTAGCGGAAGTGACAGCTGACACTTTTAGAATTAGTGGATGGGACAGTTGAAACTTTTAGAATTGGTGAAAGTGAGAGTTGAAACTTTTAGAATTATTGGAAGTGACCAGCAAAAGTGACAACTGAAACAATTGGCATTAGTGGAAGTGACAGCTGAAACTTTTAGAATTAGTGGAAGTGACAGCTGAAACTTTTAGAATTAGTGGAAGTGACAGCTGAAACTTTTAGAATTAGTGGAAGTGACAGCTGAAACTTTTAGAATTAGTGGAAGTGACAGCTGAAACTTTTAGAATTAGTGGAAGTGACAGCTGAAACTTTTAGAATTAGTGGAAGTGACAGCTGAAACTTTTAGAATTAGTGGAAGTGACAGCTGAAACTGTTGAAATTAGTGTTCCTCCACTGAAAATGACGACCTAAACTGTTAGAATTAGTTCTATCCAAGTGAAAGTGACAATTGACACTGTTAAAATGAGCGTTCTTCCAGTGAAAGCAATGACAGAATTAGTGTTCTACCAGTGAAAGTGATGGCTAAATCTATAGCCAGTGAAAGTGACAACTGAAAATTTCGGAGTCTAATGACACTTGCCTGTATTTTTGTTTTCAATTTTACCCTTAAAATGCATAATAGTGCGAGGTAGGTTGGCCTGTGGCAGGTCTTCCACTTTGTTGCAGATTTTACAGTAATCAAACCACCTTTAACTTCTTTTATTCTGCTAAATATTTAGATGATTTTGTTTTTAAAGGAAAAGGAAAGGGGGAAAAGCAGAAGTAGACGCAGTTACGGCAGAAATGAAATATCACTTTAGCTTTTTCCTAATAGTTTGGTAGCTTTTTTTCCTGTACGGTGATGCACTGGCAGGTCAACATACCGGCCTTACCCGTCTCAGTGTTGTATTCTTTTTTTCATTTGTTTTTTATTTTGTTCCTACTCTCTGTTGTCATCAGGACTGTCCATATATTGGAGCCCTTACAGATATGCAAATATTAGAAAAATGTCTGTCTGTTTAACTGTCTGTACGAAATGTCTACTTAAACAACAACAAAATAATAAATTAGGCACCACGCTGAAAAAAAATATGACGAGTTTTGTTTGATTGTTTTTTTTTTTGTTAAAAAATTTTCTGTTGTTGCTGGTGGTTGTTGTTGTCACTAATGGGCTTGTAGTGATGATGTGAAGACTATTGAAGGTTCTGAAATATTACAACGCGGTTACTTAACCCCTATTGTTTGGATATGAATATGAAAAACACAACGGAACACTCAGAAGTATGAAAAACACAAAGGAACATTTAGAAGTATGAAAAACACAAAGGAACATTTAGAAGTATGAAAAACACAAAGGAACATTCAGAAGTATGAAAAACACAAAGAAACATTCAGAAGTATGAAAAACACAAAGGAACATTTAGAAGTATTCAAGAAGAGCGGAAAACGTGACAATATTATTTTACAGCAAAGAACATTAAAGTTAAATACACAAAAGTGAAAGAAGAAACCTTTCTGATTGTTCACAGTAATCAGTTATCCATTTTCACGCACTTGACTATATTCCTCTCACACGCAGACGCCAAAATTCTATAAGACATGCTTAGAAATTTGATGTCGCGGGACCTTAACCCTTGACTACTAGTTCTGCGTGAGGAACCGGGCAACAGTCTGCTTGTGTACTATGTATCGTGCAAACCACGTCCTCGTCGTGTTGCCTGAACCTAGATCGAATGTCAGAACTCATCAAGAACCAATCAGATTTCTTTGATTACTTTACACTTCCGAGGTTTGGTTGTCTCTTTCGATACTATAACAGAAGACTAAGGTTCACGACCAGGAAGTTCTGATGATTAGTAAGTTAAACGCATGCGCATACACTGTTTTAGTTGTAAATATACAGCTAAAAGTGTGGAGGAAGGCAATGACAGCCCATTTCTATGCTGTATGGAGATATAAGTGCAACTTTACTTAACAATTTTTTTTTTTTTTATCTTCAAGTTTAAAATAATAATAAAAACGATAGCACAGGATGAAATCCGTCACGGTACTAATGAAGAGCATACCTGAATCGATACAGGTATACCTCGAAAATATTGCGGGTTCGGTTCCAGACCACCGCAATAAAGCGAATATTGCAATAAAGCGGGTCACACCCATTTTTTTTTTCGCTTCCCAGTGCATATAAAAGCCTAAAATTATGTTTACACTATGTCTATTAAGTGCGCAATAGTGCTAGGTCTAAAATAAAAACAATTTAGGGCCTACTGTAAAATTAAAAATACTTTATTGCTAAAACAAATGCTAATCTTCATTATCTGATCCTTCAGCGAATCGTAACCTTTTTAGTGCTGGAGAGCCAAAATCTATTGGAAGAAGAAGGCACTTTCTAATAAATAAACATGAATTATTTGAAAAAAAGCGCAATATCTGCGAAGCGCAATAAAGCGAGGTATGTCTGTATCTCAAGGCACGGCCTTTGAGATATCATCCTCTTGTTCCGTTTTCGCTCCCTCTAGAGCATGGGCCCATCTATGCAAGCTGATCCCCCTTGCAGGAAACATGCACCAAACATTCACATGCCACCTGCCATGGTGGTTTATGTAACAATGTGTTTGACACGATGAGGTTGCCAGCCTCGTGTATAACCTTGTATTAGTCGCTTTGTTGTGACATGCCTGACAGAGCAGCAGTTCTGTTCTTTCTTTCCTGTTCACACATATCACACACACATATCACACACACATATATATGTGTGTGATATCCCGTTGCGCACACCTGGTCTAAAACAAAATTAAAACTCAAGAAATTTACAACAGTATGTGGCCGCCGACCGAGCAAAGTGGAATTAATAATGTTGCTGTCCTACAAGACGCCACCAGGCGTGATGACCACTGATTGCTTTGGCGGTTATGGATCAAAGAAGAAGATATAGCTATAGACCAGTGGTGTATTCTCTATGTGTGCTGCGCACACCTATGCCCGAAGGAAAATAAAAATTTAATTTATTATTCTATAAAATATTTCTCTTCTAAAGTTCTGCTTTCGGACTGCACGCATCAGGATAACGGATTTTCCCGCATAGAATCTACGAGTATATCTAGTTTCAGTTTCCCAGACGCGTTTTATAGTGCAGTTTTTATTGGTTGGTTACAATCGCCCGAAGTTTCTCGGGTAATTCCGTCACAATGCGTGCGGTACCTTTCGGATTCACGTCTTAAGATTGGTTTGTGTGGATCGGGATCATGGCCAGATACGTCAATACAATACGAACATGCGTGCGGTGGCCTTGCAGCTCTCGAGTTGTAAAAATCGGCTGTGTCCGTCCAGTGTTTTTTGTGATTAATTTTTGTTAGTTGCCGGGAATGCAGATTATTACAGTGACAGTGAGTTTCAAGTTGTAAGTTAATTAGTATTTCGGAGATAATTGACATATACCCCTAATAACTATCGTTGCGTAATTGAATATAGTTGGTTTTTAAATTAAGAGGGGAAGAAGTTAAATAGTAAGCGTACATATTCATTTTAAGAAGCAGCACGCCTAGCTCGCATTACCAGGATACGCCACTGCTATAGACAACAGTATAATGTGGGATATCTAAGAAATCAGGAAATAAACAAATGTTCAATCACAGTATCCAACAAATACCAAGTACTCCAACAGCTGGAAAATGAAACATACGGAAGACAACTGGCAACAAGTAAAAAATATATGGAACGAGACGTGAAGAAGTACTGAGAAAAAAAGTACAAACTGTAATTTTAATTTATTGTTTCTATTTTGAAACAATTCAGTTCCCTGTCTTTAGTTTAAACAGAATGGTAAAGTTTAAAAAAAAAAATTTATAAAAAAAACACGAAAAGGTATTGGTTGGCTCTTATATTATGCAACGAAATTATTAAACTTGACGGGGTACTTGCGAAGAGATCTAAAAAAAGTCACATGGTCCTTTATATGTACTGTGGGCAAGCTCCCTAATATAACCGAAGACTTTGTGTCTAGGTTAAACGAAGCGCACCTAGCCACAACAAGGCCAAATCCAATTTCTTTTGTTTTGTATTTTTTTTTTAATTCTCTCCTCTCCGTACTCTCACCCACGTACAAAACTTTCCTTCCCCCTTCCCCCCCCCCCCCCCACCCCCCCCCCCCCCCCCCCCCCCCCCCGCCCCCCCCCTCCCCCACCGCCCCCCCCCCCCCCCCCCAACCCCCCCCCCCAACCCCCCCCCCCCCCCCCCCCAACACACACACACACACACACATCAAGATAATAACTGTGAATTCACGCACATGAAATGCAAAATTAAGGACCCCAGTTTAGAATAATACATTTTTTTAAGCGCACTGAATCTCACAAACTTCGTAATTTGCGTTACTTTACTGAAATTGCAAGGACCTGTTTATAACGGGTTGTACTACTCAATTCAGACCAAAGTATTCTCACTCCACATTAAAAGATGGTCTTTGAAGACCTCTCGTGTTCTAAGAAGCGCTCGGTTAACAGCTAACAGGATAAAATCTAGACACATTAAAGTGCCCTCTTGAAAAAAAATGAAATAAAAACAAAACAAAACAAAGACATAATTTCTGCAGGCTATGCCAAAAGCAAACATACAGCCACGAAAATTGTAAGACGGAAAACTTGATCTTAAAGTATAAAGGCTTGTCTGCGCATGCTTACGTTTTCTTTTTGCAGTAACGATGCGATTCTTAGTTTGAAATCGTCTGCTGCGACCTTCAGAATTATGCTGATAGAATGACGTAGTTTAATGACACTCAAACTAATACCTGAATGTGTTTTATATTTGGACATGCGCCCTAATATAACTGAATTGGTTGAACGGGACGCGCCTCGCCAAAACGAGGCAAAATTATATACACACACACACACGTATTTAAATAGTGAGGTCACATCTGTGGCCTCACAACGAACTTCTTCCCTGTGCACTCTCAAAAGTCTAGTTAAATATTTTCGAAGAAATCAGGGGTCATTTTTTTTTTTTTTTTAATCGTACGCCCACTATTACTCGAGGCGAAATCTCCGTTTAATATGTCTAACCTGAGACTGATTTTACGCGAGTATCCCTTTTTTTTCTCTGTTCAATGATAGGTGTCCTCTCGCCATTCAGGCAGATACTCGCCGATTTCAGAGTTACCCATTAGAGCTGGGTCGGCTCAGGAGCCGTTCAGGTTATTCCAGTCCCTGGTCGACGACACTCTTTCAAATGTTCTCGCCAGGGCTCGAATTGTTCCAGTCCATGTCCCGGTCGACGACACTTCTTCAAATGTTCTCACCAGGGCTCGAACCTGGATCACCCGATCGCCAGCGCAGTGTGGTAACCATTACACCAGCGTGGGTCCCAGTGGTCTGTTTGAGGCTATTTGCATCTCCATAGAGTTGTTCCAGGAATGGTACTGGTTATGGCCCATATGTACTTTCTCTATTGCTCATATGTTGGGCAACTTTGAAGAAGATGTTCAGTGGTCATTTTATCGATGCCACATTTACACTTATTGGTAGTTCCTATCTTCAGCTTGTTGAATCCCGATCTATTGTAGCCCGTGCCACGAACGAGAATGCACACAATTATGAGCAGTGTCCTAGAAAACCTCTACGATTCATGTTAAATTATTGTTACTGCATTATTAAGTTGTTATTATTATAAAAACATTTATAATAACATGCTGGAAGACACTTCCTTAAATTGAGAAGTTCTATAATAAAATGCTGGCAGACACCTTTCTAAACTGAGAAGTTCTATAATAAAATGCTGGCACAAATCTTCTTAAATTGAGGAGTTCTATAACAAAATGATGGCAGACACCTTTCTAAATTGAGAAGTTCTATAACAAAATGATGGCAGACACCTTTCTAAATTGAGAAGTTCTATAATAAAATGCTTTAAAAATACACACTAAAGCATTATATTCTCCAAGCATCGCACGAGTGTGATGATAAAATATCGACATCGAAGACTTCTCTCTCTCTCTCCCTCTCTCGCTTCCCCCCCCTCTCTCTCTCTCTCTCTCTCTCTCTCTCTCTCTCACAGTATATATATATATATATATATATATATATATATATATATATATATATATATATATATATATATATATATACAGTAGAACTCCATTTATCCGAACCCCATGGGACCGAGCATCGTTCGGATAATCAAATGTTCGGATAATTGGATTACATAATGTATCGAGTACATGTACACATATTTCTAAAAATAATTAACCATCACAAGGAAAATACACTATAAAACATATTTACTTGTACTGTAATAATAATACCCACACTGTATTAGATTACTGTATCACCAAAATCTGTCATTACACTGCAGTGCATGTACTACTTGTATTAATTATTTTTGTTAAGAAAGAGAAATGTTTTCAAAATAACATTACAAACGATTCAAAACCAGGCGCAACTTACGTATATGTGTTCTTGCACAGATGTAGCCCACTATTTAAAATAATGAGGAATCCTCTTTTGCACCAAACTGGATAGTCTCCTTTTGGCTGCTAAGTCCCGCATTCTCTTCAACAGCAGAAGCTGTGTAGGACAGCTGTCATCGTCTTGCTCGTATCAAGCCATTGCAGTTTCTAGTGCTATAAAGGCCTCTTTAGGACTTGGTCGACGTTTTGGTTTTTCTTCATAATCTACAAGTACATCATGTACTTCTGAGGAGTCTTCATCATCGGTCACTACATGTATTTGGTTTTCTTCTTGCACAAAAGACAAAATTTCTTCGTCATTCAAAAACTGAAAACCAGAATCATTATCATCTTCTAGCCACATGTGTGCATCATCTTTTTCACAGTCAGAAAATCCGGGTATTGCTTGAAACAGTTCCACAACTTCATTTATACAATCATCATTTGTGTCCACTGCAGTAGTTTCATTTCCTCCTTTTTTCCCAAGCAATCTACTCCAAGCCTTGTTGAGATTATCTTGTGACAGGGTGGTCCAAGCATCAGCTAACATATAGCAGCAGTCTTTGAGATTAAGCTTTTTTGGAAAACGCCACCACACTTTCTTCATCTTCAGCCAACAATAAACGACGCAGGACTTCCTTCTTGTACATCTTTTTAAGCTTTGCTATAACACCCTGATCCATTGGTTGAATCAGTGCTGTTACATTGGGAGGCAGAAAAATTACTTTAAAATTTGCATCAACTGCATTCAATGTATCCGTCTCTGGATGAGATGGTGCATTGTCCAGTAGAAGAATTACTTTTCCAGTTTTCTTTTCTTGTTCTCTCAACCTCTTCACATTTGGGATGAACTGATTTGTATACCAATCAAGAAATAT
Source organism: Oreohelix idahoensis (assembly GCA_024509875.1). Classification (NCBI taxonomy): domain Eukaryota; kingdom Metazoa; phylum Mollusca; class Gastropoda; order Stylommatophora; family Oreohelicidae; genus Oreohelix; species Oreohelix idahoensis. The sequence goes on from JAMPIV010015622.1 coordinate 362,757, forward strand.
TTCACTATTCATCCAAGCACTCTTCTGTGCTTTGTAACACAATGGGAGACATGTCACATTCTTTAAACAACGTGGTTTTTTGGCTTTGCCGATCATTAGCACCGGTAAACGATGACTTCCACTGGCATTCGCGGCTACCAAAATTGTTACTCTCTCTTTGCACTTTTTAAACCCAGGGGCAGCTGCTTCGTGCTGAGATGCAAGTGATTTTTGAGACAATGATTTCCAGTATAAGCCAGTCTCATCGGCATTATACACATCATCGAGTAAATAACCTTCTTCCAAAAAAGCCAAGAATGTTTCTTTAAAATTTTTAGCGGCAGTTGCATCGCTAGATAAAGATTCCCCTTGAATCTCCAATTCTCGTATGCCATGACGAGATTTAAAGTTTCTTAACCATCCATGGCTAGCCTTAAAGTCAGGAGGACCGTCAAGTTGATTGTTGAACTGAAGTGCCTTTTCACACAACAGAGAACCAGAGATAGGTTCCCCTTTGCTTCTTCTTTGCACAAACCATATATACAAAGCCTCTTCCAATTTCACATCTTTCGCATTTCTCATGGTTTTACGTTTCTTCGACCCATTTTCACTATCAAATTTCGATGCAAAACTCATAATTTTATCCTTGTTACTTTTGATGTCAGAGACGGTAGCTTTCCCAACATTGAAAATCCTCGCAAGTGAAGACACAGTTTCACCTTGTCCTAGTCTCTTGATAATTTCTGTTTTCGTTTCAATTGACAAAACATTGCGGTTCCTTTTATATGCTTTAGGCCTACTGGAAGATGCCATATCGCACAGAGAAATACTTGTACACCAACATTATTCTGCTGTAGTAGCAGACACAATTATTTTAAGTTGAACTGTCTGTTTAGCCAGTGTTCTACCTAGAACGCACACGTACACTGGATTGGTAAACCAGATATTAACTGACTTTATGATCTAACTGACTTCCTGTACGTAAGCGAGACCATTAGCCATCCCATTCTCTACAAATTGTTCGCACACATTTGAAGTTTGCCGCATCAAAAGATTCAGAATTTTAGTCTAACGTGACTGTGGCATCTGATTTTTTTTTTTCTTGGAAAAAAAAGTGTTCGGATAATTGGATGTTCGGATAATTATATATATATATATATATATATATATAATATATATATAATATATATATATATATATATATATATATATACGTCTCAAGATGACAGGAAGGCTCATATCGTTTGGCCCTAAACTGACGCGTGGAATGAAAACTTGTCCATCTTAATTATGCCTTATGTCAGAGGTTTTCAAACTGTGCGTCGCGGCTCCCAGGGGCGTCGCGGCCCTCGGCTAAGGGCGTCGCGGTGGTTTGGGAAAAGTGTTGGGCTCGATTTTATGAGCCAAGGTCCATCAATAAATATAGATCTTCGTAGTATAGAGAGGAGCCGCGGTGATTTATGCACAGGTCAAGGGAGCCGCGGACCAAAAAAGTTTGAAAACCTCTGCCTTATGTGATTTAAAATAAAATAAAAAAATTAGTCCTCTGTCGTTAGTTTAAACATAATGTACAAATTAAAAACAAAAGCATGAAAATATATTAGGTGGCTCTTACACTATGAAACTAAATTTTAAAACCTATTCGCCATTTCTGGGCTGGTTACAAGCGAAGAGATCTGTGAAATCCGAATAAAGTAGATTATTGACATCTGTATGGGAGGATTATAATTGAATATATATATATATATATATATATATATATATATATATATATATATATATATATATATATATATATATATATATATATATATATATATATATATATATAATAGCCCCTTCAGTCATAACTTACTATGGGAATGCGCCCCTGAGGTGACAGTCCTCAGCTGCTGATTTTCCTGGTGTATTTTCGTCTTTGTCTCCTCTCTTCTGCTTGTTGTTTGAGCTTTTTTTAAGCCCAATCTGAGGTGTCGCCGTAAACAGCATCGCTACTTAGTGCGGTCGGCAGCTTCATCCTCCCATGTTGCTGGATCCATGTCCAGTGCCCTCATATTTCTCTTGCACACATCTTTGAACCTCAGCTGCGGTCGTCCAACTGTTCTCATGCCATCTGCTAATTGTCCGTAAAAGATATCCTTCGGGATGCAACCATCTTCCATGCGGCGGACATGGCCAAGCCAGCGTAGTCTGCGCTGTCTAATCAGTGAATACATGCTTTGAAGGCCAGCACGTGACAACATCTTTCCACGAGACGCTGAGGATGTGGCGTAGACACCGTAAATGAAAGGAAATATATATGTAGTGGTCGTCCACATATGACGTCACGAAATTTTTATCATTTTTAAACCTCCCCTCCCCCTTTGTCACACTTCTCACAAAAATCCCCCCCCCCTTTTTTTCCACCTTTTGTGTGACGTCACAAATCTCTTAACCACTCTCCCTTATTTCAAAAGAAATAGTGTTTTATTAATCAAATAAGTAAATATAGGTAATTACCCCAGGTACTTGTTGGACAAATAGGAGGACACCACCAGAAAAGAAATATAAGTCTGGCCAACAAGTGCCTGTTAATTACCTATTTTTATTTATTTATTTATTACTCACTGGGCTCAGGTTTTCTTCCTTATTTTTTTAATTAATCCGGCTTTTACAAATATCTGTACTTTCATGTGCTGCCTTCCAACACGAGACAGGGCCAAACCCTTGCCCTACCCAGCAAAAGGCTTCCGCACTTTTCCCCTTCCAAAAAAAAAAATTATATAAATAAATTTAAAGTACACGTCAGCCATAATACTTTCAACATTCTAAACTTCTAAGTCTTTTATCTGATCTGCCTGTTGTCGGGATAATTAATGAACACCTGCTACTGTTCTATTTATTTATTTTTTAAATCTAATTTTAATCAACTTTACAGTTTATTTAGACTGCTTTTTGTTTTTTATGGTGTATACTACATTATAGGAAACATGTTGATAGTATTACAAGGCAATCCGTGTTCTGGAACCCCCAGGGTAAGGGAAGTAAACCTGAAAACACACGGAGACGAGAACTGGAGACAGAAGTGAAAAATGGTGAAGAAGACGTGGAAATAACTTGAGCTGATGACACGTGACAGGAGGACTTGAGCTGATGACACGTGACAGGAGGACTTGGCATGTGTTTGTTGAAGGCCTATGCTCCTGCTCCTTAGGGAGCTAAAAGATATTGATTGACTACATTATATATATATATATATATATATATATATATATATATATATATATATATATATATATATATATATATATATATATATAATATATATATATATATATATATATATTAATTAAAAATAATTTTTAACCAGTTAAAGATTGTCACAATTATCCGATATTTAAGCTGAGATTATAACAGGGCTTAGGACTCAGGAGGTGGAGTCTGTCTTTTTTTAGTGGAATCGAAGTCGGTAAAAAAAAATTTCCAGACTCCGATTCCGAATTTGATGCCATATGACTATAGTCCGAGTCGGATTTCTAAAATTTCGGGAGTTAAGAGTCTGAATTTGTTTCCCGACTCTACAACCCTGGATTATAATATTTAATAAAAGTCGTCCACGAAGAAGTTATCTACTACTCGTATTTCGGCTATGACGAATGAGGTTACAAAATATATTTCGTTCCGATATCATTTATGAAAGAAGAGATCATCTCTCGTATATTTTGTGTGACGTTACATTTCTTTAAACCCTCACTCTCTCTATCATCACACTTCGTCACAAAATTGTTGACCTCTCCCTTCTGGCTGCGTTGCGTCATATGTGGACGACCCCATATATACATCACTTCATGGGTAGATCTGAAGGAAAAAAAGTAAGCTGTAAATAATTGTTCGTGACAACGTAATCAGATTCAGGAAAGGCATTCACATAGGGGCAGTACTTCTGTGCGCATGCTCGACATATTTGCCTTGAACTTGGTTACCTTCGTTTGATTATTTGAAACCCTGACACAGGCCAGCCAATGCTTACAGTTTATCACATTGGCAGCGCTCACTCCGTATCGTGGGTTTTCCGTGCGCTGTAGACATCGTTGGGAACGATGAGGTAAGGAGAAAGAAAACGGTGATGTAAAAAAAAAAAAAAATCGGGTGAAGGTGTACTTAGCCTTGCGAAAATCAATATTTCTGGCCGACCTGTGAGATCACGTGATCGCTGTACCGAAATCAAACACACGTGATGAGTGGCATCGAGGAATGGCGCGGTCTAGGTAACCCAGCTCGCCTACAAGTTGTATCTGACAGGACTAAAGTCCGACATTTATTATTTATTTTTTGTACAAGTTTATTAATAAGTTTCGGCTCCTTTTTTTCAAGGCACATCTCGTTTACGATAGACGCATGATTCGTCGGTTATGTTAGAATGAATATCCAAATTTTAAGACCTTGTATCTTTAACTATGGAGCACCCAATTGGCAGAGTGGTTAGAGCGTTGGTCTCTCGCGGCAAAGGTACCGGGTTTGAATCACGGTACCTACACGCTCCAGTCTATCCAGCTGTAAATGGGTACCTGACTTTGAGCTAGGAAAGGAAAAGGCAACGAAGAAGGGAACTGGTCACCCCACCTCTCGATGCTGGACCTAGTATGGTGAGGTCTCTAACACTTCACTCCACTACGTCAATATCTGCTAAGGAACAACCTTTTTTATTTTAACTATGGATTTTGCCTGGTTTTAATCATAATTTTCAAATTTATAACATACTACATATATAAATATATATGCCTACATAGATACATGCATAGATACATACATAGATACTACAGTTCACTACTGCCTTTTGTGTCAAACCCACGTCTTATCTAACGTCTTTGGACGTGCCCTTGGTCTGTTGCCTTGAACTTGTTCAGCATATGCATTTCTCATATTTCCGTTAGCCTCTTAGTTGCAGCGTGTCTCCTTGTCCCTCAGTCGTGTAACTCTCGTAATGTTGACTACCTGTGGTGATCTATTCTGAAATCTCGTAATTCTTAATATGTTTTTCAAGACGCAAGGTACAAAGTTCTTCGACTGCAAGTCCTACCATTTGATGCCTTCAAGACTTCAGGTTACGCAGTGCATCGTCTCATGTAAGCATCTGTGTGCAGTGCGGGTGTGACGATGAGCGGAGAAGTCTAGAGATATGAAGGGGACCCATAAAAAATGTGTGATAACAACAAACTTAACTGAGAGTTAACAGATATGGGGGAAAATAAAGAAGGTAAAGGATCCCGTTGAGGCATATTGGGAATATAGTGTTAGGCCCATATTTTCTTGACCATCGGCACAATAGGGGTGATGTGGTCAGCATCACACCGGCCGCCTAAACCTTCCCAGAGTTGCTCTGGTACTCAATTGATTAGGCTGGGTCGACCCTGGAGCCGTTTGCGGTCTAAAAAAAATCCCACCTCAACTTGGGATCGAACCAGGACCGCCGCGCTGGGAAGCCAGTGCACTAACCACTGGGGGAAAGCCGGGGAATAAAATTACTTAAAACATTGAAAACTCGATTGAGCAAATACTGACGTCAAGAGATGTTTAAAGTGTTAGGGGCTTGAAAACAGACATGCGCAGTGCCTATGTGTTTGATTTAAAACAAAAATGGAGGAAGGATATGAATGGTGTCAAATGAGAAAGATGTGAAATATGGCAGTGGATTCTGAAACGTACCGGGGAGAATGAGAAAATGTGAGTGAGTGCAAGACTAGTAAGTTGTCGTCGTGTATGTGCCTATGTGTATGGCCCATTCTTTCCCTAGATGATCACTGTGGTGGTGCGAATTTGTGAGGTGAAGCAGGACTGCATCAGTTTATTCTGCTTGTACTTCCTCTTAATTTACCGCTACTGTTCCTGCTACTGCTGCGTTTATGAAACTATAAATACTACCGTTACTGCGCACTGCTGCGTTTATGAAACTATAAATACTACCGTTACTGCGCACTGCTGCGTTTATGAAACTATAAATACTACCGTAACTGCTACTGCTGCGTTTATGAAACTACTAGCAATAACCCGTCAAACTTGACGGGTTTTTAATTATAGTGTGTGTTTCCGTTCCCGGATGAGCAGATAGAAGTACATTCTTAGAGTGTTTTTGGTTTCTTTCCATTATACAGTGTAATCAAACTGTTCATGAACACCGTCATTTGAACGCTTTTCTTTTTTGACTGTAACTATTTTCGGGAGAGTATATATAATGGAAACAATAAAATTTGTCAACACGGTTGCATTCCTCAGCTGTGACCAACGTACACACCGCGAGAATTATGTTATTTTAGATTCAATTTAAAAGGTCTTTGATGACAACATTTCATGTGAAAGTGCGTGGATTTTTTTCAGAGAGTGTTCCCTAATAATAAGTGGTTTTAACAAAAACTTTCAAGTTTTCATGATTTGTACATCGGGTGAGGGCTCATGCACACCAATTTTTACGCACTTTTTCGTTGTCGAGCGCTACTAATTTCGTGAAAGAATTAAAAAAACGAAACCAAAGTATTTGTGTTATATAACACCCACGACGCGCAAGTTGCACACCGTGCGTTGCGCGCTTTTTTTTCTGGCTCGAGTTACTATTTTGAGTAAATTAATATTAGACAAACATAAAGGTATGTTTTCAGGCCCTCGTAAGAAATAAAGAAGTAGAACACTTGGACTACTACTAACTATTACTACTGACTGGCTTACCCTATTCGAACCAATTATTACCTTCCGTACGACTTCTTCTCCGCCTAGCTATAACCGAATCCGTCAATGACCCCACGGCCAGCTAGGCATCCCCAAAAAAAGATGCTTTGCTGGCTATTTATCAGTACGAAACACACAAGATAACACCGGAAGTATACAGTGGGCAACTCAGCCCTTAAATGACGCAATCACTTCTGTTGTTCTCCTATTAACAGTATGTGTCAGTCCAAACAAGACAAAGACCTTGATACTGGGTCCAGTAAATAGTAGAAGACTTAAGGACATTAGTATAGAACAGAGGGTAGGTTTCTGGTATTGTATAAACATAAATAACACTTAAGTGATTGGAACCCGAGGCAGGTAAACATATTAATATTAGACAAACATAAAGGTATGTTTTCAGGCACTCGTAAGAAATAAAGAAGTAGAACACTTGGACAACAGAAAAACAACAGACGTGAGTTTACCCAGGGTTCGAACAGTCTACCTTCCGTACGGAAACTCCTAAGTCTTCTACTATTTACATACCCAGTATCTTTCTAATTGTCTTGTTTGGACTGACACATACTGTTAATAGGAGAACAACAGAAGTGATTGCGTCATTTAAGGGCTGAGTTGCTCACTGTATACTTCCGGTGTTATCTTGTGTGTTTCGTACTGATAAATAGCCAGCAAAGCATCTTTTTTTGGGGATGCCTAGCTGGCCGTGGGGTCAGTGTGATTCGCTTGATAGCTAGGCGGAGTTGTCGTACGGAAGGTACGGGGTTCGAACCCTGGGTAAGCCACTCACGTCTGTTGTTTTTCTGTTGTCCAAGTGTTCTACTTCTTTATTTCTTACGAGTGCCTGAAAACATACCTTTATGTTTGTCTAATATTAATTTACTGTTTACAGGCCTCGGGTTTCCCTTCCTTATGTGTTATTACTATTTTGAGTGAGACCGACCGACGTAACATACATCGGTAATTATGTTAGTTGGGATGGGATGGGATAACTACTACTGTTGCTACTACTACTACTATTACTACTAATACTGCTACTACTATTACGACCAATATTATTACTACTCCTTCTTCTTCTTCTTTGATCCTTAACCGCCTACCGTCAATGCAGTCAGTGGCACACACACAAAAACAGCAATATCCAACAAACAAAAAAGAAGCCTAAAAACACGAGCAAACAAAAGAAAGGCGTATTATTACAATAGTAGGAGTAGTAGTAGTAATTTAAAAGACTACTCCTACTATTGTAATAATACGCCTTTTTTTTGTTTGTTGGATATTGCTGTTTTTTTGTTTTTAAATGCGACTTCGTGAATTGGATGACAGGTAGAATAATTAAAGAGCCTCATTGTCTCTTTTCGCAAGTTAGAAAGCACGGAACAACCAAATTTAGTTAGTCTTCTTGCAGGAAACCTGCGCTACGGTACTTCATATACTTTATAATGGTTGTTTCTCAAGCACTTGTTTGTACATGATGATGCTCCTTTCCCAAACCACAAATCGTTATTAACCGAATTATTTAAATGTTTGTAAGGCACAGCCCTTCTGTTCTTCAACCCGAGGCCTGCCCCCTGACACTAGCGATGCCACACTACTTTGAACTCCAGAGGTTTATGCTTTTTGTTTAAATCTTGGTCCCCTCCATTTTTTAAATATTCGCCGTATTTAGGTACCGCACAGAAGGCTGTACTGCCGCCCAGTTTGCACATAACGCAAGCCGCCCTCCAGAAGAACTTTGCAGGGGAATCAGAACTGGTTCCATCTCAGAGATCGTCGATCTCTGGGGCTAACGGCAAAGAATACTTTTAAAAGAAACACTGCAGTTGATGGGAGAGATAGTGACGGTAGTCCTGGATTTTTTTTTTTTTTTTAAAGGGAAAGAGAGAAATAAAAAAGACTGCGGAAGAGTGGCTGGATAAGAGATAGACATTTGTAAACGTACGCTGGTTTGTAGAGGTGAAGTGGTGTGTGAGTAATGGAAGGATGGAGCTTCTGCTGCTGCTGTTTGATGAGTGCACGGCGAAAGGTTGACTGAGGACAAGGAATCATTTTGTTGAGATGATTGGTGTTCAGTCATATTAAGTGCTGCTGTCGGTAAAGCCTTGATTGCAGGTGATCGCTCTTGTTTTCATGGTACACTTCGACAAATTGTCTCTTCAAGTTGTCTTTTTACTCAAGTCTTTGCAGTCCTCTTCTTTGTTTGCATTCAACCTTCACCACACTACGTTTTTCAATCAATTGTAATGTGGTTTATTCATTTCATTACTCTTCACACTCCCCCACCTGGGAGCAAAGGCCCCCAACAAAGCCACACCAATTCCTCCCGTCCTGTGCCGTCCGCTCATGGTCCTACCATGTCTTCTGTATCCCTTTAATTTCTGTTCTGTCTCTACTCTCCATTTCTCCTGTTCATGTCTCTTCCACCTTTGCCATCCCGAGAATTGTTAAGCAAATTTCGAGTTCTTGCGTGGTAAAGACCAAACACAATTGGGCAGTAAATAAATAAATAATACACAAAGGTATGTTTCAGGCACTCGTGAGAAATAAAGAAGTAGAAACCTAGACAACATGAACAAACAACAGAAGTGATAGGCTTACCGGGAATCGAACCCAGGACCATCCGAACGACACCACCGCCTAGCTATGGGAGCGAAGCGACTGCCAACTATGGCACCACAATGTCCAGCATTAGCAATGCCAACCCTAACCTAAGGCACCAGACAAAAATAAGTGCTCCGTGGCCAGATTACACAAGACAAAGACCTTTCATTAGCACGATTTTCAGTCCACGTCAACACCGGATATGTACCACATCAATAGCTGACACGACCCACCTAATTAATGACAGTTGAAATTCATCATGCAGTTGAAGCCACACTCTAGAGAATTATACAGTATAGGCCAGATTACACAAGACAAAGACCTTAATGCTGTGTCTAGTATATGATAGAAGAATGAGAATAGTAAAGGACAAAGGCTTGGTTTGGTATTGTATAAACGTTTAAACATAGTCGGAGGGGGTCGGAGTGGCTAAGAGGTATGGCGTCCGCCTCGAGTTCTAGAGGTACCGGGTTCGATTCCCAATTGAGGGAATATAATTTATGGAAAAAAGTTTTTCAAAACCAGTGGTCCTAATGATGTCAAACTCCCCCCTGGTCTCCTGGGTAGTGAGATCGGATGAATACCTTCTCAGATAAGGGCGAAAAATTTGGAGGTCCCGTGTGCAAGTTGCGCACGTTAAAAATTTTACTGCAGTTGGAAATCGTAAAAGTATGGCGTCCGCTTCGAGTTCTAGAGGTACCAGGTTCGATTCCCAGTTGAGGGAATATAATTTATGGAAAAGGCCGCTGTCAAACTCCCCCCTGGCAAAAACCTTTTAAAAATTGCGAAAAAATAGGAGGCCCCGTTTAGTTGCGCACGTTAAAAATTTTACTGCAGTTGGAAATCGTGTATTCCAAAAATTTTAAAAATTATACACACATTCGGATTTTCGCCGGTGCTGCGGAGTTCGTGCACTGTGCTGAGATCCTCCTTGTGTGATGTAAGGGTGGAGATCGGAGCACTGATAGAGTAGTCCGTGTGCAATGAAGATAGTAATTAAAACCAAACCAAACAAAGTACCACGTCATCGCGTTTCCCCAAGATCTACGGTTTTTCCTTAGGTTGTTCCATCTGAAGGTCTTTTTGAAAGGATTATCTTACCTGTGTGGGATGGGCTTTTTGGCCCATATTTTTTCGGTCCCCTATTTCAGTGAAGTGTAATGGGGGAGTTGAAGCTTGTGTTCTTGAGCCAAGTGTGTCGCATTGACTGCTGTGAGCCCGTGTTATTGTAAGATGTCTGTCATCTTGTCCATCTGCCTAATGGTCTTCACCGTGCCATGAAAGCAGATCTTTTACCGTAGCGGGAGCGTATTGGTAAGTTTTCGAGCTTCTTGTAAGAAATGGTAGTTCAGGTGGGATTTGTTAAACCGCAAACGTCTCCATGGTCGATCCAGCCTCACGAATTAGGTACCAGAGTGTCGTATAGTAGATCAATCTTTATCATTCTCTATCTTTTCCAACATCTTTCACATCTTTCTTGTTTCTTCACCCACATTTTACTCTTTCATCGTTGTCCAAGTAATCTTTTAATCATCTTATCTTTCAGAACCCCACATTTACTCGTTAGAAATCTTGTGGAACACCAGCTTGGTCATAGAACCTTCTTTGATATCGAGGGCCCCGTGTAAATATCGTCAGTGATGCTACCTTGGAATATTGATTATTTTGGCACACGCCCGGCTGCCACAATATGGTACTCTTTTCATGGCTAAGCCGCTGTTTAAACAAACGACGGGCACAGTTTCGCAATACAATATCCGGCGCGACAATGGACTCGGGCGACAATGGACTCAAGACGCACACGTGAATTATTGTTGCCAGATGGGAACACGGAGAACGGCATAATAAACCGAGATATTAAAGGCTCGCCGCATGCAAGATAATAAAGCAAGAATAACACGGAAAGCGACAGCAGGATTTGTGACAGGAGAAGGCGGGTGAATTTTGCATTAACCGGCCAATCCGAAAACACTAGATTGTCACGCAAACGAACCCATAACACGGAATTGAAGTTGGTGGCGAAAACCCTACCCATTTCGGCCAGTGACAAATGCTGACAGGGCGTGAAAGACGTACATGCAAAAGGTCACAATATGGAGGCTTAGCGATTGGTTTAGAGGCGGTGTTTCACGTCACGGGAAAGATTTGGGAACATATGGGCGATTCAGGAATATAGTGTACCGATAGGCTCATCAGTGGTCAGTACGAAAGTTCCAACGGTGTGGCGTAGAAGACTTTCCTCAAAAGCATAGCCTGCTATTAATTCAGTGTGGATAAGGTGAGTCTATTGGCCCGAGGAGGATAACCGAAATTAAATCTTCCTCGCCAAATCGTGACGTCAAGAAATGCTATAAACTCACCACCTCTGGCTACCTTTAACAGACTAAAGGAGATAAGGTTAAACTAACACTACAGACACCACTGTACAGACAACAGTTAAGGACTATACAGTGAAGAAGCTGATCCAGTGAACATTAAATAAGTTTATTATACAAATCAACAGAATTTTTCATAACGTAGTAACAAACAAAGAAAAGCATATATCGTGCAAGGTTGCACCGACCTGGAAAAACAAAGAAAATCAATTTGATTATAAGCACACCAAATTAAAACTCCAACCACTTTCACTCCTTCATACACCTTGCTGGGGACAACATTAAAAAAAATAATAAGTGATCTTAACTACAGTCTAATTTGGTGGGGCGTCAACTATAGCCACGCTCTATAATTTACTATTTCTAATGTCAAGGTTCTGCTGGTACTGCCGAAGACTATCTGCACAGTAGCTAACTCTGTCAGCGATATCCGCCACTAAGTCACACTCTGCACTGCTAATTAATAGACTTTTTCTAACTCTAAGGCTCAGAGGCTACCCTCTAAGAATAATGTGAGACTCTGCAGGTCCCTGATCTATTTTTCACCATCTCTCTCTCCACTTCTCCTGCCTTGCTGCTCTCGTTTCATTTCAGCAACCGGGAAATGATATCCCTTTCTTCCTGGTTCTGACTCGTACTTCTGATGACTAGGCACTTGCCGTAGACTGTAGAGGCTTCTCTATTTGGCGAAAAGAAAGCTGATTTTTCCCTTGCTATGGTTACCCCTCATTTGGGTTTAGGCCCTTCGGTATTATTTGTTTACCGAGGCAAAAAAAAAAAAGACACCAACAACCCGCTTGCTTGGGTTCGCTGGGTGTGTATGAGCTTAGAGCTCCGGGTCTTAAGACACCCCTTTCACTGAAGACTGTGTCGCTGTCTCGACCTGCTCTTCCTCGCTCTCTCTCTGGGGCCACAATACTCAGAGCCGATACCCCTCCACGGTACAAGCTCTTACGCCTCTGGCGTTTCCTCGACTTTTCTCTCTTGAGAAGACTGGCTACCTTTGCCAGCTGTCAGGAACAAGATTTATTGGCAACCCCCGCTCTTCGGGCCGTGACCACTGCTGTGGACACAAAAGACATGCCACTCTGTACTACAATACCAAAATACTTTCATATAATAAACTTCCATATAAAACGTAAACAGTGGATGCTTCAGTCACACTCAAATCTAGCACAAACATGCAAACACCCGAACGAAGACTGCTCCCCTATTTCCCCTCTCTTGTGCACGACGATACGTAAATATTTCCTGACCTTGGGTCATCTCCTCCCGACTACACCCTGTCTGTCTAGTAAACTCCAGACTCACTGATCAATACTAATTATACACAGCTTGCCTCAGGCCTTAAAACATTAAAAAACAGGTATGGAAACCTCCCGTACTTAGGCCTACTTTAACTCTGTAAGCGGTCACTCATCAAGGACCTTAATCATCGTTCCCCCCCCACCCCCCCCCCCCCCCCCCCAAACACAAATAGAATACATAACATTTAATGCACACCCATGTTTAAAATTCCTCAGTACACATTTATATCTTACATCTCTATACACAGAAATATATCTATCTCTATAGACTATATTACCTAGAACTCATTAAATTCCATAACACAAAAATCAAATACTACTCTGCATAATATTTAATTACACAACCACTTAAGGCACCATAAATTTCCGTTCACCTCTACCCCACGTGGTTTCCCTGCAATTATATTTTAACTCCCCCGATAGAAAAATACTTAATTATCTACTCTATCCAGCCAGAATTCCTGTCCAAATAAATCCCGGTAAACCACGTGATTAAATTTTCCCGAAAAAATCCGTTCCCGTATTTTATTAGGAGACTTATCAGAATTAATCTCTCAATGAAATAAAATACACGCGCTTCAGAATATTCTGTAAATTAATATAAATCTAGGATGCGTGTAATTCTACAGACTTTCTATTAAATCTACGGAGCCCCCATCCTTAATATCTTTTTATCACTGATATCACTGCTATCCTCGTAGAAATAATTGATGGCACTATAAGTTATAAAGTTCAAAAATAAATTAAATTAGAACGGACTAAGGCTCTATTAGAGAAAGTTATAAAGTTCAAAAATAAATTAAATTAGAACGGACTAAGGCTCTATTAGAGAAACTAGATTTAATTACCGCGCTACTTTAAATTACTGACATACCAATACTGCGTTCAGCGTTAAAAGCCGACAATATGCTTGGATACACGGCCCGGACTTTCTGCATACTAAGAGGTCCCTAAACTGGAACCCGCGTACTTTATTTTAGATTTAACCACGCTAACCCCCGACCTACTTGAAGCTAGGCGTCTCACTACAACCAATAGAATTAAAGATACTCTAAAATTTTCCATGCGCTCATCTCTAAATTTAGAACCAGTATATTCTTGCTTCCTTTAAATGCGCGCGTATTTCCGGCTGCGTAACGTTACCTAACGTCGTCCGCTAGCGTGAGCAGAACCGAATGTGATTCGCTCCAACTTACGTTGGACGTTACCTGGGTAGGGGTCATCTCCCCTTCCCCACGATACAATGACCGCGATAAATTTAACAACGCAAAAATGAAATTCCAAGATCACGATTATTAGAAACGGGAAGACTGGTGCCCTTCAATACTAACTTACATTAATCCCTAAAGAAAAAAACCCGCAATTACTTTACCTACAGAAAAAATCTAAACACCCCTATTATTCAGAGAGAAAAAGAATACTTCCCAATCTTTAATAGAGGGAAGACAAAAATGGCAAACTCAATAGTTACGAAGAGAAAACGACATGGGGCCTATTGAAGACTAAATCACAGTAACTCCATCACAGTGGTGTATTGTGTTCTAAAAGGAGTTTGCGGAAGGGAAAAGGAGGTTAGTAGATCTTTTAAAAAACTATTGATAATTTTCCCTAGTCTTTAAGTTAAGATTTACTTTTGTACTTAGCATCAAAGCTAAATGTACGGGATACAGTTTTTCAATTAATCCTTATCATAAATGAATAATTAAATCAAAAGATTTTCCTCTAAGATGATAGGAGGTAATTGATAGTTCATACTTCACCGTCATCTAGCTTGTTAGCTCATCATTAGAGACTTACACGTGTATACACTCTCATGCTTCTTCTTCTTTAATCCTTAGCCGCCGACCGTCAAAGCAGTCAGTGGCCATTACGCCTGGTGGCGTCTTGTAGGGCAACAACAAATTGATTCCACTCTGCTCGGTCGGCGGCCATCCTTCGTACAGTGCCCCAACTCTGGTTCATTCTTTGCATCTCAGCCTCCACAGTCCTCCGCCAAGTTGTTTTTGGTCGGCCTCTCTTTCGTTTTCTTTCAGGGGTCCATAGCATAGCTGTTCTTGTGATGGCATTGGGGACTCTTCTGAGGACATGGCTAACCCAGCTCCAGCGTCTGCCAGCTATGATGGTGTGCATGTCCTCTTGCTTCTCCGAGTAAGCAGATCTTGGTTGGTGATGGTATTCTGCCAAAAGATTCGGAGAATTTTTCTTAGGCATGTTGTATGAAAAGAGGACAATTTCGACATTTCCTTCTCTGTAACTCTCCAGCTCTCCGCGCCATAGAGAAGCACAGAAAGCACACAGCTCTGATATAATCCTAATTTTGTGCTTGTGTTTAACTGAGAGGACTTCCAGATGTTGTTTAGACTAAAAAAGGCTGTTCTTGCTTTGTTCATTCTGTTGTTGATGTCTCTGCTTGCTCCGCCGTCTGGTGTTACTATGCATCCTAGGTATGTGAAGGCATCTGTGTGTTCCAGTTGCTGATTCCTTACTGATATGGGCTCAGGGTTGCTCACATTGAGCGTCATGACACTCTCATGTGCAATATATTTAACACTTCTCATGTGCTTCTCATGTCATATATTGTGATAAACGAGCGCAAAGGCCTTTGTCGCATGTTACGCATTGCCTAGTTAAATGTTTGAAGACCGAAAAGTGGGACACCAGTGTTCTGGCCTGAACAAACGAATGCAGGGGTATTTTCCTGTGTGTATCTAGGGCAGCCAATCAGAGAAGGGGTTTCCCACGGTCAGACAGAATGACTTCGGCGAGTGTATAAGGAAGAATAAATCGTCCGAAATCATGGTTAGAATTAGACATCGGGAAGGAGAACGGAATGACAGACAAGGATGAGAATGGTCTCCTTTTGACGGGAATATCTTCATTTATGTATAGGTACAAGGAAATCAGAAGGGAGTAAGTAGTTGTGAAGGATTTCGCAAGAATAGTGAAATGCACGAGTCAATTTGCATTGAGAAATCCTGTGTTTTTCCTATTTATAATTCAATATAAAATCGTTAACACGACAGATATGGGAAAACAACATATGGATATAAAGGTCAACTCACGGAGAACGGAAATATATAACTCCAAAGGCTTGAACTGGGAAAGGTGAAATGCACGAGATGTAGAACACTTGGACAACAGAAAAACAACAGACGTGAGTGGCTTACCCAGGGTTCGAACCCCGCACCTTCCGTACGACAACTCCGCCTAGCTATCAAGCGAATCACACTGACCCCACGGCCAGCTAGGCATCCCCAAAAAAAGATGCTTTACTGGCTATTTATCAGTAAGAAACACAAGATAACACCGGAAGTATACAGTGGGCAACTCAGCCCCTTAATGACGCAATCACTTCTGTTGTTCCACTATTAACAGTATGTGTCAGTCCAAACAAGACAAAGACCTTGATACTGGGTCCAGTAAATAGTAGAAGACTAAAGGACAATAGTATAGAACAGTGGGTAGGTTTCTGGTATTGTATGAACATAAATAACACATAAGGAAGGGAAACCCGAGGCCTGTAAACAGTAAATTAATATTAGACAAACATAAAGGTATGTTTTCAGGCACTCGTAAGAAATAAAGAAGTAGAACACTTGGACAACAGAAAAACAACAGACGTGAGTGGCTTACCCAGGGTTCGAACCCCGTACCTTCCGTACGACAACTCCGCCTAGCTATCAAGCGAATCACACTGACCCCACTAGTACGGGGTTCGAACCCTGGGTAAGCCACTCACGTCTGTTGTTTTTCTGTTGTCCAAGTGTTCTACTTCTTTATTTCTTACGAGTGCCTGAAAACATACCTTTATGTTTGTCTAATATTAATTTACTGTTTACAGGCCTCGGGTTTCCCTTCCTTATGTGTTATTTATGTTCATACAATACCAGAAACCTACCCACTGTTCTATACTATTGTCCTTTAGTCTTCTACTATTTACTGGACCCAGTATCAAGGTCTTTGTCTTGTTTGGACTGACACATACTGTTAATAGTGGAACAACAGAAGTGATTGCGTCATTAAGGGGCTGAGTTGCCCACTGTATACTTCCGGTGTTATCTTGTGTTTCTTACTGATAAATAGCCAGTAAAGCATCTTTTTTTTGGGGATGCCTAGCTGGCCGTGGGGTCAGTGTGATTCGCTTGATAGCTAGGCGGAGTGATCGTACGGAAGGTACGGGGTTCGAACCCTGGGTAAGCCACTCACGTCTGTTGTTTTTCTGTTGTCCAAGTGTTCTACTTCTTTATTTCTTACGAGTGCCTGAAAACATACCTTTATGTTTGTCTAATATTAATTTACTGTTTACAGGCCTCGGGTTTCCCTTCCTTATGTGTTATTTATGTTCATACAATACCAGAAACCTACCCACTGTTCTATACTATTGTCCTTAGTCTTCTACTATTTACTGGACCCAGTATCAAGGTCTTTGTCTTGTTTGGACTGACACATACTGTTAATAGGAGAACAACAGAAGTGATTGCGTCATTAAGGGGCTGAGTTGCCCACTGTATACTTCCGGTGTTATCTTGTGTTTCTTACTGATAAATAGCCAGTTAAAGCATCTTTTTTTGGGGATGCCTAGCTGGCCGTGGGGTCAGTGTGATTCGCTTGATAGCTAGGCGGAGTTGTCGTACGGAAGGTACGGGGTACGAACCCTGGGTAAGCCACTCACGTCTGTTGTTTTTCTGTTGTCCAAGTGTTCTACTTCTTTATTTCTTACGAGTGCCTGAAAACATACCTTTATGTTTGTCTAATATTAATTTACTGTTTACAGGCCTCGGGTTTCCCTTCCTTATGTGTTATTTATGAAATGCACGAGACCAAGGTTGGAAACTCATTTAGCACAACACCCCCCAGTCTAATGTGTTCCTCAAAGGTTTTCTGTTGCTATATGGATTATCATCATGAAATTTGTAAATGCATGGGTTATTCAGAGGGTACATTAATTATTCTCTTCATTCTAGAGAATACACTAGGTGCATTCTTCATATCAAACCTGTGATATTGATAGTACTCCTTACTCCAATCACACTTTTGAGAAATATTTAGCTTTATTTAGTCTGGCTAACAACTGATTTGTATCCGCCCACACCTCTCCACCCCCCCCCCCCCCCGCTTTCTCCCCCTTCATACCTCAGTTGTGGGGTCTTCAGTTTCCATATCTTTATGTCCTATAAAGTTTGTATTGCCCCGGGTCGATCTGTTGAATACACCTCCCCCCCCCCCCCCCCCCAAGGGGTTTGTAGTTAACTATTTTGGGAAGTTTGCTGGAGTTGCGAGCCTTGTTTCCTATACGTCCGTTAGCTCCCTTATAAGGGCGGTCGTAAATGATTTCAAATTCAAAGTGTACAACGAAGCAAGACAGAAGGACAACGGCTGGTGAGAAAGAAACGTGTCACGGCCAATATCCTGTTATTTGCAGCCATGCAGTTCTGTTACTCCACAAAAGCCAGTCTTTACTGATCTTAATTAGCTCCTGCGAGGGTTCATACTTGTCAACCAAAAGTCAGAGGTCAATGATCAAGAATTGCTCGAGGATCAATGCAAATCGCCCCCAGCAGGGGGTGCACAGTGCCATGGATCTCTTCTCTTGGTCCCTTTTGGTAGATGCCGAGCTAACGACCTACTTTGAAGCTGTACATCTCAATTATGCTAAAAACACTGATTATAAAGTTGGAAAAACAGATGAGTGATATTTGTGACAATCGTGCAAACCCAAAGAAGTGATAACTGTCAAGCAGAGTTTTGTGTATGACAATTTGCGTGATTAAACTAGTGGTGAAAGTTATAACAGTGAATAAGACAGTGAAGAAGTCTATATTACCCAACTTAATTGGAAGAGTCATAAAGAAATGACATTTTAGTTTCATACTTGCAAAAAACTGTAATTGAGTTCGCCAATTTGGTTTTGTATAAATATAACTTTTGTATCACCAGTCACGCACAATCACCACAATTAGATAGATGTAAATAAAGAGGATATAAATTGTATTCACCAGCTTTATTCATTCAATATAGTTGATACTGAGTTTGGTTGAATTTTTATTATATCACAGGTGGTCACATAGCGGAGGTGGCGCAGTAAGGTCTGACTGTTCTCTGAATATTTTCAGTCCAGATACTTTCACAGCCGTGACTATCGAGTGATACCAGTGTGGTAAAGTGGGATGATATAAATATTTATAGGGACTTAGTGTACTGACTGAGATCAGCTGTGAAGGTATCTGTATCTAATATGTGTAGTGTTTTACAGATAACCTTACTTACTGCCACATATTTATATCTCAGTCAGAATTATTCTGGAATATTGTGTTGGCAACGTTATATGTCTAGGGTTATGCAAATGATGAAGTGTAAGTCACCACAACAACAACAGATAAACAATTTAATTATTCCACCACACTTGACAATACTGTGACACTCACAAACAGTCAACACTCTAGAAGACTATCTTAAAAGATTCAATGATAAATTTCAGATATGTACATATGTATTGATTTTCTCTACAATAGTGATCCTGATTCAACTACACAGTGAACCAGGCAATATAATAACATGTAATTTCAAATATTATGTACACAGATATAAATGTGGTCTTTGCATTGACATACAATATTAGTATTCTATGTGTGTGAGTTGTGATGTGGTAATATGAGGTAATACTGGTTTTGTTCTTCAAGATAGATTCTTATTAGACATCATGACTGCATGTGCTTGTGTATGTTTGGAACTAGTATTGGAGATGGTCTCAGTTCCTCTAGTTCTAACATTTAAAACAATTAATTGCCCCTCTTTAATTAAGTTAGTGTCATTTTACGAGGGGTACATAGTGTTGAGCTCTTTTGGCCACAGTGGGCTTTAACTTTCGTGATGGCGGGCAGGCGTTCAAAAGGACTCCTCTGCTCGACTATTCACTGTTTCTGAAGACACCTCACTGGTTACTATAGGGACCCAAGAGTATGCTGTCAGCCTCTGGATTCAGCAAACGCTCAGACCAGGTGCGGCTTCAATGCTAGGACCACAGTCCCTGAAACAAGAAGGATGTACCTCCTACTTCAGAACTAATTTATACTATCTAGCTAGACTGAGCACAATACATCACAAACACAGAGTCAGAGCTTTATTTTTTACTGCTATCTCTTCTTCTGAAGCAGTTTTACTCCAGTATTAACCTCCCTAATGGTTTACTTACGCCTCTGCACTTTCAGCTATAATTCCTTCCATGTCATAAGGTAGGTGTCAGTGTACTATGTGGTAATTCCATGTAGTTTGACTTTTCTCCGACACCTTCTGTTCAGGTTGGAGCAATATATCTATATATATAGGCCTTGTCTCATGTTCGCTACTGAAACTGCACATATATACAGACATAAATTATCAATGTACATTCAATTTTCATTAAAAAGAGATCAATATTTCAACCTACCAAAATTCAAGAAAATAAACACAGATACGTTGACTAGCAATGAATTCTGGCACAAATACTGGCACAAATTCCCATCTGCTTATGTTCCAGGCTTTTATTTAGCAAAAATATGAGCTGGCTTCAACGCACTGTTGCTTTATCAAGCTTATTTGAACTAGGGGTCTCGAACTAACGCTATCAATTAACTATATTAACAGACCTAACCAATCAGGCCATTTCTACCCCATCGTTTTGAAAAAAAGTACTCTTACTTCCGTCTCCCTTGACAACAAAAGATAGCATTTATAGTCCGACTAATCGTGTTTAGCCTTACATATCATTCCATCCAATCAATTCAAATGTAACTTGTGGCCTATTTCCGTACAATGGTGGTTTAAAATTCTGCCACTGAGCGACTCCGAGTTTTTAGGTTGTCTGACACCCTCATTATTTTCTTTTGCCTATAATTTATTAATTCCTGGACTATTTGCGTAACACTTATCATATTCTGTGTCAGCAAGCCCTAAGGAATCCAAATATCTCAATCTAAGGGAGCTAGGTGGCTGCGTTCAAAATGTGCATTTTCTACCAGCTCCTGTTCACTTCAATCCCCATGTGGTGTCTGGGTACTGTCATGTTTTCAAACGTAAATCCATCTAATGTCATCTTTCCTAATAAGCGTTTTCCAGGTTTTTTAAAACCTAACTCTGGGAAGGGTAGTGTTTTTATCACTGTCCGTCTGAAAAAAGTTAGTGCATGTGGCCTTACACGCGTGATAGTAGTAATTGTATATCGCGTTACGCTTGTTGGGGGTGGCATTAATAGCGAGACGCGTGTTTAGTGTTGCATGCGTTCCTGATTTTCAGCCCTCCCTTCTTTCCATCCTACATCCATCTGTCCATTCGTAGTGTAATTAATTTAGGTCATACGCAGTGTGCCTCTCAATGTTTTTTCTTAGAAATGCAATACCCGTTTTAATGTGTTGTGGAAACGCTTGTATTATGCAGTGGCTTATATTTAACGTGGAAACGTTACAATTTGCCGACGAAGCATAAAACAAAGGGGATTTCGAGTACTGTCATTGTGACAGCACTGTTCTTTACCATTCTTCTTCCTTTTATAGAATTTATTTGTTAGGCTTTACATTTACTTTTTAATTTATATATGTGGATTAGAATTTCTCACGACAAATCCTCCCCTCTTAAAACAGACGTTATATGTCAGTCTATAATTCTATATACACATAGAGAAATTTATTCTTTCTGGGGCTTACGGTGATTCTCATCACACGGATGGCGGCTTAAAAAATCCGCTCCCAGATTTGTTTTTCCACTTATATACTCTATGCTAAACTCAAATGGCTGTAGCAATAATGACCAATGGAGTAATCTAGGATTCTCATGCCTAGCTTGTGCTAGAAACGACAAGGGTTTGTGATCCGTTTGCAACTTAAATGCCTTCCCATACAGATAAATATTGAATTTCTTTATCGCCCATATTACTGCAAGACATTCTTTTTTGCTAGTTGAGTAGTTGGTTTCAGCTTTATTCAACTTTCTGCTAGCATATGCCACTGGGCTTAATTCCCCATCCAATGCATCTGATTTCTGTAGCAGAGTTGCACCTAACCCAATATTACTGGCATCCGTTCTTACTACAAATTCCTGACTTAAGTCAGGTAGTTTCAAAATAGGTTTACTTGTGAGCTTTTCCTTCAATTCTTGGTAAGCCATTTCACATTGTGGTGTCCATGTAATTCGATCTGGGTTTCCTTTACGTGTCAAATCAGTTAACGGTGCACATATGGAATTAAAGTTTTTGATATACTTTTGGTAGAAACCACATAATGAGACAAAGGATCTCACGTCTTTCTTGGTTTGTGGTCTCGGGGCTTTCTTTAGTTTCTTTAAATTCTTTGGGTCAGGGGTCATATTTCCCTGATAAACTGTGTGTCCCAGGAATTCCTATTCTTTACATCCAACGCAACATTTGGTTGGTCGGGCTGTTAAATTCGCTTCCCTAAGTCGATTAAACAGCATGTTCAGAGAGTCAATGTGTTCCTCAAAGGTTTCTGTTTCATAATAGTTCATAGGCCATGCCCAGCGACAACTACTGTTGTAGCTACACCAAGGTCAATTTACGACACAGAGCAGCTCTGGGAAGGTTAAAGGCGGCCGGCATGAAGCTGACATCACCCCTAGCGTGCCGATGGTCATGAAAATATGGGTCTAAAACCATACTCCCAATATGCCTCAATGGGCGTGTAACGGGATTTTTTTTTTTTTTTTACATTCTTCTCCAAGAAAATGAAGCATAAAAACACGCCATCCTTCTTTTTCCTTTGTGTCATAGCGTTTAAAATTTAAAAAATTCAATTTTTTCGGACTTCATATTTGTGTGTGACACGTCTGGTTTTTCTAAAGAGGTTTTCATAAATATATATATATATATATATATATATATATATATATATATATATATATATATATATATATATATATATATATATATATATATATATATATATATATATATATATATATATATATATATATATATATATATACGCTTCCACCATTTGTTTTATTATAAAGCACTCCTTAGAAGGATTGTTCAAGAAAATGTCAAGCGTCAGTTCTTGTCATATGCATGGTAGCTGTTTCCTTACTTTTGGCGAACACTGTCACATGTCAGAGTCTCATTAAACGGTTCCTTTTACTTTTATTTCTGTAGAAAGGTGTTTTCGAAGAGGAGTGAGGAAGATATTTTTGGCATTGTAACAGCTAAAATAAATGTAGTCAGATAACAGAAATTAGTCTTGGGAAAAATTGCCAGTGGTGGGTGCTACCTGGATGATGATAAAACTAATGTTCTATTTGTTCATATATTCGGGATTGAGTCATTCTTTTTTCTCTACACTATATGTTATCTCACATCCCTCTCTTTTCATCATTCTTATCTTTCTGTTTTCATTAACATTCTCCCTTATTCTATTGTTATTCCTTGAGGTTATTCCCTTTCTTTTGTGCGTTCTCATTCTGTACCCATCGTTCTTTCTCTTGTGGCATTCTTTTCCCCCCTTCTGTTTCTAACTTTCTTTATCTGGTTTTCACATGATTTTTCTCACCTTTCTTTCTTTCTTTCTTTCTTTCTTTCTGTCTCTCGCTATCGATCTTCTTTTTCATTCATAAGCTGTTGTCTCTTCCTCCTCATTCTAATAATCCAGCTTACCATTCTTCCTATATTCTCTGTCTTCTTTCTTCCTATCTTCTTTCTTTCTTTCCCTATCTACCTTCTCTTTCATTCATCTGCTAGTGTCTCTTCATCCGCATTCTATTAATCCATCTTACTATTCCTCATGTATCCTATATCCTTATAATAGTTAGTATCTCTTCTACATAATAACTCGCAATCTAATCTTTGTACCTACCCCTTCTTGTATATTTCAGTAACGGTTTGTCTATCGTTCCATTATTCAAACGGTACCCTTTATCTCTCACTTACCTGAATGTGCATCAGCCGAATATGTATAATTGTATAATTTTTATGCTTGAAATAATGCAAGTGCATCATAACCGTTATATGTGAGACCTGGTCATTGAATAAAAGTTATGACGTAATTATGTAGTTGTTATTGTATTGATTTTTCTTTGGTAGGTGTGCCCGGGTGAAAGTTATTGATATATTTTTATCTGGTTTTTCTTCTATGTAAAAATGTGATTGCAGCTGTGACATCATGCCGTGTTCTATGTTTTTCTTCTCGGTCCTCTCTGTCTGTCTGTCTGTCTGTCTGTCTGTCTGTCTCTCTCTCTCCCTCTCTAACTCTCGCTCGCTTGCTCTTTGTGTCTTGCAGTCAGTCTACACACGAACTAACCAATCTACCTATATAAATGTCTGTCGGGCTATCTATCTATCTATCTATCTATCTATCTATCTATCTATCTATCTATCTATCTATCTATCTATCTATCTATCTATCTATCTATCTATCTATCTATCTAATCTGTCTGTATGTGTGTATGTCTGTCTATCTATCTATCGATCTATCTTTCTATCGGCCTTCCTTCCTGCGTGCCTACCTGCCACCGTGCCTTTTCGTCTGTCTTTCTGACAGCCTGCTTGTCTTACTGGCCGTATGTCTGTCTGCCTGCCAACCTGTCTGTCTTCCTGCCTGCCTATCTGTCTGTCTATCTAGTCAGCCAGTCAGTTTTTCTATCTCCTATCTGTCTGTCTGTGTGTCAGTTTGTCTGTTCGAATGTCCTTCTTATGTCGTTATTTTAGAATGTCTGTCAATCTCACACAATGCACGTACACATTACTATACTTTACCCTATAATTACGGGTGTGTGCGTGGCGCATGCACAATTACTTAACTTTGACCCTTTTGTCTATTACAGCCCCTAGATAATTAAGCACAGAAGCAGAAGATGTAAGGAGATAAATACGTGGATAGAAAAGATAAGACATAAAGAGGAGAGACCATCTTTGAAAAGTCCCGGACCCGTGTCCTCGCCTCTCGCGCGCACTGGGAACAGAAGATCTCAGGTGCTTGCTTGCTCTCAGGTAATGGAAGACAAACAAGGGCACCGAGAAAGCCAGTCCATCAGTTCTATAGCTCGCACCACTGCATGACCTGGGGCCCTTGGTTTCTGTTATTGTCTCACGCTCAACA
Source organism: Oreohelix idahoensis (assembly GCA_024509875.1). Classification (NCBI taxonomy): domain Eukaryota; kingdom Metazoa; phylum Mollusca; class Gastropoda; order Stylommatophora; family Oreohelicidae; genus Oreohelix; species Oreohelix idahoensis. The sequence continues at coordinate 387,795 of JAMPIV010015622.1, forward strand.
ATGCGGTGGCGTCTGTAGCAACCACTTCTGCAACACACAGGCGCAGGGCTCTGTGGGTAAATTCTGTCGTTTCCTGTCCTAATGGGACCACCACTGTTCTAATAACATCGCCGATCACGAGCACACAATGGAGTCGCTTTAGGCCAGCGATGCATTTATTTTTCTTTCCCTCCTCTCACAGAGGCGGAATCTCGACTTTTGCCCGCATAAAACGTTTGGCACAGAAGCTGTAAAAAGAAAATGAGACAGACGTTATACAGAATAATTGTCTTTCTTCTTTTTTACGCTTCCTTCGGAGCATTGGGTCATCACTACAGTTGCCATTCTTGCAGGAAGCCCGAGCTAAGGCGTTCGTGTGCTCTTGCAGTGGGCGTTTCGATATCAATAATTCCCACACTTTAAGCTCCATCCTCCCCACACCATACACTCCATCCTTCCTACACTATACTCTCTATCCTTCAGACACTATACACTCCATCTTACCCACATTGCATTCTTCTCACGTTCAAGCCTTCCCACACTGCATCCTTCCTGCACTTTACACTATATCCTTCCCAAACTCCATTCTTCCAACATTACATGTGTGATCTTTCCTGCACTTTACACTATCCTTCACACACTCTATTCTTCCCACATCACATATATGATCTTTCCTGCACTTTACACTATATCCTTCCCACACTCAATTCTTCCCACATTACATATGTGATCTTTCCTGCACTTTACACTATTTCCTTCCCACACGCCATTCATCCCATATCACATATGTGATCCTTCCTGTACTTTACCCTTTATTCTCCCCACACTCCATTCTTACAACCGCTACACTGTCCATTTTCCCCTCAGTCCATCTTTCCGACACCCCATTTTTTTGACATTGTATCTGCACTTGATACTTTATCCACCACTCACTCCATACTTCTTACACTACAAACTTCATTCTTCCAACTTCGCACACTCCACCCTACACTACGCACTCCGTCCTTTCTCTACTATACACTCCATCCTTCTCACACTGTATCCTTCTCACACTCCATCGTTTCCACACTCCATTGTTCCCATACGCCATCCTTCCAACACTCCATCCTTCCCACAAGCCATCTTTCTCACACTCCATCGTTCACACAATCCAAACTTTTAAACACTCCATATTTATCAAACTCCACCATTCCCAAACTCTATCCTTCTAACACTCCATCCTTCTCACACTCCATTCTTCCCACATTCCATCCTTCTCCCATTCCATCCTTCCAACACTCCATCCTTCTCATGCTCCATCGTTCCTACACTCCATCCTTCCCACACTCCATCGTTCCAACACTCCATCCTTCCCACACTCCATTCTTTTCACACTCCATTCTTTCTAGACTCTAACCTTTCCACACTCCATCCTTCCCACACTCTGTCCTATCCACCCTCTATCCTTTCCACACTCCATCCTTTCCACACTCCATCATTCCCACACTCCATCGTCGCACATTCCATCGTTCCCACACTCCGTCCCTCCATCGGTCCCACACCCCACTCTTCCCACACTACATCCTTCCAACAATCCATCCTTCCCACACTCCATCCTTCCTACACCACAGACTTCGTCCTTCCAACGCCACACATTCTATACTTTATACACCACATATCATATACACCATTGTCCCACGTGTTACACTGTGTTCTGTCTACACCCCACGCTATTCCCATATTCATGGCATACGCCATCATTTCAGCTCTAGAAACTCAACCGTCTAGTTCCCGGGGTCTCTGAAGAATAGGACTACTGCACTGTCAAGCATGTCGTACAAGGAAGGGATTAATTATGAGATTGTGCATGGGAATGGCATCCTCACCATGTAAAATACATTGCTTTAGAAACCGCCGCTGCAAAAAGCATGGGACAGTTTGGTTCAGGCTTCCTGCAGGGACCAGCTTTGGTGGTGGCTCCATGCTCCATAAAGAGCGCAAAGGAAAATGACGATGATAAACTCAATCTTCATATAGCACTGACTACATCCTTCAAACATTATGCTCTCACGCTTCCATCGCCAAACACTTTATCCTTCCTTCAGCACGGATTCCATGTCTTTTACATCACACATTCCATTTGTGTTAAATGCATACATAACACCACTTAAACACTCGCACACGAACAGACACTCACACCAAATACCTCTTCTTCTTCTGTGCTCAGTTTGTAGTCATGTTTAATCTGCAGGCCTTTTTCAGGTGAGCGCGGCAGTCCCATAGCTTCTGCTTGAGCTCAGCACCCCCTCCCCCCCCCCCCTCCTGGCCAGATACAAGATACTGTTCTTTTACACCTACACGCACACAACAACCATGAAACTGAATGACCTGGTAAGGTGAAAGTAAAAAAGTCCCTTAGCAGATACTGCCGTAGGGAAGTGAAGTGTTGGAGCCTTCGCTTTACTAGGTCCAGCTTACTGCGGTGGAGTGTCCAGTTCCCTTCCTCGCTGCTTTTGCCTTCTCTATCACAAGGGAAGAGAAAGGTACCCATTTACAGTTGGGTAGACTGAAGCCAGTATTCTTACATATTTTATTTCACTCATAGCGTTCGTCACATGAGGTTTACAAATAACTTGCTAATGGAACATGCTCACTTTTGCCTTGTAAGTTTGAGAGTTAGGGCTAGATAAATCATGGATCTACTAGCTACCCTAGAGTGGCCCATCATCGCTATTCTCCCCGTAGTGACACATGTTGACTACGCTGAAATGGAAGATGGTCGCAACCCCAAAGTTATTTTCTACGGACAACTGGCGGTTGGCAAAATATCAGCCGGGCGACCGCAGCTGAGATTGAAAGACGTGTGCACGGGAGACATGAAGACACGACATAAATCCAGCAGCCTGAGAGGATGAAGCTGCCGATCGCACCAAGTGGCGATGCTCCCTACGGCGCCACATCACATTGGGCGAAAGGAAGCTCTCACAAGAACACGCCGAAAGGAAAACCAGGATAAAAAAAAGTAGCTGATGACTATCACCTCAGGGACGCATTCCCACAGTCAGTTATGACTGAAGGAAGCTACTAAAGACTACTAAAGCAACATGTTAAGAACTCAGCGTTGCACACTAAGATTGGGGGGAATCATTTAAGCTGCCCTCTTAACTCCAACTTTTACCTGGTTGGCTGTGTGCAGGAGGATCTGAGAATAAAAAGGTGACATGCAAAGGGTAAGGGGGGCTGGGCAGTGGCTATGTGCAGGACGTAACGATTCTTTGGGACAGCCAAGAACAAGAGCACATACATTTTAAACTGCTTATTTGGAGAGCCCCCATGGATGGCGGGGAACGCTCAATGTGCCGCCTCCCTTCCCCTTGTAGATTGAAACCAGATGTGAAGATCCTTTAAATGCATCCCAAGCCAAGATGTTGTTGTAGTTCCGATCCGTAGGGACTCGAGTTATTTACTCTTTTACCCTTGTGGCTATTTGGGGGTGTCGTTCTGGGCTTTCTTGCAACGCCAGAGAACTTCCCCAACTCAGCGCGCGCATAGGAAAGAAACTGTAGCGCATACACCAACGCAGTAAGTTTTGGGGTGGCAGAAAAAGGCACTGGAAAAGCAAAGTTCTACAATGTAGATAATGCCACGGTTCTTCATCTTAGTGTTGGCTGCGAATGTGCACGCGTCACGGCACCAATTTGAACATGTAACCGAGCTGGTTACGGCATCAATTTGAAGATATGTGGCCGTGTAGGTTATACGGCACTAGCGTGGAAGTAGTAGGGATAATGCTAGCGTGGAAGGCCAAGCGGTCACACGAAAGAGCGACAAGCTCAGCAGCCATAGTTAAACAAAAACAACTAAAAATCTACTATGCTACTGCATTCATGTTCGCTGACGATCACATATTCGAGAAATTCCCGGCGATTTAGTTTCTTGTTTCTCGTAGCTGATTCAGAAACCTTCGTTATTCAATCAACAATCAATTCACGCGGCCTGACTATTTTTACCTAAATCATTTCACGAAAATTAACAAACGAGAACAAAAGCACGCACTGAATTCTACCGCGTCCTCACAAACTTAAAGTTTCCACATCGATTTTTGAACCACTTGAAGACTATAAACCTAATCCCACACATACGCAACCAAAAATATAAAAAAATAATCAGCACATCTGTTGCGTAGTTTTATGTGCTACTTTAAGTTTTGTGTGTGAGAGAGGAAAAGGCGGTATTGACAGAAAGGATAATGAAGAAAACGTGCAAAGACAATTGGGTACAAGGGGGGAAAAAACTGTCCGAGCTCTTCGCGCTTAAACTAGCCAAGGCTCAGTCCGGAATCTTTCAAAGATAAAGGACTTGCCCGATCGAAGGTCTAGTGCAAGGGAAATAACTCTAGCGTCTGCTCTGAAACAGGTGGTAGACATCGATTATCGGCCCGGCGCAATCGATAGGCGGGACCTTCAATTTTTGTTTGGAGAAGAGACGCCGTCGAAACTTGAAGAATATTTTAAGATTTTTGTGGCTTCAAAATGCCATCTGTGATCAATAGGCCGCGTGTGATAATGACGGCGTCTTTGTTAGGGTGGGAAAGATGGTAAGAAAAGTCTTAGAGTAATTCGTGTCTACATTTGAGACAAACCTCTCCACGTGGCACAGAATAAAGCGTGGCGTATTTTCATTTAAATTGACAATGGATTATGAAACAGAGAAGAGGGGGAATCATTGCAGTCTTATTACTGCTGCAACCGTTACAGCATCCGCGGATGCTGCACTTCATATATATCTCAGCTTTTAGCGTATTTCTCTAAGTGCTACTGTTACACTACTGCTGCTGTTAATACAGCTACTGAAACACGTTCTGTAGGTGCTGATTTTGTTACTGCTGTTTTACTATTAAGAAAGTCGAGAGGCAGAATGGTTAGAGGAATTATTTCTCGATACAAAGTTCCCGGGTTCCAAACTAGGTAGAATCTCGCTGCAGTCTACTTAGCTGGAAATAGATACCTGACACTGCTCTCGAGTTAGGCTAGGAAGAGAACGTAACCCCAACCTCATAAAAGCTGAGATTTAATACAGAGTAGTTACTTAATACTTTAATCCCCTACGGCAGTAAGTGTTACAGCACTACCTTTTTTAACCTAATTTTACTATTTTTACACGCCCACGGCGACCGTTGCCTCAATTGGCTGTGTGTGGTGTACCCGGAAACGAGGCCTCCCAGTACTGAGGCACAGTTAAGTCCCCGATGTCACTTATCGGTGCAGAGTTGAGAGAGATGGCTGAGCATCACAATCCCCCCTGTGTTGCAGCATGATGAGAACCCAGCATTGCACACTGAGCTTGGGGGGATCACTTGGGCACCAGACCTAATACTGGCTCTTGACTGGATGGCCGCATGCAGGAGATTTCTACAATGGAGGGTTGGCAGGTGGTGGGTATCTGGAAGTGGCTCTGTGCAGGACGTGAGGATTCCTTGGGAGAGCCCAGAACCAGAGCACAGCATTGTGCAAGCTCTGCGTAGTTGGAGAGCCCCCTGGATGACGGGGAATGCACAGTGTGCTACCCCACCTATCCCCAACTGCTAACTTAGAACCAGAAGTGGGGTCCTCTGTATGCGTGCCAGGCCAGGATAAAATGCCTGGGAAAGAGACTGGAGCTCAGAACTCCCTAACTCAAAGTTGCAGGATGGCAGAAAAGCCATGGGAAATACAGGGCTATTTTGAAGATAACGCAACCATATTTTCACCATACGAGCTCGGACGCCGCCTCGGTAAACAAGGTCCACGCAGAGCAGTGACATCCCCAGGCTGCTTGCAAATAGTCTACTACTGGGAACATAAACAGATTAGGGATGAGCCCACTCTCCCGTTGAACAGGTGCTAAAGTCGTAGATACTTGGCCAGAAGGCGCACCGGAAACCACAGTATCACGCAACTCGCTTTTTTTTTTTCCTATGGAGAGTACACCGTCAAATAAATCTCGTACTGGTGCTCGCCCTGTGGAGCTCCACCAGGCAGGTGCAGTGCCGGGCTCTGAGCCTCGACAGAGCCCACCCTCAGCTACTGGAGGACCCTCTAGACCGTCTTGTGGAGTCAGCAGACGGCGGAGGAGAACTACTGACCAAAACAAAACAGAAAAAGAGAAACCCAGAGTGCCACTTGTCATGATGCACTGGAATGCAGAGGGAGTGAACAGCAAGCAGGCTGGTTACAGCAAAAAGACAGAGCTGGAAAACATCTTGTATGAGAAGCAAGTCAGTGTTTGCTGTATCCAAGAGACTCACTTGAAAGCAGATCAAACCTTTAAAATAAGGGGATATCAATGCTTCAGATCCGACAGAAAAGATAGACGAAAAGGAGGAGTACTTACTCTTGTAAGGAATAACATTCCTGCACACGAAAGGAAAACCTTCATGGATGGAGCAGAATATCAGCTGTTGCAGATAAAGGTAGACAAGATGGAAATAGAACTCCTGAACTATTACTGTCCGAACAACAAACCCCTGAGTCTGAGCTCTATACAGGTACCAGCCACCAACTTTATAGCAGTTGGAGACTTTAATAGCCACTCCCAGAGCTGGGGCTATAACCATCTGGATCACAGAGGTGAAGAGGTTGAAACTTGGCAAGATGATCACTCCCTAATCCTAGTCAATAATGCCACAGATACTCCTACCTTCTACTCCAGAGGATGGCACACAACCTCAACACCAGATCTTGCCTTCTCCACACCAGATATAGCTGGATCTATTAGTAGAGAAGTAGGAGACCAACTAGGGGGAAGCGACCATCGCCCAATATTTCTTACAGTCCAGAGTGCAACTCTCAGTACAGGCCCAGCCATTACAAGATGGAACTACAAAAAAGCCAACTGGGGTTTATTCAGGCATCAGGTGAACACGCTGCTGTCTACCCTCAAGGTACAGAACAGAGACATTAATGAAGTGGTAAAAGACTTCAACAGATGCATACTACAAGCTGCAAAAGAAACCATTCCCAAAGGATGCCGGCGTAACTACATACCATACTGGTCCAGCACACTCCAAGAACGTCAGGAAGCTATGGACAGGGCTAGAAAGGACGCAGAGTCTCAGCCTTCACTTGAAACTCACAACAAATGGAAAAAGGCTGTAGCAGAGTTTCAGAGAACAAAGTGTCGTAGATTTCCGATAGGAGAATTAAGACTAGGTTTGGTCCCTTCTGAATAGGTTTGAATAGGTGATAGACTCAGTGAGAGTTAGTGAAAGGTAATAGAATTTCCACACACGTGAGATGATAGATTTTGATATAGTGGCTGTCTCTGAAAGCGAAAAGAATTCTTCTCTCTCTCACCTATCTTCTACAACAGTTGTTACAGCGTCAGACAGACTACACCAATATACATATTACGTATATTTCTATCACTCACCGGCACGCACATACACGTGACGACAGGTAAACACACAGACGTGGGAAAACTATAACAATGATATATATATTATCTAGAACGAGCTGACCAAACACGATTATTAAGTTCAAGAGCGATTTTATTATCAGGAAAAATCGGCTCACAACATCAAAGAAAGTACATCAAGGAAAATACATATACACATAGTCATAAAAAATCAAGGAAATGTTGCAAGGATGATAGCCCCGTTATAGTGTTAACTCTAGGTTTAGCCCGGCCCCGTTAAGAGAACAGATGATGGCGCCCGAGTCACAGATACATAGGGTTTGAGTCTAAGAGTTGTCTTTGTTTTATCTCGTAATTATATGCACAGAGTTTGAAAAAAATCTGATTTAACCTAAGACAAAACACAAGAACTCTAGCCTTAGCAACAAATTATGCAGATTGAAAAAAAAATTAGGACAGCAACAGGGTGTCAAAGATATAATAGTGAAAATATCACTCAGACCAGCGTACACTCATTCATTCCGCCATGGCTTCTCATATTTGTACTCACGACTTTGCTTGCTGCCTCTTGGAACACATTGATTTTAGATTTTCACACAGACTCAAAAAATGCAGTCTTCTGCCAAGAAGTCCCCAGTTCCAAAAGACGTAATTAACTCGGAGTCTCCGGGAACGACTACTTGGGTATGCAAATTTGTTCAAATGTCTGATTAAGTCACCTAACAATTATTCCAGGCGCGGGAGTTAGCAGAGCACAGTGTCAATAGCGTAGGTTTCTAAAAAAATGATGAATGTCAGGTCGGTGCCTTCCCTCAGTATAGGATTCACTTTAGTCACACCACAGATTTGTCCACAAGATATAATCTAGTCGGGAAATGATTGTTAATATTCACGCCACCATGCAGCAAATTATATAGAGTTTCTAGAAGAAATTAAGTGCTGGCTCCAAGGTCCAGTATTTATCATTACAGTCTTTGAAAACCCGTTATAGGGATATTAGTATTTCTGTCTAACTTGCACCGTCAGATCAGTGTTACTTGAGAAAACCCACGTGGTTCAAAATAAGGACTGTCTATTTCTTCACAAGTATGGAAACTACTACTAGGTGCTGGTAAAGTTAGGGTCACCCCAAAACTTTCACTGTGTGAAGGAAAAATAACACATATAATATAATAAACAGAATCTGTACTGGTTAAAACTTACATTTAAACTTGCAAGCAGAGAGCTTTGCTTATCATTTAAACTTCCCGTGACGTAAGTTATATTTAAAAATCAGCAATCCTCATAAATTAAGAACACGTGCGTATTCCGTCACCATTCATGAGGCTGGATTCTAGAGTTTATACGTTAGTTTAGAAAAATACACTCGACTGAGTATTAGCAGTTAAATTAAATTTATAAATAGCTACAATTGCCGTTATAAGCTAGAAATTTTAATTTTATTCTGCTTTCCACTGAATGCTTCCCTAGAAAATATAATAGCCTACCACTTTATTTCTCTTCTGCGCTAAAGAAATAGATTAAAATGAATTAAGCGATTTAACACTTTAACACTCACAAAATCTATATATCTATCATATTAATTACCTCAACCACAGAATTACAGGTAGTCGCACAACTTAAGAATAAAAATGCTGAAAATATTTCTGGAAGTCTAGAAGTTCGACAAATTGCCGAAACAGAGATCTTCGCTAACAGCTATTCTGTTTTCGAGCGACCTATCTACTGTGGAGTCTATGAGCGAGAATGAAATCAAAGTTTCAAACTTGGCCAATATCTTAAAATCAGACAAAGGGCCCAAACTTACTTCGCCAAGCGAAATTATCTCCCCTACTCCCAACATTTACGTCCGCTTAACGCGTGTCGTAACTGTCACCTACTGACCACGATGTACGCGTGTCAGTTTCAAATCCCAGACAGCCTGACTCCATTGTAGGGCAGTTTTCACACTACAGCTGACCATGGCCCAAGTGAGCGCCGTGTCAGTTTGGGATTTTCCAGACAAATGTCTGGATACTGACCGGTGCAGATGTAAAGTATCACACCTCACCGGGACTTATGCCGAGAAGAAGCTCGCGCGCTCGGTGAGAATGTAGACGATTTGCTACGTCCTGTGTTCAGCGAACCGACTTATCACGCCTTCTGACGCCCTGCAGCCCTGACATCTACGTAATATCGTCCTAGCGCGATTCTCAGTTTTAGAGAAAGGAAAAAGGTAAAGTTTGCGAATTATATGAGAATAATATTCGCAAAACGAATGGATGAAAAATACACAGGAAAAAAAAAAGTACAGAGATATTAAAAGAGAGAGTTTATGTGAAAGAATAGGAAGAAGATGTAGGAAATTAAATGAATATAAACCCTACGTGACACAAAGCTAGAAGAAAAACGGAAAAGCTGGCATCGCTGAACCTTGAGAAAGACGGCAGGAAACGTTGGAGATTAGTCAAGTCTCTAAATGAAGAGCGTTCCTCACCTAGGCAGACTATCACATTGGATGAAGGTGGCAAACTTTTCAGAGGAAAACAAGCTGCAGACTTGTTTGCTAGAAGATACAGTTCAGAAAGCAACTTACCCATTAACATAGATCATCAGAGAGAGATAAGAAAAGGGAAAAGGCGTTTGACAGGGTCCCCTGGAGCAAACTTTGGGACTGTTTGGCAAGGAAGAATATTCCAGCACCTCTGATTCATGCTATACAGAGCTTCTACAAGTCTTGCAGAAATTATGTGAGGACAGCAAACCATAAGTCAGAAGAGTTCAGGACCACCACTGGTGTAAGACAAGGTGATATCCTATCACCTTACCTCTTCATACTCCTTATGGACGATGTCATCAAGGCATGTAAGGAGAGAACAAGAAAGTATTCAGTGGGGTACTGGAAGATGAGACAGGTCTATATTTCGGAGCTGGCATTTGCTGATGATGTTGCCCTGATTGCTAAATCAGAGGCACATCTCCAATCCAACCTGCAAGTCTGGAAGGAAGAGCTGGAGAAGAGAGGGATGGTCATAAGCAGCTCTAAAACAAAATCCATGGTGATATCACGAGAAGAAAGAAAACATCAGATTAAGTTGGGAGAACAGGTCCTGGAGCAGGTCGACCACTTTAAATATCTCGGAGCTATTATAGACCGAAAGGGAGGCATCAAAGAAGAGTTGGCCACTCGAAAAGCAGCGGCTGGGAGACTTTTTCAGGCCATAAATCGTGGATTCCTCAGCAAGAAAGAGGTTGGTAAGAAAACGAAGATGGCTGTATACCGCTCCACCTATGTCCCAGTCTTGACATAGGGATGCGAGTCGTGGGCAATGACTACAACCCACAAAAGCCAGATCCAAACCTCAGAAATGAGGTATCTGAGGAAAGTGGTTGAAGTAACAAGAAGAGACATGGTCCGCAACCAGACGATCCGTCAAGGCCTAAAATCCCATCCGCTGCAGACCCAAATAGAACAGTCCCAACTAAGATGGTTTGGCCATGTCTGCAGAATGGGAGAAGATCGGCTACCACGACAAGCATGGGAAACAAAGAGCCAGGGATCCAGACCTCCAGGACGACCCAGAATCCGCTGGGAGGACAACATTAGACAATCTTTGAAGGACCGAGGACTAGAATGGAACCAGGCCAGGAAGAAGACAGCTGATAGAATGGTCTGGCGCTCTCTCTTCCAAACCTCTACACCTCACGGTAGAAGGGGAACGACTAAGTAAGTAAGAGATAAGAAAAGAAATACTGGCAACCATGGGACAGACAGATACTCCTGCCCCAATGAGGGAACCCATCACACTAGGAGAACTACAGAAGGCTATTTCCAAGCTTAAGTTTCAAAAGTCACCCGGCCCAGACAAAATCAGCAACGAAATGCTAGTAAATCTGAGCTCAGCAGCAAAGACAAAACTGCTTGAGATATTCAACCACAGCTGGTTGAAAGGAACGGTACCCCAAGTATGGAGAGAAGCCATCACAATACCCATACTAAAGAAAGGGAAATGTAAGACCGAGGCTGCAAGTTACCGGCCAATCAGTCTCACAAGCTGTGTTGGGAAGACTATGGAGCGAATAGTCAACCACAGATTGAAATGGTATTTAGAGTCTGAGCAGATCCTGGTGCCGGAACAAGCTGGATTTAGAGAATGCTACAGTATAGAAGACCAAGTTACTTACTTGTCTCAAGCAATAGAAGATGCCTTCCAGGAGAAGAAAAAGGTCCTAACGATCTGGGTCGACTTCAAGCAGGCCTTTGACAAGGTGTGGAAAGATGGCCTCATTGCAAAACTTAGGAGAAGTGGAATCCAAGGCAACATGATGAAATGGATCCAGTCATACTTGCATAACAGGAGAACTAGAGTCACTCTTGACGGTCTGCAGAGCAGAAAAGTGTTGCTCCATCAGGGGGTACCTCAAGGAGGAGTAATTTCCCCAACACTCTTCCTTGTTTACATCAATGACCTGGTGAAAGATCTCCCTGCAGGAGTGAAAGCTGCCTTATATGCAGATGACCTAGTACTCTGGTGCGCTGATGAAAATGTCACCACAGCAAATTATAGAATGCAGCGGGCAGCAGACATGCTAGTGTCATGGGCAGAGAAATGGCTTATCACAATAAACACAGACAAAACCTCCACAACACTGTTCTCCCTCGCCCCCAAGGACAAATCAGCTAACATACACCTAGGGACAACCGTGATCAAGGAAGAAAGCTACCCCACCTATCTTGGGGTGACATTTGACCAAAGGCTTACATGGAATAAGCATATTGAAAATGCAGAAGGAAAGGCCCGAAGACGACTAGGCATACTCAGAAAATTAGCAGGTACCAACTGGGGAGCAAATGAACGAACTCTAAAGAAGATTTATAATGGAGTAATAAGACCACACTTAGAGTTTAGCTCAGCAGCATGGTCATCAGCTGCTAACTCACATCTGCAGTCTTTGGACAAGGTGCAAAATCAAGCTCTCAGGCTCATTACAGGAGCCATGAAAACTACACCAATAACAGAGATGCAGAAGGTTGCTGGATTACAGACATTGTCCCATAGAAGAGACACAAAAAGCATGATCCAGATGGAAAAGTACAACAGTATGCCAATGCACCCAATGAAGGCAAGACTAGATGATCTGGCATTGGGACGTCTAAAGCGTAGCAGCTTTGTGCATCGGGGGAAAAGACTTATAAGACAGCATCAAGAAGACCTATCCATGAAGACAACACCACTGAAGCCCACCCTATACCCTGTACCATGGGAGCAGGCCAGCAGTGCCCTCCAAATTAATACATCAGTCAGTGGTCTCACAAGTGGATGTGAGTATAATGATCTGCAAAAACGAACTGCTACATTGAGTATGATCCAAGAAAGCTATCCCGATCAATCATGGATACATGCCTATACAGATGGATCAGCAACAAATGTTGTTAGGAATGGAGGTGCCGGTATCTTTATCTCATATCCTGACAACCACTATGAGACTAGGCACATTCCCACTGGTAAATTCTGTTCCAACTATACAGCTGAGGTTCAAGCTCTAGAGCAAGCTGCAAATATGATTTATAACACCAACTCTGACTGCCACCAGGTAGTCATCCTCACAGATGCACTGTCTGTCCTGCAAGCTCTCAAGGGTGGTAAACTCCCGCATCTGAGAAATGAACTAAACAAGGTAGCTGCCAAAAAGAGAACCATACTTCAGTGGGTACCATCTCATTGTGGTGTACCCGGAAATGAAAAGGCAGATAAACTTGCAAAAAAGGGAGGAGAATGTGAACAAGAAGATAATGAAGTCACATACTTTGCGAAAAAGAGAGCTATCCAGACTATCAGAAGAGAACAGAACCAACCCAAAGACGACTATCACACTCTCGACCGGCAGGGACAGATAACTATTTTTCGACTCAGGACAGGGCATAACAAACTGAATAAACACATGCAAAAGCTACGATTGTCTGCTTCACCACTGTGCACATGTGGATTAAACGAACAAACTGCTGAGCATGTTCTACAGGACTGTCCTCTGTATGACCAGTTAAGAAAGATATACTGGCCCAATGACTCAACACTAAACTCAAAGCTATATGGAGTTAAAGAGGAACTTCAAACAACAGTCGAATTCATCATGAGAACTCGTCTGACGGTGTAATCATCAAAGATGCGATCGCAAGAAGAAGAAGACTATTTTTACGAAAACATTTATATTACTATGTTGTTAACTCTTTTTACACCGTTTCCCCCCTAACACGGCAACTACCCCTGCTAGTGTTCATAATGCAATTACTATCAGGCATGTTCCTCATTCTCATTTTCTTTAAGAATGAGAAACGTGCTAGAAAGTAACTGCATTATTTGAGATAATGAGAATAAATGCAGGAAACGATAACAGATTATACCGGAAGAAACGCCACTGCAAGGTACGGAGTCATAATGTACCTTGGCAGTTATGTAGACACAGTTGGAGTGACGGATAGTGTTATAAAAATAAGAATACAGAGGGCTATAGAAGCTTTTGTTGCATTGGGAAATGTGTGGAAATCAAGGGAAGTCGGGTCTAGGACGGAAAATGAAGTTTTCAAATATCAGGTTTCAGATCGACCCTGTTGTGTGGCTCTGAGGGGCGACAACCAAGGGGGCTGCAGCCTTCTTAGATTGATGCTTGCGTGGAATGGGGGGAATTGAAGTGGTATGATAAGATTACTTATGTGGAACTGATGACAAGAACCAACATAGACAACTATCGAACTATGGGTCGTCCTGGAGGTCTGGATCCCTGGTACTGGATCTCCCATATTTCTCGTGGTAGCCAATCTTCTCCAATTCAACAGACATGGCCAGACCATACTAACTTTGCTTGTTCCACTGGGGTCTGCAAGGGCTGGGTTTCGAGGCCATTACGTATTGTCTGGTTGCGGATCATGTCTCTTCTTGTTACTTCAACCACCTTCCTTAAATACCTCATTTCTGAGGATTGGAGCTGGCTTTTACGGGTTGTGAATACGTACTACGCAAAACAGAAAATTCAACAGTAGCGACATAAATGTGCTTACTATCTGTAATGCTACACATACCACGGGCAGCTAAAAAATCATGCATTCAGTTACCACACGTAAACTTGCAACAGAGCTTAGGACTTCAACAAATCCACGCCGCAGCGCCAGGCAGGCGACTCAAGGGGTCTTCACTCGAACCGCAAAAACAGAGGAGTTGGTGATAGTAGGCGACTAATTTCTATATCTGACGGCCTATCCCAAATGAAAAAAATATGTTATGCTATAATATTTTTTTTTGTTTTTCTTTAAGCAGCGGCACTTGGGCTTTCAGCCCTTCGGCTCAATGACATGTCATTGCGAGGCTGGGGAGCCTGTGGACTTTCCTTCCAACCAGGTCAGGAGCTTCGCCCCCTTCCCATCCACAGAGGGTTTATCTCAGGAGCCGTTCAGGTTATTCAGTCAAAATCCTGGTCAATGACACTCTTTCAAATGCACACGCCCGGGCTTGAACCTTGAACACCTGATCGCCAGCGAAATGTGGAACCATTACGCCAGCGCGGCTCCCACTGCTGTAATATAAAATATGTAGGAATTTTTATGAAATTTTGTTTCTTTGTAATAGTACCTTACTTTTACATGTAATTATGTTATAAATAGTTTTATATATACAATAATAACAATGAACATTTTAGAGTTTCTGTATAATAAGACTATGAAGTTGTCACTTTTTTTTTCTTCAAAATTCCTTTTTTTTTAAATTATCTAAAAATATGTGTAAATAACGAGGGGGGAGAGCCTTATCATTCTGATGTATCGCCCCTTCTGTGTGTCTGTGTCTGTGTGTGTGGGTGGTGTGCGTCTGAGTTCTTTACCTTCAATCATGAAGTTATAAAGTTTGTTTGTTTGGTTGTTTTTTTTGTAATGTGAAAAAATTAACAACCTGGTGTAATTCCTGGGGTCGCCGAGGAGACAAAGAAAGAGCAGAAAAAAAAAGAAATCTAGTACCTTGGGCATGTTAATAAAGTTCTAAATGAGGCTGGCAACCTCAGTTTACATAAGGAATTGTTACATAAACTATTGCTGCAAAAGCATGTGCCTTGTCAGTACGCTTCCTCTAGGGATCCATCCGCAGTGAAGAATACATGCTTCATAATAAGACAAAGAAGTAGATAATGATGAAGAGACCAGAAAACTCCTTGACGAATAAAAGACATCGATTATGTCCTTCACTTTTTCCACATTAAAAATATTCTCCTAAAATTCTCGATGTTTTAAAAATGATGCTAATCTGTGTCTGACGAGGATTAATGACAACAGAAGACGTAAGTCGGTGGGTTTGTTTCAAACGTAAGGCCAGCAAGATGGAGAGAAAACCATGATACAACAGTTGACTGTTCCATATGAAGCATGATGAGAAGTAAAATCTAAATTCATTCATTCGTTTAATCATTCATTAATCCGCCCCCCCCCCCTCCCCACCCCAACCGGAGCATTGCCTTTCAGCAAACTTGTGCTAAGTTCTCCTGTCCTGTGCCATCCGCTTACAGTCCTTTTCATCTCTTTTCGATCCCTTTCATTACTGCCACCAACTCTCCTCTCCATGCGCCTCTCGATCTCCGTCTACCTTTTCAACACCGGGGTATTCCAGAATAGGGATTGCCTTGTAATGTTATCAGTAGGTTTCCTCAATATATATCCCATTCATCGCCTTCTGGTTCGTGTCATCAGTCCTACATCGGCTATCCCGTCATATTATATCAGTCCCATATCGGCTATCCCGCCACACATCAGTCCCATATCGGCTATCCCGCCACACATGTCCCACTGTGACGGTATTGCCTCCCCTGCTTTGCAGTAGTGGTCCAACAGTGGCAAAAACTCAAGAGTATCTATTATAGGCTTTAATGGAGTCTATCTTTACACACGATTACTCTTGGCAGAAATGTAGATAGAAGAGTAATAAAGCTTCAATCACATGGGAGTCTTCACAAGATATTCAGATAAGCGAAAACAATGCTGGCTGTTGCTGAGCACGTTAATTCTGTAATCTGCCGACACCTTTTATGAAGCATTTAGCAATGGTTTATTCTAACTCGTTAAGCCCCCACCGCTGAGTTAATCAGTGGAATTATTATTATTATGATATAAAGCTCTGTTTAGAGTGTGTGTTTAGTAACTTTGACTGAGGCAAACATGTAGTACATTTAAAAGGATTGAATCGAAGTTAAATTTGTAACATTACAAATAACAAAATGTAATAACCACTTATAGTTTTAACAGTTGGAAAATAATTTGAATAATTATTAAAAGGATTTCATCGCTTGAATGGGATTTAACTGAATAAAGGAGGTCATTTTTTGCAGCGGATATTTTCACTTAGCTGCCAATGGTAGTTTCTCCTCCCGCTGGGTTAGTTCCTTTTCACTCTGCTCGCGCTCGTCTCTGGTCAAAGTTCAGGCGCCGCACACGTTCCGAGAACGTCAAGGAGTAACGGCCAAGTTGGTTCTGCGTCTGTCTCTAAGACCCTCTTATGATGGCGTCTCGCAAAACGTCAGTCTACTTCTACCTTCACTTGGTCCCAGAGATAGTACTTTCTGCTGGTACCACCAATAAGCCAATCTTGGCTACAGACGTTTTTTGCTCAGAGAAATAAAAGAGACGAACTGTTCTCTTACACGCGTCTGGGATGTCTTTAATTTTGACCATAGATTCCCCCTCTGATTCCGTGTTTTTTCAGTTTCCTAGTTCCGGGGTTCCTCGTTAAAATTTAGAGAGTTTCTGTGCTTTATAAGTCTTATCTGGTTCTCCAATAAAAGGTCCTGTTAACAAAAAGGAATTATGAATCTTGTCTTCACTGTGGCGAGGTCTGATGTTGTCTTGGCGAGCGTGAAATTCACAGTAAAATAAAACTACGAAATGGTCAGCCTTTATTCCTATCCTCCCAAGCGTTATTTGTTATGAATTTAATCAGAAAGATCCAATCATTTCAAATCATGCAGATAGGGTGTGATATATCAAAATAGTCACATGTGAAATGAGGTGCGTGCCTGCAAAGGTCACGTATTGCCATATATGGACATCTTATGCCTTGCATACACTTTCACAAACACATTTGTAGACTCATATTTTCTAAAATGTGATAAATCCATGATTACTTTTAACCAAGTGACCGGAAGCGATTGTATCACACTTATCTGCCCCCATGTGTCACGCATTCAAAAGCAGTAGACCACAAACTGAGGAAAGAAAAGCAATATTTAGAAAAAACAGAAGATGTGTAGATCATTCATTTACCCTCAGGAACATTACAGCCGTACATTAATTTCGTTGATTTTGAAAAGGCTTTTGACAGTATACATATGGACAGTTTATGGAAAATACTGAGGGCTTATGGAATTCCAAGCTGCATAGTGTCAATCATAAAAAGCCTCTATGCCAACTTTAGTGTAGTGTTGGTCAGAGCAACTTAACCTTTGAGGTGAAGACAGGAGTACGACAAGGATACCCCTTATCAACCACTCTATTTTTAACAGTCATAGACTGGGTGATGCGCCAGACAACAGAGGGCAGTCCAAGAGGAATAAGATGGACTACATTTTCTACATTGGAAGATCTGGAATATGCAGATGACATTGCACTACTAGCACATTTACATCAACACATCCAGGAAAAAACGGATAGACTTAATAAGTATAGTCAACAGGTGGGCTTGAACATCAATCTAAAGAAGACAGAGGTCATGATGCTCAATGTGAGCAACCCTGAGCCCATATCAGTAAGGAATCAGCAACTGCAACAGACAGACACTTTCACATACCTAGGATGCATAGTGACACCAGATGGTGGATCAAGCAAAGACATCAACAACAGAATGAACAAATCAAGAACAGCCTTTTTTAGTCTCAACAACATCTGGAAGTCCTTTCTCAAGCACAAAATTAAGATTATATCAGAGTTGTGTGCTTTCTGTGCTTCTCTGTGGTGCAGAAAGCTGGAGAGTTACAGAGAAGGAAATGTCGAAATTGTCCTCTTTTCACACAACATGCCTAAGAAAAATTCTCCGAATCTTTTGGCCGAATACCATCACCAACCAAGATCTGCTTACTCGGAGCAAGCAAGAGGACATGCACACCATCATAGCTGGCAGACGCTGGAGCTGGGTTGGCCACGTCCTCAGAAGAGACCCCTATGCCATCACAAGAACAGCTATGCTATGGACCCCTGAAGGAAAACGAAAGAGAGGCAGACCAAAAACAACTTGGCGGAGGATTGTAGAGGCTGAGATGCAAAGTATGAACCAGAGTTGGGGTACTGTACGAAGGATGGCCGCCGACCGAGCAAAGTGGAATCAATTTGTTGTTGCCCTACAAGACGCCAACAGGCGTGATGGCCACTGACTGCTTTGACGGTCGGCGGCTAAGGATCAAAGAAGAAGAAAAATGTGTCACACATACATTAATCTCGTTATCTGTCGTATGAGTACGCAAACTCCGTGTCTTATCGGTGATTAAGCCGATAGCGCTGGCCGATGTACGTGTTAATCTGCCGCGCCTATAACCAACAAATCTGGGTAGCGCTAAGCTAATGGGATGTATCATATCAGCCGCTCCTTGTAAATGTGATATTTATCACCTACAGGGTGCTTTGATCAAATCAAATATCTGCTACTTAGCAGAAAAATAACGAGAAAAGACAGAAAGAGAGAAAGAAAAGTGCGATAATTGACAGCACATAATAAAAATCAGTACCACAAATGTACCGATGCTGCCGGAGAGAACCAAAGATCGTTAAGAGGTCGTCTATTTCGTCACACCCACATCGGCTATTCTGTCACACATCAGTCTCACATCGACTGTCCCGTCACACATCAGTCCCACATCGACTATCCCGTCACCTATCCCGTCACACACTAGTCCCACATCGACTATCTCGTCAAATATCAGTCCTTCCCTTAAGCAAGCAGCTATCCATTAAGGTTCAGGGTTGCTTATCCTGTAGCTCTCCATGCCTAACAGCCACACAACAGGGACGCTTGAGCCGAAGATTCCGAAGATCCTCGTGTCATTTTCTTTTTTTAAATGTACTTTCAAAGGCTGTCTTGAATTATCTTTTTTTTACCATATTTGAGAAGTCACTAGAGATGGCTTGGACACACATTCAAGAAACATGTTGATAGCTTTACTAGACAGTCCTTCTTACAGGGTAAGAATCCCCAAGGTAAGAGAGACAGAGGAAGATCAAGGAACATATGGAGAAGAAAACTAAAGACAGACATAAAGTGCATGAAGAAAATATGGAAAGACCTAGATAATAATGTTGATCATCACGATGGTGATGTCCATTGCTTGTATGTAATTTGTATTATAGAGCTGACGCACCATTATTAGAAATATATGATGAACATGGCCGTCTGGAAAATCAGACAAGATAAGGGGTCACAGAAGAAGAAAAGAGTGTGGTGCATTATCAGCAAGCAAGTTGGGAAAGCACTCTGCGGAATTTCCAAGCAAGAGATAGTTTTTAGCTGGTGGCGCCTCAGCCATTCGGTTTCCTCATCGAGCCGGTGTACGATCGAACCAGTGCATGCGGATCCTGATATATTGCTTTGCAAAAAAGATTTGAGAAAAGAAGATTTACGGCAAGTGCTGCTATTGTAGATACATGACCAGGATATGTGATAGACTCTTAAGAAAAGACTTATGGGAGGAAAAATTAGACCAGAGAGAAGAGTGAAGGTCAACAGCACTAAAAAACCTTAATGAGGTTGCCGAAGAGGGTTTTTTTGTTGCATGTGAAATAAACTTAGGATCCAGTTACACGCCCATTGAGGCATATTGCTAATATGGTGTTAGGCCCATATTTTCTCGACCATCGGCACTCTAGGGGTGATGTGGTCAACATCACACCGGCCGCCTCAACCTTCCCAGAGTTGCTCTGGTACCCAGTTGGAGCTGGGTCGACCCAGGAGCCGTTTGCGGCCTAAAAAAATCCGACCTCATCTGGGGATCGAACCATGGACCACTGAGCTAGGAAGCCAG
The DNA here is from genome assembly GCA_024509875.1 of Oreohelix idahoensis. Taxonomy (NCBI): domain Eukaryota; kingdom Metazoa; phylum Mollusca; class Gastropoda; order Stylommatophora; family Oreohelicidae; genus Oreohelix; species Oreohelix idahoensis. The sequence goes on from JAMPIV010015622.1 coordinate 408,165, forward strand.
TTCACTAAGCACTTTGCTACCGCGGCTCCCTTCCATTAAAGAAATAAACTTAACGGGCAACAAAGTTTAAGACTTCATCATTCCCATTTTTTGTTCTCCTTATGGAGTATGGAACTACCACTGCACCTGGTCCCCTTGTGCCAAACCTGCATCAAAGTATCCATGTAATCTTGTAGTGGTGGTTTCTATAGCTATATGTTTTATATGATGAGGTTCCCAGCCGCGTGCATAACCTTAAGTTGGTCGCCTTTTATGATGTCCTTTAGACAGCGGTAGTTCTTGTCTTTCTTTAGTACACTGAAACAGACCGCAAGGTCGTTTCTATTTGGACGTGCGCCCTTATATAACCAACGGAACATGTGTCTAAGTTGAACCTGGCGCACCTCGCCAAAACGAGACAAAATATTTTTTACTTTTTTTTTAAATATTGTCTTTCTTTGTCTCCTCAGAGAACTACGCTGAGTTTTAGGACTTACAAAAAGAAATTAATAATTTCATCTCTGCCTCGATCTGGCGGAAGAAGTAAATCAATGTAGTTCCCTCAAAACAGGATACATTTATCAACCTTGAGTTCCCCAAGGAGCACAGGTCTTCAGCAAACGTGTACCAGGTCTTCCTGTCACGTGCCATCAGCTAAAGGTCCTCTCATGTCTTCCTGATCCCCTTCATATCTGTCTTCAGTTTTCTGTTCCATGTGTTCCATGATCTCCGTCAACCTCCTTACCCTGGGGACTCCAAACAAGGACTGCCTGGTAATGCTATCAACAGGTTTCCTCAACATGCGCCCTATTGATCTGCAGCGTCTGCTTCTCTTCTTTTGTTCCACTGACACGTGTCTGGTTCTTGTCATCTGTTCCATATTAGTGATCTTGTCATACCACTTCAATCTTTCTATTTAACGCGAAAGAGGATAAAGAACGTGGCACAATTTCAAAGTATCGTCTCCCAAAAAATATAAACAAAAAAACAGAAGAACACCTGGCAGTCATTATCTACATGGGTAAAGTCCATTTTGTGTCAATAACAAAGTCGAAATATTTGCCTAAAGGGACGAATTTTTCTGCTGATCAGCTTGTTTGTGTTTATTTGTGTAAATGTATGCGAGTGTATATTTTTATTTGTATAAAGGATCGGGATGTGGTTTAGGGCCAAGAAACCTGTGAGTTGAGAATGACCCCTGGCCCAGTTAATATTAAAAGCATCCCTGTTTAGACAGCATTTTGTGGATATTTAATGGATATCGATAAAACCCTATAATACCTTATGTCGCCCAGGCTGTACATTTATGGGGAAAACAAACATATATTCGATTTATAAAATTCAATGTTTTCATTGCTATGTTTGTCATGAACGCAAGGTTCAACTCAGGCGTTTGATTTTAGATATTATCATTTGTCTTCGTAGGCGTTCTGCATCTAAATGAATTATTATTTGTTGCCAGTCAAGTTTTCTCCTGACCTTGCATAAAATATTATTGTATATACGCCATAACAATCGGACAGGTTACAAGCACAATAACAGACTACTTAACATATTGACATACAGCCTTCTTCTGGACATCATCATCAGCTTTCAACTTCCCAAAGGAGCGAAGGCCTTCAACAAACTTATGCCAAATCTTCCTGTCTGTCGCATTCCGGAATCCCCAGGGTAAGCGAGGTAAATGAAGACCAAAGAACACACGGAGAAGACAACTGGAGACAGACATGATAAACAAAACATGGAAAGACCTTGAGCGGATGGCACGGGACAGGAAGACTTGGCATAAGTTTGGTGACGGCATGTGCTCCGCGGGGAGCTAAAGGGAGATGCATGAAAAAAAAGTAGGAAGGATGGCCGCTGACAGAGCATAATGAAAGCAGTTTGTTGATGTCCTACAAGACGCCACCAGGCGTGATGGCCACGTGATGGCTTTGACAGTCGGCGGCTAAGGATCAAAGAAGAAGAAGAATGAAAAAGAACGAATGAATATTGTTTACTTTATTCTTTCGTCGTTTCTGATGACACTTCCATCACATATTGTCATTTTTTTTCCATGAATACCTTGAGGAACTACGTGGTTTTCTGCGCGTGTTACGTATATGTGTGACTTGTGTTTTACCACGAGCTTCTTTGTCTAGTAGCATAATGTCTGCTTATTATACAGAGAAAGGCTGGGATTCAAGTATTTTTGTTGTTGTTGGTGATTTTTCTTTTGTTATTTTATTTTGTTTTCAAGTATGGCCTAGAACTTTCTAAGAGAGAAAGAGGGAGAAACAGAGAAATAGATTTGGAGACAGAGAAACAGAGAAATAAATTTAGAGAGAGAAAAACAAAGAAATAAATTTATAGAGAGACAAAAACAGAGAAATATATTTAGAGAGAGAGAAAAACAGAGAAATAAATCTAGAGAGCGTGAGAGAAAAACAGAGAATATATTTAGAGAGAGAGAGAAAGAGAGAAAAAAAAGTAGAGAAAGCGAAACAGAGAAATATATTTAGAGAGAGAGAGGAAAAAAAAACAGAGAAATAAATTTAGAGAGAGAGAGAAAAACAGTTAAATAAATTTATAGAGAGAGAGAAAAGCAGAGAAATAAATTTAGAGAGAGAGAGAGAAAAACAGAGAAATAAATTTAGAGAGAGAAAAAAAAAACAGAGAAATAAATTTAGAGAAAGAGAAAAACAGAAATAAATTTAAAGAGAGAGAAAGAAACAGAAAAATAAATTTAGAGAGAGAGAGAGAAAAACAGAAATCAGTTTAGAGAGAGAGAAACAGAGATTCGATGTTGTAGTAGATTTGTAAATAAATAATACGCATAAACGGATATGTTGAAGGCCCTCGTAAGAAATAGAGAGTAGAGAAGTGCACAATAGTAAAAGAATGGAAGTGCTAAGCTCACAGGGGACTCGAATCCAGCATCAACGGCACGGCACCACTCTTAATGGCAGGGGTTAGTCACAATTCACTTCGGTAGCTAGACGATGGTCCTGTTCGGATGGTCCTGGGTTCAAGTCCCTGGTAAGTCTATCACTTCTGTGCATTACTGTTGTGTAGTTTTCTACTTCTTTATTTCTTTCGAAGGCCTGCTACATTCGTGTATCATTTATTTACTGTTCACAAGCCTCGGGTTTCCCCTCTTCATTTATTTAAGTGTCTAAGACGTGCGAGTATTGTACGAACCAGAAGGATTTAATGTGTAAATTTTTGTCATACGTTTTCTGCTGATAATCGGCTGCATAATTTTTTTGGGATTCGCATCGACTGGCTCTAATTTTGCCCTCGCAGATGCAGCTATCGACTTTACTAAGAAGCTGGGTCAATTTCTACAAGGTAACCAGATGTCGATACTAAGTTTCCCGCCTCAAGTTTGCTCACTTCTCTAGCAGTAAACACAAACTTTGGTATGAAGAATGGGAGACGGGAATTTCCGTGCGCTATATTTGTCTTCTTGCGATTTTAGTGTTCGGTCTTCTACAAGTGATCAATTTTGATCCACGACTGAAGTGGTCTATCGCGTTCTGGAAACTTAAGACCAGATCAAATCGAATGCTACAATGAAAGATGTAGGTGGGACGCCGTGACACATCTGCCTATCACCTCTGCTGAGAGCTACTTATTTCTTCTGACGGTCTCTGCGGAGACATTATATTGAGCAAGACATAACTGAAGGATGTATCAACTTTGCCAGGAGATTAATAATTTTTCAAGCATAAAACACTTTCAGAAAGGCCTTTCTCAGAAATTGAAATAGTGGTACTTCGATGAGTGGGGGAAAAAACTGCCCAGCTTAAAAACATATTAAAACTTTTCCTACGACTGCGTTCTTTGAAACTTATCATTTTACAGCGGTTAGCTAGCAATGTTTCTTTCTCTTTAAAATAACTTTAAAAAAAATTTGACTTGTTCAACCTAGTCGGTTATATTAGGGCGCTTGTCCAAATTATAAAAGACATTTAAGTCTGATAACAGTGTTGTTTATCTATATAAAGGGATAACTTCTAAATTGGACCACACAGCTGAAACTCCTACAAGTTATAACTACGATTACAAAAACTGAACGACTCCACTTTTTAAAAAATCCTTTAAGGTGTTTGCCTTGTTTTGGCGAGGTAGGTTACTTTCAACCTAGACCTAAGTCAGTCGGTTATGATAGAGCATCTTCTTCTTCTTTGATCCTTAGCCACCGACTGTCAGAGCAGTCAATGGCCATCACGCCTGGTGGCGTCTTGAAGGGCAGCAACAAACTGCTTCCACTTTGTTCGGTCGACGGCCATCTTTCGTACAGTGCCCCAGCTCTGGTTCATTCTTTGCATCTCGGCCTCCATAGTTCTCCGCCAAGTTGGTTTTGGTCGGCCTCTCACTTCCATATTTGGAAGACACGACCTTTGCATTAACGCACAGAAATTTCCTAGTAGAAATATTTTTAATTACTCCACCAAAACACACAGGTTTTGAAACGATTGGAGGGCATTCGAAACACAGGAAGAACAAAATTCCTGATTGTACCCTACCTTAGTCGTAACAAAGTACTGCGGGGGGAGCGAAGTGTAATATAACCTGACACTTTAGTAAGTTTAGAACACTGTGAAAATTCACCTTGCGTCAAGAAGACAACCAGACCTTGCCAGAGTTAAGAATAGCAGCAGACCTTACCTGTTTGAGCATCTTGAGGACTTACAGCCCAGGAAAATTCTACCATTTTAACACGGAAAACCGGAATCTGTGGAAACTGTAACACAAAGTTAAAGTGGGAACTTATTGCTAAGATAACAACACCCCAGACCACGTGTAAGAGGAATCGCCAAGCTGCCTAAAACTATCTCTCTGAGCCAGTAGTCTGTGAGCCTAAAGATTGGCTTGGTGGTACCAGGTGAGGGTACTATCTCTGGAACAAGTGAGGGTATAAGTGGCCTGAAGTCGACGTTAGACACTTTCATCAGACGGGTCTTAGAGACGCTGGACCAGCTTGGTAGTTACTCCATGACACTTCTTGGAACGTGCTACAACTTTCAAACTTGACCAGTGACGAGTGTGAATCAGTCATCCATCTACAAAGAACCAAACATCATCTGGAGCAGAACAAACTCATTGGCAGCTAAGTAGAAACTTAAAAACTGCCAAGTGAACTATCCAATTTTTAACGCCATAACATCACCCAGTGATGATAACCTTTTCTATAAGAAATTATTCATTTTTATAACTTAAAACATAATTGATTATTAAATTTGTTACTCGTATAAAGGCAAATCTAAAGTTGATTTAATCATTTTGAATGTACTACATACGTATGTCTCAGACCATTTTTAAAATACACTTAACCAAAGCTATACAATAATACTAAGAGGAAATTCGCTGAATTAACTCAGCTGGGGGCTTGAACAAGCTAACGAATTTTAAGAAAACCATATCCTTCACAAAAGTTGACGTCAGATACTTGAGTTAACATTTGCTCAGCCTAATGCAGCATTGTTCTCGCTTTTCTGAATATCTTGTGAACACTCCCTTGAGGTAGAAGTATCATTATCCTTCTACCTACAACTCTGCCAAGAGTAATCTTGAGCGTAGGTAGACACCTTTGAAGACCCAGATTAGTTACTCTTGAGTTTTGGCCACTGTTGGACCACTACTGCAGAGCTAAGCGGAGGCAACCCGTGACATATTCGGCCAAAAGATTCGGAGAATTTTCCATGGGCAGATTGTGTTGGAAGGAGGACAATTTCGACATTTCCTTCTCTGTTACTCTCCAGCATTCCGCACCATAGAGAAGCACAGAAAGTACACAGCATGTTAGAGCATAGTTGCCATTACAAGGAAATAAGCGAACTGTTGTTACCTCAAGTGCAGTTTTAATAAGTACTAAGACCAGAAAACAACTATTGGTTTCTATCAAATAGCAGTGATACCCAGAAAGAGCCGCCAGCACTTGCAGCGTTGATAAATACTGTTTCACTACAACCGGTGTTCGCTGAACACTTAGGATGTTCAGGCTCTGTGGGCGTAGCTGGCGAGCCCTTTTCAGGGCTTTATGCTAGCAGATTAGTACTGTTAGTCATTTTTAGGACTTAGTATCTGGCTAACAGTCCTTTTCAGGACTCATCCTTTTCAGGGCTATTTCGTGCTTTGCGTTTATCAACACATCTCTTCGGTTAACAGAGTTCACTTATTTTTGAATGGCTAATTGCGCTCTGATACGGATTTGAGTCTAGGTTGAAAGGTCTGTGCCTCGCCACAAGAAAGCAAAATCCATAAGCAAAAAACAAAAAAAAATATAAATACTAAGCAACGAAAAAGGACTACTATACTGTTCAAAAAAAGAAACGCATAGCTACTGAAGGCACACACATAGCCATAATTTTGACATTCAATAACTTTTTTAATTTAATGAGTTAATTGTTCAAATTGCACACAAGAATACCTTAGGGTTCAACCAATCAATTGACAGTTGTTTTGCATCTGGGTCACGAGAGTTTTTTGGCGTACGGGCTTTCCCGTTAGTATGGTGTGTGGCCTCCTCTTGCATCGATCAGTGACTGGCATCTCCTGGGCATGGATGCGATCAGACGTCTGATGTGGGCCTGTGGGATGGCTGCCCACTCTTCATGGAGTGCCTGGAATAGATCACGACGATTGGCTGGAGCAACGTCTCGGCGACAAACACGTCTATGCAGCTCATCCCACAGATGCTCAATCGGACTCATGTCTGGAGACAGGGATGGCCAGGGAAGGGTGAGAATGTTGTTAGCAGTCAGGAACTGCGTGGCCAACCGTGCACAATGGGGTCTGGCGTTGTCCTGTTGAAACACAGACCTTTGGGCAGCCAAAAGTGGAAGGACATGGGGTCGAAGAATTTCACTGACGTATCGTTGCGCATTCAAGCCTCCTTCAATGTGCACCAATTGACTCCTTCCGTTGTAACTGATCATTCCCCACACCATTGCACCTCCACCACCATGCGGAGGAGCTTCATCAACGCAATTTTGGGCAAAACGTTCATTTCGCCTACGGTAGACCCTACGTCGTCTATCATGACGCTGCAACAAAAAGAAAGATTCGTCATTAAACCAGACACGTCTCCATTGATTGTCAGCTGCCCAGGGACGATGCTGGTTGGCCCAAAAAAGTCGATTTTGGCGATGGCTGCGCGTAAGGACAGGTCCTCGGTGAGGTCGTTGTGCCCAAAGTCCAGAGTCATGCAGTCTATTCCGGACAGTTTGATAAGACACACGACGTCCTGCAGGCAATGACTGGGCAGTTGAGGAAGCTGTTGTAAACCTGTCTCTGAGGTGACGAAGCCGAATAAAGCGATCCTCCGCTGCTGTTGTCACTCTGGGTCGTCCACTGCGATGCCGGTCTTCAACTGAGCCAGTGGCTTGGAACCGGTGCCAAAGTCAACCGATGGTACTCTGATGCACGTTTAGATGCCTGGCAACCTGACTTTGACTTTCGCCTGCATGCAGTCGGCCAATAGCAATGTTCCTTAAATTTATCGATAGAGACGCCATAAATGTCTGCTTGAAAATGAACTGAATTTTTTGTGTGTAGCGTTTATCCTTTTATAGGGTTTCAGTTGCGTAGTCAGTGAATAGTGTTCACCCCAAATTTTGTGCTTTCACGTGCGCGCAACATGAGCTGTGGTTAAAAATTGCGTCATAAACACTATTGACAACTGCGTTGTAACGATTACAAAAACGAACGCAATTCAGGTCAACATGTGCATTTGACACTGTAAAGAACATTTGAGGCTGGTTTTTATATACCCTATCACCAAATTTTACTTACAAACTCATAAAAACGCGCCCTCGGATAGCTATGCGTTTCTTTTTTTGAACAGTATAGTATATGCCAGGCAGCTTAACTGATCGACTCCTAAAAGCTAACTCCCTAAATCTCAGTCTAAAACATAGTATATAATTATGGCATTCTGAAACCAGGTGGACCTATTTGTGAAAATTCTTACACTTTCTAACTGGTTCCCCTTCAGATCTAGAATTGTGATTGGAAATATAACTGTAGTCATTCATAATTCTTTATTAAAATTACCACTTCAGTCTGGTAACTTCCTAACTCTTCGAAAAAAGATTCTATCAAGTTGCTGCTCTTGAGTTAGGTAAGGTAGAAGGCAGCGAGTAATGGAGCTGATCACCCCACATCATTAAAAAAAGCTGGACCTAATATTGTGAAGTCTCTAACACTTCACTCCCCTAGGGATGTTTCTGTTATGGCACTGCCTTTACCTTTTATCTTATCTCAACATGTCTGCACCCCAGCATTACGATGTCGTCCAGATATCACCACATAGCTTTGAGCTATAGCGCGAGCGCCTCATTGCTGATGGATCTATAACAACGATCTCAGAGGGGTTCATCTCTCTGGACTACACGTTTGTCGCACTAGTGGGCATTGTAAAGTTTGCATGTACTACATTCTGGAATAATACTTAATAGAATACCTGAGGATCCACTGAACATAAAATGTCACCCTGCCTATCCTAATACCAGTCACGTTGACTGTGACCCAGATAGATCAAAATTCCGTCAAACTAGACCATTTTCCTGATTTCAATTCTTTTTCCTCTGGCCTAGTTCTACACTTTTGCTTCAACGTACCTGGTAGCGTTTTTTTACAGAGATAGTTGGCGATCAAAAGTACGAATATTTAGATATGTATTTTTAAAAAGCTGACTTAAATGTCTTTGATATTATGTGGAACCTAATGTCTTCTCTATAGAAGAAGTGCATAACCAATCCAAATAATATCTGCGTATATGTGTGTGACTGGTTTTTTTCAGGTGATGGCGGAGAGAGTGCAGAATAATCAATCAATCGATGGCTTATACTTCTTTTGTGTATAATTCAGTAATCATACGTGTCCATTCATTATATCATGTTTTGCCACTTTACTGTAGAGTGTTTTCTCTATCGTTCATTTCTCTTATGTTGTGGCTTTTCGGTGCAAGGAATAATTCGAAGATAATAAGTACCCACAATGGGTTTGTCATGTGATTCAAGGTCTAATCTCGTCTAGCTTCATACTTGGATCCTAGGCTTGTTAAACTAGTTCATTGTTTTTTAAACACTTCTATTTCATTTAAAATGATCATTGTTTGGATGTTTCAAATCTTTGAGCATTTGGTTCACTAGTGTGACATTATGGCTTCTTTGCTTTGGAAGAATTTTGAAGAGTGGAAGTGTGGAAGTGTGATATAAGTAAACTTTGACCACAATTTACGGATATCACAAGTCCATATACGGGGGATGACTTTGACTTCTGAAACGTATGAGTAACACAAGAAATCCCAAAAGCACTACTCTTTCATAACATGTACTTTGAATGTAGTGGCTGGCATTTGTGGCGCGAATAAACAATCGCTATGATTGGGAGTTTGTCGAAAATGCCAGGTGAAAGCGTATGCTGGGAACCTACGATATAACGTTGAAGAATTTTGACATACGGCTCTGCATTCCCAAAATCGCCAACGTATACAACTCGACCTTTGCTACAGAAAAGAATACAGCTGGATTCTGAATTTATAGAACCGGACAAAACGTATTAAGAGCATCTCTGCACATCAGTAGAAAACTCGCCAATATAAATACGGAACCCGGATTCTACAGCACCACTCACGAGTCGCAAGAAGGATTCTGAAATAGAAATAATACAGCAGACATGTGTTCGAGGCATATGTGTTAAGTTTCCAAGGCTATTCTACTGAGCAAGAAATCTATCTTCCCTATTGGGTTAGTGGAACCAGTACGAGGCGACCCGACTATTTGTGGTACGACTCGAAGAGACCATTTGCTGTGCTACCATTTTGTGGTTCAAGAGCTGGATTGACATTTGTAAACCTGCATTTCATTGGTGGTGAAAATTCTTGCCTTGACTAGGACAGGTTACTTCCTGAACTGATCTAGAAACGTGCCCCTCATCACATAGACGAATCTACGGAAAAGCATCATCGGCTCTTCAGCATTTTGGCAAGTCCCATTTTTAACAGCCCATACACAACCGAACTCTATTTTGCTAGATTCATCAAGAATAAAGACTTTTCAGCGAAGAAACCTAATTAGTTTCATAATCACCAGTCACATTTATTTACGAGTGTTAAAGTAAATGACCATTAAATTTTTATAGGTTGATTTTGGCAATTTCACAGTTCAATTAATCATTACAGAAAGAAAGGCATGAGGTGTAGAGGTTTGGAAGAGAGAGCGCCAGACCATTCTATCAGCTGTCTTCTTCCTGGCCTGGTTCCATTCTAGTCCTCGGTCCTTCAAAGATTGTCTAATGTTGTCCTCCCAGCGGACTCTGGGTCGTCCTGGAGGTCTGGATCCCTGGCTCTTTGTTTCCCATGCTTGTCGTGGTAGCCGATCTTCTCCCATTCTGCAGACATGGCCAAACCATCTTAGTTGGGACTGTTCTATTTGGGTCTGCAGCGGATGGGATTTTAGGCCTTGACGGATCGTCTGGTTGCGGACCATGTCTCTTCTTGTTACTTCAACCACTTTCCTCAGATACCTCATTTCTGAGGTTTGGATCTGGCTTTTGGGGGTTGTAGTCATTGCCCACGACTCGCATCCATATGTCAAGACTGGGACATAGGTGGAGCGGTATACAGCCATCTTCGTTTTCTTACCAACCTCTTTCTTGCTGAGGAATCCACGATTTATGGCCTGAAAAAGTCTCCCAGCCGCTGCTTTTCGAGTGGCCAACTCTTCTTTGATACCTCCCTTTCGGTCTATAATAGCTCCGAGATATTTAAAGTGGTCGACCTGCTCCAGGACCTGTTCTCCCAACTTAATCTGATGTTTTCTTTCTTCTCGTGATATCACCATGGATTTTGTTTTAGAGCTGCTTATGACCATCCCTCTCTTCTCCAGCTCTTCCTTCCAGACTTGCAGGTTGGATTGGAGATGTGCCTCTGATTTAGCAATCAGGGCAACATCATCAGCAAATGCCAGCTCCGAAATATAGACCTGTCTCATCTTCCAGTACCCCACTGAATACTTTCTTGTTCTCTCCTTACATGCCTTGATGACATCGTCCATAAGGAGTATGAAGAGGTAAGGTGATAGGATATCACCTTGTCTTACACCAGTGGTGGTCCTGAACTCTTCTGACTTATGGTTTGCTGTCCTCACATAATTTCTGCAAGACTTGTAGAAGCTCTGTATAGCATGAATCAGAGGTGCTGGAATATTCTTCCTTGCCAAACAGTCCCAAAGTTTGCTCCAGGGGACCCTGTCAAACGCCTTTTCCAGATCTATGAAACAAAGATGGATCTCACTCTTATACTCAAGGGCCTTTTCACTCAGCTGTCTGAGTGTGAAGATTAGGTCTTGAGTACTTCGGTTTGCTCGGAATCCGCACTGGACCTCATCCAATTGTGGCTCAGCTAGGCGTCGGAGTCTCTGCTCTAGGATTCTGGAGTAGATTTTACCAGGGACACTGAGAAGGGATATGCCTCTATGGTTTCCACATTGTCGATTGTCACCCTTTTTGAAAATTGGTGTTATGATGGCAATCTCCCAATCCTTTGGTATGGTCTTGTGTATATATATATATATATATATATATATATATATATATATATATATATATATATATATATATATATATATATATATATATATATATATATGAGTATATACTAGAGATTCTGAGTCATATGTATGCCTTTCTTTCTGTAATGATTAATTGAACTATGAAATTGCCAAAATCAACCTATAAAAATTTAATGGTCATTTACTTTAACACTCGTAAATAAATGTGACTGGTGATTATGAAACTAATTAGGTTTCTTCGCTGAAAAGTCTTTATTCTTGATGAATCTAGCAAAATAGAGTTCGGTTGTGTATGGGCTGTTAAAAATGGGACTTGCCAAAATGCTGAAGAGCCGATGATGCTTTTCCGTAGATTCGTCTATGTGATGAGGGGCACGTTTCTAGATCAGTTCAGGAAGTAACCTGTCCTAGTCAAGGCAAGAATTTTCACCACCAATGAAATGCAGGTTTACAAATGTCAATCCAGCTCTTGAACCACAAAATGGTAGCACAGCAAATGGTCTCTTCGAGTCGTACCACGAATAGTCGGGTCGCCTCGTACTGGTTCCACTAACCCAATAGGGAAGATAGATTTCTTGCTCAGTAGAATAGCCTTGGAAACTTAACACATATGCCTCGAACACATGTCTGCTGTATTATTTCTATTTCAGAATCCTTCTTGCGACTCGTGAGTGGTGCTGTAGAATCCGGGTTCCGTATTTATATTGGCGAGTTTTCTACTGATGTGCAGAGATGCTCTTAATACGTTTTGTCCGGTTCTATAAATTCAGAATCCAGCTGTATTCTTTTCTGTAGCAAGGGTCGAGTTGTATACGTTGGCGATTTATATATATATTTTAAATTCCATTCATGTCTTTTTCTACACTATGTTACCAAGATCAAAAGACAGATGGACTAAAGGATAGCGAGAAGGGAGAGGCAGAAAGCCGAACACTAAACCCGCTTCGCGCGATACACAATTACTACCATCACGCGTGTAAGTCTACATGCACTAATTTTTTTTTCAGACGGACAGTGATAAAATACACTACCCTTTCCCAGAGTTAGGTTTATAAATCATAAAAACTCTTATTAGAAAAGATAACATTAGATGGGTTTACGGTTGAAAACATAACAGTACCCAGACAGCACATCTTCGAAACAGGAGGTAGAAGAAATTGCATATTTTGAACGCAGCCACGTAGCTCCTTTAAATTAGTATTTTTGGGTTCCTTAGGGCTTGCTGACAAATAATACCCAAAATAAAATATTGGGGGTGCCTGACAGCATAAAATCATTTCTGCTCATAAGATTTTTTTTTTAACGTGTTTGAAAAAAATTTACGTTACAGAAATAGCCTACCCATGTAAACTCAAAATTGATTGGAGCGCAACAAATGAAAGCCTAACCACGATTGGTCGGGCTATAAATACTATCTTGGTTGTTAGGGGAGACGTGAAAAGATAACATTTTTTCAAACACTTGTCGAAACGTGGCTCATTGGCCAGTCTCGCTGATATACACACTTGGGAGCGTTAGTTCGAAACCACTTGTTTAAAATAGCTTGATAAAGCATCAGTGCGTTGAAGCCAGCTAAAATTTTGCTCAATAAAAGCCTGGAAGATAAGCAGATGGAAATTTGTGCCAGTTTGTGCCAGAATTCATTGCTAATCAACGTATCTGTGTTTATTTCCATGAAATTGTGGTAAGCTTGAACCATTCAGTATCTTTTAATGAAAATTGAATGTAAATTGTTAATTTATGCCTGTATATATATGTGGAGTTCAGTGGCAAACAGGAGATAAAGCCTATAATGCTCCAGCCTGAACAGAGGGTGTCGGAGGGAAGTAAAACGGCATGGAATGGCCAAATAGTACACTGACACCTGGATGATTGACTAGAAAGAAATAATGCTGGAAGTGCAGAGGCGTAGTAACCATTAAGAAGGGTAATACTGGAATAAAGTATTTCAGATGAAGCTGACTGTTGGCCTAACGCTCTGAACGCAATGTTTGTGATGTATTGTGATCAGTGTAAAAAGAAAATATAAATTAGTTATGAAGTAGAAGGTACATCCTTCTTGATTTCAGGGACAGTGGTCTTGATGGTACGGAGCAGCACCTAGTCAGAGCTTTGCTGAATCCAGTGTCGGACAGCATACTCCTTGGTCCTTTTAGCTATCAGTGAGGTGTCTCCAGAGCCCAGAGGAGAATTCGAGCAGAGGAGTCCTTTCCTGCCGCCATCACGCCAGATAAGCAGGAGTTGGCCAGCTGAGCTCAACATTATGTCCCATATCTTGAAACTGATTATTTTTAAAATTAACATTAAGAGGGGAATTTACTTGTCTTAAAATCAGGAACTGTGAACATCTCCAATACTAGTCCCTAAAGACAAACTATTGAAGTCATGATGACAAATACCAACAGAGCTTGAACAAAACAAAACCAGTATTACCTCATTTTACTACTACACAACTCACACACATAGAACATTTGTAATAATATATGTCACTACAATATTCATATTAAATACATTCTGTACATAACTTGTAATTTAAATTGATTGTGATTCCTGGTTCCCTTGTAGTTGAATCAGGACACATATTCATTCATGCCAGTAATGAATACATATTGTTATTTGAAAGTTATTAGTGATCTTTAAGATATCTTTGTAGAGTGTTATATGTATGTGAGTGTCACAGTGTTGTTAAGAGTAGTTGCTTAAATTAAATTGTTTATCTGTGAATAATTCTGACTGAGATATATAGATATGTGGTTGCAAGTAAGGTTATCTATAATACACTACTCTTAATAGATATAGATACCTTCACAGCTGATCTCAGTCAGTACACTAAGTCCCCTATAAATATTTATAACATCCCACTTCACCACATATATTGGGGTCTCGCTCTTGGGATTTTGAATCTTTAACTATTAAAAATATTGGGGGTAATTCACTTCAGGGAATATAAGAATTAAAAGGTATCCTTGGGTGGAATTAAATAAGGTTGAGCTCACGGTGCCTGTGTTGTCCATTAGATATATAGAATTTTTGGTTAGACATTGTATAAATTTACCTGATAGACAATGGCGGACCTGGCCAAATTTCGATCTGCTGCGGTTCAGACTGCAAAAGAGTTAGGATTAGATGGGCAAGTTATGGTTGCCTATGTCAACGGAATGTGACAAATTTATTGAACGCGAAGAAAGAAGATTAGAAAAAGAAGCCGAAAGAAGGTTAGAGGCTGAAAGGGAAATTAAGAAGTTACAATTTGAAGCTGAGGCTGAGACTAAGAGGTTGCAGATTGAGGCTGACAAAGAGGCTAAAGCATTGGAAGCCGAGGAAAGAAGATTAGCTGCAGAAAGAGAAGAGAAGAAATTAGCTGCAGAAAGAGAAGAGAAGAAATTAGCTGCAGAAAGGGAAGACAAGCGATTAGCTGCAGAGAGGGAAGCAGAAAAGGAGGAGAAGAGATTACAAAGGGAACATGAGTTACGACTAAGGGAGTTTGAGTTTCAAGGCCATGCTCCTGAAAATGGTGCCAGTCCCTTTGCCTCTGATGCTACGGTTACTCAAGGAGCCTCAACTCAGCTATGAATTTTCATTTAGATCATTTTGTTGAGAAAGACGATGATATTGAGAGCTATATAAATAGGTATGAACTATTAGCTACCACGTATGGGTTAGAGAGAGAAAGGTGGAGCTTAAAGTTATCTCAGGGACTTCGTGGGGCAGCTTATGAAGTTTTTGCAAAAATGAGCAGAGGTGATCAGGAAAATTATGACATGCTAAAGCAGGCTCTTTTGTTAAGGTATGAAAAGAATGCAGAGTTTTATAGGAAAAAATTTAGGAATGCTAAACTACTGTCAGGTGAAACCTATCACCAGTTCTCTGCACGAATAGAGACATACTTGGAGAAATGGACTTCTTGGGGAAAACCCAAGATCTTAAGGAAATGGTCCTTATAGAGCAATTAAGAGAGTCCATGGCTCCAGACCTGAGAAAGTTTCTCATGGAACAAGGTGCAGAGAGGGTGGGTGAGTTGCTAAATGTTGCTGAAAGGTATCAAGCAGCTCAAGCAGAGGTAACAGGTAATAAAAAGAAACAGGTGGATAACTTTAGGGCACCACAGAACTTTAATAAATTTGATCCTAGGGATCAAAATAAAGGTAAGCACCAATTTGATAGGCCACGGTATGAAAATAAAAATAAATTCCCACAATTCGATGAAAGGAAATATGATGAAAGAAAATCTTTCAACCAAGGAAAAAGGTGGTGTAAAAATTGTCAGATGGACAATCATGACACTGACCGTTGCAGAAGGAAACCTGTGTATATGGCAACCCTTCAGGTCAGGTCGACCTCAAGACAGGAGGAGGATATTATGTTAGATACCACTCCAGAAGAGATGAGGAAGGCACAGGCTGGGGATAAAAAACTCAAGCCTTGTTTCAGAAAATTGTCAACTTGTCATACAACTCCAGGCAAGGGAGATTTTTACATGAAAAACAAGTTGATGTATAGGAAGACTGGAGCTAGATCCAATGGTCACGGACAGCTGGTTCTTCAAAAAGATATAGGGCAGACTTAATAAGGAGCCTACATGTGAAACCAGATGGGGACATGAGAAGATAGGTACCATCATTCAAAAGGTGGCTCACAATTATTATTGGCCCAAAGCAAGATGGGACATTGAGAATTTTGTAGAAAGGTGTAGCATAGCACATGAGGGAACAACCAAAAGTGAGAACATGGATCAGGAAGTGGACACGCCACTGGGCAAAATTAGCCTGATAATAAAAAGAAAAATAGATTTGATAAAGTGGACCAAATGGAATGGGAAGCCCCTTTTCACGGACAAGCTTCACTTAACTGTTTTACAATGGCCACTATGCGGAGAGTGCAAAAAGATGTCTTACCCCAGGATAAGCCGACAATCCCTCAATCGGACTTAAACAAACTAGAGGAAGAGGATGTAGAGAGGAAATCTCTCATCAAGAATTTTAAGTGGGGAGAAAGCCCCAAAAGAAAAATTGGTAGCGGTCGTTTTGTGAATGATAATTCTGGGAGGAAAAATCATCAGTATAAAGCTTCGAGTGGAAGAGACCATACCGGTGCATGGACAAATAGGTCCACACAATTAAAGGTCCATATGTAGCTTTGTTAGGAACGTGGACTGATGAAAAGGCAGAGGAAAACATTACATCTTCATACCAATATGTGAATGAGCTGACCACTCGGTTGAAAACTGGCTGGAAACTTGCCAATGAAAATTTGAAACAAGCCAGGAAGAAACATGCTGCCTATTATAACAGGAAGGCGAAAGACAGAAATTTGGCTGTGGGAGAGAAAGTATTGCTTCTTTTACCCGGGAGTCAGAATAAGTTACAAATTGGATGGCAGGGTCCATATACAGTTCTAGAGAAGGTGTCTAGAACAAATTATAAGATAGATAAGAAGGGGAAAGAAAAAATCTATCATGTGAATCTCCTGAAGAAATATTTGGAAAGAGAACATCAGGGAAGAGACACATTGTTGACCTTGTCCATCGCCATGGAGATGAAAAAGGAACCACTTTCATCATTTGAATATCCATTACAAGCCTGTGAGACAGCAGCACAGGTGAAAATCAGTACACATTTAACGAAAACTCAGAAAGAGAGAGTGACAAAGGTTCTAAATAATCATGCAGAGGTGTTAACAGACCGACCAGGGCATACAAACCTACTGGCATATGATATGAAAAATAGACTCCACACTGTCTGTGTGAAACCATATTCGATTCCGTTTGCTAAGGAAAAAGCTTTGAAGGAAGAGATAGACTATCTGTTGAAGGAAGGAATTATTTCGCACAGTGAGTCTTCGTATAGTGCCGGGGTTGTACTCTTAAGGAAGCCCTCTGGAGAACATAGACTCTGTAGAGATTACAGGAGACTGAATGCTATTACAGAAGGACAGGTGGATCCATTGCCGGATACAAATCAGCTGTTTGCCAGACTAAATAAAGCTAAATATTTCTCAAAAGTGGATCTGAGTAAAGGATACTATCAGATTCCAGTAAAGCGTGAGGTTAGACGATACCTAGCTGTTAGTACCTCAGAAGGACACTATGAGTTTAATAGATTGCCATTTGGATTGAAGAATGCGCCTAGTGTCTTCTCTAGAATGATGAGAAAATTATTGGATCTTCTGAATAATGCCTGTATAACAAATTTTATGGATGATATCCTTATAGCAACAGAAACATTTGAGGAACACATTGACTCTCTGAACATGCTGTTTGATCGACTTAGGGAGGCAAATTTAACAGCCGACCAACCAAATGTTGCGTTGGATGTAAAGAATTGGAATTTTTGGGACACACAGTTTATCAGGGAAACATGACCCCTGACCCAAAGAATTTAGAGAAACTAAAGAAAGCCCCGAGACCACAAACCAAGAAGGACGTGAGATCCTTTGTCTCATTATGTGGTTTTACCAGAAGTATATCAAAAACTTTAATTCCATATGTGCACCGTTAACTGAATTGACACGTAAAGGACTTCCAGATCGCATTACATGGACACCACAATGTGAAATGACTTACCAAGAATTGAAGGAAAAGCTCACAAGTAAACCCATTTTGAAATTACCTGACTTAAGTCAAGAATTCATAGTAAGGACGGATGCAAGTAATATTGGGTTAGGTGCAACTTTACTACAGAAATCAGATGCATTGGATGGGGAATTAAGCCCAGTGGCATATGCTAGCAGAAAGTTGAATAAAGCTGAAATCAACTACTCAACTAGCGAAAAAGAATGTCTTGCAGTAATATGGGCAATAAAGAAATTCAATATTTATCTATATGGGAAGGCATTTAAGTTGCAAAGTGACCACAAACCTTTATCGTTTCTAGCACAGGCTAAGCATGAGAACTCTAGGTTACTCCGATGGTCTTTACTTCTGGCTCCATATAATTTTAGCATTGAGTATATATCTGGAAAAACCAATTTGGGAGCGGATTTTTTAAGCCGCCATCCGTGTGATGAGAATCACCGTAAACCCCAGAAATAATAATAAATTTCTCTATGTGTATATAGAATAAAGGACTGACATATAATGTCTGTTTTAAGAGGGGAGGTGTCATGAAATATTCTAATCCATATATATAAATTATTAGGTAAATATGAAGCCTAACAAATAAAATTAATAAAGAGAAGAGCAATGTTAATATGACAGGGCTGTCTCAAGGAATGTACTCGAAATCCCCCTTGTTTTCTGCTTCGTCTGCAAATTGTAACGCTTTCACGTTGATAGTAAAAGCTTACTGTATTATACCCGCTTTCTTCAATGAAACGTGTGCTGTATTTCTTGGGAAAACATTGAGACGTACTGCGTAATGACCTAAATTAATCCTAACATTAATTATATTACGTTAAAAAAACGAACGAACAGATGGACAAAAGGATAGCGAGAAGGGAGAGGCAGAAAGCCGAACACTAAACACGCGTCGCGCGATACGCAAATGCTGCCATCACGCGTGTAAGTCTACATGCACTAATTTTTTTTCATACGGACAGTGATAAAATACACTACCCTTTCCCAGAGTTAGGTTTATAAATCATAACAGACTCTTATTAGAAAAGATAACATTATATGGGTTTACGTTTGAACACATAACAGTACCCAGACAGCACATGTTCGATGCAGGGGGGAGAAGAAATTGCATATGTTGAGTGCATCCACGTATCTCCTTTAAATTAGTATTTTTGGGTTCCTTAGGGCTTGCTGACAAATAATATGTAAAACGTTACGCAAATAGTCCAGGAATTAATAAATTATACCCAAAATAAAATATTGGGGGTGCCTGACAGCATAAAATCATTTCTGCTCATAAGATTTTTTTTTAACGTGTTTGAAAAAAATTTACGTTACAGAAATAGCCTACCATGTAAACTCCAAATTGATTGGAGCGCAACAAATGAAAGCCTAACCACGATTGGTCGGGCTATAAATACTATCTTGGTTGTTAGGGGAAACGGGAAAAGGTAACATTTTTTCAAACACTTGTCGAAACGTGGCTCATTGGTCAGACTCGCTGATATACACACTTGGGAGCGTTAGTTCGAAACCACTTGTTTAAAATAGCTTGATAAAGCATCAGTGCGTTGAAGCCAGCATATATTTGGCTCAATAAAAGCCTGGAACATAGGCAGATGGAAGTTTGTGCCAGTTTGTGCCAGAATTCATTGCTAATCAACGTATCTGTGTTATTCGTATGAATTGTGGTAAGCTTGAACCATTTAATATCTTTTAATGAAAATTGAATGTGAATTGTTGATTTATGCTGTATATATATGTGTAGTTCAGTGGCAAACGTGAGGTAAAGCCTAAAATGCTCAAGCCTGAACAGAGGGTGTCGGAGAGAAGTAAAACGGCATGGAATGGCCAAACAGTACACTGACACCTGGATGATTGACTAGAAAGAAATAATGCTGGAAGTGCAGAGGCGTAGTAACATTAAGAAGGGTAATACTGGAATAAAGTATTTCAGATGAAGCTGACTGTTGGCCTAACGCTCTGAACGCAATGTTTGTGATGTATTGTGATCAGTGTAAAAGAGAATATAAATTAGTTATGAAGTAGAAGGTACATCCTTCTTGATTTCAGGGACAGTGGTCTTGATGGTACTGAGCAGCATCTGGTCAGAGATTTGCTGAATCCAGAGTCGGACAGCATACTCCTTGGTCTTTTTAGCTATCAGTGAGGTGTCTCCTGAGCCCAGAGGAGAATTCGAGCAGAGGAGTCCTTTTCTGCCGCCATCACGCCAGATAAGCTGATTTGGCAAGCTGAGCTCAACATTATGTCCCCTCATCTTGAAATGACTTTGTAAAAATAACATTCAGAGGGGAATTTAATTGTCTTAAAATCAGGAACTGTGAACATCTACAATAATGGTCCCTAAAGACAAACTATTGAAGTCATGATGACAAATACCAACAGAGCTTGAACAAAACAAAACCAGTATTACCTCATTTTACTACTACACAACTGACACACATAGAACATTTGTAATAATATATGTCACTACAATATTTATATTAAATACATTCTGTACATAACTTGTAATTTAAATTGATTGTGATTCCTGGTTCCCTTGTAGTTGAATCAGGACACATATTCATTCATGCCAGTAATGAATACATATTGTTATTTTAAAGTTTATCAGTGTGGCAGTTTCGGTGATTTTTGGTATGATTTTATGGCTTGTTTACGGGGACTTTCTTTTTCGGAAGAATTTTGCAGTATACTTTTGTAATCATTTCCTTCACAGATTCAAAGTTTCATGCAGGTAGTAAAATGTAGAGATGTAATGGTATGATTACATCATAGTTCCCTAGCTTATAGAGTTGGATTTACATAGAGTTTTAAATAGAAATTATGCTAAAGTGTTATGGCGCTCGATAGAGTCACTAAAAGGATTTACCTGTGGGAGATTAAAGAAGTTGGAGTTTCTTATGACCTTTTTGATGATAAGATGTTTAATTCTGGAGCTCAAGGGGATATCAAAATGTTGTGATATGTAATTCCAGCACAAAGAGGAAATACAAGATCCAGAGATTTTTAATACATGATATAGCATTTAATGATTGTTACATTGGGAACACATTGTTATAAGAGTTTACCGACGTATTCGTAAGTTTGTACCCAAGGGCAAGCGGAAGTGTACAGCCCATTTTCAGAAAAGTAATGTTTGAAATTTTGCATTAGCTGAGTCATGCAACATATTCAAATCAGATTGCCTGATCTTTTGAGGCGCGCATAACAAATGCGTGGCAAGGCAATAATCTGACCATTTTTTTCAAGCTATTTCACTTGAGAAATCGCTCGCCAAGATATCAGACCTTGCTATAGTGAAGAATTAGAATTCAGAAGTCCTTCTTAACATACCGGACACCTTTTATTGGAGAATTTTGGATGGACTTTCATAGCATAGGAAATCTATTTCATTTTAAATAAGGAAACCGGGACTGAGGAAACTGAAGGACCACACACAAAGCCAGAGAGGGAACTTATTAAACTTCCAACACCCCAGACGCGTGGAAGAGGCCGATTCAAGTCTCTTTTATTCATCGGAGCAAAAAGTCTGTGAGCCAGGATTGGCGTAAGTTGTGATTCACATTTCATATTTTATTACTAACATTGATCTAACAGATATATAATATATATATATATATATATATATATAGATATATATATATATATATATATATATATATATATATATATATATATATATTACCATACGAATTTTAATATGTGACACTCCAGGTTCCATACGGAGCAGGGAGGGAAAGATGAAAGAAATGATGTACATTCTAAGAATAATACTTACTTTTTCAAAGTGGTGTAAATGTCCATATAAACATATTCACTTTAAAATTAATATACGTTTTCAAGCTTTAAACCAGTGTAAATGTCTATGTGAAAATTTTCATTTTAAAGTAATGGAAGTTTCAAACTTTTCAACTCAGTGTAAACATAAATGAAAACATATTCAATTTATATTGCAAACACTTTTCAATCAGCGGAGATATATATGTAAACAGACTCTGTCTGTATTATTAACCTTTTCATTTAAATGTCATGTAAAGCTAAAGCTATTCTATTTAAATGTAAAGGAAGTTTTATCCCGAGGGATTAAATTTAATTCTCATCGAGGGTAAAGTCTGAGTTAATTGGGATGGTAGTATGGGAAGATAGGAACCCATAACTGTGGGATGGAAAACGCCATACTCAGAAGAGCGTTTCGTTCTATTCTTTTACCATAGTTATTGGTGGTACCAGCAGAAAGTACTATCTCTGGAACAAGAATGGAACAGTGGCCTAAGCTTTAAGATGAATGACCGACGTGGTAGACTCTCTTTGACATTTCTGGGAAACGAGCTACACCCGACATCCTTGACCAGAGACGAGTGTGAGCAGTGTGAAAAGAACCAAACCATAAGAAGGAGCAGAACCGTCATTGGCAGCTAAGTTCAAATCTATGCTGCCAGTTGAACTTCTTGTAACATTTCATAATCCATAACGACTGTGATGATAACTTTTCTTGATCCATAACTACTCAAATTATTTTTGCAACTGTTAAAACTTAAGTGATTATAAAATGTTGTTATTTGTAATTATACAAATGTAACTTCAATTTAATCATTTGAAAGTTACTGCTTGTTTGTCTCAGTCAATTTACTACACACACTTTAAATAGAGCTTTACTAGAATAACAGAACTCCACTGAGTAAATCAGGGGTGGGGACTTGAACGAGCTGAAATTAAAAAAGTGCTTAAATCCTTCACAAAAGCGTCGGCAAAATTACAGAGTTAACATACTCAGCCAAAGCAGTATTGTTCTCGCTTACTCTGAATATCTTGTGAAGACTCCCTTTGTAATAGAAGTGTCATCACCGTTCTATCTACATCTCTGCCAAGAGTAATCTTGTGCGAAGGTAGATACATTTGAAGCCCATATTAGATACTCTTGAATTTTGGCCACTGTTGGACCACTACTGCAAAGCAGGGGAGGCAATACCGTCATATATATATATATATATATATATATATATATATATATATATATATATATATATATATATATATATATATATATATATCTCGAGCTAATAAGAGGAATTTCGTTGAATTAAATCAGCTGGGGTTTTGAACGAGCTAAATCATACAATATACATCTTCA
This sequence comes from Oreohelix idahoensis, assembly GCA_024509875.1. Lineage (NCBI taxonomy): Eukaryota > Metazoa > Mollusca > Gastropoda > Stylommatophora > Oreohelicidae > Oreohelix > Oreohelix idahoensis. Next base: position 431,410 of record JAMPIV010015622.1, read on the forward strand.
CATAAGGCGACGGGTCAGATAAAAATTGTACGTCCTCAGACTCATTCAGCAGTGTTCTTGACTTCTGAAATATCTTGTGATTGCTCCCTCGAGGTAGAAGCATCATTATCCTTCTATCTACAACTCTGCCAAGAGTAATCTTGTGCGAATGTAGACACCTTTGAAGACCCACATTAGATACTCTAGGTTTTGGCCACTGTTGGACCACTACTGCAGAGCAAGGGGAAGCAACCCGTAACAACTAGGTTTCAGATGTCCTAGGACTTTGAAATTTTGCTCAAAACCATCTATCGATGTTCAATTTAACTAACCAAAATTTGAAGGAACCTCGAGTGACCTGTCTTTGGGCAACCATACAAAAATTAAAACCGAAAAACTCATAATTTTTACAAGATTCAACACTGAATGGATCACAGAACTTGGTGACGTAGTACACAAATTGTAAACAAGATCACAGAACGGGGTGACGTACACAAAATTGTGAACAGGGTCACAGAACTTTCCTATTTTCAGTGCATTTTAAAATAAAAGTGTGCAGCATAAAAAGTGTTTTTCCTTTTCACTTCTTTCTCTGTGCACTTTCCTCTTCTTCGTCTTCGTTCACTCTCAGACGTCTACTCGAACATTTTCAAAGAAAGCAGTAGTCAGCTTCAGGCTTTTTGCATCTCTGCAGAATTTTTTGTCCTCAGGAATAGTAATGGTGACGGCCATATATGCTTTCTCTGTTGCTCATATATTGGGCATCTTTAAAGCACATGTTCAAGCAGTCATTTTATCTATGCCACAGTTAAACAGTTCTCGTATGTACATCAGTCAGTCCATTTGTCTACGATCTTCAGTTATTCTCAACATAGAAGGCACATGAAACTCATATGTCTGTTTGCATTCGAAAGTTATATCCTCTAATGTTTGTGATCTGTATTTCATTCATCATTTCCCTTTCGTTTCTTATAGAGCATAGAGCCAACACTGCAAGCAGACCCCCTTTGAGGAAACCTGCACCGAGCATCTATGAGCATTTGCAGTTTGTGCCTCACGCACAACCTCCATAATAGCCACCTTGTACGACACGCCTGAAATAGCTGTAGTCATATTTTGTCTTTGTCTCTTCGGAGACGCTCGTGATTTACAAGGCGGCATGTCTCTATAGAAGATTCTTATTTTAGTGTTGAATCCGATTTCTCTTGTTCTCCGTATTATTTACCAACGCAATGAAAGCTCCCCTTGCTTTTTGTATTCTTATTTTGATATCACTGTCTGTCCCTCCGGATCCAACACGAAAATAAGAATCTTCAATTCAAAGTCAGTACTATTATATGGCTCTGAAACATCATCATCATCAGTTGCCATCTCCACAACGAAGGTTGGCTGTAATGGATCTCCAACGTCTTCTGTCTCTTGTCTTGGTGGTGCACTCTGATAGACTCTTTCCTGTCCATCTCTTGATGTTATCTTCCCACTTATAGCGTTGTCTTCCCCTTGCACGTTTGCCTTCAACTCTCCCTTCTGTTATGGTCTTCTGCAAGGTGTTATGCCTTTTTATGTGGCCAAAGTATTTTAACTGCCGAACTTTGACCTCCCTCATTAGTTCTCTTTTCATACCTAGATTTTCTAGGACCTCCTTATTTGTTTTCATCTCTTTCCATGAGATACGCCCCATTCTTCTATATATCCACATTTCAAGAGCCTCAATTCTTTCTTCCAAATGCTTATTCATCGTCCATGTTTCTGCACCATACAGAAATGCAGAATATATATAACACTTTATGATTCTCAGTTTTACTTTGTGAGATAACTGTTTGGATGTCAGTATATGTTTCATGTTGTTGAATGTAGTTTTGGCCATTCCTATTCTCTTCTTGATTTCTGTTTCACATCTGCCATCTTCTGTTATTATATGACCAAGATATACGTAGCTCTTGACTTGTTCCAGGATTTTCCCATTTACGCTTATCTTTAATGTGGGTTTATCGTTTGTTTTGCTAATTATCATAGTTTTTGTTTTCTCAATATTAATGTCGAGTCCATATTCATGACTTATGCTGCTCACTTGCTTCACTAGTTCTTGTAACTCCTGTTCGCTTTCAGCTAACAACACGGTATCATCTGCATATCTAAGGTTGTTTATTGACCTTCCACTGATGTTCATTCCTGGTATTTCCTGTATCTGTTTGAAAATTTTTTCGGTGTATAAATTAAATAGGCAAGGGGACAGCACACAACCTTGTCTGACACCTCTTTTTATGTCTATGTATGGTGAATAATTCCTTCCAGATCTTACTGTTTGCTCCCAATAAAGGTTACTGAGTATTCTTATATCTTTTCCATCAATACCTATGTCTTTGAGGCATTCAATTATTTTCTCATGATGGACTCTGTCAAAAGCCTTCTTATAGTCAATGAAGCACATATACATACTTTTTTGGACCTCTGTATATTTTTCTGCTAATATTGTTAGGCAAAATATTGCCTCTCTTGTTCCACTGTTCCGTCTAAAACCAAACTGTTCTTCTTGGATTTCGTTGTCTACTTTACTTTTTATTCTTTCCTGTATGATTTTGAGCAGTATCTTAATTGCATGACTCATCAGGCTGATTGTTCTGAAGTCTGAACATTCTGTTGCATTTGGTTTTTTGGGCAATGTTATAAAAACTGATGTCTTCATGTCGTGTGGTATATATCCTGTATTGTATATATCGTTGCATATATCTGTGATTGTATCTATACCAAAGCTCTCCAGAGCTTCTATCATTTCAATTTTTATGTTATCCATGCCTGCTGATTTTCCTTTTTGTATCATATAAATACTTCTGATCTGAGAATGTTTGGGCCTTCGTTAGAATCTGGTGATGGTTTTTTACCTCTGTTGTCCTCGAATAGTTCTTTTACGTATTCTGCCCATCTGTTTGATATGTCTTTCTCATCAAGTAATATTACACCATTTTTGTTCTTGATACAGCTTCCTCCTTGTGCAAACCGCGACCGATTTGATAATTTCTTTATTTCTTCATGCATATCTCTTGTCATGTGCTTTGCTTCCAAGTCTTCTATTTCCTTGCATTTTGTTTCTATCCACCGTTCTTTTGCTTCTCTACACATAGTACGTATGTCATTGTCTATTGTTTTATATTCTGGAGTGTTTTTTGCTTTCTTTCTTTCTGCCATTTTATTCAAGATGTCATCTATCATCCAAATTTGATTTTTCTTAGACTCCTTTTTAGGTAAATTTGCATTTGCTGATTGTATGCTTGTTTTTAAGCATTCCCATTTTGCGGTTGCTTTTTCTTCTGGGTTTTCTCTTCTATACTGCTCCATGCTTTCTGTCAATAACTGTTGATATTTATTTTTGACGTCGATTAAATACTTCTGTTTTATATCTGGTTGTTTCAGCGCTGATATTTCTATCTGGGGTTCCTCCTGTCTTCTGTTTCCTGCTCTTGAACATGGAGAACAACAAAGACAACAACCAAAAAGCTACAGACTTTCATAAATGTGTGCTTGCGTAGAATAGAAAAATTAAAATGGTATGACTAGGTTACGAACGTGGAACTGATGACAAGAACCATACAAGTGCCAGTGGAACAAGAGATGAGAAGAAGACGTTGGTGATGGATAGGATACGCACTGAGGAAACCTGTTGATAGCATTACAAGGCAGTCCTTCTTGTGGTAAAGTGGGATGATATAAATATTTATAGGGGACTTAGTGTACTGACTGAGATCAGCTGTGAAGGTATCTGTATCTAATAGTGTGGTGTATTACAGATGACCTTACTTGCTACCACATTTATACCTCAGTCAGACCTATTCTGGAATATTGTGATGACTACGTTGAATGTCTAGGGTTATGATAATGATGAAGTGTAAGTCACAACAACAACAGACAGATAAACAATTTAATTTATTCCACTACACTTTACAACACTGTGACACTCACACACATATAACACTCTATAAGACTATCTTAAATGAGTCAAGTGTTAAAGTTTAAAAATATATGTATTAATTCCTTTCAATAATAGATATCCTGATTCAACTACACAGTGAACCAGGAATCACAATCAAATGTAATTACAAGTGGTATGTACACAATTTATAGATATGATCTTTGTATTGACATATTCTATTATTATTATTCTATGTGTGTAAGTTGTGATGTAGTACTATGAGGTAATACTGGCTTGTTCAAGCTTGGTTGTTGTTTGTCATCATGACTTCAAGTGTTTGCTTATGGTGGAAATAGTATTGGGAAAAGTTCACAGTTCCTGTCAATTGAAACAATTTATTGTCCCTCTTTAATTAATATACTGTCAATTTTAGAGGGGGGGGGGGGACATAGGATTGAGCTGCTCTGGCCACAGAATCTTATCTTCTGTGATGGCGGCAGGAAACAGTCTCCTCTGCTCGCTTGCTTCACTGTGTTCTTGAGACACCTCACTGGTCGCTATCTGGACCAAGGGTATGCTATCAGCCTCTGGATTCAGCAAAACTCAGACCAGGTGCTGCTTCAATAAGTTAGGACCACGGTCCCTGAAACAAGGAGGTTGTACCTCCTACTTCAGATCTAATTTATAATCTATTTCCACACTGAACACAATACATAACAAACACTGAGTTCAGAGCGGTAGGCCAACTGCTAGCTTCATCTGAAACAATTTACACCAGTATTTTTCTCCTTAATGGTTACTACGCCTCTGCAATTCCAGCATTAGTTCCTTCTAGTCAATAAGATAGGTGTCAGTGTACTATTTGGTGATCCCATGCCGATATACTTCTCTCCGACAAGTTTTGTTCAGGTTGGAGCAGTATCTAGGCTTTGCCTCATGTTTGCTACTGAACCACACACATATACAGACATAAATTATCAATTCACATTCAATTTTCATCAAAAGATATCAAATATGTCAATCTTACCACAATTCATGGAAATAATAAACAAATACGTTGACTGGCGATGAATAATGGCACAAATTCCGATCCGCCTCTGTCCCAGGCTTTTATTTAGAAAAATGTGAGCTGGATCTCAACGCACTGTTTCTTAGTAAGTTTATTTTAAAATGTGGCACTGAACAGACGCTCCTAATTGACTATATCCACGGGTCTAGCCAATAGGACCATGTTTACGAAAGCTTTTGAAAAATTTTACCCTTCCTATGTTTCCCCTAACAACCAAAAATAGTATTTGCAGTCTGACTAATCGTGTTTCGTCTTACATATACTTCCCGCCAATCAAATCGGATTTAACATGGTGGCCTATTTCCCGTAAAATGGTGGTTTCAAAACATGCCACTGTGCGATTATGATTTGGTGCTGTCAGACATCCTCACTATTTTCTTTTGGCTATAAATTGTTAATTCCTAGACTATTTGCGTAACACTTAACATATTCTTTGTCAGCAAGTCCTAAGGAACCCAAATATGTAAATTTAATGGAGCTAAGGGGCTGCGTTCAAAATATGTATTCTAGGATAGTCGTGCTGTTTTTTTTTCTTATCGATTTAGAACCGCCACCTGTCCTGCCTTTTCGACTGTTCTGTCAGACTAATGTCAGGATTTCAGACATAAAACAGTAGAATGTCATGTTTCCTAATAAGCATTAAACATGTTTTTTAAAACCTAACCGTGTATTGGTAGTGTTTTTTATCACTGTCTATTTGAAAAAAAGTTAGTGCTTCATGCCTTTCGCGTTGGGGGTGGCATTAATTGTATATCGCGAGACTGTGGTAGTATTGCCTGCGTTCCTCCCTCTCTCTCTCTCTCTAAGTCCATCTGTCTTTTCATTACGCAGTGTAATAATGACATTAATGCTAGTATTTATCTAGGTCATTAAGCAGGGTGCGTATCTCAAGGTTTTCTAGAAATACAGTACACGTTTTATTGTTTTGAACCGCGTGTATGCTGCTGTAGGCTTTACTATCAAACGTGAAAGCGTTACACTATGCAGACGAAGTAGAAAAAGGGGGATTTTTGTACGCCATTGTGACAGCACTGGTCTTTTACCATTTCTCTTTCCTTTTATTGAATTAATGCGTTAGGCTTTACATTTTCTTTTTAATTTATATATGTGGATTTAGAATGTTTCACGACACTTCTTCTGGAACCCCCAGGGCAAGAGAGGCAGAGGTAGACCAAGAAGCATATGGAGAAGAGAGCTGGAAACAGAGGTGAAAATGATAAGGAGAACGTGGAAAGAACTTGAGATGAAGGCATGTGACAGGAGGACTTGGCATGTGTTTGTTGAAGGCATTTGCTCCTTTAGGAGTGGAGGGTTAAGATGATGATGATGTCTCTATAGAGGTAAAAAATATTGTATTTGAGTTTGCTTTTTTTTTTGTAAAAGTTTATTTTCATTCGTATTTTCCTACAGCCTCGTTTATTTATTTAATTTATGTTTGTTTAAGAAAATACGCCATACCCTCCTCCGCAAACACGTTTCAACGGCTTCATAGCTTTCTTCCAATAGGATGTTCAATGACAAAATTTCTGCGACAAGCTGTAATGATAAGTGTAGCTTTCGTTCCAAAGGTTGTCATTGTCGGGAGTCGTAGTTGGGAAAAGCTCCCACTACATTTAACTGCTTCTACAGCATGCGACTCAAATAGCCTCTGACAATCAAGAACAGCTCCGTGCCTTCATGTGTGGCTCAATTTGAGCCAGGCGGATCTGTTGTCACTGATAGTAGAAAGGGCGAAGGCGAGTCACTGGCGCCTTAGAACTAGCACTTCGGGCAGGTGGGGCTCATGATCCTTGGTTGATAGCCTATCTAGGAGAAGATAAAACTCTGATTTCAAACCTCCGCTGCATTGCAGGAACATTCGTTTACGGGAAAGGCTTCCTAAATAAACCCTGAAGATACATTCGGTGTCCCTGAGGCAGTAGAATGTTGGCAACTCTTGCGACATTACTGGTACCAAACTGTGTTGGCTACTGCCGATCCTTTGGACTTACCAGCTACATTGTGAGGGAACATGCCTTATGGGCAACAGCTTGATCTCCATATAACTGGGCCCAAGCTCGGCCGTAAAAAAAAGGAAGAAATGTCGAGGTGCCGTCACGTGTTGGCTTTCAAAGCATGTATTTAACTGCTTAGACAACGCAGACTACACTGGCTTGGCCATGTCCGCCGCGTGAAAGATGGTCGCATCCCTAAAGATATTTTCTACGGACAATTGGCAGAAAGAAAAAGACCGGCCGAGCGGCAGCAGCTGAGGTTCAAAGATGTGTGCAAGAGAAACATGAAAGTAATGGACATAAATCCAGCAGCCTGGCAGGATGAAGCTTCCGATTGTACCAAGTGGCGATGCCCCATACGGAGCCATCTCAGATTGGGTAAAAAGAGGCTCTCACAACAAGTAGAAGAGAAAAGTGCACACCGAAATGAACAACAGGTAAAATTAGCAGCTGATGGATATCACCTAAAGGGCGCTTTACCATAGTCAGTTATGACTGAAGGAGGCTATTATTATGCAACGCTTTTTGATTCTCATTTAAAAGTTTGTTAAAGAACTCTGCAGTAAAATTTCGGGTTACCAACATGTTCCGGCGTTCTTAACCCGATTATATTCGTATGTTTCATGTTGTACAGTAAATATTCTTAATTAAGTGTCCGTTAATAAAACATTGCCAAAAAAAGTAATGCTTTATTACACTCAGTTATGTTTCCATTGTATTTCTAACTTGTACGTAAACATCGGCAATCGTAGGAAACTGTCGTAAAATGACGTCTGTTTCACATCACGAATTCTAATAATTCTGACCTTTCCGCGCACCATACATTGGAAAAAGATGGATACACCGACCAATGAAAACGATTTTTTGGTCCTGTGTTTGCAATTGCTGGGAAAATAAAAATGGCCAGACCCTATTTGTGTAACATGATTAACTTCGGAATTTTGCTACAGAAGTATGGAAGAAGTACCACTTGGCAGAGGTTATCAAAACAATATTAGGGATGTTACTCTACCCGTAAGTAGTAATACCTTTAATAATACTATTATAGGACGGGAGAAATCTTAGGTTAAATGCATTCGAAGCTTCAGGTTGGCCTAAGTTTAGCTGTTTAAACTATGCATAACAGAAAATGCGAGTAGTAACCAAAAGAATTATTATATAGATATGCAAAGCTTAATTCGAAGTATAAGATAAACTTTAATTGACTAAAATCGCATCAGGAATAACGGAGATAATTTTAAAAAGTAGTTTTCCTACATTGTACAAAAGGCCAAACGGTACCCACATTTTAGGATAGTTATTGCATTCTTAGGGGATTCCATCTCGTACATCCGAGGTCAGACTATAAATAGACTTGCCTAACAAACTCCGGTAAGTCACGATTTGAAAAACACAGAGAGCGGGGAAACCAGAGCATATATTAATGCCAGCGTTTGCCTTCTGCAGTTGTTAGCAAACCTTATTCAACCATTGAGGGCTAGTCTATGTGTGTACCTGAGGGTAAGAACGAATATATATATTTCTAATCATGGTGCTTTATTCTGTTTAAATCGTGGTGCTATATAGTGCTATTTTCTGTTGTAGTCGTAGTGCTACATAATGTTCAAATTATGGTGCTATCTTCTGTTATAATCATGATGCTATATTGTGTTCTTTTGCTTCTTCGTTCGCCCTCAGACGCCAACTTCAATATGTTCAAAAAAAAAGCAGTGGCCAGTTTGAGGCTGCTGACATCTCCGTAGAGCTTTTCCAGAAACGATACTGGTAATGGCCAGATGTGCTTTCTCTGTTCCTCATATGTTGGGCACCTTTGAAGCAGGTGCTCAGCAGTCATTATATCGGTGCAGTTGTAGTTCCTATCTTTAACTTGTTGAATAGATAGTATCCCAATCAGCTGTGACCTGTGCGAATTCTGAAGATTACCACTTGTTCCCTTCTGCTAAGCTGGTAATACGCATCATTTTTATAGTGGCCTGGATGTTCTGCTTCCCACTTGCTCTTATATCTGCGCTTGATAAAACTCTTGGCTACTTATAAGTTATGCTTGCAGTCACGTTGAGGTAGCTTTCCACCTTCCTTTGCCAATCTGGCAACCTATTCATTTCCGTGGATGTTGCAGTGAGAAGGGATCCACTGAATCACGACTCTTTTGAATTGCTGGCACAGTTTGTGAAGTGTGAGTATTTGGTCATCCAGGTCGGCATTATTTTGATTCTTCAGCGTTGCAATCACTGATGGTGCATCAGAGAAGATCGCTACCTGTCTCTCTGAGCCTTCTGTCATTAGGACTTCTGCTGCATTATTTAAGGCCTTTGCCTCTGCTCTGAAGTTAGTGGGCGAATGCTTAAGCTCAGAAAGACTCCTCCACCCCTATCCTCTCTTGCATATTGTGTTCTAATCGCGTGAAGCTGTCAATCTTTATATTGTAAGATAATCCGCACCATACGTTTTAGTTTACTATTCATTTCAGTAATTGTTGTGGTCAAGGTTTCTAGCTGACAGAGGTGAGGTGTAAACTCAGGAGTTTTGCTACGTTTATGTTGCTACTACTGCTTCATTCCGCTATTTCGTTAGTACCTCTTATACTGATGATTGTGCTGCCTTTCGGAAAAACGTTAGACTTCGCAGGCGTGGGGACGAAGGAGAAAAAAGAGAGAATAAGAGGTGGGGGGGGGGGAGAAAAAAGAAGAAGAAATAGATGAATAAGGTTATGAAAAGTCAAAGGAAGAATGCTTCTGATTCTGTAGAGCAGTTCTTTAACGAATACATTTGTTTAAAAATTTATGTTGATATTCTCCTCTCACGTTGTACGTAAGTATTATTACCGTCATTACAGAATTAAGAATAAGCACGACGTTAAGAATTTGCGAGGTATGAAACGTCTCTGCGTATGTTTTATCCTTGTGTCTGTATGTCCAGAAACATTCTCACCATCTTTTCGGTAAAAGCATTGGATTGTGCTTTGGGTAAAAGTTATCTTGAACACCCATTAGAATGATCTCACGTAAAGGCCAACAATCTATTTTAAATGGATTTAACATATCTCGTCGCGAGTAACTCATCAAGAAATGAAGGAGAAGTTTAATAACTTAGTTCCATAGTAAAAGGGCCACTCAATACTATTTCATGCTTCTTTTTAACTTTAATATTCTGTTAAAATTAAACACAGAGGACTGAAGTATTGAAAAAAAATCATAACAGGCAGTAAATCAGCCTGCCTAGTACCGCAGCGAATGAGCAAAACCGTCCAAAAGAGACATTTAAATACTTATTAAAATTACTGCAAAACTCAAGGAATCGTATTCTTTCTGAGATGAGATCAATGATTGTACAGAACTGAAAGAAATAAAATATTGTCCAGTTTTTGTTGGAGCAGTGTTATGGTCCATACTGGCCTAAGTCAAGCACTGATGTAAATTTCAATAGTTAAGTGTAATGAAGTCTGAATCATATATCGGCATCATTCAAAATTTATCTCAAAATTTATGTTGAAGGAGTAATTGTACTACGTGAAAAAACAAATGATCTTGTGTCTCCTGTGTATTGGTGTTACATAATTTGCATTTTCAGATGTTTTTCCATGGTGCAACAAGTTTTTGCCTAATGAGTGTTATGCTGTATAGTAATCTAAAGGTGACTTCCTTTGCGGATGGAGCACGGGACAGGAAGAATTGACATGTGTTTGTTGAAAGCCTATACTCCTCGGGGAGATAAAGGATATTGATTGATTGAATGAAATTGTAACAAAGTACTGCCGGGGGGGGGGGGGGAAATGTAATATAACCTGACACTTTATTTAGTTTAGAACACTGTGAAAATTCACCTCGCGCTCTCATGTCTTCTCTTTCCATGAACTTATCACACTCGGTTGTGACATACTGAATAAGAGCATCACCACTTCAACCCAAGTCCTTTTCCATCTGCAGAGTGGCTGATCTAAATTGTACTAAATCTGCCATGATCACACACTAATACAATGGCATTCAACAGACCTTGTATTCTGACCAACAAAAATATTTAACTAATTAAATTACTTAATAAAAGATTACTTTGACTTTACAAACACCACACCTTTTGATAGCACTCATTGGGACTTAAAAATGTTTTATTTTATTTACTTTCTACGAACAATTTCCTATTTAAAAAAATGTTCCCTACAGAACAGCACTAAAGATGAACGTGACTCTAATATACTGAAATATCTCGTGAGAAAAGACCTCAGTATGATGTATCCCAGAAGATCCCGGACACGGGACACCAGTGTCGCGTGTCTCACTTACTATCCCGAGAGCGAGACCCAAGTGTCGCGAGAGGTAACGATAATAAGATGATGATAATATCCTGGACAAAAAGGTGTATCAGAACATACCACGATAGTGCCAGATAAGAGACTGGTCTTACAAGAAATACCCCATTCTCTGAAAAGAGTAATGGTGTATCGAAGTCAAAGGTACATGTCAAGCTGTACAGATCACTACGTGAGATGGTAATGACAATCCTAGTTATCTATGGCGCCCCTCTCCAGACCAACCTAAGACTATGACTCTGCTAGGGGTAATTAACAAACCAACAAGAAATTTGAACCAAACTTAAATAATTCAATAAAGACTGTTGGTAAAATTTATAATTTATTTATTTACAAGATCTATTTTCTTGGTACTTCATTTAAATTTCAAATAAAATAAAATTGATTTCAAAATAAAATCTGTTTCATATTCATTATATATATATATATATATATATATATATATATATATATATATATATATATAAATATAAATATATATATATATATATATATATATTTATATATATATTTATATATATATATATATATATATATATATATTATATATATATATATCACATTTACAGTTAAGTTATTGTGACTAATAAAGTTCAATTCAACTGTTTTCTGGATCCTTGATAAAAATCTGTCTTTCTGTTGTGCTTTTTGAATAGAATATCACTGTTAATTTATGATAGTCATTAAGACTGATATGACAGTCAATTGTCTTCCCAATAAACCACAGGATTTTGCTATCATCATAACACAGTTTGTTCGTAGGTGTGTGGTAATTGAAAGTAGAAGTAGCCCAACAAAGAGCTACTTATCTTTAAAAGTCCTTCTAGGCCTCGTACAGCAGTATGATCGGAGAGAACCCCCACAACTGCGGGTCTTCCATATCGTGATGACACAGTTGATACTGGCACAGGATCTGACCAACTTGAACATCTACTAGCTGACTTGGTCACTAAAGATTTAGTACGACACTCAGGGCAAGATATAACCTGAAACATAATATTCAACCTACGTAGTATCGCTCATTGTCTCCCTACACAGTCAGGAGGTATAATAAGACAGTTCAGACATGCTGTGGTTAATCACAAGAGATATAGTAAGTCATGAATAACACAATTCGTTCAAGTTCTAGCATTTCCATATTTTAGTAACTCCCTTGTTACAGTTCTGTCCATGATTTGCTTCTTCAAAATCATATAGGCCTTAAGGTAATCATTGTGTCATAATGGAAGTAGTCCATCTCACTCAGAGAGAAGCTCCAGCCAGAGCACCTCAAATGAACTTTCACTTGGATCCATTTGTGGAAAAGGAAGACGGAATTGAATATTACCTTAATAGGTATGAGAAATTGGCATCTACTTATGGCCTAGGGGGAAATAAGTGGACTTTGAAGTTGTCGCAGGGATTGAGAAGAGTGGCTTATAATGTTTACTTGAAACTCCCTCCTTATCACGCTGCATGTCTTATAACAAGGGACAAGTGAAGGAAGGAACTGGCAGCTTGTCAAATAGACCTCCATCATCCCCCACATGTGAAGAAGTAACATGTAACGGCACTAAAATATGGTGCCTATAGGATTTAGGATTGGAATTCGACTCAGTCGTGAGCGCATCACTAGTGCACCCTGATCAATACACCACATAAGCCGTGGAGATACAAGGGGCATTAACTTGAACTGCAACCATGACACTTCCCATAGCAAGGATCAATATCCGGACTCGCTACGTGGAAGGAGCGTTAAGTGCAGCAGTGAGTGATGATCCTATATACTCGCTGGTAATAGGAAGCAGATATGTCTTTTTGTGTGACCCAATAAAACCTGTGGTCATGGCAACACTCCAGACCAGGTCTAGCACTAAGAAGTAGTGGGAAAGTCCAATGACCATTCATCCGAGACAGATGAAAATGGCAAAGTCTGAAGATAACTCTTTGAAGCCTTGTTTTGGCAAATTGCCAAAAAGCCATAACCCCCAAAGAAAGGACATTCTAAAATACCTAATATAACCGACTAGGTTGAACGGGACGCTCCTCGCCAAAACGAGGCAAAACTTTATTTTTAAAAAAAATACATTCTAAAATAAAGGATGGATTGCTATACAGGAAAGCTGGAACAGGACCCAATGGGCATGGACAGTTAGTACTGCCATCTTTTTACAGAGTCAAGGTTATGGAACTAGCACATGTTGTATCAGACGGTGGACATATGAAAAACGGTACCACTTGTCAAAGGATAGCAGTGCAATACTACTGGCCAGGCATCACTGAAGACATAGCTCGGTATGTGATTGCCTGTGCACAATGTAGCAAGGTAAACCCCACACGTTGGGAAAACCAACAGGACCTAGGGAAGTATTGGGGCGGACGTAGGCCTGAAAATAAAAATAAAAAGGTAGACATAGTGGATGGGAGAACACCATCTCACAAAAGGTCCACCACAAAACCAGTCACCATGGCGACTCTCCGTAATGTACAGGGAGGGGATACACCAAATCCCATACCGACAAGATTTTGTTCGGAACACCAGGAACTGGATAATAATAGAAGATTGGTTAGTCAGCCACTTTTGATAAGGAAACTGCGGGGAACCCCCAGAAAAATAGGTAGTGGAAGATTGGGCTGTACGAACCATTTGACTGATGCATAGCCAACTTCATTATACTGCCGGCTAAATTAGCATTAGAAATAGCCCCGCCAACGTTGTTAGTTGGCCGGCCCATACACGCATGTATTGTAAGTATTGATGCGGACATGGGCTGAAATAATATAGCAACTTTAAAGGGAGAATTGATTTCTCGCTGTAAGAAAATTTCATTTCCCCATATGAGTCATATTATAGTACCAGTGTTGTTTTGCCAAGGAAACCCTCTGGTGAACATAGACTCTGCAATGATTACAGGAAATTAAATGCAGTGACATAGTCACAAGTGGACACGAATCAGCTGTTTGCTAGTTTGAACATGGCAAAATATTTTTATACAGTGGATCTGAGCAAAGGGTATTACCAGATTCCCGTCAAACCTGAAATCAGACCATTACTGGCCTTTAGCACTTCGGAGGGGCATTACGGATTTAATGTGTTGCCTTTGGTTTGAAAAATGCTCCGAGTGTTTTCTCCAGGATGATGAGGAAATTACTGGATCCCTTACAAAACCCAGCTATCAGCAATTTCATGGATGATATCCTCATAGCAACAGAAACCTTTGAGGAACACCTATCATCATTAGAAATGTTGTTGGATAGGCTCATAGAGGCAAACTTGACCGCTCGTCCTACTAAATGTTGTGTTTGTAGTGGATTTGATGGTATTGTATGATGGTGATATTACTAAGTGTGATGTATGAGGTCAGCTGTGAAGGCTCCTGAGATAAAATGTAGCTGTGAATTTTCAGAAGGCCTTTCTTGCTACCACTATACGACCTCACACATTTCTTTTTTTCTAATGAATGTGGCTACGTTAAAATCTAGGGTACTGAATGTAATGTGTTGTATTGACATATACAAACACACACACAGATATTAAATAATATAATATTATCAATAAAAATTAGAACACAATGAACTAAATTCAGCTGGTGAAATTTTAGAAAGTAAATCTTTTTTAAATTTATTTGTTCTGAACCAAGGTTTTATTTTGGCCAGAACATATGAAAGATTTTGAAATTTATGAGTGAATGGCATGAATAAATGGCATGATAAATAAAAGGTGTGTACGTATACAATTTTCACGATTAGTTAATATTTCTACAGTTCATAATTTTATTTTCCCTGGGAGAACGATGAATAGATGTGCTGTTGGGGTGGCTTCATCCCTCCCTGTCTATGCCTACCAAACATTGTCCATTAATGATGGAAGGAAATGGGATGTTTTAGTAGTAATTCACTTTGGGTGCTATGTCTATGAAGTTGGTGTAAATCCAGCAGACCAGCCTGCTTACGTAACTTTGAAAGAGTAGTTCTGGTGCTGGAATCTGGTGGCCCCGCCTCTCCGTGCTTGGGGGCAATACAAGGCTGTTCTGCCGAGATGCGACACTGCACGGGTCCTCACTGTCAATTATTTACCCAGCATTTGACACCACCTTTTGGTGTCAACATAAAAAACTCACAGCTCTGAAATAAAGTATTGGTTTAGGTTCAGAACCTTACCTAAGGAGCCACTTCTACACGTAACAATTTACAATAACACCACTTAGACAGGGTCAGATCTCTCTGACCATACAACACATCTTACCAAGTTGGTTTCACATAGGATAAGTTCTCCCAGACTACATATTCCGAAATATATGTTTATTAGCTTCCTGCCATAGAATAGGATAGGTGATATGTTCCACTGATCTCAACACTTGATCTGTCCTTCCTAATCCTTGCTGGAGTTTATATATATTGTTTGTCCCTAGACCCTGAACTAGGGCGGGGGGTCTAGAGCAAATCCTTACTTGTTGTAAGGCTAGATTTCGATATGGCAGTATCAAATCACTCGAAACATTAAACAATATTTAAAATATACAAAGAAATAATTTCAATCTTACCAGATTATGAATAAAGAACACAGAAAAGCTAGCAAAACTCAGCTGAGCTGCTGGCTATAGTATGGCGTCCCTGAACTTATTTCAATTTACTTCATTGGAAATCACCACACTTAAAATTTACTGTGTCTATCACTGGACAACTATTGAGGAATGGCAAAAAAAGCGCGTCTGAGCGCTGATAATATGATTGTCTGTGGCCAATCAATGCCTTGTGTTTTTTTCAAATTCAAATTTCCTACACTAAAGTCATTTCAGTCATGCTTCAGTCAAGTATGGATTTTTATCTGTTAGTCCGTCCGTCTCTACTTGCGTTTTCACAAAAAAACGTACTTGGTTTTTGAACCAACCTATCCGTCCCCTCTACAAATTTTGTCTTTAAAGTTATTTTTAGCCACAGCTCCCACCAATGTCCCTCTCTTTCATTCTAACTAGATTTGGACACTTGAGTCTCAAGGTCGCGGTTTTTGTGCAAATTAGTAACATGTTTGATTCAATGCAGTCTTTCGCTGATGTGAACAACACAGTCTTTTGTCAATGTCTTCATTATTATCTATCCGTCTGTATAAATAAAAGCATATTATTTCACTGCTCAAAATGGGCCATCCGGCCAGCTAGGTTTTATATTCCTAACATCATTATTAAGAAAAAGTTACTTTTCAAGGTTAGTTGTCTTTTCCGAAATATTTTCTAGAATATTCTGTGAAACGTTTGCCGCTGCATTCAAATAAAGGACAAAATATCGCAAAAACGTCCAAAAAATGACTGTTGCGTATAATAACTATGGTCCCTTTTGTCGATTTCGTTACCTTGTGTCAACTTGGGGACGTGACTTTTCCTCCGTTCCCCCCCCCCCCCCCCCCCCCCCCCCAATTGCATCTTTTTAGCCTTGCTAGTTTCACGCAATTTTTCAGTCATATTTTTTCCTTTTTGATCCGCCGTTCTCATCCAGTTCAAATGGTAACCGTTTTGACTTCCCGTCTAGCAAGTCAATTTTTATGGAGGGTAGTGACCCGCGGTCAGGGCGATCATGTACTATCAGCAGCTTACGCATTATGTTTTTATCCTTACATGTTATCTTTGGAGGTATTTTAACGTTGTATCACTGTTAATTTTACGACAGTGTTGGTTGCCAGGAATTGGAATTCTTGGGACATACAATCAGGGTAACACCACCCCTGACCCCAGGAATTTAGAAAAACTTCAAAGAGCACCAAGACCACAAACTAAGAAAGATGTGAGATCTTTTTTTTTTGTTCGCTATGCGGCTTCTATCAGAAGTAAATATAAAGAATTTCAACAGTTTGTGTGCTCCTCTAACGGATTTGACAAAGAAAGGCAAACCCGACAAAATTGAGTGGACGGCGGATTTTGAGACAGCGTACTCAGAATTAAAGTAAAAATTCACAAGTTTGCATATACTGAGACTTCCCGATCTTAGTCAAGAATGTGTGGTTAGGACTGATGTTAGCAACATCGGGATAGGGGCTGCGTTATTGCAAAGATCTCAACCACAGCCATCAGAATTGCACCCAGTTGCTTATGCCAGTCACAAATTGAATAAAGCGGAGAGGAATTACTCAAATGCTGAGAGAGAATTTTGGCGTTGGTCTGGGCCATAAATAAATTCCAGATATTTCTTTATGGCACACATTTCGTGGTCCAGTGCGATCACCAGCCCCTTGCTTTTCTCGAGCAAACCCGTCATGGGAATGCACAATTGTTGACGTGATCCCTTTTAATCCAGCCTTATTCGTTTTCCATTGAATACATCCCTGGATCTCAGAATGTGGGGGCAGATTTCTTGAGTAGGCACCCACCTGACTGCACCCAGGAGAGAAAGAAGGAACCATAGATTCCTATTAGATGATTGCCTCGTTAGTGATCTCAGATTTGAAGCTCGAACCGATAGTTCACGCTTTGGAATTGGGGGGCTATCCGTAATGAAGTCTGAATCATATCTCGGCATCATTCAAAACTTATCACCGCGCAACCCCCGTGGAAATAACTGACCAATGAAACGCCAACTTGGTACACGTAGTGTCGGAAGATACGCTAGGCTATTCAACATGGAGACAACGAAAGTGTAGATGTTGACAATATTTCGGAAGGCAGTGTGCAAATAATCACGGAGTACCTAGTTAAAGAAGGACCCAATTCGATAATAGGGATCATTAGCCTTAGGCAGATAGCAATAGATTCACTGGATGTGTAGAGCCGAAGTTATTATGAATAGAAGACTGTGGAGCATGAACCATGTTGTGATTTACTCTGTATCGGCTGCTCCAGTAAATAGTCGGATAAACTATAGGATAAAGTGGATATCTAAAGAGAGAGCTCACTAATATGAGTAAAATAAGTCTAAGATGGAGGAAATCGGCGCAGAAATAAGGACTCCAGACATATTTTGGATTTAGTATTGAGGCACAATTTGCCAAAACCTACATTGTTTGGGGAGCCGCGGTAGCATAGTGGTTAGTGCACTGGCTTCCTAGCTCAGTGGTCTATGGTTCGATCCCCAGATGAGGTGGGATTTTTTAGGCCACAAACGGCTCCTGGGTCAACCCAGCTTCAAATGGGTACCAGAGCAACTCTGGGAAGGTTAAGGCGGCCGGCGTGATGCCGACCACACCACCCCTAGTGTGCCGACGGTCAAGATAATATGGGCCTAACACCCTATTCCCAATATGCCTCAATGGGCGTGTAACAGGTTCCTTTTTTTTTTTTTTTTTTTAAATGTTGTAGCAGCATGACGACACACACGCCACCGCGTAAAAAAATGAAGCCATGGTATCAGCAGGCTTTTTGTGAAGAATGGCTAACAGACAGCGAACTGAAGGATTAGATAAAGCCGGACTCTGGCAATCGCTATGCTGCAATTTGAGCGGTCTGTTCCTGTACATTAACTAATGCCAACAAAACAGCTTTATTGACACATAAAAGCACACAGAAGCACATGAAAAATTTCGAAGCCAAATGCAAAACTCTGAACAGTAACAAGTTTTTCATCAAACCAAAAGAGCCCTGTCTCCAAGACAAAATAGCTAAAGCGGGGATACTGTTGTCGGCTTTCATGTAACTTAAAATATCTCGTTTTCAAGAGTTCATATATTGGGGTGTTAATAAAATCATTTTTATATAATTGTGAATTTTTGGTAATAATAAATAATAATAAAAATGAAGAAAGAAATAAAAATTGGTAGCGCACAGCTTATTTGTGCTAAGGTTGCACTAAAAGATTGTATAAGCATCGTCTATCCCGTGTATTTGAGGCAAAAAATAATCTGGGTATTTCTGGGTTTTTTTAAGAAGATAATCTGGGTTTATCTCTAGAACTTGAGTGGCAACCTTGATCTGTATCAACTCTTTTGCCATCTGCAGAAGTGCGAGCAGACTGTGTAACCATTTAAAGCCTGTCTGTGATTGAGGGTAAGCGAGACGTTAATTTTAAAAAAAATATATATGTAAATATATTATCAATGTGTGCTTAGGGTAAAATTGGTTTGTGTAGAATCATTGTGCTATTTCTGGAGGAAAACCCGAAGTGTGTTGGTTTAGTTTAATTGTGTAATAAATAAGTAGAACGAATGGATTGAGCTAGTTGGTTGTGGAAAGCGTTTTAAAGATATTATGCTTGCTGGAAAGGACTTTCCAAACTGGAAGAAGGAATGATTGAAACAGATTAATTTTCTGTAATGTTTGATAGATGACACAATGATTGCCATAAGGGCTATATGACTTTAAAGAAGCAAACCATGGACAGAACTGTAAACTGTGAGTTACTAAAATATTGTGCTGGAACTTGAAAACGAATTGTGTTATTCATGACTTACTATGTCTCTTGTGGTTAACCACTGCTTGTCTGAACTGTCTCATTGTACCCCCTGACTGTGTACGGAGACGATGAGCGATACTACGAAGGTTGAATTTTGTTTCAGATTATATCCTGCCCTGAGTGTCGTACTAGATCGTTAGTGACCAAGTCAGCTAGTAGATGTTCAAGTTGGTTAGAGCCTGTGCCAGTATCAACTGTGTCATCTTGATTTGGAAGACCCGCAGTTGTGGGGTTCTCTCCAATCATACTGCTGTACGAGGCCTAGAAGGTCTTTTTAAAGATAAGATTTTTTTTTTTTTTATTTTATTTTTTTTTATTATGTAAAACTTTTGCCTCGTTTTAGCGAGGCGCGTCCCTTTCAACCTAGTCGGTTATATTAGGGCGCATGTCCAAATATAAAAGCCCTTTAGGTCTGGAGATTATTGAAGATAAGTAGCTCTTTGTTGGGCTACTTCTACTTTTAATTACCACACGCCTACGAACAAACTGTGTTATGATGATAGCAAAATCCTGTGGTTTATTGGGAAAACAATTGACAGTCATATCATTTATCATAAATTAACATTGATATTCTATTCAAGAAAGCACATTATTTTATCAAGGATCCAGAAAACAGTTGAAGTGAACTTTATTAGTTACAATAACTTAACTGTAAATGTGATTATATATATATATATATATATATATATATATATATATATATATATATATATATATATATATATATATATATATATATATATATATATATATATATATATATATATATATATATATATATATATAGACAGTGTGGAAACCATAGAGGCATATCCCTTCTCAGTGTCCCTGGAAAAATCTACTCTAGAATCCTAGAGCAGAGACTCCGACGCCTAGCTGAGCCACAATTGGATGAGGTCCAGTGCGGATTCCGAGCAAACCGAAGTACTCAAGACCTAATCTTCACACTCAGACAGCTGAGTGAAAAGGCCCTTGAGTATAAGAGAGAGATCCATCTTTGTTTCATAGATCTGGAAAAGGCGTTTGACAGGGTCCCTTGGAGCAAACTTTGGGACTGTTTGGCAAGGAAGAATATTCCAGCACCTCTGATTCATGCTATACAGAGCTTCTACAAGTCTTGCAGAAATTATGTGAGGACAGCAAACCATAAGTCAGAAGAGTTCAGGACCACCAGTGGTGTAAGACAAGGTGATATCCTATCACCTTACCTCTTCATACTCCTTATGGACGATGTCATCAAGGCATGTAAGGAGAGAACAAGAAAGTATTCAGTGGGGTACTGGAAGATGAGACAGGTCTATATTTCAGAGCTGGCATTTGCTGATGATGTTGCCCTGATTGCTAAATCAGAGGCACATCTCCAATCCAACCTGCAAGTCTGGAAGGAAGAGCTGGAGAAGAGAGGGATGGTCATAAGCAGCTCTAAAACAAAATCCATGGTGATATCACGAGAAGAAAGAAGACATCAGATTAAGCTGGGAGAGCAGGTCCTGGAGCAGGTCGACCACTTTAAATACCTCGGAGCTATTATAGACCGAAAGGGAGGCATCAAAGAAGAGTTGGCCACTCGAAAAAAGGCAGCAGCTGTGAGACTTTTTCAGGCCATAAATCGAGGATTGCTCAGCAAGAGAGAGGTTGGTAAGAAAACGAAGATGGCTGTATACCGCTCCACATATGTCCCAGTCTTGACATATGGATGCGAGTCATGGGCAATGACTACAACCCATAAAAGCCAGATCCAAACCTCAGAAATGAGGTATCTGAGGAAGGTGGTTGAAGTAACAAGAAGAGACATGGTACGCAACCAGACGATACGTCAAGGCCTAAAATGCCACCCCCTACAGACCCAAGTAGAACAGTCCCAACTAAGATGGTTTGGCCATGTCTGCAGAATGGGAGAAGATCGGCTACCACGACAAGCATGGGAAACAAAGAGCCAAGGATCCAGACCCCGAGGACGACCCAGAGTCCGCTGGGAGGACAACATTAGACAATCTTTGAAGGACCGAGGACTAGAATGGAACCAGGCCAGGAGGAAGACAGCCGATAGAATAGTCTGGCGCTCTCTCTTCCAAACCTCTACACCTCACGGTAGAAGGTGAACGACTAAGTAAGTAAGTAAGTATATATATATATATTCTTCGATCTTCGATCCTTAGCCACCGACCACCAAAGCAGTCAGTGGCCATCACGCCTAGTGGCGTCCTGTAGGGCAACAACAAATTGATTCCACTTTGCACGGTCGGTGGCCATCCTTCGTACAGTGCCCCAACTCTGGCTCATTCCCTGCATCTCAGCCTCCACAGTCCTCCGCCAAGTTGTTTTTGGTCGGCCTCTCTTTCGCTTTCCTTCGGGGGTCCAAAGCATAGCTGTTCTTGTGATGGCATCGGGGTCTCTTCTGAGGACATGACCAACCCAGCTCCAGCGTCTGCCAGCTATGATGGTGTGCATGTCCTCTTGCTTGCTACGAGTAAGCAGATCTTGGTTGGTGATGGTATTCGGCCAAAAAATGCGGTGAATTTTTCTTAGGCATGTTGTGTGAAAAGAGGACAATTTCGACATTTCCCTCTCTGCGACTCCCCAGCATTCCGCACCACAGAGAAGCACAGAAAGCACGCAGCTCTGGTATAATCTTAATTTTGTGCTTGTGCTGTATTGGGAGGACTTCCAGATGTTATTTAGGCTAAAGAAGGCTGTTCTTGCCTTATTCATTCTGATGCTGATGTCCTTGCCTGCCCCACCGTCCGGCGTCACCATGCCTCCTAGGTATGTGAAGGTATCTGTCTGTACCAATTGCTGATTCCTTACTGACATGGGCTCAGGGTTGCTCACATTGAGCGTCATGACCTCAGACTTCTTTAAATTGATGTTCAAGCCCACCTGCTGGCTAAATTTATTAAGTCTATCCGTTTTTTCCCGGATGTGTTGATGTGAATGTGCCAGCAGTGCAACGTCATCTGCATATTCCAGATCTTCCAATGTAGAAAATGTAGTCCATCTTATTCCTCTTGGACTGCCCTCTGTTGTCTGGCGCATCACCCAGTCTATGACTGTTAAAAAAAGAGTGGTTGACAAGGGGCATCCCTGTCGTACTCCTGTCTCCACCTCGAAGGTTAGGTTGCTCTGCCCAACACTACACGCAAAGTTGGCATAGAGGCTTTTTATGATTGCCACTATGCAGCTTGGAACTCCACAAGCCCTCAGCACCTTCCATAAACTGTCCCTACGCATGCCGTCAAAAGCCCTCCCAAAATCAACAAAATTTATGTAAAGCCGTCTCTGCCACTCCGAGCACTGCTCTATAATGTTCCCGAGAGTGAATATATGGTCTACACATCCTCCGTTCTCTCCAAATCCTGCCTGCCCCCTCCTCAGTTCGTAGTCTACCGCCTCCGAAATTCTCTGTATAATTATCCTGCCCAGTATTTCGCTGGGAACTGAGAGAAGAGCGACCCCTCTCCAACCATTGCAGTCCGCAAGATCTCCCCCCCTGGGCAACCTGACAACCGTTCCCCTGTTCCACTCTGACGGTGTTGTCCCCGTTTTCCACACTTGTGCAAATAGTGGTTCCAATAGCTCTGCCGCCAGCTCAGGGTCTGTCTTAAACAGCTCTGCATTTAAGTTATCATGGCCCGGAGCTTTACCGTTCTTTAACCCTTTGATTGCTGTGATGACCCCCTCTCCTCGCGGAATGTCTGCACTTACATCTAGATCACCTTCAGCCCCAGGAACATTCAATTGTGTCTCTGGTATTTCCCTGTTCAGAGTTTCCCTGAAGTGCTCTGCCCATCCCGTCTCCTGTCCCTCTGCTGTCTTGATGAGATCTCCTTGCCTATCTCCCACCAACGCAATATTGTTTGCACCCCGCTTTCCACTGATGAATTTAGTTATTTTGTATACTGTGCTCTGTTCATTTCTCAGCGCCGCCTCCTCTGCCTGTCCCGCAAGATCGTCTAGGAAATTCCCTTTGTTGGCTCGGGTCTGGCGTTTAACTTCCCTGTCCAGCTGGCTGCACTGTTCGCTATATAGTTGCTTCAACCTGGGGGACTTCGCTTCTGTTTTCTCTCCCTTCATTTCCCCTCTCATCTTTATGGCGTTTAGTGTTTCTGGTGCTATCCAGTCTTGCTTCTTCCTTTCCTGGAATCCTAAGCATGATTTGCTACTTTCCTTATATACTGTTGAAATGGTGTTGAAATTCTGGTCTATATCATCAGTCAATGTCTCTTCCCGGCCTTTGGCAAATTGATATCGTTTCTTAATGTCGGCCGCAAAAGCTTTTCCGGCAAGGGGGTCCTTCAATTTGCTGATGTCAAACCTTTTCTGTGTAGTTACAGTTGGTCCAGCCCTTCTTAGTTTCACCTTCAGTCTTGCTACCACCAAATGGTGACCACCTCCCACACCCGCACCTCCCCCCACCTTCACATCTTGCAATGCACGTCTCCATCTACCGTTAACCACAATGTGGTCCATCTGGTCTCTGTCCCGACCATCCGGCGACCCCCATGCTAACCTGTGAATTTCCTTATGTGGGAAAAGTGTTCCTCCAATGACCAGGCCGCCAACGCTACAGAAACTTATTAGCTTATCCCCATTTTCGTTTGCTGTTCCGCTGCCGCATTTCCCCACTGTTCTTTCACTATATGTATTGTGTGTACCAACTTTCGCACCGAGGTCTCCCATTACTACAACAAGATCATATCTAGGTGTGTCTTCCATTTCTTTCTGCAGTTGTTGATAGAATTCATCCTTGACCTCCTCATCGCTATCATTCGTTGGTGCGTAGCATTGTATTATTGTAGTGTTGGCGAATCTCCCTCTCAATCTCAATCGTATCAGTCTGTTGTTGATGGGTTTCCATTCCAGTAATGTCCTTTCTATCCCTTTCTGTAGAACAATGGCTACGCCCTCACTGTACTGTCCATCCTCTCTTCCAGAGTAAAGTACTGTTTCTCCTGTTGCTGTTATAACTTTTCCTGCCCCTGTCCATCTGCTCTCACCCATCCCCAGGATGTGCAACCTATAGCTTCTCATTTCTGCCGTGACCTGTCTTAGTTTACCTGTCTCGTACATTGTCCTGACATTCCAAAATCCTATTCTTGTATCCTGTTTTGCGGTCAGGACATCCGTTTTCATGTCAGTGGCTTCCTTTCGGCTTTCACCACTGACAGTCATACGAGCCACAGACTCCGAATGTCCATCCCGCAGCAAAGTTTGTTCATTTGATGTTGTTTCCGTAACTTCATTATTTTTTTACATAGACAGGGGTGTCAGCCCTATGCTAAAACCCCCAACCTGGAGGACCAGGGTACCAGCTTTTGTCTGACCCCTACCCACACAGACCAGTCCAGCTTGGTTGAACCTACCAGGAGTAAAACTCCCACTGGCATAGCTCTGGGGATTGTCAGGGTACGCAAGCTGCCATACCGCTACAAGGTATAGGTACCATTGATGATATATATATATAATGAAAGTGAAACAGATTTTATTTTGAAATCAATTTGGTTTTATTTGAAATTTAACTGGTACCAAGAAAAAAGATCTTATATATAAATAAATAATAAATTGTACCAACAGTCTTTATTGAATTATTTATGTTTGGTTCAAAGTTCTATGTTGGTTAGTTAATTACCCCTAGCAGAGTCATTGTCTAAGGTTGATCTGGAGAGGGGCACCATAGATACCTAGGATTGCCATTACCATCTCACCTAGTGATCTATACAGCTTGACTCTACCTTTAACTTCGATACACAATTACTCTTTTCAGAGAATGGGGTATTTCTTGTAAGACCAGTCTCTTATCTGGCACTATCTTGGTATCATCTGATACACCTTTTTGTCCAGGACATTATCATCATCTTATTATCGTTACCTCTCGCGACAAACAGTTAAGAAAATAACGAACACAGAATATAAATAGCAGCGAATCTTTGGTTCAGAAAAATGATAAAGGTAGGGAAACAGCCAATGAACAAAATAAGATAGCTATAATTACTATCTCAACAAACAGTGTCATTTTTCCCCTACGGGAAAACACTGTTAGTGAGCACAGCAAATTATACATTACTAGTGACAACTCAGTTATTAAAATGAGATAACGCAGAAGAATAGAACAAGCCATGCGGCATTATCTTGTTGGTTTTAGATGGGGGGAATTATAAGTACACCGACGGGTATCGCGCATGGAAAAACGCGAATACGGCCCTAAAATAATGGGGTGAATTTTTCAAATGTCAGAGGGAAAACACGCAAAGTAAACATGGCTGTCCTGCGCCCGTTGCCGTGTGGCAGAAACTCAATATTTGATCTAAACCTAGACCTAGACTGGTAATAACTTGAGATCTGCACCCTTAACAATTAGTTCTATGGATCAAGAGCCTCATTCATTCATGTGGTTACTTATGTGTTAGTTCGCGCTTTAGCATGCCTCCGTCTCGCTCGTTAATTTTGAACCATTTTATTTCGTGCATTGCCACGTGGCAAGAAACAGGCGAGTCTGCCAATTTCTGAATTGAAAAACATACAGAGGTAATCTTCCGAAACGAAACAACACTTAACACGTTGTGCTCACTGGCCTTGAAGTATATGTGTGGTTTTTTTTTTTAATTGTATCTTAAATGAGTTCGGATTGGTGACATTCTATAATGTGCAATTTTACATTTTTCATTTATGTATTTAAATATCATTGATGTAATTACAATGACAAGTAATTCTGACAGCAATACAGTAATATATGGTAAAAAGTCTCGGAAGGTTGAAGTAACAAGAAGACACATGATCCTCAACAAGAAGAAACGCCAAGGCCTAAAAACTCAACCCCTGCAGACCCAAGTAGAACAGTTCCAACTAAGATGGTCATGTCTGCAAAATGGGAGAAGATCGGCTACCATGACAAGCATGGAAAACTAAGAGCCAGGGATCCAGACCTCCTGGACGACCCAGAGTCTGCTGGGAGGACAACATTAGACAATCTCTGAAGACTCGGGGACTAGAATGAAACCAGGCCAGGAGGAAAACAGCCGATAGGATAGTATAGCGCTCTCTCTTCCAAAGCTCTACACCTCACGGTAGAAGAGGAACGACTAAGTAAGTAAGTATTTAAATATCAGTGGCGTAGTTACAGTGACAAGTAATTTTGACAGCAATGTAGTAATTTATGATTAAAAAGTCTCGGGAGGCAAGTGGCGTAGTTTCGATAATTCTAAATACCTAGCGTCTGCAATTTGGATATTCCTTTCCAGAAACTTACAAGCACTTGTTGTCACGCTTTGATTGGAATTGCCTGCCCTTAAATCTGAGTAGTCTATTCTGGTTTCTTTCTACTTTTGTCTATGCCCACTTTCCTGTCATGTTTGCTCTTCGTAGCTTATATTCTCTCTTTGATTCTGTCAATCTCGTTATAGCCTAGCTGTGCCACCCTTTCGCACGTGCGAAGCAGCGTTTCTACTCTAAAATCTTTTATGTAGAGATTCCTGGGGAAATCGGAGTCCCCCAGACCCTTTGATATGGGAACACGGGGAGCGCTCTCTCCTTTGATTTCTGCCATCCACGGACGAACGAACGTGCTGCTGTTACGTCTAGTTTCTTATTTCTCGACGCAGCTAGAGCATCGCTCCGATAAGTCCGTCGTCTGGAGTTGTTTGATCTCGAACACGTGTAGGAAACCCCCCCCCCCCCCCCGCTACGCCCCCTGCAGGCTCTACCTATATATATATATATATATATATATATATATATATATATATATATATATATATAGATATATATATATATATATATATATATATATATATATATATATATGGGCAGGTCTCTATCTCTCTTCACCATAGTCACTTAAGGATTCCTTGCTGCCTTGGAAATCGTTATAAGGTTGATAGTCTAAAACCAGATTTAAAGTGCGGAAATTGAATTCCTTTGCTCGATAAGCACATCTCCATTTTTTTGTTCTAAGTTAATTTATTGGTTTTCTAGCTCAAACAATACAGAGTTAAGGCCCGTGTTACATTTACATACTCTTTATTATATATATTTAATTTTTAAAGTGAAGTCTACTTATTTGGGAGCTGTTACTTTATGATATATCTAATTCTTTAGGGAAAGTAATTTTTGTGTGTGACCTGGGAGTTCTAATTTTGGTAAGCAAACTACACATTTTAGACCCGCGTAAGTAGTACGGCCAAGGCAGTAGATGAATAAGACAGAGATATAGTTTATAAGACAGAAGAGAGAGAGAGTCTAATGTATATCATTTTTTGTCACTTTGTTTTACATTTGAATTTGTGTATAACTTAATTCTGTATAGAGTTTTGCTGTTATTTTTTTTTATACTAGTGCGTATCAGAGCAAGTTAATTTTATAACGCTCCCCAGTGTAGCCCTTATTAGATAAATTATCTCAGGGCCACTTTTATTTATCAATGCATGTTTTGAATGGCTAGACTAGAATTGCTTAAAGAGCGTCTGTGTGTAAAAAGCGGGGTCAGTAGACCACCCGCGTAGACAGCGCGGAAGTAACGCATGGACGCGTTTTCCTGTGCGAATGTTTATGCTAAGCAGCGCAGGTGTGTTGTGGTTTGGTAATGAGCAAGCGAAGGGGGAGGGTATAGCGAGTTGTTGTGATTTTGTGAAAGAAGATGGGGGAGGGGGTGCGTGTTTTAATCGAGTGAAAGAACGTATTTTGTTAGAGATGGATGTAGACTAGTTGTAAATATTTTTTTGACTTGTTGTATATTTCAGAGAGGTCAACCTGGCAACTGTGCTCTATGGTCGGGTACTAAGCATCCCTGCAGAAATATATACTGCGCATTTATACTAACGTGCCCTTATTTACCTCCAGTTAATATAGATCACGCGGCAGACCAATGGTTCTGTCCGCGTTCAGCCAACAATGTGGTTACCGTGGATTACTTACCTACCGCCTATTGCCAATCGCCAGTGTCTACAAGCGGTTGTCGTTGCCCTCCACGCTTCGGGGCAACATTGTCGGACCCCTTTAGGTATATATTAATTAAACTGTTTATTATTACATATATTTATTTTTACTATTAAAGTACAACATTGGTGAAACGCACCCTCTTCCTTACTTTAAACGTTTTTGAATGAGAAAATCTTGTTCCATTTACGCGATTTCTTTTACGCGAAGGTGTCTGGAACGCATAAATCGCGTAAACAAGAACTGCTATATATATATATATATATATATATATATATATATATATATATATATATATCTATATATATATATATATATATATATATATATATATATATATATATATACTATATATATATATATATATATATATATATATATATACTGTTTGCCAGAATAACATGTTTCTCCATAATTCTTAATTCACACGCCTAATTAAAACGTCTTTAAAAGAAAATAAACATATATCACGTGACGCTCGATTTACGTCTAACTAAAAACTATAACTCATTTTTAAAAAAATCAATATACGTATTTTTTTCCTTCCTTGTTAAATTTTGATTTTAAAAATATGCGCCTAAAAAAAAAAAAGAAATTAATGATACTAATTTTGAGTATGCATGCCCGTAAGTTTAAATTTGCTCCAGTAACATTTAATTGGCCCCTTATGTTCTACCACTCCTTAGTTCGTATCTGTGGCTCATTTTCCAATTACACATCGATCTTCTCTTAACCTCACATCCTGCGAACATCGTACCTGGGTTCTGGTTTGTGCGTAACCAATGTTTGTTCAGTTTGTGTGATTTATTCTAAAATAAAGCAGTCGTCAAATTTTTTAATTTTAGTTGTTTGGCCAGTGTTGAAGTATAGAGAATGTATATTCAAATATATGACAGTCGCGTGACACACACACACACACACACACATAGAGAGAGAAAGAGAGAGACACAGAGAGAGAGAGCGAGAGATACACAGAGAGAGAGACACAGAGAGACACAGAGAGACAGAGAGAGAGACAGAGAGAGACACAGAGAGAGACACAGAGAGAGAGAGCGAGAGATACAGAGAGAGAGAGACAGAGAGAGACACAGAGAGACAGAGAGAGACAGAGAGAGAGAGAGACCGAAAGAACGAACTTTATTTTGAAAAGATTGAGAACTTGGCACGTATGCCCGCCTGACATTCTGCCCGTTGTCTTTCGTGCTGTATTCTAATACTCACGCACGCGGTCAAACTTTCACCGATTAACCTACATTTTTGCATGTATCATCAATACTTAATATATATAAACACACGAGAGAGAGAGAGAGAGAGAGAGAGAGAGAGAGAGAGAGAGAGAGAGAGAGAGAGAGAGAGAGAAAGAGATAGATAGAGAGACAGACAGACAGTCAGAGAGAGAACGAACGAACTTTATTTTGAAATGGTTGAGAATTGGAAACGCAGGCCTGCCTGACATCCTGCCTGACATCCTGCCTGACATCCTGCCTGACATCCTGCTTGACATCCTGCCCTTTGTTTGTCATCCTGTATTCTGATACTCATTCATACAGTCAAACTGTAAACAATTAATCTACATTTGTGCATGTATCATAAATACTAAATAGACATAGACACATAAGAGAGAAAGAGAGAGAGAGAGAGAGGGAGAGAGAGAGGGAAAGAGAGAACGAGAGAAAGAGAGAACGAGAGAAAGAGAAGAAATATTAATAAATATGATACAAACACGCTGAAATAAACGACACCGTTGGCCTATCTCACTTATCAGAAGATAAAGATCTGGGCGGTGACATCGTCAGAGAAGTGAACGTGGTCGATGACGTTAATGGTGTTAACGAAAACACACACACTTCCAAACACCTGCTAGAAAAACAAGAGGAAGAGGTGTAATTATTCCCTTATTAATCCATAATTTCCCTTGTCTTTTACAATGTAACCCTAAGTCCACTACCAACACGCATTTTGTTTAAGTCACAGTTTTATTTCTAAGAAGGTATGCATTTTTTTTTTTCATGGCAGATTAATTAACATGTGAACAAAAGAAAGAAGTGTACAGGAAATATGAAATTAATTTTGTTTGGTTTGTTGTTTGGTTCGTTTTTTGTAAAAAATTCAAATTCTTATGTCTTTAGGCCTATTGGACTACTTTTTTTTCTTTCAGTTCTGAACAATCACTCATCTTGTCTCGGAAAGAATCCAATTCGTTGAATTTTACAGTAATTTTAATATGTTTTTAAATGTCTCTTTTTGAAGGTTTTGCTCCTTCGCTGCGGTTTCTAAAGCGTCCGTTCCGTGTATTGTTCATACAATTTGCTCAGTGAAAACAGCAAACAGTATCGTTAGATATGAGTGTATTTGAAGTCTGTATAGTGACAGCGAGTCCCCTTAACTATTTCATTCCAATTAAATAAATAATGAAGGAAACCTGCGTCTTGCGAAAAGTAAGTAAATAAATGCAGGTATTTAACAAACATACAACAACATTGGCTAAAAGGTTAGTGAATTAATGGGAGTACGACGACCAGACATCGCGCAGAACCCAGCTCTAGATGACAGCATAAATTGATAGAATATATATCCAAGAACTGGTCTCAGCAAAGGGGCCAAACACTGTCTGCGTCATATGGGTTAGTTTACCAGGATACCTTCATACAATCAGTGACTGGAAGACTTTTGTGACTTTCAGCTCCCAGTGAAGCACATGCGATCAGGCAGATTTTCCCCTCATTTTCTGTCCCGTGGTCAATCTGCCTCATTTCTTTCCACGCCCTCTTCATTTCTCTGACTGTAGTACAAAATTCTCTTTCGGTGTATTCTTGGATCTGTGATTCAACTTCACATTGAGAACGTTGGGAGAAAAAAAATTATTTGTCATTCCCGTCAAATGTGAGTCTCTCGTCTTCCCCTGCCAACATTGTTTGCTCCATTCGTATTTGCATGGCTCCTTCATTTCTACATTTACAATGCTTTCAGTTCACTGTGCGCAAGCATCTACCAATGAACTTTTACAGCTTTTCATTCCTAGACCAGAACGAGATTTAAAAAAAAAAATTATTTTAGCTTGGCTAGCTAATTCGTTTTTTCACTTAATGTTCTGTCCGTGGACCATGCCTCTGTCGAATCCAAAGAAATG
Source organism: Oreohelix idahoensis (assembly GCA_024509875.1). Lineage (NCBI taxonomy): Eukaryota > Metazoa > Mollusca > Gastropoda > Stylommatophora > Oreohelicidae > Oreohelix > Oreohelix idahoensis. The sequence goes on from JAMPIV010015622.1 coordinate 463,081, forward strand.
TTTCAGCAGAGATCATTCCCACTGATATTTTGGAACGTTATAATAATGATCCTGCATCATCGTACTTGGGATATTTGTTGAAGAATTCCAAACATTCCGTTTCCAACGCAAGATACATTCAGCCAACATGTATACCCATGATGTCCGATTTTAGCGGTGCTGGTCACTTAATATCCAAGTTTTCCCCACAGAAAGGTGCAACAATGTCTACGTTTCAGGTATATTTTCCCTAATCGTGAAAGTTGCTCGAGCGGCAGCCGTGAGATACGTAGACATTGTCTAGCAGGTATGTTTAGCATAATTTAAATAAGGATTTCGTTAAGAAACCAAACTGAAATCCCGCCTTGCAAGATTTTCTAAGATCTCAGTAATTAGATCATCGAGTGAGAGACAAGCTTGCTCAAGGTTTAAGATGACAAAATAGATAAAAGTTGGAGGTAAGAATTACACCAGAAGTAGGAAGTAGTGGGCAAGATTAAGCCGTGATAAGTTGGTCGAGGAAAAGAAATTGAATATTGAATGTATCTAAGAATTAATAGAGAATAACGAAAGACTTAAAGAAATTTATGGACAGATTCATATTGTCACAAAGACCCAGTGATATCTCCAGGACATGCAAATACATCCTTGAGAGATTAAAAGAGTTCATAGACAAGAAACTGAGAGGTGAACAAGCAGGTTTTTGACAAATAGATCCTGTACAGACCAGATAGACACTTTGAGAATAATAGTTGAACAAAGTCTGGAATGGAATTCACCACTATACATCGGATTTGTGGACTACGAAAAGGCATTTGACAGTGTAGACAGAGAATCACTTTGGAAATTGATGAGGCATTATGGAGTTCCCCTGAAGATCATTAATTTAATAAAGAAAACATACGAAGACATGACATGCAGAGTTCTTCATGAAGGACAGCTTACAGGACCGTTTGGGATAAGAATGGGAGTGCGACAGGGATGCCTCTTGTCTCCATTTCTTTTCTTACTAGCAATAGACTGGGTTATGAGAACATCGACAACACACAACAGAAATGGAATCCAGTGGACTCTGATTAAGCAGTTGGATGATCTGGATTTTGCTGATGACTTGGCTCTTCTGTTCCATAACTGTAATCAGATGAAGGACAACTTCAAAACACTCGATGAGAGGTCACAGCAATTGGGTCTGAAAATACACAGGGAAAAGACAAAAATAATGAGAATAAATGCAGGTAATGATAACAGGGTTGAACTTGAAGAAACACCAATACAAGATGTAGAATCGTACACATATCTTGGCAGCAATATAGACAAAGTTGGAGGGACAGACAGTGATATAAAAATAAGAATACAAAAAGCAAGAGGAGTTTTCATTGCATTGGGAAATATATGGAGATCAAGAGAAATCGGATCCAACACGAAAATAAGAATCTTCAACTCAAATGTGAAGTCAGTCCTATTGTATTGCTTTGAGACATGGAGAAAAACAAAGATAAAAACCAAAAACTACAGACTTTCATAAATGGGTGCTTGCGTAGAATAGAGGGATTAAAATGGTATGACAAGGTTACCAACGTGGAACTGATGACAAGAACTAGACAAGTGCCAGTGGAACAAGAGATGAGAAGAAGACGATGACAATGGATAGGACACACACTGAGGAAACCTGGATAGCATTACAAGGCAGTCCTTGTTCTGGAACCCCCAGGGCAAGAGAGGCAGAGGTAGACCAAGAAGCACATGGAGAAGACAGCTGGAAACAGAGGTGAAAATGATGAGAACGTGGAAAGAACTTGAGATGATGGCACGTGACAGGAAGACTTGGCATGTGTTTGTTGAAGGCCTATGCTCCTTGGGAGTGGAGGGTTATGAATGAATGAATGCAGATACAGTATTTTTGTTTAGAAAAGTAGTCTCCGTTCATTCCTTCTTGCAAGCAAGTGTACGGTTTGCGTCTTTACAAAATAGCTTGACGCCGCCCTGTCTAAACTTTCCTGCTCTTTCCGACTTGCTCATCCTTTCGCAATCTAGAGAGGTGCGTTCTTCGCAGGTGTACAGTGAAGTTTCATCTGCCTGGACTCTGGTCGAGACTTCCCCCCGGAATCAGACACTTCTCTATTTTTTTTTTTTTTTTTTGACACCGCTCCAGTGAGTGAGCGAAATACAGACGCGTTGGTTTTCTCTATGCAAGATGGCGAGGTAAAGAAGAAATAAGGATGTCCTCAGAATGAAACGGTTTCTGCAAAAACAGTGAAGTGGGAGAAACTTTTGGAAAAATGAAGAAAGAAAAATAAACGAGGCGAAGACACCTCGTGGCTATTTCTCTTTTCGGTGTTTATGGAGCACGGAGTCGCCATTGCAGCTGCTCCCCATGTAAAAAGCCTCCACCAAAACATCCATGCAGTCTTGTAGGAATGGTTTCTGCAGCAATTTAATTTATTTGATGAGGTGTGACGAGTTATAATTCAGTCGTTACATTTTCCTGTGACCATCCTTGTTTCTTTTTTCTTTTTCTTCTTTGTTTTGCTTACGCCCGCACCTGTCGGTATTATCTTTACTTTGTCGAGTTGACAACAGGTACTTTTCCGTCTCACCATTTCTCTGACCTGCATATTCTCTTTTGTGCCCGTCGGCTCCTAGCAAGAAGGTTGAAAACGCCACATTGACTTGCTTGATTAATATCCAGAAATAGTCGCGAATTAAACTGCCTATCCCAATTAGATTGCATAACTACTTCCGACCAGACGGTTAATATGCCTGATAGAGTTAAAACAGCCGGTCAATTAAGAGTAAACGTGAAAGCGTTGCAAAAACATAACACATCCTTAAGTTCAGCATTTAACAGTCTGGACGACAGACATACCGTGTAACGATTTCCGGCAGATGGCTGGTTGTAATAAACAACTATAGGATTATAACAACCTTGACAAAGATTTATCGGATTTAATAATCAAGGACAGGTTGGTGATATAATGATTTTGGTAAAATGACAAGTAGAGGGGCAATACCTTATATGGTCAGGTAACAATGTTTAAATTAAACTAAATAAAATTATGATTGGGTCTCCCTCAACAGAACCTCACAAGATTATATTTGTGCGTGGGCAAAAATTCAACTTAAAACTTAACCCGGTTCGAAGATTTCCCCACTTCATTCCTTACCTTCGTTAAAAGATCACAGACAGCGAGAAATACGGAGTAATATTAAGAATTCCATTATAGGACCGACCATAACACTGTTAGTACCTTCTGAAATTAGAAAGGAGAAAACTTCAAAGATAGTACTGACAGCAACCAGTCCAAGGAACCTTCCTCCCGTGTTAAAAGTTAGGATTATATACATAAATCATTAAACCTAACCACTTTAGGGGACGACTACACCTTAAATAAGCGCACGACATATTACGGCCAATGTGTGCATCAAGTCAGTTATAATTCTTAACCCATTCGGGGTAAGTTGTAACATGTACATTTTACTAATTTTTATTTGCATTTTGAAATGTATGAATTACTTATTGATGTACAGTTGCATATGAGGCTGGCTGCTTCATCATATAAAAGAACTGCCACTTAACCACCACTGCAAGAGCTGGTGACTGCCTTGTGCGGGTTTCCTCACAAGGAACCAATAGCAGAGGTAACCCCAGGCTCCATAGGGAACAGGGAGTGGATGATGATAACATCATGGTGTATATATTTATTATTCCCCCCTTTTAAATTAAGTTGTATATGTATATTTATTTATGAGTAGAATTAATGTGCACCTTTCCACTCTCCTAAAGCAATTTCATCAGACTCGATGAGTTGCGATTTATTTAACGCTCAGGGGTCTCGGGCTAAATTCTGATGATGAAATGGTGGAAGAAAGGGGAGGTTGCCTGATGTTTGCATCAGGAGACATGAGACTTAAGAAAGATATTTGTTTCCTCTCAGGTTTTGGCACCAGTTGCCAGACGTCGACGTTAGACACCGTCAATAGATTGGTCTTCAGGACACTTGACGAGGCAATCTGAGCAATTAACTCGGTTGTGCATGGGACGTGCTGCTGCCAAAATATCTCGACTCTTGAAGAGAAGAAACAGTCAGAACTCCACTGGGAAATATCATTGACTGAAGCAAAAGTCAACGACACCCGTTGTCACTACATTTCAAGCTAAGTACTAAGTACTAGGTCAACTTTTGGACTGCCTTAATTTTTAAAATCCACCAGTCCAGAATCTCATTCTGTGATGTTAAATTAACTTTTTCTGAACGAAATCCATTTTATCCCATTTAAATCAAATATTCCGTTATTATATCTCTTGTATTTATGTAAATATAAATCTAGAGTTAAGTCTATCAATAATTGAGTGACTTGCTGTCTGCACCCGTTTGCATCATTTAAAAAAATACAATATACAGAGTTAAACATAAAACTAATATTTTGCTGAATCACCTTTAGCTGGGGGCTCATAAAATATGAGTCTAAACTGATACTTCTCACAAGAAGTGAGCGGAAAATACAAAGTTTATATCAAACTTAAATGACTCAGTTGTTATACTCGCCATTCTAAAATCCTTGTGAGACTCCCGGAAACAGAAGCACCATTCCTCTATTTATATCTCTGCCTTAAAGTAATCTTAAGCGAAGTTGCTACCTTTGTAAAAACTCACTCCTTTACTCGAATTTTGGCCATTGTTGGACCACTACTGCAGAGCAGGGAAGATAACCCATCCCATGAGGTTCCCAGTCCCATGAGGTTCCCAGTCCCATGAGGTTCCCAGTCCCATGCACAACCTCATATTTGTCGCCACTTATGAACATTCATGAGGAAGCAGTAATGCAATTCTTTATTCGTCTCCTCAGAGACCCAGGGAACTACAGTGCCAGTACCTTGCTAACACGAACATGTGTACGTGGTTGTTGTGTAACTCTGTAGTCTGTATTATAGGACTCACTCAAGAAGGCTCAATACCTTCCATCTACGGTGTCTACACCCCATCCTCTGTATTTCGTGGAAGGACAAAGTAACAAATATCGAGATGTTGTCACGTACTGGCCTCCAAAGTATGTATACGCTGCTTAGCGCAGATTACACTAGCTTGGCCATGTCCGGCGCATGGAAGATGGTCATATCCCGAAAGATATATTCTACGGACAACTGGCAGATGGCAAAAGAACAGTTGGGCGACCGCAGCTGAGGTTCAAGGATGTGTGCAAGAGGGACATGGGGGTATCGAACATAAATTCAGCAGCATGCAAGCACGAAGCTGCCGATCGCACAAAGTGACGATGCTCTCTACCGCACCAACTTAGATTCGGCGAAAGGAAGCTCTCACAACAAGCAGAAGAGAGGATAAAACGTCTAAAGGAACACCATGAAAATTAGCAGCTGAGGGCTGTCACCTTATGGAGCGCGTTCCCATAGTCAGTTATACTGAAGGGGTTATTATCATTATAATACAAGATGGACCAACGTACGTATTCACACAACATGATTGAATAAACCATATCTTGGAGATCCTCATATTTTAATGGACAGCTTAAACCTAACAATAAATGTTCACACAACGTTTCAAGAATTAGTCTCTGACATCACAGCTCTGGTAGCTTCTTTCATAATCCCTATCCTGAATACCGTACAGAATTCTACCGTCGGGCTCGAATTTAGCAAATGTTACTTCATCACAATCTGTAATATGAACTATTACCTCTTTTGGTACCTGATAGGCTACCTTGCCTCAAAATCCCATATTCTTGTACAGTATGCATTTTGAACACATGAACGGTCACCGTGTCCTTCCACGGCCCGACTAAAGTCTGTCTCTCTGACGTCACACCTTCCACTTTGACGCCATCCATCACAACGCATCTAACTTCTTTTATAAACCCTTGAGGAACCCTGTATCGGGAAAACCCGAATTCTTCAACGATCGTGCGCAGTTCTCAACAGTGTTAAGTGCAAAGTTTCACTCTAATAATGTTGTTTTAAAATGGCAACACAAAAGCTGTTCTCTAAATGTAAACAAACGCTCAACTGCAGAATCTATCTATCGTGATAAAGTGAAGAAATGTAGTCATCAAAATCTTAATGATGATAATGAATATAAATATTTACTTTTACACAGAAAGAAAACAACCACGCGTGCTTTAAGACCAGGCATGTTTGACAGGCGCATGAGCTTCTATCGTGTTCATTCTTCAACTGCACATGGTTGAATGATCGAAGTATCATGTTTATTCACAGCTTTGCTACTCTGCCTCTTTGCCTTCCACCTCCACAAGATCGAACATCTTCCAATCAATTCACACCACATTCGTATTGATTAGCTGGCCGTTCAATATGCGTGTATTTTTTTTGTTGGTTTTTTTTTTTTTTTTTTTTTTGCTTTTGTTTAGTTAAATTGTCCTGATATAGATTTTATGTAGTATACATAAGGTTGTAGCTATTCGAAGTATGTCACAAGCTACGGCTTATCAATGTATTTTTAAAAAAATTTCTTTATCTATGGAACACGCGCTTTTATTTAACATTTCAATCAATCAATAAATATATTCATGAATACCCTTTAGCTTCCCACGGAGCATATGCCTGTAACAAACACATGCTAAGTCATCACGTGGTGTTATCTGCCCAAAGTTTTTACCTGTTTTTCTCGACATTTTTTTTTTCAGTTCTCTTTTCTGTGTGTTCTTCTATCTGCCACCACTTATCCTACCTTATTCAGTAGATAGATAGATAGATAGATAGATAGATAGATAGATAGATAGATAGATAGATAGATAGATAGATAGATAGATAGATAGATAGATAGATAGATAGATAGATAGATAGATAGATAGATAGACAGATAGATAGATAGATAGATAGACAGATAGATAGACAGATAGATAGACAGACAGACAGACAGACATACAGGTAGATAGATAGATAGATAGATAGATAGATAGATAGATAGATAGATAGATAGATAGATAGATAGATAGATAGATAGATAGATGATTATCTTTTAACTGTGCCTAAAATTAAAGTAGTAGATTGGTCCTAGAAAAACTAGGACTGAATGCCAAGTAATAAGAGGTATAAGGATCGGACAATTAATGTATTCTGAATTTTCGTGTGTGTAGAAGAAGAAGAAGAAGAAGAAGAAGAAGAAGAAGAAGAAGAAGAAGAAGAAGAAGAAGAAGAAGAAGAAGAAGAAGAGGAGGAAGAAGAAGAAGAAGAAGGACAGGAGCAAAGAGGTAGGTATAGTTATAGATCGTTTAATATATAAAACTTGTTCGCTTATCTCACAACGTGTGTTTGGGGAAACTCCAAACTCACAATGAAGACCAATGCTTTTGTATAAAATGCCTACGTCACAACCACGATTCTATATGGCTGCGAGACATGGACAATTTATGCTAAGCAAGAATAAACGCTCAATACCTTCCATCTACGGTGTCTACGACACATCCTAGGTATTTCACGGAAAGACTTAGACTGCGCAGACTACGCTGGCTTGGCCATGTGTACCGCATGGAAGATAGTCGCATCCCGAAAGATATCTTCTACGCAGGTGAGGTTCTTCTTCTTCTTCTTCCTCGTTCGTCCTGAAAAGGACGGTGGTTGCGTTGTGTCTGTTTACGCCTAAGCTGTGATATCTGCACCTTTCGGTCGACACATCCGACTTCTGCACGGCATTTTTTAGGACCGGGTTTGCCTTCCCATTGCGATCCACACTCGCTCAGCCAGACTGCACTGCTGCAGACTGTTTCCAGGACCACCACGTGGAGGTGGAGTGCGGTCTTGACCAGCTCTGATTCGCTGGTCCTGACGCAGGCAGTCAAGCTATGAGTCGCTGACTGCGTTCTCTATTGCTGCGTCTTTGGGTCCCAGGTGAGGTTCAAAGATGTGTGCAGGAGAGACATGAAGGCACTGGACATAAATCCAGTAAACTAGGAGGTAGAAACTGCCGATCGCTTCAAGTGGCGACGTCCCTACGGAGCTACCTCAGATTGGGCGAAAAAAAGCTCGTACACCACGCAGAAGAGAAAAGAACAAGCCAAAAGAAAAAAACCCAGACCCCCCCCCCCCCCCCCCCCCCCCCCCCCCCCCCCAAAAAAAAAAGAAGCAACTGAGGGCTATCACTTTAAGGGCGCATCATTCCCATATTATTATCATCATTATTTAAAAGGGAAATGTTGGATATAGATGCATAAGTGAACTGAAAATTAGTCATTCTTAGCAGAAATATAATCATAATATTACACTCCCTATGTACTTGATTTGATCATAATATAGATCATAATTTGTGTCCAGTTAAATCAGAAACTGAGGAAGAAAGTGTGATCGTAACGTACTTCTTTGTGTCTTGTCCCAATAAGATTTAGCACTATTTTTCGTTCGCCAGCCGGTTAAATCACCAGAGTTTACATCCCACTTTCTTCTCTATGCCCCTGACTGCTATTTTGTTAATTTTCTTCATTTCACCTCTAATACGGTAAATCTACCGACTCTTTCCTGAAGTTTGCCTATAAAACTCCTTCTGCTCAATTTTCTCTTGCGTCTTCTTACGGTATTATCTAATTATGATTGCTGCTTTTACGACACGGTGTGAAATTTTCTGTCGTTACCGTAATGTGAGACTTGTAAGGCGTACATCTGGCACTAGATCAGGGGTTCTTAATATATTTTGTGGCGTGGACCCCGATAATTGTCCGATGAAGGCAACGGACGTCTTCTTAGAAAAGTTTGTACATAAAGGTCTGATTAAAATTTTGTATTTTTCTTCTTCTTCTTCTTCTATTTTCTTCTTCAAGTACCATGCCTGGTGGCATAGGGGAAAATGTCTTTCCACAACTTCCTGTCTCCAATACTATTTATCAATTCTGTTTATTGACTTCTTTTCATGCCATGATGTCAAACTGTCCAGGATCTACCGAATTTCTCTTCCGCTATCTCTCTTTCCTTCAATCTTTCCTGTTGTCACGACATATTTCAGCTTTAGTTTTCTCATAATATGCCGTAAGATATTGGATTGCCTCTAGTGTTTTTTTTTTCCCCGATTCGTTTACTAATTATCCACGACTCACTCCCGTATGATAGGATTGGTTCTATATAACGCCGAAGAACACTCATTCTACTTCTTACCATTGTCAAAGAAGTGTTCTATAAAATACAATTTCATTTCATAGAATTTTACATACAAATGATACATTTTCTTATAAAGAAATATCGTTACGTTTATCCATAGTTGCACTGAAGTATAAAAATAATATGTAAAAAGAATGTCTAAATGACCAAAATGTACGATAATTAACCGAATAAAAATTGTGGTGAAAATAAAGTTAAAATGTTTCGGTTATTATACGGACCTCATGGGGGTCGGTGTGGCTAAGAGGTACGGCGTACGCATCTAATGCTAAACGTACCGGGTTCGCGCCCAGTACAGGGAATACAATTGATGGAAATTTTTTTCGGAGCCAGTGGTCATCCTAATGATGTCATACTCTTTCCCCTCCCCTCCCCTCTAATCTCCTGGGTGGTGAGATCGGATGCCTAGCCTTCTCGAAAACAAGGCGAAAAAATAGGAGGCCCCCGTGTGCGTTGCGTACGTTAAAAATCCTTCGGCAGTTGGAAATCTGTAAGAATAGACCATACGACCGATTCCCGGGCAAATTTAAAAATTAGGAAACCTACCCACCACCAAAATATTTATAGAATGTGTGATTCCTGTATACACAAATTGGCATCCTCGCTGGTGCTACGGAGTTCGTGCATTGTGCTGAGATCCTCCTTGTGTATTTAAGGGAGGAGATCAGAGCACTGATAGAGTTGTCCGTGTGCTATGAAGATGGTCTTTGAAACCAAACCAAACCAAACCAAACCAAATGGATCCTATAAAACTCATTCTCAGACAGCTAAGGTGTACATAAACCACAGGCTCAGAATCCCTACTCCCGTTTGATCAATTCCCTTGATTAAACTTCCCATGCATCTTCCCTACACACATTTTCTTACATTTTATCTCAAATGTTTGTAAGCGGTTTCTAAGTATTCCCGTAACGGTCTACAAACGACATGTTTAAATGGTACCGCATTTTGAACTGCTGGTGGTCGGGAGTGGGGAAATTAAGGGATTTATTTGAGTCACGTTTTCTGACCTAGATAAATATAAAGGTTAGCAGTGCTAATATACAGTAAAACAGAAGATACGAAGTTAAAAAAGGGTAAAAAATTAAAGATGTTAGAACAATACAAGATCCACAAAAAAAAATCCAGAAAATTGAGCTACTCTACTCATATCGGCTTGTTATTGTCAGAATTCTCGTACGGAGGAATCGAAATGCCGAGAGTTCCTAAGAAGGAGATTCCCGTAGTCGAGAGCGAAGGAATCTGTCAGCGCGGCTCTTCAGACATTGTGGCGGTAATAATAGCCTGTCTTGTCAATCAATTCTTCCCGTTAGCGTAAATTGACTGGTAGGCGGAGCTTAAAAGTGGGGATGCTGATCACGCCCCTAATAATTTTTGTGGGCGTGCCGTAGTATTGGTCGATGATCCAGTGAAGGAAGGTGTTACAAATCTGGTTGTAGCCACGTGTTGGTGGAGTGGGCTTGTGATCTCAGATGTGGGGGGAGGGCATGTGAAAGACCCGATATGGATTATTGGCAACTGTCTTAAAGAGGATCACAAGAAAGTGTGGACGGATAAACACATTAATGGACAGAAGGAAAAGCGTCAACCTGGAAATATGCACTGAGACAAGCAGTAGCGTAACTATAAATTACGGGGAGGAAGGGCACAAATGTAGTGGGGCCTTCCTGATATAATAGACCCAATAACCAAAATCAATATACGGCAAATGTATCCCACATAATAAATTCATTCATTACCCTCAGCTTCCCAAGGAGCATAGGGTTCAACAAACATGCTAAGTCTTCCTGTCACGTGCCATCATCGGAAGTTTTTTTTTTCACGTTCTCCTCATTATTTTCACCTCCCTCTCTCTACAGCGACCATTTATAAATATTACATACATAATCATTGGCGTGATACTGACCACATCACCCCTTGTGTGCCGTGCGGTCAAGAAAATATAGGTCTAACACCATATTCCCAATATGCCTCAATGGGTGTGTAACGGGATCCTTTACCTCCTTTTTTCCGTTAATAATTACTATTAGCAAAATAAGTATTAACAAATAATAGTTTAACTTAACATAAAGGATCAAATGATTTGTGAAGCCATCTGCCCCGGTTTGACCTCTTCATTGGACAGAACGTACTCATCGCCACAAGGGCAAGACAGGAGAATGGCTGATAGCAATGCAGCATCACCAGCGATGGCGTCATCTAATAATTGTGTTGTATTTAAAACAAGAAAATTGTATGGAATTAGTTTTTCAAACGGACGTTACAATAGAAACACGGGACGTTTCGTGGTTCATCCTACGTCAGCCAACGTTACAAAACAGGAGACGAAAGACAAGAAAGGTATACTCGACAAGAGAAAAAGACAAAGGACGCTGAAAACACGTAGAAGAAAATGATGAACAAATCGAACAAAGATATAACGAGATAAATATTTTTGCAGATATATAGACAAATTTGAAAATGTCCCTCCAACCCCTACTTTCTGGGGCCCACTCGGTGCTGGGGCCTTGGGGACCTGCCTGGTCCATCTGGGCGGCTGTTACGCCATTGGAGACAAGCATATGAATATAATAAACGTGTTAGAAAGTTATACCCAGAGAGTAAGACACACATGTAATACGCTCATTTTTAGTGAGTAGACACTAATAGGAGATCGGAAGAGCGTCCGATTGACAGAATGGTAGGAGCAGCATTAGTCTCTCGCGGCAAAGGTGCTGGGTTTGATTCACTGTATCAACACGCTCGAGTCTACCCAGCTGTAATTGGGTACCTGACATTGCTCTTGAGTTAGGGAAGGAGAAAAAGCAACGAGGACGGGAACAAGTCACCCCCCTCCCCCTCTCCATGCTGTACCAGGTATGGTGAAGTCTCTAAATCGTCCCTCCCCTACAGCAGTATATGCTATGGGACAACCTTTACTATTACCATTTACCAGGTGATATTGTCCCGTGTAGTTCCAGGGCCTGTCGCACACGGCGACTAAATACGAGTTTGGCATGAGGCTCGTAACCTCATCGCGTAAAACAAATTGCCCCATAAACCAGCGCTACAAGAATACGTGAATGTTTGGCGCAGGCTCCGTGCTCTGTAAAGAGCACAACGTAAAGTTATGACATTGATGAATGCAAAAGAAGATTTTAAGTTTAAGAATTCTAAGTCAGTGTCAATCATCTACAATAAAAGAAGATTTTAAGTTTAAGAATTCTAAGTCAGTGTCAATCATCTACAATAAAAGAAGATTTTAAGGACGATTTCTAGGAAGAATACTATTACTTTGATAAAAAAAAAAGAAATAAAAAAAGGTAGTCCCATAGCAGATACTACCGTAGGGGGAGTGAAGTGTTAGAGACTTCACTATACTAGAGGTGGGGGGTGACCAGTTCCCTTCCTCGCTGTTTGTTTTCTTCCCTAATTCAAGAGCAAAGTCAGGTACCCATTTACAGCTGGGTAGACTGGAGCGTGATGATACCCTGAATCGAACCCGATACCTTAGCGGCGAGAGACCAGCGATCTAACCACTCTGTCATGTGGACGCTGACAATAAGGATATCATTAAACAAGCAGGACATTAGCTCAGGTAATTCTTGAAGTGAAAAAAAGAGATGATCATTCAGGGCACCAATAGAATAATGCATATTACCAACTTAGTAGAAGTGAACATGTGGTAATCTTCAGACTTGTCACAGGCCACAACAAATTGGGATACCACCTATTCAACGAGCTAAAGACAGGAACTACTGATAAGTGTAAAGAGTGGAAATAGGCATGCAAACAAAACGCATAGGTTGTTCATCTGTTTCTTCTGTTAGGCAGCATTAAAAATATTACACGCACAAATGTATGTTTAAAACAAACGTGAGAAATATAGAAGTAGAAAACTAGAAAACACAAAAACAATAGAAAGTGAAAGCCTCGCCAGAGAATCGAACCCATGACCCTCCAAACGCCACACCGCCAAGCTACGGCAGTGAATCATACTATCCTTCCTGTCACCTAGGCACCACAAAAATAGTGTTTCGTAGACAAGGTTCATTAGCGCGATTTTCCACATGCAACACCGGATGTATACCTAAGACGATCAATCCTAATTAATGACGCAATCACTTTTGAGGTCCCCCATTCTACAGTATAGTTCAGATTACACAAGACAAAGGCCATCATACTGTGTCTAGTAAATGATAGAAGACTGACATCAGTACAGGACAGAGGGTAGGTTTGGTATTGTATAAACATTTGAACAAATAAAGAAGAGAAACTGGAGGCCTGTAAACAGTAAATAAATAAATGTTACACACATAAATAATCACGAGTAAGTCACCCGTCAAAATATAAAAAGGGGGAGGGCGGGAGATAACTGTGTCGTGCTCTTTCTGCTGCATGCCCTGATGACGGCACTCAATTCTCCTATAGTCGTTTCATTCATCTCCATTTTGCTTCAGAAGTATACATCTTGCAATTGCCTCACATAAACTAATACAGATGAAAAACCTATGGCAAGGCACAAGCAAAGAAACAAAGTTACAACTGATCAGAGCATGTATATTCCCAGTAGCAATGTAACGGCTGCGAGACATTGACACTCAATAAAACAGTTGCAGAAAAGATTGCATCATTCGAAATGAAATGCTACAGAAGGATGTTGAGAATACCCTGGACAGAAAAAAAAGACCAACAGAGAAGTACTGCACTCACTAAACGTAGAGGAAAATTGGCTCTTAAATACCATCGCAATAAGGAAGCTGAAATTTTTCGGTCATATAAAAAGACATAATAGTCTGGAAAAATTAGTAATAGAAGGCATGGTCCCTGGAAAAAGGGAAAGGGGACGACCTAGACGACGGTGGATTTATCTGTGAACACCACAGAGAGTCTGAACTTGTCTTTGGCTGATGCAGGTCGACTTGCCCAGATTCGTGATGCGTTCAGAGCAGCTGTAATGGAGACAACGTTCTGGAGAGAAAACGTCACATGATGAGTATACATCTACTAAAGCCCCCCCAGTGTAGATCTCAGAAGTCTCTTATATGAGATAAAAAAACAAACCTTGAACTACTCCTCCCTCAAGCATGTCGTACAATGCGACTAATATGAGGTTGTGCAAGGGGTTGGCAACCTCATTATATAAAACAGCTTGCTGCGGAAACCATCGCTGCAAGAGAACATGAATGCTTGGTGCAGACTTTCTAAGATGGGGGGGTGGGGGGGGGGGGGGGGCGGGGGGGGGTGGGGGGGGGGAGGGGGGGGGGGGGGGGCGGGGGTGGGGGGGGAGGGAGGGGAGGGGGGGGGGGGGTCACCTGAAGTGGTGGGCCCATGCTCCAAAGAGAGCAGCAACAACAGCAAAAAAGCGCACATACATAAACACAAAAACCTGAAATGATGATGTTCTAAATGTGTCCACTTTCTTACCGTTGGTTTAATGTTTTCTTTGTTGTTTACTTTGTACAATATCTAATTCCTTCCATTAATGTGCAACTGATGACAAGAACCAGACAAGTGCCAGTAGAAGAAGAAGACGACGGCACGGATAGGACACACATTGAGAAGACCTGTGGATAGGACACACATTGAGGAGACCTGTGGATAGGACACACATTGAGGAGACCTGTGGATAGGACACACATTGAGGAGACCTGTGGATAGGACACACATTGAGGAGACATAGATAGGACACACATTGAGGAGACCTGTGGATAGGACACACATTGAGGAGACCTGTGGATATGACACACATTGAGGAGACATAGACAGGACACACATTGAGGAGACATGTGGATAGGACACACATTGAGGAGACCTTTTGATAGGACACACATTGAGGAGACCTGTGGATAGGACACACATTGAGGAGACATAGATAGGACACACATTGAGGAGACCTGTGGATAGGACACACATTGAGGAGACAAAGATAGGACACACATTGAGGAGACCTGTGGATAGGACACACATTGAGGAGACATAGATAGGACACACATTGAGGAGACCTGTAGATAGGACACACATTGAGGAGACCTGTGGATAGGACACACATTGAGGAGACCTGTGGATAGGACACACATTGAGGAGACCTGTGGATAGGACACACATTGAGGAGACCTGTGGATAGGACACACATTGAGGAGACCTGTGGATAGGACACACATTGAGGAGACCTGTGGATGACATTCACAAGGCAGTCCTTGCTGTGGAACTCCCAGGTTAAAAGAAGAAGAGGTAGGTTAGAAACTCGTAGAGAAGAGATTTTGAGACAGAAGTGAAAATGATGAGGAAAACGTGGAAAGAACTTCAGCTGATGTCATGTGACAAGAGGACTTGACATGTGTTTGTTGAAGGCCTATGCTTCTTGGAGAGCTAAAGGGTATTGAGTAATTGATTGCTTTGTTTTAGTTTGTTTTTTGTTACATTCTAAAATGTTCTATTTTACCGCTCCACCTATGTCCCAGTCTTGACCTATGGATGCTAGTCATGGGCAATGACTGCAACCCACAAAAGCCAGATCCAAACCTCAGAAATGAGCTTTCTGAGGAAGGTGGTTCATAACAAGAAGAGACATGGTCCGCAACCAGACGATACGTCAAGGCCTAAAATCCCACCCCCTGCAGACCCAAGTAGAACAGTCCCAACTAAGATGGTTTGGCCATGTCTGCAGAATGGGATCAGATCGGCTACCACAACAAAGTATGGGAAACAAAGAGCCAGGGATCCAGACCCCCATGACGACCCAGAGTCCACTGGGAGGACACCATTAGACAATCTTTGAAGGACCGAGGACTTGAATGGAACCAGGCCAGGAGGACGACAGCCGATAGGATAGTCTGGCGCTCTCTCTTCTAAACCTCTACACCTCACGGTAGAAGGGGAACGACTAAGGAAGTAAGTAAGTCTATTTTACCGAGTGGAAACAGGTTTGCCAATTAGGCTTTTTTTGAAGGTGTTAGCCTTTTTTCACAATTTTCATCTGGCAACCCTGAATGGGAAGGGTGTAGTGTCGAAGAAATAATGGACTTGTGGGTTGTTGGACGATAGTAACATGCAATGTAAAATAACGGAGACATGTTATATTTCTTTCCCCGTGTACTTTTCCAGGGTCTCTAAAGAGACAAAGAAAGAATAGGACTGCTGAACCATCATGCATGTCGTACAAGGCGACTAATTGAAGATTGTGCACGGAGTTGGCAGCCTCATCGTGGAAAACTAATCGCTGTAGTAGCCACCGCTGTATGAGCAAGTGAATGGTTGGGGTGTAGGCTTCCCGCAAGGGGACCAGCTGCCGTGGTGACTCCATGCTCCGCGGGGAACACAACGGAAAATGATGATGATGATGATTTTATGTTTCTTACGTCACTGGTCTGTTTTAAATATTCATTTGTAAGGAAAGAGGAATCTGGGTTTATTGCAAGAGGCATTCGCTACGTTAGTTCGACTAGCAAGGGATGTAATCGTGACATAATTTGGGTCCTGTAAACATAGAGTTCTTCTTCTTTGAATGATTTATCGTCAACCTGTTATCTCAAAAATCATATGCTGTACTTTATGAACTTTTAACGTGACTCTTACTTACTTACTTGTTCCTCTTCTACCGTGAGGTGTAGAGTTTTGGAAGAGAGAGAGGGCCATACTATCCTATCAGCTGTCTTTCTTCTGACCTGGTTCCATTCTAGTCCTGTCCTTCAGAGATTGACTAATGTTGTCCTCACAGCGGACTCTGGGTCGTCACTCTTCTCTGGCTATTAGTTTCCCATATTTGTCGTGGTAACCGACATTCTTCCATTCTGAAGACATTCACCAATGTATTTAAAGTTTTTGACCTGCTCCAGGACTTGTTCTCCCAGAATAATTTTATACCTTCTACCAGGGCCGTCTGTTGCAAGTGGCGTGTTGCAAGGCGTGGTTTGGTTAGCTCTGAACAATGTTCCATGTGATATTAATAAAACAGTTATAAATGTCTGGCCATTGTTTTATCTTCTTGATATTCTTGAGTGATCGTGTATCGTGCCTTCTATGTAAGATTACGCGAATGCAGGGGTGGAAGATTCTGAACAATAATTGAACCTGGGAATACGATTGATGTGACAAGTCGGTTCATAGAGTCCACAAATATTTAATACAGTTTACACGTCAAGACGATTCATGCATGTTGATCACAAAGGTACATATTATAACTTGAAAATATATGGCATAGATATGTAGATATCCTATCAGTCCTTGTCCAATAATCAAATTACTGTATGCAGATTTTCATAGCTGTATGCACGCGCGGTTGGGGTTTTCCAACGGCCGACAGTGAGTCTATGAGTCTGGTAAAATCAAATACTATGGACTGTAATTCATCCTTCCTTAATTTTCACTTTCGTACTGACCTTTAATCATTTCAAATCTTCGTAATAGCAATGGACTGACCCATGTCCGTACTTGCATAAAATATATCTGTATGGCAATACCATGCTCAACATTGGAAGGAAAGTCAGACGCGTCTTAACAGCTTGACGGTCAATGTAAAAAGGGTATGGTTTCTTAGTTACCGACTGTGTCCTAAACAACGCTATACACGTCATAATCGATCGTGTATGAAGCGTTCAGTAATTGAAACATCTATCGCAATATATTAAATGTCTTAACCTTTACAATTGCACGTCTGGTAACCTTTAGCAGACGGCGTTAATATCATATACCGTAACAATTCCCTGTACACCGGGGAAAAAAAAAATCGATAGATTTTTTTTCAATATCTATCCGACTTAACAATTTTTCAAAAAAATTTAACACAATTGTGACATATGGCCGACGATGTTCTGAGTAGAACCGTGTTGCGGTCGTGTCAACTAACTATTTGTCATAGTCATCTAATCATAAATCACATTATATATCAATATTATACATATTATTATATCAACTAAATAAATGTCCAATGTTAATAGTGAATGAGAAAATTAAATTAAAGTAAGGTCTGTCGTATTAGTATGTCATATAGGAATTAATTTGACTAATTAAAATTAAATTAATTAATTAAATTAAGAGTTAAATTATTAAGGTTCTAATGTAACGCGATGTTATGAGAGAAGAAAAGACAAACTAAGTAAGAAGAAATAGAAAGAAATTCGAATATAAGTTTAACTTAATTGTGTGTGTTAAGTGTTAGTGAATAATAACTATCTAATTTAACTAACTAAATAATGTATAGGTACATTTAAAAAAAATTATTAATCTAATACTTGTGTGAGATTTATTTTCTCTTTTCATAATTTCTTCTTTTAGTATTTCGTTCTCTTTTTTTTGTTCTTTCATTTCATTTTTTTCTCACATTTCATTTTATTGATAATAATTCAATTAAGAAGTTAAGTTAACTAATTAATTAGTATAGGATATGATGATCCATCCGTAGTCTTGATTCTGATGAATTTTTTTAGGCAAAAATGTTCAAACGTTTACGTTGGAAAGAAATGTCATTTATCCCAGCATCCAAGAATTAAGTATACACAGGAACATCAGTTCGGTTTGTCGTCAGACATAAATCCATGATTGTTCAAAGAGTATTCATATCTCGTGTATGGACGTTAGACGAAGTTTGAATGTCTATATATACCTTGATTGTCTTTTAATTCAATTCTGTGATGCATATAGTGTTTATACAGTTTAAATTAAAGGCAAGGTTAGTTCCTTTATAGTTGATACTTCGTTCAATCCAATGTAGTGCTGATTAAAATAGGTTAAGAGTGTCAATATTGATTATTCGTCGTCAATAGGATTACGTGACAATGCATCTGCCACACAATTTTCAGTGCCAGGTATGTGTTCAATGGAGAACTCAAATGGCTGTAGGATGATTGAATATCTGGCAAGTTTCTGGCTCTTATGATTAGATCGACGCAAGGCTGCCACAGCACGTTGGTCCGTCTGTATGGTAAAGGGAGCACCGAGTAAGAATTTTTCCAGCTTCGTTATTGCCCAGATCACAGACAAAAGTTCCTTGTCGACTGTTGAATACTTCGTTTCTGCCGGCTTCAGCTTTCTTGATATATATAAGGTGGGGTGTAGAATGCCATCATGGTTCTGGAGCAGGCATGCACCAAACCGTAGTTACTAGCATCTGTTCGTAAGAAAAATCTTTTGGAAGCATCGGGAAGTCTTAAAATTGGTTCATGTGAGAACAAATTTATAATTTTGTTGAAAGTTTCATTGCATGTACCAGTCCATGTCACCTTCACCGGCATATCTTTTTTTAACAATGAAGACAATACAGCCGTGATGGATGACAAGTTTGGTATGAATGTACTGTAATATTGAACAAGTCCTAACAAACTCCTGACCTGTTTCTTCGTCTGAGGAACTGCTATGTTTAGAATTTTGGAGACTGTACTAGGTAACGTTCGGATATATCCCGATCCAATGATATGTCCCAAAAAGGTTATCTCATTACACGCGATTTGCACCTTTGTAGGTTTAGCAGTTAGATGATAATTCCTTAGAGTGTCAAAAACATATCTAAGTCCCGAAACATGTTCCTCAAACGACGAACTAAACAAGCATATGTCGTCAATATATGTAATAACGTCTGGTCTACCTGATAAAATTTGTCGCATCAGGCGAATGAAGGTAGCTGGCGCATTAACAAGCCCAAAAGGCATCACATTCCACTGGTATAGACCTTGTGGCGTGGAAAATGCGGTGTAGTACTTAGCCTTTTCGGTCAGTGGTATCTGCCAATAACCTTTAGTTAAGTCTATCTTACTAAATATAGTTGCGTTAGATAGACGTGGCAGTAAGTCGTCAATAAGTGGATGTGGTTCGCTGTCAACTATAGTCTTAGCATTTAATTTTCTATAATCAACACATAGTCTAATGTTATTGTCCTTCTTCCGGACAATCACTAATGGAGAAGAGAATGGCGAATTACTAGTCTCAATGATTCCCAGAGACAACATCTGTTCAAGTTCCTTAGTAGTTTTAGCAAGGAAATGTAAAGGAACAGAATAGGGATGTACACGAATAGGTGTATCATCATTGAGAGTAATGTCATGACTGATAGCCGATGTGCGACCCGGGACGTCGGTCAACACATCTGGATAAGATTGTAATAGATTAGCAATCTGTAGACGCTGTTGCGGTGTAACCGTTGAAGAGATGGTTACATCCCGCCAAGATTCAGTAGGTTGAACTACTGGTACAGGTAACGGTAACTGTACCTCAGGAAAAGAAGATTCTTCTTCCTGGATGACAGATAAGTTAGTATAATGACAAGTGGATACTGTGTTGTCATCTAGTTATATCAATAATTTATTGTTATTGTGAGGAAGTAATACATAAGCTTCGTCGCCTGGGAATAATTGGCGTAATCGTCGAGACTTATTTTGTAGAGATCGAGCCTTAGCTTTTGCAGCCTCAGAAGAAGCTGTTGCCAACTGGCAAGACTCAATAATGTTCTTCCGAAGATTAATCACATATTCGTAAGATGACTGAGTGTCCTGAGTCATCTCGTCGTCAATTAATAAGTCTTTTATTAGTCCCATAGGACCTCTTGGGGGAGCACCAAAAACTAATTCAAAGGGAGAGAAGCCAGTTTGTTCATGCGGTACCTCCCGATAAGCAAATAGAACAGCTGGGAGTGCTCTGTCCCAGTCATGAGGGTGCTTAGCAGTAACCTTATGTAGTAGTTGTTTAAGTGTACGGTTAAGTCTTTCAACCGCACCATTACTCATCGGATGATAAATACTACTTAAATTCCTATCAATGTCCCAAGTTTTCATGACTTCCTTCATGGTGTCAGATATAAACTGCGACCCATGGTCTGATAAAAGTTTTCTAGGAAACCCTATTCTAGAAAAGATGAGATGTAGTGCATCAGCTACATCTGTGGTAGTGGTGGTCTTTAATGGGATAGCTTCTGGCCATCGTGTGCACAAATCAATGCACGTAAGGACGAATCTATGTCCTCTGGCCGATGGTAGCAATGGACCAATAATGTCTATTGCCATCTTGTCAAAAGGTCTCACTGAGATATCGCAAGCCTGAATAGGCGCCGTGTGAAAAGCTCCACGTGCTTTCACTTCTTGGCATGTAGTACAGGAACGTACATACTGCGAAATATCTCTTGACACCCCTGGCCAAAAGAATGAAGACAGTACTCGAGATCGTGTTCGAGTATATCCCATATGTCCAGCACAATGTGAGTCATGTGCATGTTGAAGAATGTACCGTCTAAAAGTATATGGGACCATAACTTGTTGTTTCATTTGTGATTTGTCATTAAAACATCTAATCAATATGTCATTTTTAATAACAAAAACAATGTTTGTTATTATTACCTGAGGATAGATTGTCAACTTTATCGACCAACTTAAAAAAATTTTTTTAAAGATTTATCCTCTTTTTGTTTGGTTGCAAATGTTTCCCTGTCAATAGGTGAATTGACTACAAATTCCTCTTGGTTGTCTGCATCCATTTTATTATCATCAACTTTCTCCATGAGTTGAGTCTGCGCTCTAGTCGTCACGGCGTTTCCAGTGCATAGGTTACGTTTCTCCCATTCTATAATCTCATATGGAGTACAATCTTTACTGCCGTGTATACGACCGACCATCAAATCAGCTATAGGCTTTTTTAGCATACATACTTTCACGTTCCCTGTGAAAAAAGGAGTGTTAACATGAATAATAGCTGTGGGGTAAAACTCTATTGTTCCACCAAAAGTCATGCAACGGACATATTCCCCCGTTGCACAGCTGGGATGTACCAGCGACTGTCGTACACCAATCGTTGTGGATCCCGAATCCCTCAACACTGAGACGACGGATCCATTAACTAATCCTCTGTTAAAAATTAATAGGCCTGTTCCATCGTTGACTGCAAGACCTACCTGTGGTATAATATGTCCGCAGTTAAGCACTGTTTCTTTCGCCTTCTGAAAAATAAGATTGCATTGCTGGCAACTATTTGCCACATTATAATTAATAGCAAAACATGCAGCAGAAGACTGTGTTGTATTATTGTCAAGTGGGACCTGAGCTATAGGGGTAGTATTATTTGTAACTGCCGCCCCTGTATTATGGTTGTAATGAGATGATCCCCGAGAATGAGATCGATTCCGAGTATAATTGTTAGAATTATCTCGTCGTCCTCTATAGTAACTATTATCTCGATGTCTCGAGCCATGATTATTACCATTCCAGTTACTATTATTATTGGGAGTATGTGATCGATTATAATGAGTGTTATGTTGACCATTGTGGTAGTTTGTTTGAGGTGAATAATTTCTATCTCGTGATCTACCTCTGTTGAACTCATTTTTATTGTTGAAATCATTATTATGTCCCTTCTGAAAGTTAACATTGTGATTTCTTTGGAACCTACTTCTGTCTACACTGTGATGTCTTTGTTTGTTATTATGATTGTAGGCCATATTAGACGCCACAGGTAGAGGTTCTCTTAATGAGGAGTTAGAAATGGTTGCATTCGGGTGTGCCGAACAGTAGTTTAAAGAAATTTTTTCTAACTCATCCATAGTACCTGGTTTACGCTCCTGCAAGTATGCAAAAAATGGCTGGCTAACTGAAGATAATACCTTATCCCGCAGTAGTAAATCAACTAATTTGTCGTATGATTTGTTGACTTCTGCCAGTTCAACCCATCTATTAAATGTATTGCGTATGTTCGCAATGAATCCTGCAAAATCCCTTGGAGATTCAGGTAAAATTCCCTTAAATTTCAACCTACAGTGTTCCTCGTCCAGGTGAAACCTTCGTAAAAGCAAGGACTTAATAGCACCGTAGTTATTAGCTATTGATGGGTCAGCATTTTGAGAAGCTGTCAATGGTTCTCCAACCAAGAATTCATTTAACTTGAGTACCCATGACTCTTCAGGCAAATGGTTAGATTTGCAAGTCTGTTCAAACCGTGCCAGGAACGATGAAAGGTCGTCGACGTTCAAGTTGAAAATGGGTAATTTAAAGTTGTAGAAGTGTTTAGGTTGGCTGGATGATGATCCATTTTGTGCGTTATTATTCTGATTTGCATCAGCACTTTGTGCTTGTAATCTTGCTGTCTCCAATTTAATACGCGCCAATTCCATTTCTTGTTGTAAAATAATTTCCTCTCGTTTCAATTTATTCTCTTCTTCCTGTTTGGCGATTGTTCTTTGCTCTTCTCTTTCACGTTGAGCAATCTCTCTCAATCTATTTTCCTTGGCAATTTGCTTCATCTCAAGTTCTGCTTCCTCTTTCTTTAATGCAGCTTTTTTTCTCTTCTTCTTTTTCTTTTTCTCTTCTTTTCTTTAGTCTTTTTTTTTCCAGTTCTGATTCAGCAAACTGACGAAGTTCTTGAGATTTATAACCATATTCACGACCAATCTTAACGAAATGGTCTATAGTAAGCATTTTGACTTTTATCTGTAAGTAATTATTGATAATTACTGATTAAATAGTCAATAGTAGCTTCAGAGTAATTATTATACTTACTCAACTTAGAAATATTCAATATAAGTAATCACAATAGTACTGAACTTAATGTCTAAGTTCAACTAATAGACAATATTTTGTAACAATATTGTATCTAAATAATACTATATCATAAATAGTTATGATATCTGTTAAATATAATGTAATTATATCACACAATTAATCTCAATATCCAATAATGTTGGGTATAATTCCTAGGAATTATATTGTTCAATGTACTAAGTCACTCTCTTAGTACCAGAAAAGTATATTAAATAATATACAATGGGTCTATTACCTCAAAGGTAGCTATAAGATTATTTATTTTGTCAATATATATATTATATTATTATGCCCTAGGCATCTATGATAAATTGTAGTGCTACTTTCTTGGACTATCACTGCATAATTATGCAATGTCCCATATTAACCTTAAATTTCAGAAAAAATTAATTAAATTAAATTACAAGTGTATTATTGCATATAATTATCATATTATTAATGTAATATTAATATATATTATGAGGACAGACAAGCAATGATGCAACTAAAGGGTACAAACAATGTTAAGACGCAAACAAGACATTTTCACAATTAAAAATGAATTTATGAACTAAATAAAATAAGCGGAAATGTCACAGACCAAATGAAGGGCAAGGTCTGACCGGAGGTCAACTGAATATTCAAGGTACACACAAAAAAAAATGACTGCGAAAAATGATGACGTCACAGGACTCATAACGGACGAAAATTTAATAATCATAAAATAAATGATAGTCAGAGGAGAATGGACGAAATAGTAACGAACATGGTACAGAACTGAATAAAATTATTAACTGAATACGAATAAAATACACCAATTATCTACGGGACAGTACAGCTAACGCAAAATCGTAAAACGATAGCAGATTTGGACAACAAGTCCAATGTCAAACCTCAATGGGGTTTCCAAAGGTGCAATCGTTTAACTGCCCTAAGAAACGACCGAAATTAATTCAGGCATCGTGAGAGCCGCAGAATTTAATTTCAGTTCATCCTCCCTACCTCCCACGATTAGTAACAAATACATACGATGGAAAACAAATTTAACATATATACATGAAAATACATAGACATGCCTGATCAAAGCAAAATGGACTCAGTATTACGGTTTTGCAATGACGACAATTTAAACAGCTAGACTTATCTTTCCCGTTGCTTCGATCAGTGCTATAGGTCGTCAACAGCTAGGCTAATGCCCCTGACTGCCTGCTCCTGTAGTCCATTTCTTGTGTCTGCTTCAAATGACTTATTTTTCCCTTGGTTAGGCTTAAAAAGAACGACTTCAGTTTCTCCGATAGTTTCACCTACACGAATTTCAGTGACGTCGCGTTGTTAGGCATTAGACTGAGTTCCACGTCATCTTCAGCTGGATCATGTGATCGAAAACTGATCGTAAATATTTCCTTCGAAAGTCATTCAAAAATTTTTTTTTGTTTTTGGTTGTTTTCTCGTCCCCAGACACCGGGCACCACTGTTGCAAGTGGCGTGTTGCAAGGCGTGGTTTGGTTAGCTCTGAACAATGTTCCATGTGATATTAATAAAACAGTTATAAATGTCTGGCCATTGTTTTATCTTCTTGATATTCTTGAGTGATCGTGTATCGTGCCTTCTATGTAAGATTACGCGAATGCAGGGGTGGAAGATTCTGAACAATAATTGAACCTGGGAATACGATTGATGTGACAAGTCGGTTCATAGAGTCCACAAATATTTAATACAGTTTACACGTCAAGACGATTCATGCATGTTGATCACAAAGGTACATATTATAACTTGAAAATATATGGCATAGATATGTAGATATCCTATCAGTCCTTGTCCAATAATCAAATTACTGTATGCAGATTGTCATAGCTGTATGCACGCGCGGTTGGGGTTTTCCAACGGCCGACAGTGAGTCTATGAGTCTGGTAAAATCAAATACTATGGACTGTAATTCATCCTTCCTTAATTTTCACTTTCGTACTGACCTTTAATCATTTCAAATCTTCGTAATAGCAATGGACTGACCCATGTCCGTACTTGCATAAAATATATCTGTATGGCAATACCATGCTCAACATTGGAAGGAAAGTCAGACGCGTCTTAACAGCTTGACGGTCAATGTAAAAAGGGTATGGTTTCTTAGTTACCGACTGTGTCCTAAACAACGCTATACACGTCATAATCGATCGTGTATGAAGCGTTCAGTAATTGAAACATCTATCGCAATATATTAAATGTCTTAACCTTTACAATTGCACGTCTGGTAACCTTTAGCAGACGGCGTTAATATCATATACCGTAACACCGTCTTAACAGCATTGTAGGCCCTGGGCAAAGCAATGCACTGGGTCCCTACCAGCTATCGTGAAACGAGTGTGTGTAAACCCACTTCTTAGTTTAATCATTAGGTCGGGATACAAATATGCCCCAGCCAATCAATGTACAGTCGCTGAGCCAGAATAAATTACACGAAGTATACGCCAGGAAAAACTTAAGCCCTGTTTTTCGGATGTCGGTGGCGGCCATCTTGTCACCCAATATGGCGGAAAAAAACAGAATAACATTAGCCATAAGCCCTGTTTTTCTGGGACTCGTTTCGGTCAAGGACGGTACGGAGCATGGTACGAAACCGCATACAGCCAATCAGCAAGCTTTCCTTAAGCAGTAAAAGTTCCCACATCTACCTATATATACGGGCGAATTTTATGCATAATCACACAACACCGACACGAAGCCAGAGAGACGACCGACTGAAGAAGAGGAGCTGTCAACCTTGATTTATTGCTTACCTGCGTGCATTGACCTGGCAGACTGCTTCATTAGTCGAGTCACTGGCCTGTTTAAATCTTAGAGGGTAAATATATATTTACTGTAACTTGTAGGAAAATAGGCCTACAGCAGATATATAATGTTTGTTTAATATAAATTGTTTCAATATGAACGTATCAGGTTACTGATTGTATCTTGGGGAGTTAGGCATATTGATTATATTTTCTGATAAGATTGATGAAGACGAAGACTAATAGGACTCATACTTCAATCTATTGTCTCCCATAACTTCAGTCTATTGTCTCAGATAACTCCAAACTGAAATATAACCAAAAACAGTCCTTGTTAGGACTCAATCTATTGTCCCATCTAACTCCAATCTATTGTCCCATATAACTCCAACCTGATATATCACCAAACCGTCCTCGTTTCATATACTCCTATCATTAGAACACAACAATATTGTTAGGATATATGTTACCATCCAGGATAGCATTGAGAGGGCCTGGTATATTATAGGGGGAAGGAAATGGTTGTAGCACACCTAGGTGTACATATTATTGGATATTCATGTATTGAATTTATATTATGGGATGTATTCGTGTATTGAATGTATTCATGTATTGAATTTATATTATTGGATGTATTCATGTATTGAATTTATATTATTGGATATATTCATGTATTAATTTATCAGAAAGAATGTTTTGCAAAACTTGTCTTGTCTCGCTATTGCTAAATCATACAGAGCCATGTTGTCATTCATCCTACATGCAGACACCTGAGACACGCTCATGTCATATACAATAGAAATAGGTGGGCTTGAGGACAGAAATTAGCCCCTATTTTTTCCTTGTTACAGGTTTTATTCGTGTCATCAAACCTGAGGTCGTATGTTCGAGTCAATCCAGCTGCATGGAACTTCGCATGAGCATAGAGATTGCACAGAAGCTACATCTTTAGTCCCCCTCAGTCTTGGGTGGGCTAAAGTAACGATCCTCAGCAGGTGTTGTGTGAACCAAACTAAGGAGAACAGAACGTTTTGAGAGATGAGTATACATTAGTACCATTTCCGTCGGCAATTGTGAGCAATTAACTGTCAGTGACGAAAAAGAGATTTAGCGTAGCAAGAGACAATAATAAGATCATAGCTGATATATATATACGTAATTAACAGCACAGCTGATACATTTACTATAATTGAGTAACAGCACAGCTGATTTAATTTTTTTGTTCCTTTAATTGGAAGACTTGTAATATACAAGTGCATATATATATATATATATATATATATATATATATATAATATATATATATAATATATATATATATATATATATATATATATATATATATATATATATATATATATATATATATATAAAGGTTAAAGGTAAAGGAACCCGTTACACGCCCATTGAGGCATATTGGGAATATGGTGTTAGGCCATATTATCTTGACCGTCGGCACACTAGGGGTGATGTGGTCGGCATCACGCCGGCCGCCTTAACCTTCCCAGAGTTGCTCTGGTACCCATCTGGGGCTGGGTCGACCCAGGAGCCGTTTTGTGGCCTAAAAAATTCCGCCTCATCTGGGGATCGAACCATAGACCACTGCGCTAGGAAGCCGGTGCACTAACCACTATGCTACCGCGGCTCCC
Organism: Oreohelix idahoensis; assembly: GCA_024509875.1. Classification (NCBI taxonomy): domain Eukaryota; kingdom Metazoa; phylum Mollusca; class Gastropoda; order Stylommatophora; family Oreohelicidae; genus Oreohelix; species Oreohelix idahoensis. The sequence goes on from JAMPIV010015622.1 coordinate 491,063, forward strand.
AATATATATATATATATATATATATATATATATATATATATATATATATATATATATATATATATATATATATATATATATATTTATATATATATATATATATATATATATATATATATATATATATATATATATATATATATGTAAATCATTTGTAAACTTACAAATCCATTACATTCCATTTTTCAGTATTCACCCTTCAGCACAAGAGTAGATAGTGTATATACTAAATAAATAATAGGGAAATTGTATTTGAACGACTTGTTAATTTTTTTATAATTGTTAAGTAAAATCTGTTTCCTTGTTTTTTAATATCACAGTTAGTTACACAGCGGGGGTGGCAATTTATGACTGTCTCCTCTCCACTAATGTTTCGAGATCAGATCATTCACAGCTGTAACTAATTTGTGATACCAGTAGTTCTCTCAGACACTGGGACTTCACCATTTTCTGCAGAAATTCTATTTCTGTAATTGTCAGTACTGTACTGATCCAAGAGCCAAATAAAAACCTCACGCCACACCAGCCTGTGACAAAACGTCTGAACATGCTCTTTTGTGTGATCTCTCACACCTTCAGCCTTCCGGTAGTATCCTTTCTTTTTCTTCATTTTTCTCGCTCATCGCTTTTATTTGGCATAAATCATGCCTTTTCATTAGTATTTTCACTATTTTGCTCGTTATGCTGTACATAGCATAGTGAAGTCTCTAACACGCCACTCACCTATGGCAGTAATTGCTACGGGAGTAATGCGTATCTTATTGTTTACCACTCCTCAGACGTATTTACGCTTTGCCAGGTTTGGTGACCCGGCCGGCGATAATATTTTATCACAATATCGGTCTGACCATCCTTTCAATTGGCGGGGCTTGGTTATCCAAGGAGGTTGAATAGAACCAGATTTGTTTGTCTGGCAAAACACATGATAACCCGTGCATGTGGGCAGACACATGTGATATAATCGCTTCCGGTCCTTGGTTAAAAAGTAATCATGGATTTATTAAAATTTAGACAATATGAGTCTACAAATGTGTTGGTGAGAGTGTATGCAGGGCATCAGATGTCCATATGCGGTAATACGTGACCTTTGTAGGCACGCACCTTATTTCACGTGGGACTATTTTGAAATATCACACCCTACCTGCATGATTTGAAATGATTGGATCTTTCAGATTAGATACATAACATCACTGGAGGGAATATAGGCTGACAATTTCACAGTTTTATTTCTCTGTGATTTGCACGCTCGCCAAGACAACATCAAACCCTCTCCACAGTGAAAACTAGATTCATAATTCCTAATTGTTATCCGGACCTTTTATTGGAGAACCAGATAAGACTTATCAAGCACAGAAAATCTCTTTCAAATTTTAATAAGGAACACTGGAACTAGGAAATTGAAGAAACACGGAGTCAGAAGGGGCAATCTATTGTAAAATTAAAAGAAATCCCAGACACGTGGTGTAAGAGAACGATTCGTCTCTTTTATTCATCTGTGCGACAAGTCTGTAGCCAGGATTGGCGTAAGTTGTGATTTACATTTCATATGTTATTACTAACATGTGAACTAACATATATATGTATATATTACCATGTGAATTTTATTGTGTGAACCTCGCTATTGGATGTCAAAGTCATTTGAGGCTGGCAACCTCAGCGTATCTAAAATGATGATTCATGAACCACCACTGCAATGGCTGGTAATTGCTTTATTGATAGTTTCGTAATGAGAACTAAAAGCATAAAGTAGTTCCAGGTTCCCTATGGAGCAGGGAGGGAAAGATGAAAAGAAATGATGTACATTCTAAGAATAAGACCTACATTTTCAAAGCAGTGTAAATATCCCTATAAACATATTCACTTTAAAAATTAATGTAAGGTTTCACGCTTTAAACCAGCGTAAATGTCCATGTGAAAATATTCATTTTAATTAATAGAAGTTTCAAACATTTCCACAAGTAAATGAAAAATGAATGAATTATATTGTGAACACTTTTCAAACAGTGAAGATGTAAATGTAAAACATATTATATCTGTACGTTTAGCCTTTTCATTTAAATGTAATGTAAAGCTAAAGCTATTCAGTTTAAATTTAAAGGAAGTTTTATCCCTGGGATTAAATTTAATTCTCAACGAGGGTAAACTCTGTTAAGTGGGATGGTGAAATAGAAGAGGGGGAGGGGACACATAACTATGTGTCGCAGAACGTCATACTCAGAAGAGCGTTCTTTTCTATTCTTCTATCACAGTATTGGTGGTACCAGCAGAACGTAATATTTCTGGAACAAGACGGGATCAGTGGCTTACGCTATAAGGCAAAGGACACACTGTGTAGACTTTCCTTGAAGTTTCTGGGAAACGAGCTACACCCGACAACCTTGACCAGAGACGAGTGATCAGTGTGAAAGACAAAACCGTCATTGGCAGCTAAGTTCAAACATATGCTGCCACTTGAACTTCTTAACCCTTTTCGCAATCCCCAAATCCGAGGATGATAGCTTTTCTTTATCCATAACTATTCAAATTATTTTCAAACTGTTAAACCTAAAGTGATTATTAAATTTTGTTATTTGTAATGTTACAAATTTAACTTCGATTTAATCTTTTAAATGGACTACATGTTTGTCTCAGTCAAAGTTACTAAACACACACTCTAAACAGAGCTATACATATTATTTTAATAATTCTACTGAAAAACTCAGCGGTGGGGGTTTAACGAGCTAGAATAAACCATTGCTAAATTCTTCATAAAAGTGTCGGCGGATTATAGAATTAACGTGCTTAGCGACAGTGTGGTGGGTTTAGATGTTAAGAAGAATAGTGTGCATATAGTTTTACTTGAGTGAGATCAACTGTGAAGGTCTCTAAGGTAAAAAATGGACAGCTGTGTTACAGAGTACCTTTCTTGTTACCACCCTACGATCTCACTCTAAGTTATATTTTTATTGACTAGCGTGACTGAAAGCTACGTAAAATGTCTAGGGTATTGTAAGAGTGTTGTTGAAGAATCTCAATACAAAACATATACAAACATATATTAATTACTGTGATAAACTCAACTAACTCCAGCTGTTAAATTGTATATTTAAAATCTCTTTTGTTAAACTTTATTGGTCCTGAGCCTAAAGTTGTTTTGGTCAGGACTCCAGTTCAATGAGAATCAATTTAAATTGATAAATATATTTACAAATATATATATAAAGATATTTACATACAACAGACAATATGTCCATAGTACATTGTTACAAATTCTCAAGTTGATATTAATTACTCTATTTAACTACTGGTACGGGGAAGCAGGTTGGGGATTTACATCATCCCAACATTCTTTTGTTTCACTAGTATTGTTTATGTTAGTCTTTTGGAGGAACGTATTTGTCTATACAGGAGATTTTTCTTTAGTCGTGATAAGTTGTCCCAGGCCAGATATTTCACTTATCTGGGTCCTGGAATCACAGCAGTTGCAGTTAGTTTGGCCAAACACTTCAGTCTCCTCTGGTCTTGGACTTCTGTAATACCAGCAGGTGGCAGAGACTCTTAGAAATAGAGCTGAATTTCTCTATCATCGAGTACCAGGACCAGACAAGTGCCAGCAGGAACCCCTGTCAATGCAAGTTATGGTTCGGTCTTAATATCAAACTAATTCCTCCTAATTTACATGTAAGCATACATTCAATACAAAAGAACATGGTCAGCTCTCTCTGACAACCCTGCTTCTCCACTTTAGTTTGATGGAATAAATGGTACCAGTTTTCTTTCTTCTTCCCTAATGGATGCTACGCCTCTGTCATTCCTGCTGTAATCTTTTCCATGCAATAAGATAGGTGTAATGTTCCTGTATGACCATCATATATATATATATATATATATATATATATATATATATATATATATATATATATATATATATATATTATATAATATATATATAATATATATATATATATATATATATAGTCCTGTAGTTCTAAACTTCTTGGATGGTCCATTATATGATGTATCAACATCTAGGCCATGCCTAAGTCTGCTATGGAACCATTTAATTACAACCTTTTTTCATGGCCTTTTCTTATACACAACCCTTTTTTAATTAAAAGTCAATAAAATCAATCTTACCACATATCAAGGAAATATAAACAAGTAACGATGAATTAGGCAATCGAATATGGCACACTTTCATCACTGCCTCTGTTCAGACTGCTTTTTGTTGATATTTATTTTAAAACAAAGCACAAGTCTGCTCATCGCTTCATGCTCCTCTGAATATTTTGGAAAAATGGCAGCGAGCAGCTTACTATTTCGTTAAAGTAAAAGGCTTTGGCCAATGAGACCAAGCATCTCTTTGTTTGAATGAAACTTTAAAAAAAAATAAATAAATATCTCAAACCAATATGCGTTACTATTACCAACTAGATTTGTATATTTAGGTTAGCCAATAATATTTCGGCTTCCTTCAAATTTCATCCAATCCACTTCATCGTACTATCTTAGCCTTTCTTTCACCTAATTTTTTCCCAATAAAAATATGCTATCCAATCTAAGCAGATATGACTTGACCTGACAGTATCTCCGATTATCAATGTATTATTAACAATATTTCTTTATCTAATGGACTATTTAGATAACTAACTACATTTTCTTGCTCAGCAAGTCTTCAGGTACACGAATATATGATTTTTATGGGGCTAAGAGGCTTGGTTCAAAATTCTATCTTTTTTTCTATGTTAGTTGTTTATTTTTAAACTACCTCCTGTTCAATTCTTTTTCCATGTACTTTCAAGCTAATTACGAGAGTCTCTCGTAACACGTCTAGAATTACGTCATTCGCAATAAGAGCTAAGCGTGTTTTCCTGACCGTAGTGTCCACATTTTCTAACGTTTACATCGTATATTTGGAAACCGCCTAAGGGCAAGGCTAGCAAGTTAGTTTTATTTTTAGAAACAATGTGAGACGTGATTTGCTTTGGGTTATCTATCCGTCCCCTTCCCTTCTACAATGTATTCTAGGCAAATACTTCATTTGAACTTGGAAAGTGGTACGTTTATCTCAAGGTTGAATTTGAAAAATAGGGTACCCTTTTTGGTTCGGCCAATGCGTTATCAAATAATACGCTGAAGGCGTAGGCGACGACTACGATTCTCGCTGAAAATTTGTAGTACTATCCTATCTTTGACTTTATGCACTATATTGTTATATGTTAAATTAGATATTGTATTTAGAAGTTCACCACAGACAGCCAGCATCGTTTTCGCTTATCTGAATATCTTATGAATACTCCCATTTTAAGAAGCTTTACTACTCTTCTATCCACATTTATGCCAAGAGTAATCTTGTATAAAGTTAGACTCCATTGAAGCCTATAATAGATACTCTTGAGTTTTGGCCACTGTTGGACCACTATACTGCAAAGCAAGGGAGGCAATACCGTCACACAGCCCTACCCAACTACGGGAATAAAAATGATGTCTTATGAACAATATGGTGTAGTGAATTTCTAATACAATAGCTAAATTAATATATAACAATATAGGGCATAAAAGCAAAATAAGAAAGTATAAAAGAAATTTCGGCTAGAACGCGTGGTTATCGCCTACGCCTTCAGATTATTAATTGCTAACGCATAAGACGAACAAAACGGTACTCAAATTTTCAAATTCGTCCTTGACACCACTTTTCCTAGTTCTAAGAAAACATCTGCTTACAAATGCATTGTAGAACGAGGAGGGGCAAGGAGATGAAAATGCAAATACGTTTCGCATTGATTTTAAACTAAAAGCCAACTATAGCAAGTGGCAAGCCTTGCCTTAGGGGTTCCCCCAAAATACGATGAAAAAGTTAGAACATGTAGACGACACGTGTCACTAAAACGACTTTAGCTCTTATTAGGAATGACGAAATTCTATCGTAAGTACAGAAGACATCCCCTAGTATGGAAGTGAACGGTGGTAACAGCAAATACGACTATCGACATATATTTGAACGAAGCCACTTAGCCCCATTAAACTTATATATTCGGGTACCTTAGGACTTGCTGACAAAGAATATGTTATGTGTTTCGCAAATAGTCCATTAATTAACAAATTATAGCCAAAATACTATAGTGGAGTTGACTGACAGCACAAGATCATATCTGCTTAATTTTTTTTTATGGCATGTTTGAAAAACACTGCTTTGGGGGAAATGAGGCCAACAAGTTAGATAAGATTTGATTGGCTGTAGTAAAATGTAAGGCGAAACATTATTGGGCGACCTGGAAATACCAAATAGTGTTGTTAATGGAAACGTATAGGATGGATAGTTTTTTTCAAAGGCTCATGTAAACATGGCCTGATTGGTTAGAACGTTAGATATGGTCAAGTAGAAGCGTCGGTTCACTGCCATTTTTGAAAATAAATTCTGTGAAAATCAAGTACGTTGAGAACAGGCTAAGAATTTTCTAATAAAGGAAAAGCCTGGACAAAGGCAGATCGAAAATGTGCCAGATTCTATTGCCTAGTCATCGTTTTACTTGTGCTATTTCCTTACATCTGTGGTAAGATTGATTTTCTTTATTTTGGGCTCTGTTTTTTTTTTTATTTTAAATAAAATAAAATTTGAATGTGAGATACTAACATACGATTATAAGTAAGTGAGTCTATGGCAGACTCAAAACAGAGTCTAGAGATAGATCCAGCATATGAAAGACTATCAGAGAGGTGTAGACCAACTAAATTATATAAGATTATCATCAGGAGCATAATACCTATCCTATGGTATGGACAACAGATTATTGCTGGAATTGCAGAGGCGTTGTAACTATTAGGGGAGTGGAGTACTGGTATACCTGGTCACATCAAAAGAAACTGGTGAAAGGGATTGTCGTAAAGAGCTGATCTTGCATGTTTGTTTGTAATGTGCCTGTCCTGGTTGTTGAGTATTAGTGTAGGCTGTTGATTACGAAGGAGGCATATCCTTCTGATTTCAGAGGTATTTGGTTGCTGTCAATAACTGGAGCCAGACTACAGTGGGCCGATATATTCATGCCACAGTCTTGCCTTTTTCGGAGACAACTGTAAACCACCATCATTCTTGAAGAAGTGGGAGCTGAAGGTTGTCGTTCAGCGAAGTGCAGGAAGATTCCTACAGCATATTACCAAGTTAGGTGCATGTTTCGGCACCTGATCGCTCAACTAACATTATATTAGAAAAGAGACTGGGAATAGTGATATAAACATTCCATCAGTGTCCATAAAAACTTACAAACAACATGCAGAGATGATGATAGTAAACTATCAACCAGTGTATACTAGACGTCACCTCAGTTAAACAATACAACTACACCCTTATATAATAATATATGTATTATGGACAGAAGATCCATTGTATAAATTGATTGATGTAATTAATTTCTATGATTTCACTTTGATTGTCAGTCCTGATTCCAAATAAATCAGATTCAGGACAATAAATTGAAAAAACCTTAACTTTCAACCACAGACTTACTAAAGATAGTCTTTTAAAGTGTAGTTGGTATGTGATTGTCGTAGCACTGTTGTGTTGTAGTAGATAATAAAATAATTTGTGTAATTGTTTATATGTTTAGTTGGTTAATGCAACCTTACACTACATTTCATAACCCTAGACACCAAACGTAGTCGTCTTACAGTCTATCTAGAATAAGTCTGAATGAGATCATAGTGGTGGTAGTAGAAAGGTGCCCTGGAAATTTACTCTAATATTTATTATATTCAGGGACCTTCACAGCTGACCTCATTCAGTACACTAAGATTTCTTTACAACAAACTATATTAACATCAACCCACCACATATATTGGGGTCTCGCTCCTGGGGATTGAACTTTTCATAACACCAGCTATATTGGGTAGTTTGCTTCTGGGATTTTAAATTCTTAAAATATTATCAATTATATTAGGAATCTCAGATAGTATAAAACTAAAAGCATTCCTTTTTGGAGAAATTAAATAGTGGTTGAGGTATCAGTGCCTGTGGTTGTTCTTAGTTATAATTAGAAATTGTTAGTTATAATTAGAAATTTGTCTAGTTAGAAATTTTAAAAGGTTTGCCAAGTACAAAATGGCTGACCTGGCAAAGTTTCGATCTGCTGCTGTGCAGGCTGCAAAAGAATTGGGAATGGAGGGGCAAATTATGATTGCTTATGTCACAACTGAATGTGACAAATTTATTGAACGCGAAGAATAAAGATTGGAAAAAGAGGCTGAAAGAAAGTCAGAGGCTGAAAAAGAAATTAAGAGGCTGCAGATTGAGGCTGACAAAGAGGCTAGGGCATTGGAGTCGGATCGTGAGGCGGAAATAAAGAGGCTCCAGTTGGAAGAGAAAAAGGCTGAAAGGGAAGCAGAAGAAAAGAGATTAGCTGCAGAAAGAGAAGAAAAAAGATTAGCTGCAGATAGGGAAGCAGAAGAAAGAAGACAGGCTGCAGAAAGGGAAGCAGAAAAGGAGGAGAAGAGATTACAAAGGGAACATGAGTTACGACTAAGGGAGTTTGAGTTTCAAAGCCATGCTCCTGAAAATGGTGCCAGTCCCTTTACCTCAGATGCTACTGTTAGTCAGGGAGCCTCAACCTCAGCTATGAGTTTTCATTTAGACCATTTTGTTGAGAAAGACGATGACATAGAAAGTTACCTAAATAGATATGAACTGTTGGCTACCACGTATGGTTTAGAGAGAGAAAGGTGGAGCCTAAAGTTATCACAAGGGCTTCGTGGTACAGCTTATGAAGTTTTTGCCAAGATGAGCAGGGATGATCAGGAAAATTATGACATGCTAAAGCAGGCTCTTTTGTTAAGATATGAAAAGAATAGGGAATTTTATAGAAAAAAATTTAGGAATGCCAAACTACTGTCGGGTGAGACTTATCACCAGTTCTCTGCACGGTTAGAGACCTACTTGGAGAAATGGACTGCTCTGGGTAAAACCCAAGATCTCAAGGAAATGATCCTTATTGAGCAACTAAGAGAGTCCATGGCTCCAGACCTGAGAAAGTTTCTCATGGAACAAGGTGCAGAGAGGCTGGGTGAGTTACTCAATGTCGCTGAGAGGTATCAGGCAGCCCAAGCAGAGGTAGTTGGAAATAAAAAGAAACCGGTAGACAATTTTAAGGCACCTCAAAACTTTAATAAGTTTGACCATAGAGACCAGAACAAAGGTAAGCACCAGTTTGATAGGCCACGCAATGACTATAATAATAAAACCTCACAATTCAATGAAAGGAAATATGATGAAAGAAAACCTTTTCATAAAGGTAGATTATATTGTTGTTGGTGTCGGATGGACAACCATAACACCGAAGTGTGTAAAAAGAGACCTGTGTACACGGCCACGCTTCAGACCAGATCACAGTCTAAACAGGAGGAGGATAATTTGATAAATACCCCTCCAGATGAGATGATGAAGGCGCAGGCTGGGGATAAGACCCTAGAGCCTTGTTTTAAGAAATTGCCCAAATGTCATACATCTCCAGGCAAAGTAGACTTCTACATGAAAAACAAAATGATTTACAGGAAGGCCGGAACTGGATCCACTGGTCACGGACAGTTGGTTCTTCCAAAGGCATATAGGGCAGATGTGATAAGGAGCCTACATGTTGGAAAAGATGGGGACCATGAGAAAATAGGTACCATCATCCAAAAGGTGGCACAAAATTATTATTGGCCAGACGAAATGTTTGACATTGAGAATTTTGTAGAAAGATGTGGCATACTACATGAGGGAACACCCAAAGTGGGAAATTGATCAGGACCTAGACAAGCCACGGGGCAAACTTAGGCCTGACAATGGAAAGAAAAATAATTATGATAAAGTGGACAAAGTGGAATGGGAGCCCCCTTTTCACAGACAGTCTTCACTTGAATGTTTTACTATGGCCACTATGCAGCGAGTACAAAGAGATGTCTTACCCCAGAATAAGCCGAAAATCCCTCAGTCGGACTTATGTGAACTGGAGGAAGATAAAAGAGAGAGCAGACCTCTCACAAGGAATTTAAAGTGGGAAGAAAACCCCAAGAGAAAAATTGGTAGCGGTCGATTTGTGAATGATGATTCTAGGAATAAAAATCATCACTATAAGGCTTCCAAGGGAAAAGACCACAACGGTGCCTGGAAAAACAGGTCAACAAATTTAAAAGTCCATATGTAAGCCTTGTTAAGGACCTGGACCGATGAAAAGGCAGAAGAAAATATTACTTCATCATATCAATATGTGAACGAGCTGACCACTCGTCTTAAAGCTGGCTGGAAACTTGCCAATGAAAATTTGAGACAAGCCAGGAAAAAGCATGCTGCCTATGACAATAAGAAAGCGAAGGATCGAGAATTATTTGTGGGAGAGAAGGTGCTCCTTCTACTGCCTGGCAGCCAGAATAAATTGCAAATTGGATGGCAAGGTCCATATACAGTTCTAGAGAAGGTGTCTAGAACAAATTATAAGATAGATAAGAAAGGGAAAGAGAAAATCTATCATGTGAATCTCCTGAAGAAATATCTGGACAGAGAAAACCAGGAAGAGACACACCTACTGACCTTGTCTGTTGCAATGGTGATGAAAAAGGAACCACTCACTTCTCAGGAATATCCTTTACATCCCTGTGAAACCGCCGCACAGGTAAAAATCAGCACACACTTAACGGAAATTCAGAGGGAGAGGGTTCAACAGGTTCTGAATAATCATACAGATGTGTTAACGGACCGTCCGGGGCATACAAATTTATTGGAGTATGATATGAAACTCATAGACCCAACACCAATCTGTATGAAAGCCTATTCGATTCCGTTCGCTACGGAAAAAGCTTTAAGGGAGGAGATAGTTTATCTGTTGAAAGAAGGGATTATCTCGCACAGTGAATCTCCCTACAGTTCCAGTGTGGTTCTGTTAAGAAAACCCTCTGGAGAACACAGGCTGTGTATAGATTACAGGAAACTGAATGCTGTCACAGAAGGTCAGGTGGATCCATTACCTGATACAAATCAGCTGTTTGCCAGGCTGAATAGAGCTAAATATTTATCTAAAGTGGATCTGAGCAAAGGCTACTATCAGATTCCAGTAAGGCCGGAGGTAAAACCTTATTTAGCCTTTAGCACCTCGGAAGGACATTATGAATTTAATATGTTGCCATTCGGGCTGAAAAATGCACCGAGTGTGTTTTCGAGGATGATGAGAAAGTTACTGGATCCCCTGAAGAATCCATGCATCACCAACTTCATGGATGATATTCTAATAGCAACAGAAACATTTGAGGAACACATTAACTCTCTGAATATGTTGTTTGATCGACTGAGAGAGACCAATTTGACAGCTAGACCGACGAAATGCTGTGTTGGATGTAAAGAGCTGGAATTCTTGGGCCACACAGTACACCAGGGAAACATGACCCCTGACCCCAAGAACCCGGAGAAGTTGAAAAGAGCACCAAGACCACAAACAAAAAAGGATGTGCGATCTTTTGTCTCATTATGTGGTTTTTACCAAAAGTATATAAAGAACTTTAACTCCATCTGTGCTCAATTGACTGATTTAACGCGCAAAGGAAATCCTGATAGAATTATTTGGACAGCGCAGTGTGAATTGGCCTACCAAGAATTGAAAGAAAAACTCACAAGCAGGCCTATTTTGAAATTACCTGACTTAAGTCAAGAATTCATTCTGAGAACGGATGCGAGTAATATCGGTTTGGGTGCAGCTCTATTACAACGGTCAAATTCACTTGATGGGGAATTAACCCCAGTAGCCTAAGCTAGCCGTAAGTTGAATACAGCAGAACAAAAACATTCAACAAGTGAAAAAGAATGTCTGGCAGTCATCTGGGGTATAAAAAAGTTCCAGATTTACCTCTATGGACAATCATTTAGGATCCAGACAGACCATAAACCACTCGTGTGCCTGTCACAAGCAAGGCATGAAAATGCTAGGTTACTGCGCTGGTCTTTGCTCTTACAGCCATTCCAGTTTTCCATAGAGTACATTCCCGGAAAAACCAACGTAGGTGCTGATTTTTTAAGCAGACATCCATATGACGAACATCAGAGTAGTCACCAGGCATAGATAGTAAATCTATCTATGTGTATTAAGAAATAGGAACTGACATATGATCGTCTGTTCTAAAGGGGGGACATGTGTAGTGAATTTCTAATACAATAGCTAAATTAATATATAACAATATAGGGCATAAAGGCAAAATAAGAAAGTATAAAAGAAATTTCGGCTAGAACGCGTGGTTATCGCCTACGCCTTCAGATTATTAATTGCTAACGCATAAGACGAACAAAACGGTACTCAAATTTTCAAATTCGTCCTTGACACCACTTTTCCTAGTTCTAAGAAAACATCTGCTTACAAATGCATTGTAGAACGAGGAGGGGCAAGGAGATGAAAATGCAAATATGTTTCGCATTGATTTTAAACTAAAAGCCAACTATAGCAAGTGGCAAGCCTTGCCTTAGGGGTTCCCCCAAAATACGATGAAAAAGTTAGAACATGTAGACGACACGTGTCACTAAAACGACTTTAGCTCTTATTGGGAATGACGAAATTCTATCGTAAGTACAGAAGACATCCCCTAGTATGGAAGTGAACGGTGGTAACAGCAAATACACGACTATTTGAACGAAGCCACTTAGCCCCATTAAACTTATATATTCGGGTACCTTAGGACTTGCTGACAAAGAATATGTTATGTGTTTCGCAAATAGTCCATTAATTAACAAATTATAGCCAAAATACTATAGTGGAGTTGACTGACAGCACAAGATCATATCTGCTTAATTTTTTTTTATGGCATGTTTGGAAAACACTGCTTTGGGGGAAATGAGGCCAACAAGTTAGATACGATTTGATTGGCTGTAGTAAAATGTAAGGCGAAACATTATTGGGTGACCTGGAAATACAAATATTGTTGTTAATGGAAACGTATAGGATGGATAGTTTTTTTCAAAGGCTCATGTAAACATGGCCTGATTGGTTAGAACGTTAGATATGGTCAAGTAGAAGCGTCGGTTCACTGCCATTTTTGAAAATAAATTCTGTGAAAATCAAGTACGTTGAGAACAGGCTAAGAATTTTCTAATAAAGGAAAAGCCTGGACAAAGGCAGATCGAAAATGTGCCAGATTCTATTGCCTAGTCATCGTTTTACTTGTGTTATTTCCTTACATCTGTGGTAAGATTGATTTTCTTAATATTTTATTTAAAATAAAATTTGAATGTGAGATACTAACATACGATTATAAGTAAGTGAGTCTATGGCAGACTCAAAAACAGAGTCTAGAGATAGATCCAGCATATGAAAGACTATCAGAGAGGTGTAGACCAACTAAATTATATAGGATTATCATCAGGAGCATAATACCTATCCTATGGTATGGACAACAGATTATTGCTGGAATTGCAGAGGCGTTGTAACTATTAGGGGAGAGGAGTACTGGTATACCTGGTCACATCAAAAGAAACTGGTGAAAGGGATTGTCGTAAAGAGCTGATCTTGCATGTTTGTTTGTAATGTGCCTGTCCTGGTTGTTGAGTATTAGTGTAGGCTGTTGATTACAAAGGAGGCATATCCTTCTGATTTCAGAGGTATTTGGTTGCTGTCAATAACTGGTGCTAGACTACAGTGGGCCGATATATTCATGCCACAGTCTTGCCTTTTTTGGAGACAACTGTAAACCACCATCATTCTTGAAGAAGTGGGAGCTGAAGGTTGTCGTTCAGCGAAGTGCAGGAAGATTCCTACAGCATATTACCAAGTTAGGTGCATGTTTCGGCACCTGATCGCTCAACTAACATTATATTAGAAAAGAGACTGGGAATAGTGATATAAACATTCCATCAGTGTCCATAAAAACTTACAAACAACATGCAGAGATGATGATAGTAAACAATCAACCAGTGTATACTAGAAGTCACCTCAGTTAAACAATACAACTACACCCTTATATAATAATATATGTATTATGGACAGAAGATCCATTGTATAAATTGATTGATGTAATTAATTTCTATGATTTCACTTTGATTGTCAGTCCTGATTCCAAATAAATCAGATTCAGGACAATAAATTGAAAAACCTTAACTTTCAACCACAGACTTACTAAAGATAGTCTTTTAAAGTGTAGTTTGTATGTGATTGTCGTAGCACTGTTGTGTTGTAGTAGATAATAAAATAATTTGTGTAATTGTTTATATGTTTAGTTGGTTAATGCAACCTTACACTACATTTCATAACCCTAGACACCAAACGTAGTCGTCTTACAGTCTATCTAGAATAAGTCTGAATGAGATCATAGTGGTGGTAGTAGAAAGGTGCCCTGGAAATTTACTCTCATCATCTCATCTCAGCCCGTAACCCGTCATGGGTCGTAGGGGTGCCATGGTGGAAGCATCAGCAGACAGGGTCCTCCACTGCTCTCTATCCTCAGCAATGCGTACAAGTGTGGAAAAACCGTGTCCTGCCCATTCTTTGATGTTATCAGCCCAGGATTTTCTCTGCCTTCCTCTTCTCCGTTTACCTTCGACTGTTCCCTGAAGGATCGTTTTTGAAAGGGAGTCATGACGAGTTACATGCCCAAACCAGGCAAGCTTTCGACGTTTCACTGTTGACAAAAGTGGTTCTTGGTGGCCTGCATAGGTGTTTATCTTCTCTCTAACATAGACATTTGTTTTGTGCTCTTTATAGCAAATGCGCAAAATTCTTCTATAACATTTATGCTCGAAAGCCTGAATCCTTCGCTCCGTATCTGCAGTGAGTGTCCAGCTCTCACACCCATACAAGAGAATAGATAATACAAGTGATTTGTATAATTTGATCTTCACAGGAAAACTGATGTTACTTTTCCAGATCACATTCAACCTTGTCATGGCAGCTGAGGCCATCTCAAGTCTTGTCTTGATTTCTTTAATTGATCTTCCATCACTGCATATAGTGGACCCGAGATATTTAAAGGTGTTAACTTCTTCTAACGTTTGCCCATTTAACGTAATGTTGGTCGGAACATGTTTCTTATGGCTATTCACTAATATCTTGCTTTTTTCTATATTAATTTCCATCCCATACGTTCTTGTTACTTTCTCCAGTCTAGAGGTAAGGTCTTGAAGTTCTGATTCTGATCCAGCTATCAGATCAATATCATCAGCAAAACGTAGGTTGCACAGAGGTCGGCCTCCAATCGATATGGTTGATTTATAATCGTAGAGAGCCTCTTGCATAATATGTTCTAGATAAATATTAAAGAGCACTGGGGACAGGATACATCCCTGCCGAACTCCTACAGTTGTTTTGAAAAATTCTCCAATGTCGTTGCTTGCAAAAACAGCACTGCTTGCGTCCTTGTATAGTGCTTCAATGATATCTATGATGTTGGTATCAAAATTGAATTTTCTCATTACTTGCCAGAAGCCTTCATGCCAGACTCGATCGAAGGCTTTTGTGAAATCGATGAAGTTATGGTATAAATCGTGTTGATGTTGGAGATGTTTTTCGATAAGTAATCTAATATTGAAGATTTGTTCTGAGGTACTTCTTTTTGGTCTAAAGCCAGCCTGTTCCTCTGACAAGATTTCTTCTGATTTCTGTTTTATTCTGTTCAAAAGTATCCTTAACATCACCTTACTTGGATGACTAATAAGGCTAATGGTTCTGTAGTTCTTGCACATTTTTAGATTTCCTTTCTTTGGAAGCGGTATTACTAATGACTGCGTCCATTCTTTTGGCCATTTTTTTGTACTCCATATCTTCTGGCAAATTGTTGTCATGATTTTTACTATATCTGGTCCTCCATATTTCAAGAGCTCTGCTGGGATATTATCCACACCCGGTGACTTCCCTCCTTTCATCGAACATATAGCCTCTTCCACTTCTTCCCGTAATATTGCTGCATTTCCGAGTTCCCTGTTTTCGCACTTAATGTTGTTTAATATGCATAAGTTAGTGTCAAGTTTACAATTATATAATTCTTTACAATATTCTGTCCATCTTCTCATTACAGCTGTTTTTTCATTGAGCAGAGCCCCATTGCTATCTTCTATGACAGTTACCCTGGGCTGTTGGGGTTTTGATAGTTTTCTTAATGTGTCAAAAGCTGCCTTGCTGTTACCTTTTATTAGCCCCGTATTAATGGACTCACATTGATCAGCTACCCATTTTTCTTTGGCCTGTTTCATTTTCTTCCTAATATTTTTATTCACCATACTGTATTGCCATGCTGCTTCAGGAACCTCTTTCTTAACCTTTTTCATTTCTCGCCGTGTATCACATAACTTCAGAATGTCATCTGTAACCCATGGTTTGTTTATTTTCTTTCTTTTACCAAGTATTTCTGTTGCTGATTCAATGAGCACGTCTTTCATGTTCTCTGTGATTGAGTTGATATCATCCTCCAAAAAGTTGAGAGCTGCGAATTTTCCTCCAACAGTTGCCTCAAAGATTCCCGCGATTTCTGGATCTTTCAGTTTGTCTAAATTGAATCTTAACTGAGAACATCTGTTTTGATTATGGTTCTTTTTAAGTTTAAGCTTGAGCGTCATCAATACCATGTCGTGATCACTACCAATGTCGGCGCCAGGAAAAGTCCTAGTCTTGGCTTTATTAATACTGGACTTGAATCTTTTGGATACAAGAATAAAATCAATTTGGCCATGTATCTCAGTTTTTGGGGCATGCCACGTTGTTCTTCTTGATAACTTATGAGGAAATAGTGTATTTGCAATGGTTAGTTTATAGTTGCTGGCAAATTCTAGTAGCCTTAGTCCTCGATCGTTAGTTTCACCTGTCCCAAATCTCCCCACTGTACCAGCCCAGTGACCGTATGCATCTGGCCCTATTTTAGCATTCCAATCACCTAACACGATGAGAAGATCTTTCTTTGGAATTTTCTTAATTGCTTCATCCAGATTGTCATAAAATGTATCAATTGCCTCATCCTCATAGTCAGTAGTGGGGGGCATATACCTGTATGATGGAGATGTTCTTTGGATGTGCTGCAATACGAATGGTGATAAGCCTGCTATTTATTGGGGTGCAGCTGATGACAGAGTTCAATCTATCTTTATGTACGATAAAACCTACTCCATGCTGATGTTTAGACTCATCTCCACTAAACCAAATTTTGTGACCATCATCCGTTATTGATTCACCTAATCCTGTCCATCTGACTTCTGCTAGGCCCAGGATGTCCCACGAGTATCTAACAAGTTCATGTGTTAGTTCTTTGACTTTTCCACACGCATATAGCGTGCGTACATTCCAAGTTCCAACAACAAAACTTTCTCTTGGAAGTTTCAAAAACAGGTGTTTTTTACCCCATTCGCTGACTTATCACTCTCAAGGGGCAATGAGAGCGCGGTCGTTGTTAATCCGGGCATCGGCCGATCCGGCAAATTATTACTGAGTTGACTTTCCATCATAGCATTTCAGTGGGCAAGAGGTTTGCTTGGCGGTGCCCATCTCCTCTCCAAGTATCCTTGCAGGTACATACAAAAATGTACCTGGAGCAGTAACAATAGCCCTCAATAAATCTGTAATGTTTTGAAACACTGTCCGATCGACACATCACAAAACCGCCATCTTGGCTACTTGTATCAACACAAACAGCGAAGTCACATGATAGGCAAACTTGATGTTTTCATCTTTAAAATACTTAGCAACATAATCCAGAAAAAAGCCAAACACACTACAAACTCATACAGCCTTAATAAGGGCTGTTACCACTGATGCAGACTCCAAAACGACGACATGAAATGCACAACACAAAAAGTGCGGCCTACCACGCCGCCATCTTGACCTTAGGATTTACTCTAATATTTATTATATTCAGGGACCTTCACAGCTGACCTCATTCAGTACACTAAGATTTCTTTACAACAAACTATATTAACATCAACCCACCACATATGGCAGCATCCCAGCATGGGGACCCTAGAATCGTTGGGCCTCTGAGCACTGCCCAGTATGCCCATGTCTTAAGACCGCACTGCCCTCTATCCTCTCGTGATATCACCATGGTGTTTGTTTTGGAGCTGCTAATTTGAGTGGAAAATTCGAATTTTTGTGTTAGTCTTTCTCTTTGTTTTTGCTTTAAAAAAAATTATTTTCAAATGCATTGAAAGCTTTTCTTTCCTTTTGTATTCTTATTTCGATATCAGTTTCTGACCCTCCAACATTATCTATATTGCTGCCAAGACATATAAACGATTCTTCATCTGTTAGGGGTGTGTCTTCAAGTGGAATCTTATTACCTCATGATGAGGTTGCCAACCTCAAGCCCAACCTCATATTAGTCGTCTTGTACGACATGCCTGAGGAAGCATTAGCCAAATGCTTTCTATGCCTCACTAGAGGCCCCGGGAAGTACACGGGGCATAAACGATTAGCTAAAGGTAAAAGAAGTGGCAAAAGTGCAAGGGTTGATTCACGGTGACGTCCTCCCCAGTCTACTCGGCTGTAAACTTTGCTCTTGAGTTAGGGAAGGAAAAAAATAGCGAGTCAACCAGTCTCTCGATGCTGGACCTACTATAGTGAAGTCTCTAACACATCAGTCTCCTATGTACAAACAGTATTAAATGGATCTCCCTCGTTAGGAACCTCGAGTTTAATAATCGAAACTAGAACAAGGAAACACTGTTTCTAAATTTAGATTTGTGGCCAGAAAGTACCACTTATCTAACTAAATATAGGTGGAACAGGCATGGATAAGCGGAATTACGCGATCGTGATGTTGTTCACAGCAACTATTTCATCAGTATTAGCTTAAAAGAAGTGAAACGACGGCTACCTATCGCCGTGATGTTGTTCACAGCAACTATTTCATCAGTATTAGCTTAAAAGAAGTGAAACGACGGCTACCTATCGCCCTCCTATCACAAGTCCATCTTTTATTCATCCCAGCCTCCACATATCTCAGCCAGGAAGCTAAACAAACAAAAATTCTAATTTATTTTGTTTTGTCATGCCCTCTCTTTGCTGCTTGCTACCTTCCATCGAGGCAAGAAAACACCCAAGATAAAGATAAAATAGAAGCAATTTTCTCATTGGAGCGTCCTATTGTGAAGATAAGTATAGAAGCGATCTTCTCATTGGCGCGTCTTGTTGACACGGGCAATTAAAGCGCATGTCACTGGCTCTAACAGCAAAGTTACCAGGTTCGGTATTCAAATCAAATAACATTACCCACCAGCCTACCCATCTGTAAACGGGTACATAGTCTGCTCTTAAGTCGAGGAAGGCTAAGGCAGCGAGGAAGTGGACTGGCCACTCACAACTCATTCAGCTGGACCTAGTGAAGTCAAGTCCGTAATACCTCACTCCCAGTTGCATAACTACAGTTTCAGGAGCTTTCGGACAAAAATTAAGTGGGGTCCTTCTTATATAATGAGCTCAACAAGTATAATCAATATACAGCAAATATGTATAAAAATTAGGGCTGGAACTGATTAAATAATTTTAATTGATTAATCGATTTTCTTTAATCGAAGAGTAATCGATCAATTTCGAATAATTTGATAAATTATTTTTTTTAATCATAAATAATTGGGGGGGGGGGGGGTGGTTGTTGCTAAGGACTGTCACTTGTTATAAGGCAGCATCGTTCTGAAAATATAATGAAAGTAATGAAAAGTTACAACCAAATAATTTATTATTTTTGACCATATTTGACAAATTCCAAATCTCAAACCTTTAACATAGCAAATGCTCTCGTATTTCGGAGAAAAAAAAATTAATAAATAAACATTGCTAAAAATTGAGTCATCAATTAAATTGTGCTTTATCAATTAATCGATTTAAAAAAATGTAACCTATTAATCTATTAATTAATCGTTAAAGATCCCAACTCTAATAACAATTTAATTACTTACATCGTCATCACAATCATCATCACCCTTCAGCTATCCAAGGCGCATAGGCCTACAACTAATTTGTTCCATGCCATCCTATCATATGCCATCCGTTCAAGCTCTTTCCCTCTCTTCATTCCCCCTTGCATTTCTGTCTCAGAAACTGGGACATGCTTCCACGCAACCCCCCAATCCCCCTTATACGCCATTGAACAGAATGATTTCTTTATATTAGTATGATGTTTATTATTACTAGTTGCAGTAGTATTAATAGAAAGTAGTAGTGTTCGTTATTGTGCAAATAGTAGTAGCAGCAGTGATAGCAGTAGTGGTGATAGTAGTAGTAGTGATAGTAGTAGTGGTGATAGTAGTAGTAGTAGTGATAGTAGTAATGGTAGTAGTAATACTAGTGATGGTAGTAGTAATGATAAAAGTAGTAGTAGTGGTGATAGTAGTATTAGTAGTGTTAGTAGTGATGGTAGTAATGGTAGTATAAGTAGTAGAAGTAATAGTAGTAGTAGTCGTGGTAAAAGTAGCATTATAGTAGTAGTTTTGATAATAGTAGTAGTAGTAGCAGTGGTGGTGGTGGTATAGTAGTAGTAATAGTAATAGTGACAGTATTAGTAGTGATAGTATTAGTAGTAGTTGTAGTAGTAGTAGTAGTAGTAGTTGTTGTGATAGTAATCGTAGCAGCCGCATCAACAGTAGTAGTACCGTATGGGTAATAATAAAGACTGAACGATGCGCGCTGTTGGTCACAGGAGCATAATTTAAATAATACAACATTCCGTGACAGACTGAATCTTCGTTTTTAAAAAAAAACTGAAAGCATAGAATTTTCCAAAAAGAACTAAACTAGCCCATTTTCAGGTTATTTGTATAAATAGTAATATTTAATGGATTTCCCTAGTCAGGAACCTCCATGTTCGCAATTGAAACTAGAGCAAGCAAACAAATTTAGATTAGCGGCCGGAAAATACCCCTTACATAACTAAAAATACCTGGAACAGGCATGGGTAATCGGAATCACACGATAGCCATGTTGTTCGCAGCAGACAACACATCAGTTTCATTTTCAGCCTTTATTAGAAGTGATGTGTATTTTGTCTCATCAAAATTCTGTTTAACTCATGGTTCAAACCCGGGCGACAGCGTTTGAAGAAATGTTTACTGCCGGAAATTTGACTGAATAGCCTGAACGGCTCCTGTGATAAACCCTCTGTGGATGGGAAGGAGCGAAGCTCCTGACCGGGTTGGAAGGAAAGTCCTCAGGTTCCCCAGCCTCGCAATGACATGTCATTGGGCCGAAGGGCTGAAAGCCCAAGTGCCGCTGGTTAAGAAAAAAAAAAAATATATATATAGCCTTTCCTAATCTCTGTTTCACTACGGCAGTAATCGGTACATTTGTGGTACGGATTTTATTGCGTGCTTTCAATTGTCGCACTTTCTTTCTCTGCTAAGTAGCAGATATTTGACATTATCAAATCATTTTGACACTCCGTGTTGGTGATAATACAGTACATCGCGTTTGCCAGGGTGCGCCAAAGCTTTGCTAAGATTAGGCCCGGGTGCGCGACAGATAAGAGATTACCCGTCTGTGCGACACATTTTGGACGGACACGTATGATATAATCATAATGTCCACGACATTACTTTGTAATCTGACACACGTTGTCGTATGAGTTTAATGACATGTTTGTGCGTTCGTACACAGGGCAATCGTATGTTTACAATTCATTTTTAGAAAAGTGATGTTTGAAATTTTGCACAAAATGTGTCATGCAAAACATTCAAATCAGATTGGCTGATCATTTGAGTTCCATAGCAAACAGAACGGGGTAGGACAGTGAATATAACCTGACGCTTCAGTCACTGTGAGATTTAAACTGCCAACGACACCAGACTTGCCAGTAGTTAGAAGTCAGAATTTCCATTTATCAGACCAGACCCCTTTTATTGGAGTATTCATCAGGACTTTCAATTCAGCCTAGGAAATCTCTAACATTTTAAATAATTAAAACCGGAATATCTGAGGAAACTAAAGCACACGGGGTCATAGAGGAAATTATCTTATTAAAGAAACGACACCACAGACGCGTGTAAGAGGCCGATTCAAGTCTCTTTTATTCATCTGAGCACAATGTATGTGAGCCAGGATTGGCGTAAGTTGTTGTGATTTTACATTCTATATTTTATTACTAACAAATGTATGTATATGACCATGTGATTTTTAATATGTGAAGATCGCTAAGGGATGTCCTAGTTATTTGAGGCTGGCAACCTCAGCGTATAGAATGATGATTCACGAACAACCACTGCCAGGGGCTGGTGATTGCTTTATTGCTAGTTTCGTAAAGAGAACTAAAAGCATAAAGTAATCCCAGGTTCCGTATGGAGCAGGGAGGAAAAGATAAAAGAAATGATGTACATTCTTACAGTTTGAAAACAGTGTAAATGTCGATGTTAACATATACCCTTTAAAAGTAATGGAAGTTTCAAACCTTTCGAATCAGTGAAAACATAAATGAAAACATATTCAATTTATATTGTGAACACTTTTCAATCAGTGGAAATGTAAATGTAAACATATTCAGTCTGTACAATTAACCTTTTCATTTAAATGTAATGCAAAGCTAAAGCTATTCAGTTTAAATGTAAAGAAAGTTTTATCCCGTGGGATTAAATTTAATTCTCATCGAGGGTAAATTCTGAGATAAATGGGATGGTAGAATAGAAGAAAAAGGACACAAACGTATGTGTCGGGAAACGCAATACTCAGAAGAGCGTTTCGTTTCTATTCTTTATTATAGTTATTTGTGGTACCAGCAGAAAGTACTATCTCTGGAACAAGAAGGTGTGGTAAAGTGGGATCTACGTTAAATGTCTAGGGTTATGTAAATGATGAAGTGTAAGTCACAACAACAACAGACAGATAAACAATTTAATTTATTCCACCACACTTGAC
Organism: Oreohelix idahoensis; assembly: GCA_024509875.1. Classification (NCBI taxonomy): domain Eukaryota; kingdom Metazoa; phylum Mollusca; class Gastropoda; order Stylommatophora; family Oreohelicidae; genus Oreohelix; species Oreohelix idahoensis. Next base: position 513,862 of record JAMPIV010015622.1, read on the forward strand.
AACACTGTGACACTCACACACATTTAACACTCTATAAGACTATCTTAAATGAGTCACTGGTAAAGTTTCAAATATTTATGTATTAATTACTTTCACTATTATATATCCTGATTCAACTACAAAGTGAACCAGGAATCACATTCAAATGTAATCACAATTTATATGTACAGAATTTATAAATATGAACATTGTAGTGACATATTTTATTAATATTATCCTATGTGTGTCAAGGAGCCGCGGTAGCATAGTGGTTAGTGCACTGGCTTCCTAGCGCAGTGGTCTATGGTTCGATCCCCAGATGAGGCGGAAAATTTTTAGGCCACAAACGGCTCCTGGGTCGACCCAGCCCCAAATGGGTACCAGAGCTACTCTGGGAAGGTTAAGGCGGCCGGCGTGATGCCGACCACATCACCCCTCGTGTGCCGACGGTCAAGATAATGTGGGCCTAACACCATATTCCCAATATGCCTCAATGGGCGTGTAACGGGTTCCTTTACCTTTTTTTTTATGTGTGTCAGTGTGTAGTAGTACTATGAGGTAATACTGGTTTTGTTTTTCAAGCTATGTTGTTATTTGTCATCATGACTTCAAGTGTTTGTTTATCTGGGAAATAGTATGGGGGAAAAGTTCACAGTTCCTGTGTATTTAAACAAGGTATTGTCCCTCTTTTTTACTAAAATGTCAATTTTTAAGGGGACACATAATGTTGAGCTCCACTGGCCACAGAGGCTTAACTTTCGTGATGGCGGCAGGAAAAGACTCCTCTGGTCGATTGCTCCCCTGTGTTCTGGAGACACCTCACTAGTCGCTATCTGGACCCAGGAGTATGCTGTCAGCCTCCAGATTCAGCAAAGCTCAGACCAGGTGCTGCTCAATAACTTTAGGACCACAGTCCCACAATTCATGGAATAATACACAGTTACGTTGACTGGCAATGAATATAGCACAATTTCGATCTGCCGATGTCCCAGGCTTTTATTTAGAAAAATATGCACTGGCGCTCAACGCACTGGTTCTTTAGTAAGTTTATTTGAAAATGTGGTGCTGACCTGACGCTCCTAATTGACTATATTGGCGGGTCTAACCAATCGAGCCATGTTTACACAAGCGTTTGAAAAAACGAACCCTTCCTTCCGTCTCCCCTAACAACAAAAGATAGTATTTGTAGCCCGACTAATCGTGTTTAGCCTTACATTATTGCGCTCCAATCAAATAGGATTTAACATGGGGACCTATGTCCCGTACAATGGTGGTGTCAAAATCTGCCACTGAGTGATTCTGATTCTGGTGTTGTCTGACACCCTCACTATTTCTTTTGGCTATATTTTGTTAATTCCTAGACTATTTGCGTAACGTTTAACATATTCTTTGTCAGCAAGTTCTAAGGAACCCAAATATACAAATTTAAAGGAGCTAAGTGGCTGCGTTCAAAATATGCATTTTCTTCTAGGATAGTCGTGCTGTTGCCACCTCCTCACTTCCAAACTTTATGGTGTCTGGTGTACTGTCATACTAATGTCAGGATTTCAGACATAAAACAGTAGAATGTCATGTTTCCTAATAAGCGTTTTGTAAGTTTTTTTAAACCTAACTCTCGTATGGGTAGTGTTTTTTATCACTGTCGATTTGAAAAAAAGCTAGTGCTTGTGGCCTTACACGCGTGATGGTAGTAATTGTATAGCGAGACGCGTGTTAGTGTGGCATGCGTTTCGGCTTTCAGCCCTCCCTTCTCTCTATCCTAATTCCATCTGTCTTTCGTTTATGGTAACGTAGTGTATAAAATGACATGAATGGAATATTAAATATAGGTCAGCTTGCGTATCTCAAGGTTTTTCTTAGAAAGGTAGTACACGTTTTATCGTAGAAAGCGTGTATGCTGCAGTAGGCTTTTACTATCAACGTGAAACGTTACAATTTGCAGACGAAGTAGAAAACAAGGGGGATTTCGAGTACAGTCATGGTGACAGCACTGTTCTTTACCATTCTTCTTTCCTTTTATTGAAGTCATTTGTTAGGCTTTACATTTGTGGTAGGGTGGGCGAGATAATGATGATGATGATGATGATTATATTGTGATGTGTGATCACTCTCTTGCTACACTCGCACCGACCCGAACAACAATAAAACTCTTGATTCTAGAGGCAGGGGCTATATTTATTTTTACAGCCCATTCAGTGACAAAGCAAACATTAAACAAATAAACTAGCGAACATAACACCAAACCAAACAAACACCCAACAGTGCCCGATGCTAATAGCTTACGTGCTCTGGTCCATCTGCTACCTTCACTGGTCGCCTCGCCTCGTTTGTTCTCTCGGCTGGGCTAATACTAGGAAAGGTCGCTGCTGGCTACCGCACGCTTTTTATAGACTGCTAAGCCTAAACACTCACTTACTCCGCGCGCGCCGTAATCGCGCTACTTAAATAACACTCGCGATTATCGCTTAGGAATAGCGAAAACACAAATAAAACTTACAGCTATTTAATATAACACACGAATCTCAAATATAACTCACAACTATACACCACAATTAATATTTAGGCGTTATTGTGGCCTATTTAATATATTTTTCTATCTCGTTAGAATTTTCACATCCCAGCATGCTTCGCGCACAACGAAAATATGTGGGGGACAAACATGCCTTGAACTGAAGTGGGGGTGGGGCCTCAGGGGCGTCTTCCCGGACCCATCACATATCTCCCTCCTGATTTTGTTGTCGTCCCGACAACATCACTCCCTCTGGCGCTTCAGTTGTAACCTCTCAGATCGTCTCGGGGCAGGACCCTCTATTGGCTGCAGGGCATACCAGCCTGGTTCGGGCATTAGACCATGCACGTCCTCCCCAGGATCTGTCTCATCTGGCGAAGCTGGTGCCTCAGGTAGGCCTAGTGTAGCATCTACCAGATCCGGAGAATCATCTTTGTCCTCACTTCGACTCATGTCGTGCGCCGCAACCCTCCTCTTCAGATTTTCGTTGCTCGGTGGTCTTATCTCAAACGGACCACTGCTTGTTTCGGGAATTGACGATACTTTGTATTCGTCGTTGGACCACACGTCTTGTATTTTGGCCCTGTCAGTGTAGTGCACTCTTTTCCGCACTCTTTCACCCACTGTCAATGGTGTGGGGCCTGGAAGCTGATTACTTCTCTCCCTCCTGTCAGCGGCCATTTTCTGCATTCTCTCTGCAGCTTTTTGGTGGGCTATGTGCAACCTCTCTAGGTGACCTTGCAGCCACTCGTCAGTTGTCTCCGGCTCTTCATCTGGGCGCGTGCCTATCATCCCGACAACATCACCACCTCTGGCGCTTCGATCGTAGCCTCTTAGATCGTTGGTGCTGCGTATGACTCTTTCTCTGCGGCGATGCTTTAGGCTGAGCTTCTGTCATCGGTACAACCCGGCTGGGGACTGTCTTGGTCGACATGTCCCTAGTTGTGCTTTGTCGGGCTGGCAGTTGCTGTGGTCTAGAAGATTCGCCTACTTGTGCCGCGTCGCTGCTGGCTTGTGACATCTGCTTGCCAGTGCATGTAGCTGTCGAATCTGTAGGGGGATTGCTCCTGACGTGCTTGACACTCGTTTTGCGTGGACGGTGGCTTACATTCCCCACAGTCTGCTTTTCATGTGTCTCCTCCTCTGAACCTTGACTTGCACTCCCTCCTCTCTGCTTAAGACGAGTTTCCTCCCCTAACCGACTACCAATCTTCTCGGCTCCCTTAGGGTGACAGTTGTCACGGTCATCTCTTGGCTTGCACCCGGAAGGAAACCTGGTTGTGGTAGCACGTCTCGGGAAAGAGCTCTTTGAGGGACAGGCTGCTATCAAATGTTCAGTTGACTTGCATCGAAAACATCTCTTCGGAAGCGGGCCTTGAGGGCACTTGGCTGCCATGTGGTCTGACAGGTCTCCACAATTGTAGCATCTTATCTTTCTGGGCTTCCTCTGTGCCATGGGTAGCTTTCTGCTGCCCTTACACTCTTGACCGCCAATGCCGCATACATAAATTGCTTCCATGCCCTGGACCGATGGTTTGCTGTCAAACTCTACTCTCTCATTTCTCGCCAGACTCCGGAATCCCTTTCTGAAGATCTTGGTCTGATGTACAAATACATCAATACCTCCATCATCTGGCGTGATGAATCCCCATCCCCTGCGGACACTGTACCACTTGCAAACTCCTTTTCGCCTTGTCGGTGCAGCTGCACTGGTCGGTACTGTCAGCTCACTGCTTTCGTTAACAACAGCTTGACTCTCACATACCAGTACATGCACCTCCTCGTCGTGCTTTGGCTGTTCCCGCGGACACACCTCCTCGTTGTGCTTTGGCTGCTTCCGCGGTTGGCTTTGTGCTTTTTTTCTCTGCACCTCCTCTTGTGCTGGTGAACTGGCCTCTGACATCTGTGCTATCTGGGACTTTAGGAAGGATAATTCCGCCCTGAGTGCCTCCTCCTCCTTCTTAACTTCTGCACTTGCTATCTGGACCCGTGTCTCAGGCTTTTTACTTCCACCATAAACAGCATATTCCCAAGGGAAATTCCTGTTCACCTCACTGACTTGTGGTTGCTCGCTATAGGCTTTTTTTTACAATTTCCAGTAACTTCTCAGGGCTGGCCTTGGCTCCACCATGTATCCGTAACTCTCTAGATACCATTGGTGTAACGTTGTTCCATATCATGTCTAACTTGTCTTCTGCACAAAAAGGCGCCACCTTCCACGCGGCTTCCACATCCTCCACAAACTCTTGCCAAGTGGGTCTCCCCTCTCCACTAAATAACCTTATCTCTGGCTCCTCCACGTACAATATCTTCACAGGCGCATTAATCGATGCCATCTTGCTGCAGGACCGCACTGCTGGGTGTTTACACTATTTGTTCGTCTGCTGTTTGCTCGGTGTCACTGTCTGCCTTATCCTGCCGACGACGCCAATTGTGGTGGGTTGGGCGCGATAATGATGATGATGATTATATTGTGATGTGTGATCACTCTCTTGCTACACTCGCACCGACCCGAACAACAATAAAACTCTTGATTCTAGAGGCAGGGGCTATATTTATTTTTACAGCCCATTCAGTGACAAAGCAAACATTAAACAAATAAACTAGCGAACATAACACCAAACCAAACAAACACCCAACAGTGCCCGATGCTAATAGCTTACGTGCTCTGGTCCATCTGCTACCTTCACTGGTCGCCTCGCCTCGTTTGTTCTCTCGGCTGGGCTAATACTAGGAAAGGTCGCTGCTGGCTACCGCACGCTTTTTATAGACTGCTAAGCCTAAACACTCACTCCGCGCGCGCCGTAATCGCGCTACTTAAATAACACTCGCGATTATCGCTTAGGAATAGCGAAAACACAAATAAAACTTACAGCTATTTAATATAACACACGAATCTCAAATATAACTCACAACTATACACCACAATTAATATTTAGGCGTTATTGTGGCCTAATTAATATATTTTCTATCTCGTTAGAATTTTCACATCCCAGCATGCTTCGCGCACAACGAAAATATGTGGGGGACAAACATGCCTTGAACTGAAGTGGGGGTGGGACCTCAGGGGCGTCTTCCCGGACCCATCACACATTTACTTTTTAATTTATATATGTGGATTAGAATTTCACACGACAAATTCTCCCCACTTAAAACAGACGTTATATGTCAGTCTATAATTCTATATACACATAGAGAAATTTATTATCTTTCCTGGGGCTTAGGGTGATTCTCATCACACGGATGGCGGCTTAAAAAATCCGCTCCCAGATTTGTTTTTCCACTTATATACTCTATGCTAAACTAATATGGCTGCATCAGTAATGACCAACGGAGTAATCTAGAATTTTCATGTCTAGCTTGCGCTAGAAACGACAAGGGTTTGTGATCCGTTTGCAACTTAAATGCCTTACCATACAGATAAATATTGAATTTCTTTATCGCCCATATTACTGCAAGACATTCCTTTTCGCTAGTTGAGTAATTGGTTTCAGCTTTATTCAACTTTCTGCTAGCATATGCCACTGGGCTTAATTCCCCATCCAATGCATCTGATCTCTGTAGCAGAGTTGCACCTAACCCAATATTACTGGCATCTGTCCTTACTATGAATTCTTGACTTAAGTCAGGTAATTTCAAAATAGGTTTACTTGTGAGCTTTTCCTTCAATTCTTGGTAAGCCATTTCACATTGTGGTGTCCATGTAATTCGATCTGGATTTCCCTTACGTGTCAAATCAGTTAACGGTGCACATATGGAATTAAAGTTTTTGATATACTTTTGGTAGAAACCACATAATGAGACAAAGGATCTCACGTCTTTCTTGGTTTGTGGTCTCGGGGCTTTCTTTAGTTTCTCTAAATTCTTGGGGTCAGGGGTCATGTTTCCCTGATAAACTGTGTGTCCCAAGAATTCTAATTCTTTACATCCAACGCAACATTTGGTTGGTCGGGCTGTTAAATTCGCTTCCTTAAGTCGATTAAACAGCATGTTCAGAGAGTCAATGTTTTCCTCAAATGTTTCTGTTGCTATAAGGATATCATCCATGAAATTTGTGATACATGGATTATTCAGACGGTCCAATAATTTTCTCATCATTCTAGAGAAGACACTGGGCGCATTCTTCAATCCAAATGGCAATCTATTAAACTCATAGTGTCCTTCTGAGGTACTAAAAGCTAGGTATGGTCTAACCTCAGGCTTTACTGGAATCTGATAGTATCCTTTACTCAGATCCACTTTCGAGAAATATTTTGCTTTATTTAGCCTGGCAAACAACTGATTTGTATCCGGCAAAGGATCCACCTGTCATTCTGTAATAGCATTCAGTCTCCTGTAATCTATACAGAGTCTATGTTCTCCAGAGGGCTTCCTTAAGAGTACAACACCGGAACTATACGAAGATTCACTGTGTGAAATAATTCCTTCCTTCAACAAATAGTCTATCTCTTCCTTCAAAGCTTTCTCCTTAGCAAAAGGAATCGAATAGGGTTTCATACAGACAGGTGTGGGGTCTATCAGTTTCATATCATATTCCAATAGGTTTGTATACCCTGGTCGGTCTGTTAACACCTCTGTATGATTATCTAGAACCTGTTGCACTCTCTCTTTCTGATTTTCGTTAAATGTGTACTGATTTTCACCTGTGCCGCTGTCTCACAAGGGTGTAATGGATATTCAAATGATGAAAGTGGTTCCTTTTTCATCTCCATGGCAATGGACAAGGTCAACAAGTGTGTCTCTTCCTGATGTTCTCTTTCCAAATATTTCTTCAGGAGATTCACATGATAGATTTTTTTCTTTCCCCTTCTTATCTATCTTATAATTGGTTCTAGACACCTTCTCTAGAACTTTATATGGACCTTGCCATCCAATTTGTAACTTATTCTGGCTAGCGGGTAGAAGAAGCAGTACCTTCTCTCCCACAGCCAAATCTGTCTTTAGCTTTCCTGTTATAATAGACAGCATGTTTCTTCCTGGCTTGTTTCAAATTTTCATTGGCAAGTTTCCAGCCAGTTTTTAAACGAGTGGTCAGCTCATTCACATATTGGTATGAGGATGTAATATTTTCCTCTTCTTTTTCATCAGTCCACGTTCTTAACAGAGCTACATATGGACCTTTAATTTTGTGGACCTATTTGTCCATGCACCGGTATGGTCTCTTCCACTCGAAGCTTTATAGTGATGATTTTTCCTCCCAGAATTATCATTCAGAAAACGACCGCTACCAATTCTTTTCTTGGGGCTTTCTCCCCACTTAAAATTCTTGATGAGAGATTTCCTCTCTACATCCTCTTCCTCCAGTTTGTTTAAGTCCGATTGAGGGAATTTCGGCTTATCCTGGGGTAAGACATCTTTTTGCACTCTCTGCATAGTGGCCATTGTAAAACAGTTAAGTGAAGCTTGTCCGTGAAAAGGGGCTTCCCATTCCATTTGGTCCACTTTATCAAATTTATATTTCTTTCTATTGTCAGGCCTACTTTTGCCCCGTGGCGTGTGGAGGTCCTGATCAATGTTCCCACTTGTGGGTGTTCCCTCATGTGCTATGCTACACCTTTCTACAAAATTCTCAATGTCCCATCTTGCCTTGGGCCAATAATAATTGTGAGCCACCTTTTGGATGATGGTACCTATTTTCTCATGGTCCCCATCTTTTTTCACATGTAGGCTCCTTATTAAGTCTGTCCTATATCTCTTTGGAAGAACCAACTGTCCGTGACCATGGGATCTAGTTCCGGCCTTCCTGTAAATCAACTTGTTTTTCATGTAAAAATCTCCCTTGCCTGGAGTAGTATGACAAGTTGACAATTTCCTGAAACAAGGCTTGAGGGTCTTATCCCCAGCCTGTGCCTTCCTCATCTCTTCTGGAGTGGTATCTATCTGAATATCCTCCTTCTTTCTTGAGGTCGACCTGACCTGAAGGGTGGCCATAACTATAGGGTTCCTTCTGCAACGGTCAGTGTCATGATTGTCCATCTGACAATTTTTACACCACCTCCTTCTTTGGTTGAAAGATTTTCTTTCATCATATTTCCTTTCATCGAATTGTGGGGTTTTATTTTTATTGTCATACCGTGGCCTATCAAACTGGTGCTTACCTTTGTTTTGATCTCTAGGATCAAATTTATTAAAGTTCTGTGGTGCCCTAAAATTTTCCACCTGTTTCTTTTTGTTACCTGATACCTCTGCCTGAGCCGCTTGATACCTTTCAGCAACATTTAGCAGCTCACCTAGCCTCTCTGCACCTTGTTCCATGAGAAACTTTCTCAGGTCTGGAGCCATGGACTCTCTTAATTGTTCTATAAGGACCATTTCCTTAAGATCTTGGGTTTTCCCCAGAGAAGTCCATTTCTCCAAGTATGTCTCTAACCGTGCAGAGAACTGGTGATAGGTTTCACCTGACAGTAGTTTAGCATTCCTAAATTTTTTCCTATAAAATTCTGCGTTCTTTCCATATCTTAACAAAAGAGCCTGCTTTAGCATGTCATAATTTTCCTGATCACCTCTGCTCATTTTGGCAAAAACTTCATAAGCTGCCCCACGAAGCCCTTGAGATAACTTTAAGCTCCACCTTTCTCTCTCTAACCCATACGTGGCAGCTAATAGTTCATATCTATTTAGATAGCTCTCAATATCATCGTCTTTCTCAACAAAGTGATCTAAATGAAAATTCATAGCTGAGGTTGAGGCTCCCTGGCTAGCAGTGGCATCAGAGGTAAAGGGACTGGCACCATTTTCAGGAGCATGGCCTTGAAACTCAAACTCCCTTAGTCGTAACTCGTGCTCCCTTTGTAATCTCTTCTCCTCCTTTTCTGCTTCCCTCTCTGCAGCTAATCGCTTGTCTTCCCTTTCTGCAGCTAATTTCTTCTCTTCTCTTTTTGCAGCTAATTTCTTCTCTTCTCTTTCTGCAGTCAATCTTCTTTCTTCTGCTTCCAATGCTTTAGCCTCTTTGTCAGCCTCAATCTGCAACCTCTTAGCCTCAGCCTCAATCTGCAACCTCTTAGCCTCAGACTCAATCTGCAACCTCTTAATTTCCTTTTCAGCCTCTAACTTTCTTTCGGCTTCTTTTTCTAATCTTCTTTCTTCCCGTTCAATATATTTGTCACATTCAGCAGTGACATAAGCAATCACAATTTGCCCGTCCATTCCTAACTCTTTCGCAGTCTGTACAGCAGCAGATCGAAATTTGGCCAGGTCCGCCATTTTCTAACAGGTAAATTTATATAATGTCTAACTAAACAATACAATCTGATATTACTTATCCAAAGACACCACAGGCACTGAGAGCTCAACGTTATTTATTTTCACCCAAGGATACCTTTTTAATTTCTATTATTCCCTGAAGTGAATTACCCCCAATATTTTTAATAGGGAAAGATTCAAAATCCCGGGAGCGAGACCCCAATATATGTGGTAAAGTGGGATGTTATAAATATTTATAGGGGACTTAGTGTACTGACTGAGATCAGCTGTGAAGGTATCTGTATCTAATAGGTGTAGTGTGTTACAGATAACCTTACTTGCTACCACATTATACCTCAGTCAGAATTATTCTGATGACTACGTTAAATGTCTAGGGTTATGTAAATGATGAAGTGTAAGTCACAACAACAACAGACAGATAAACAATTTAATTTATTCCACCACACTTGACAACACTGTGACACTCACACACATTTAACACTCTATAAGACTATCTTAAATGAGTCACTGGTAAAGTTTCAAATATTTATGTATTAATTACTTTCACTATTATATATCCTGATTCAACTACAAAGTGAACCAGGAATCACATTCAAATGTAATCACAATTTATATGTACAGAATTTATAAATATGAACATTGTAGTGACATATTTTATTAATATTATCCTATGTGTGTCAGTGTGTAGTAGTGCTATGAGGTAATACTGGTTTTGTTTTTCAAGCTATGTTGTTATTTGTCATCATGACTTCAAGTGTTTGTTTATCTGGGAAATAGTATAGGGGAAAAGTTCACAGTTCCTGTCAATTTAAACAAGGTATTGTCCCTCTTTTTTACTAAAATGTCAATTTTTGAGGGGACACATAATGTTGAGCTCCACTGGCCACAGAGGCTTAACTTTCGTGATGGCGGCAGGAAAAGACTCCTCTGCTCGATTGCTCCCCTGTGTTCTGGAGACACCTCACTAGTCGCTATCTGGACCCAGGAGTATGCTGTCAGCCTCCAGATTCAGCAAAGCTCAGACCAGGTACTGCTCAATAACTTTAGGACCACAGTCCCACAATTCATGGAATAATACACAGTTACGTTGACTGGCAATGAATATAGCACAATTTCGATCTGCCGATGTCCCAGGCTTTTATTTAGAAAAATATGCACTGGCGCTCAACGCACTGGTTCTTTAGTAAGTTTATTTGAAAATGTGGTGCTGACCTGACGCTCCTAATTGACTATATTGGCGGGTCTAACCAATCGAGCCATGCTTACACAAGCGTTTGAAAAAACGTACCCTTCCTTCCGTCTCCCCTAACAACAAAAGATAGTATTTGTAGCCCGACTAATCGTGTTTAGCCTTACATTATTGCGCTCCAATCAAATAGGATTTAACATGGGGACCTATTTCCCGTACAATGGTGGTGTCAAAATCTGCCACTGAGCGATTCTGATTCTGGTGTTGTCTGACACCCTCACTATTTCTTTTGGCTATATTTTGTTAATTCCTAGACTATTTGCGTAACGTTTAACATATTCTTTGTCAGCAAGTCCTAAGGAACCCAAATATACAAATTTAAAGGAGCTAAGTGGCTGCGTTCAAAATATGCATTTTCTTCTAGGATAGTCGTGCTGTTGCCACCTCCTCACTTCCAAACTTTATGGTGTCTGGTGTACTGTCATACTAATGTCAGGATTTCAGACATAAAACAGTAGAATGTCATGTTTCCTAATAAGCGTTTTGTAAGTTTTTTAAACCTAACTCTCGTATGGGTAGTGTTTTTTATCACTGTCGATTTGAAAAAAAGCTAGTGCTTGTGGCCTTACACGCGTGATGGTAGTAATTGTATAGCGAGACGCGTGTTAGTGTGGCATGCGTTTCGGCTTTCAGCCCTCCCTTCTCTCTATCCTAATTCCATCTGTCTTTCGTTTATGGTAACGTAGTGTATAAAATGACATGAATGGAATATTAAATATAGGTCAGCTTGCGTATCTCAAGGTTTTTCTTAGAAAGGTAGTACACGTTTTATCGTAGAAAGCGTGTATGCTGCAGTAGGCTTTTACTATCAACGTGAAACGTTACAATTTGCAGACGAAGTAGAAAACAAGGGGGATTTCGAGTATAGTCATGGTGACAGCACTGTTCTTTACCATTCTTCTTTCCTTTTATTGAAGAAATTTGTTAGGCTTTACATTTACTTTTTAATTTATATATGTGGATTAGAATTTCACACGACAGAAGGGACAAGTGGCCTACGCTTTAAGACGAGGGACCAACTTTGTAAACTCTCCTTGACATTTCTGGGAAACGAGCTACACCCTACAATCTTGACCATCGACGAGCGTAAGCAGTGTAAAAAGAACCCATCAGCGGAAGCAGAACTACTATTGGCAGCTAAGTGCAAAATCTACGCTGCCAAAGAACGTTTTATTCCATCGACTCTACTATAAATCAAAGATTAAACTTGTCTTCCAAACTAGTCAATTATTTTCAAACTGTTAAAACTTAAATGATTATTAAATTTTGTTATTGGTAATTTTACAAATTTAACTTCGATTTAATCATTTTAAATGTACTGCATGTTTGTCTCAGTCAAATTTACTACACACACTCTAAACAGAGCTATACCAGAATAATAAGAATTCCACTGAGTAAATCAGAGGTGGGGGCTTAACGCGCTAACATTAATCATTGCTTAATTCTTCACAAAAGTGGTCGGCAGTTTCTAGAATAAACGTGCTCAACCAAAGCAGCATTGTTTTCGCTTATCTGAATATCTTGTGATAGAAGTGTCATTACCCTTCTATCTTCATCTGTGCCAAGAGTAATCTTGTGCGAAGGTAGACACCTTTGAAGCCCATATTAGATACTCTTGAGTTTTGGCCACTGTTGGACCACTACTGCAAAGCAGTGGAGGAAATACCGTCACATCAGGTAAGAAGACGATTCTGCTCCGTGGCAAATTATTTTTCTATGTTTATATATATATATATATATATATATATATATATATATATATATATATATATATATATATATATATATATATATATATATATATATATATATATATATATATATATATATATATATATATATATATATATATATATATATATATATATATATATATATATATATATATATATAAAGATTACTGTATCTGCGCGATGTCAGGGATTAGAAAATCAATCCAAACAAAAGTATGATTCACTATTAATGAACACAATAATAACAACAGACAACCCCAACCGATTTTGGTTTTAAAAAAATCCAAAAAGGCAACTAAAGTGGTACACAAAGAATTAAACAAATAGAAAAAAGAACCACAATAGGTACTAGAAATAATAAACACACAATTCTAATCTGTGTCCCCGTCCTACAGTCCCCAGTCTCAAATAGAGACGACTGTGATCAAGGCTTACACACCATCAAAAAACACCCAAAACCCCAACAACAAGGTAGAGAGGTAAACACCCTTTTCTAACACAACCATTACTTCTAGGAAGATTAATTAATGTCCGCCAAACGTCTTTGATATACAATCCCTGTCGGTCAGTGAGGTAATATCCTGGACTTGAACCAATGATCTGGTAAATTCTATGCCTTCACGTCGAGGTGAGAATTGCAGATAAATTCAAGGGTGACGAGGACAGTGGAAATTATAAATTTCAGTGTGACTCAAATGATAATTAATCCTGATATCCCTTGGGCTGAATGAGTCCAAACTCAGGTTTGCACAAGCTGTGCGCCGTAATATACCCGATTGGCGCGATCAGTTCGATTGTGACTGTGCGTATAAGAAACGGGGCCCACCGGTCTGCAAACAGAGACAGAATGGGCGCTCTATTCTGAAGTTTGGTGAGCTTGAATGTTGATGGTTTCAGAGGTTTAGCAGCTACATGAGCATAGTGTACCAGCAGCTGGGTACTCCGCTCTGCCTTCCTGGTAATGGATTTTAGGATTTAACCAAAACCGATCTCAGCTCGAGAACTCGGTCAAGGAGATGATACCAGATCTTTGCCGAAATGCTGGTTTCCAAGTTCCCACATCGGTGGTGTGTGGAACTTTATCTTCTCCACTGTGAAGCTACAATAAATACAAGCCATGAGCTAGTCGCCTAAATTAGCGCCCACGAGCTAATAATACATATACATCGAGACAAATACTATTTACAAATAATTAACAACACCCCCGCTCCCCTTATCCCAAGATATCTTGGATCGTCAAACCGGTTTGTACTGGCTGATTAAGTACATTCACCCCCGTCCCTCATTGCTTTGGTATCAGCCAATTTGATGGCCACGCAACACGCTGGGGGTGGGGTCAGCGCTGCGCTCGCACACTGAAGTTGCGTAACGGGCTAAGGCTTAATTGTAAACAATTCGCGAGTCTGGCAGACTAGCGACGTGAGGCGTCTATCCTCCAAAAACTTACCTCGGGTTACACACAACAATAAAGTCAATATTTACAAGCATGGCCCCAACCTATAACTTATCTGGGAACTCATAAGTATCCCGTTATACAAATGATTTGTACAAGTCGTCAGGTATGCATACATTTATACATGTCTCAAGAAACTCGTTGCAATAAAAATGGAGTTTACATTTGTATTAACCAAATTGATACAAACACACACTCACTGTCCCTTGAATACAATTATTAAAGGTCCCATCTATATAGTTTTAGAGGTACTTAGCGAACTTAAAATTAATCCACTTTCCCGCTATGAAATAATATATAAAAATTTACTGCTACACGCATTCGCCCCCAGAGAATTGATTAGTGATAGATTTTACCTACACAAACTATACAAATAAAATTAGCGCTCTTACCGAGATGCCAAGAAATCCACTACACCAACAGTAGCTGGTCGAATCTACCAAATAATTATGAAACGTCCACTCTACTAGAGTTCCTGGAGCATTAAGTGCCAGATAACTAAAGAGTTCAGATTATATAGTAACTCTCAGGCCACAGGTGTTCGGCCACCTGCGATACCGAGTGGCTCTTTCGCCTGGGTTGTACATAACGTGACGTAACCGCTACGGAACCCCGGAGAACTAGTTTCCCGTGTTCCATTGACGAAAACCAAGCCAAAAGAGAGAGATCGCCATTGCTGGCGTAATAGGGTCTACCAGTGGACACACAAAGACCAGGGAAAGTTTGCCGCTCTACTCCCAGAAACCGAGTGCCAGATTTTAACTCGTGGTCAAAGAACTCTAAGAGAGATGCCGTCTATCGCGACAGAGAGTTCTGGAAGCGTCAAAAACTTCTCCTACCAACCATTAAAGAAAAAGGGGAGTGAACCTGTCCGATTTAAAATGACAGGCCAGTTACTCCACTTTACAACTGCAGGAGACCGAAAAGAAATGGAATGGACGGGCCAAAAATCAAAAAGAAGTCAGGGGGTTGCCTAAGCTCCACCCTAATGCCCAAAATGTATAACCCATCGTCACAGTATATATACTGTATATATATATACGAGTATAAACAAGCGCACACCTGTGTGAGTACAGCTGCGTCTGTGTGGGTGTGTGTGTTTTGATGAGGGTTAAATGAGAACAGTAAAGAGGGGATGCGAAACCGATTGGTGAATTTAATGACAAAAAGGAGGGGGGGGGGGGGGGGAGGAATGAATGTGAAACGAGCACTTGAGGTCATTAGCTGATATCCTTTTTCTTATTCAGTACATCATCATCATCAGCATCTTAATTTTCATTTTTGTTCCATATGGAGCATAGAGCCACCAACGCTGCTGGTCATCTTGCAGGAAGCATGTGCTCTTGTAGTGGTGGCTGCTGTAACATTTTGTTTTACACGATGAGGTTGCCAACCTCCGGGCACAACCTCATGTTAATCGCCTTATACGACATGAATGAGGGAGTAGTAGTCCTATTCTTTCTGTGTCTCGTGAGAGACCCCGAGAACTACACGGGTCATAAAGCGTGTGTGTATATATAAATATATACGGAAATTGATAATGATGATTATGATAAATTTTCCTGCTATTTAATTGAAGATATGGACACCCTTTCCATGGCAGGATAAGATCCCAGATACCGAAGTTCCATCAAGAGCAAATATGCCCAGTCTCTATACACTGATTCAGAAAGCGCAGTTACGATGGACCGGACATCTGGTTCGTATGCCAAATGAACGCCTCCCAAAGAGGCTGCTGTATGGCGAGTTGAGCGAGAGAAAGCGTACTAGAGGACGACCAAAGAAGCGCTTCAAAGACAGCCTGAGGGAGTCACTGAAGAGCTGCCAGATTATTACAACCCCCTGGGAGCAACTGGCACATGATCGCACAGCCTGGAGAGGCGCTATCAAAATGGGTGTTGCAGTCAGCGAGGCCAACCGTGTGAGGGTAGCCCAGAAAAAACGTGCAGCCCGAAAGTCAAGCGTGGATGTGCAGCCTGTACTGTCTTCGGGCCTTGTATGTCGGTCATGCAACAGAACTTTTCTTGCCCGCATTGGCTTGATCAGCCATATGCGCACCCACTTAACATCATAGAAGGAACGGTATTACGAGAGATGTCGATGGTCCTCATCAAATACGATGGACAAATCATCATGGCCACCCAAGACTATTATATTTCTCCTCTTCGTGTCTGCGCCGCTACTCTTAACGTCCTGGATGATCACCACTTCCGTGCTACGGAAGCTCTTTACGGAGCATAAAACAACCACTGCAATTGGTCACCTGGCATGAAGCCAGCTCCAAGCATTTGTGTATTGGCCACACTTATGCAATCGCTCTCCTCGACTATCACAAAGGCTTTAACAATGTCTAAACATCCGGAATGGCACACACAGGGGAATACATTCCACTGGTCATGAATACACACATCGGAAAGCACATTGAAGGCGAACATAAGAAGGCCAGGACACGGCGACTAAACACTGGTCAGAAACACACGTCCATACGCCTCAAAGGCGGGCACAGAAGACCGTAGTAACCATGCATACATCACACTTAGCAACTTGCTCACGTCATAATTCTTACTTAGTGACATAAGCAACACATGCGTTCAATGGCAGTGCTATGCGGTGCCAAACCAACACTAAAAGATTAATTGAAGATTTGAGCACCGAAAAGCAAGTCCCTACACCCATGACTCGCAGGGTCTAGACCAGGGTCCCCAAAGTGGTCGATATCGATCCCCAATATATGTATGTATATGTGTGTGTATATATATATATATATATATATATATATATATATATATATATGTGTGTGTGTGTGTGTGTAAGTGTCGTAGGGCAGTGAAGTGTTAAGGACTTCACAATACTAAGTCCAGAGTCCAGCTTTATGAGGTGGGGCGACCAATTCCTTTCCTTGCTGCCTTTGCTTTTCCTAACTAAAGAGCAGAATCAGGTATCCATTTAAAACTAGGTAAACTGCAACAACAGGTTTCGATCTCGGAACCCTGCTAACTTTGCTACAGAGAGATAAGTGTTCTAACCGTTTATCCTGTAGCACATTTTCACAGAAATTATAAATTATATATAATTTTCATTTCTCCCTCTTTCCTGTTGTCAGACTTTTAAAACATGTCTCAAGCACAGATATGCATGTATGAATAACATGTCTAGATACTTTTATGTGTAAACAACTGTACTCGGTTTTACTGGTCTTTCTTTTATATATGTAGCGATCCCCTTTAGAGATTGCACAAGTGTAGGCATCAACCTTGACATAATAATAAATTTTTTTTTTTTTTTTTTTTTTTTTTTTTTTCTTAACCAGCGGCACTTGGGCTTTCACCCCTTCGGCCCAATGACAAGTCATTGCGAGGCTGGGGAACCTGAGGACTTTCCTTCCAACCCGGTCAGGAGCTTCGCTCCTTCCCATCCACAGAGGGTTTGCCACAGGAGCCGTTCAGGCTATTCAGTCAAATTTCCGGTCGTAAACATTTCTTCAAACGCCGACGCCCGGGTTTGAACCATGAACACCTGGTCGCCAGTACAACGCCGAAGCCATTACACCAGCGCGGCTCCCATAATAATAAATTCGGTTACGTGCATGCTGTTGGTTTTAATCACTTGATTTTCTTGGTGTTCATAGGGAGACCAAGTGTTGTCGCAATATTTTTCAGCGTTTTTTTTTTTTAAACCCTGTAATTGTTTTTTGTTTTGTGACAGCAGTGTCTTGGTTCCATAGCATTCCTTTTGATTTCTCTGTTTATGAACGATGTCATGTTTTAATCAGTGATCGTAATAAACAAGCATAAGCAATACGAAACATTTTTGTGTCATTCTTGTATGCATTCTGTAATTTTTTTTTTAAATTTGTCTTTTGTATACTACTCAATGCGCGATAGATAGAAGTTACTGTAAACCTTTTAAAACTGATTTAATGATGTGAATTTTTTTTTTTTTAATTTGAGATACCTTTACTAACGTTTTCTCTTACCTTTCTTACGTGTGCAAACACACACACTAGAACGCAGGAGAAGTTAGATCCAACAAATATTGCCCAATCGAGAGCAATACTTCACAGGAGCACAGTCAATGGGGAACTAGTCCTTCATCGTCTCCGTATGTGAACATTCAAAGAGATAATACTTTCTCACGACCACAATCTCACATTTTGGCTTCGAATGCACTACCAACAAATGATTATGCTGGCATTATTCCAGAAAATTTGGCTGAGGACATAGATGACAATGCGCTAAATCAGCTGATATCAGATTTTAAGCTCAGCGACGAGATCAACTTCACTTCAGTCAATTTTAGGAGCAGAAGCCCATTAAGCCAAGAGAGTGAAGCAGAGGGCCATGTGGTAAATACCAGTGATATCCAGAGCATGAATGCTCGTGTGGTTACAGGTGGGGGTACCTCTGCTATTAAAAAAAGCATTGTCCCTAACCTCCAAGAGTTTGCATGCAATTCTTTGAACCTTCCAGTCGTCAGACCTTTTGAGTTCCACGCCTCCGTATTCCAAAATATCTCAGGGAATAATATTCCTCCGCAACAATTTGGACCAAAGGACGTGGAAATGTTTGAACTTCCACTTGTCGAAGAACACCCAGAGATGAAAAATCAATCCCGAGACACTCAGAAAATACTTGACAATTTAACAAGAGGTATCATTGTTGACTTCAGGGATGGGGACATATATGCCACAAGGTACTGCAAAGTTGTGCCGTATTATTGCATACCCGAAAAAACACCATTTCAGAAAATGGAGCGGCTTCAGGAAGTCAAGATTTTTGACTTTCATAATAATTTCAGGTCCTCATATGATCCCCAGAGTAGATACCATAATACGAATCCTTACGTACGGCTGTCTTTTGCCGTCAAAGATCCGAATATGAAAGCTTCTGCCCTTACAATAGACATCTGGCACGTAGAGGCTTATCAAATGACAGCTCGAGCAGCGGAGAACTGTCCTTCCCTAGAGCCTGACTGCTCGATTTCAGATGAATATGATAATCGACTTGAAATAGAACGTCAGCTGAAGAAGCCCATGTTGACCTTGTATACAAGCAAGTTACCATTGTAGGTAATAAGATCTCAGTCCTTATATTAAAAAAAAAAAAAGAAAGAAAGGAAAACGTTACTGATACTGACTTATATTGTACGCAATCGTCAGTGCTCAGCTGTCATTGTTGAATTATTATTATCTTTATAATAATCATCGCCATCTTTATTATTATTGTTCCAAATAATTTTAAAATGATCTAAAATAATGTTGATGTATTTGCTCTTGTCTATCACATTAATGATAAAATCAGTAAATTTAATTATTATGTGGGGTTAAAGATAAGTTATTTTGTAATTATATTTAAATATAATTAAATATTGTTCACGGAAAACATTTTTAGCTCATTTGTCTGTAATGTATGTGGAGGTATGACAAGTCACCCTGCGCAATAGATGTACTCTATCTCAGTGTTTGTGATATACGGGATATAACCACGATAATTGAATTGATATAGAAAGACAAGAGTAATATCCCTTAAGTCTTCAGTTCGAGTAAAATGTGAAAATAATAGAAGGAAGTTCGTGATGGAAAGACTGGAATGTAAGCACGAGTTTTAGCGAGCAGCGGGGAGAATAATTCATTTGTGATAGGATGAGAGGTCCGAACACATTCGTGTACCACTATATGGTTGCATGGCGTCTGCACAGTTGTATTCCTATAGTATACGGAGGTAATAAAGAAAGAAGAAAAAAAACAGATTCAAGATTTCAATTTGGATAAATCAACACTAGTAAACTGATCAAAGACACATTTCATTTCCAAACGAGAGATGAAGATTTGTAGAAAGTATGTTTACGATGTAGTTCTAAGTCATGACAAGCAAGAGAAGACATTGCGTACCTTTCGATGGCAGAGAGTACTCATCCCGGCGTAGGCAGAATTGATGGTAGCCATCTAATTTTATTTATTTATTTGTACATTTTTGGTGAATGTGTTTCAAGATTTTTATTTCAAATGTATATAAGATGCAATACATAAAACGTTGTACATACTACAGTCCGAACTGGACATAGATTCCCTGCTTGAATTACATATAATGAAATGTTCATTTTTTTTTTTTTTTAAAGTTGAAATAAAAAAAAATTGCTGTAACATTTTGTAGAACTCCTCATCATCTCAATGTGTCATTTCATTTCGGAGCGAATCAAAAGTTATATATATATATATACCGTATAGTGTTTTTTTATTTATTCGTTATAGTTATTTAGATACTATAATATACAGATAATCACCTTTCATGTATATGTGGATTTTTATCTTGCTATATTTTATTGAACGTCTGACTGGCTGAGTAGTTAGAGCGCTTGTCTCTCACGGAAAAGTTACTAGGTGCGTGGCTGAAACCTTGTAGCGTGACGCTCCCATCTACCTAGACATAGATGGGTACCTGACTCTGCTCCTGAGTTAGGGAAGCCAAAGTCAGTGAGTGAGGCAACTGGCCACTCCACTTCATTAAGCTGGACCTAGTATAGTGAAATCTCTAACACTTCACTCCCCTACGGCCGTATTTGCTACGGGACTGCCTTTATCTTTATATTTTACGGATACATACATTTTTAATCGAAACCGTCATGATTGTTTGGCACTATGTCATGCTGAGTTTGTCTATTAAAAAAATAAAAAGAACAAAAATTAACCCCAAATGAATATTAGCAATGGAATAAATGGATGGACAAACAAAAACTTTTCGATAACACGCGACGATAATATTTGTTCCGACATGGAATTATATACTTCGCCTGGTAGAGTATTAAACACTTGAACGAAGAAGTGCTTGACATTTGGTTTGGTTTGGTTTGGTTTGGTTTAAAGAACCATCTTCATTGCACACGGACAACCCCATCAGTGCCCCGGTCTCCTCCCTTAAATCACACAAAGAGAATCTCAGCACAGTGCACGAACTCTGTAGCTCCGGCGATGATCCCAATGTATATATATATATATACAGTGATCACACATTCTATAAATATTTTTTGTGGTGGGTAGATTTCCTAGTTTTTAAATTTTGCCAGGGCAGTGGCCGTATGGCCTACACTTAACGATCTCCAACTGCCGATGGATTTCTAGAGTGCGCAACTTGCACAATGAACCTCCTATTTTTTCATCCTTGTCCGAGAAGGCTAGGCAGCCGATCTCAATACCCAGGAGATCAGGGGGGAGTATGATATCACTAGGAACCACTGGTTGTGAAAAAAAATGACATCAATCATATTCCCTGTACTGGGAGCGAACCGGTCTTGACATTACATTCAGAGAAGAAGTGTTCACACTTTTAGTTGCGCAGGTGACCTGTGAAAATATTCCAGAAGTCCAGTATTTCACTACACAATCGCGACTTCCGCCCATTAATGGCTAGAGCGTTTCTATCAGTCTTAAGACAAAAAGGGGCCTAATCATGCGCATATAGCGTAGATCTGATACAAGCAGGGCAGGTGCTACCATTAGGCCAACTAGGCGGCTGACTATGGCGCAGACCTCAGAGGGGCGTAGAGTGTTAGTGTGTTAAGAGAGTGAGAAGTGTGAGAGACCAGAATAATTACTTAGCCTAGCCTAGGGCGCAAAATAATCT
The DNA here is from genome assembly GCA_024509875.1 of Oreohelix idahoensis. Classification (NCBI taxonomy): domain Eukaryota; kingdom Metazoa; phylum Mollusca; class Gastropoda; order Stylommatophora; family Oreohelicidae; genus Oreohelix; species Oreohelix idahoensis. The sequence continues at coordinate 535,607 of JAMPIV010015622.1, forward strand.
GGCACCGGTCCTGGATACGAAGCCGTCAGTACGAGATATATTAACTAGAAAGATGAACTACTGTTGGACCACGTGTGTTTTATCATCATTTTCTTTTGCGTTCCTGGCAGAACATGCAGCCACCACCATAGCTGGTCCCCGTGCAGAGAGCCAGAACCTCTCTAGCAATGCTCGTTCAGCGCTGGTTTCTGTGGCTATTTGTTTTACGTGATGAGTTTGCCTTCTCTGTGTATCGGAGTATACAATTGGCACAGTATAACCTTAACCCTAATCTTAACCCTAACCCAGCCATAGACGGTCATTCCAAAGGGAAGTAACTCTAAACAAGAGATCTCTAAAATAGTCTTTTGCCGCCTATTCTTTCTTGTGTTTTATGCCGATTACCAAAATCATTTATTGGTAAAGGGATAACTATATTGTGGAAAGTTATGAGATTACACTGATTCTGTTAACACGAAGAATTTGTCGAATTAGTGAATATACACAAAGACTAATGTAGACACTAAGTACTGTATATTTTTTCAAATACAACAAATAATTTTATACTGTTGTACGGTATTTTAAATTGTATAATAATAATAATAGCCCCTTCAGTCATAACTGACTATGGGAATTTTGTGTTTTGTCGACACCTATAGGGTGAAGCTGGGGTGTCCTCTCCAGGGCGCAAGCTTGGGCACAGTTATATGGAGATCAAGCTGTTGCCCATGCAGCATGTTCCCCCTCTCCACACAGCTGGCAGATCCAAAGGAACGGCAGTAGCCGATACAGTTTGGTACCAGCCACATCGCAGGAGTTGCCAGAATAATGCCGAATCAACATTAAACTGCCTTAGTGACTCCGACTCCGGATTTATCCTCAGGGTTTACTCCCGAAGCCAATTCCATAAATAGATATTCCCGCAAGGCAGCGGTGGTTTGAATTCAGAGTTCCTTCTCTTAGATAAGCTACCAGCTAAGGATCACGAGCCCTATCTGCCCGAAATTGTATAATACAACTATTGATAACAACCAGACAAGTGCCAGTGCAACAAGAGATGAGAAGAAGACGCTGGCAATGGATACGACACACACTAAGGAAACCTGTTTACAGCATCACAAGGTAGTCCTTGTGCTGGGATCGCTAGGGAAAGAGAGACAGAGGTACACAACAACAACAAAAAACCACACACACACACACACGGAGAAGAGATCTGGAGACAGAAGTGAACATTATGAGGAAGACCTGGAAAGAACTTGAGCTGAAGGCACTTGACAGGAGAACTTGAAGGCACGTGACAGGAGAACTTGAAGGCACGTGACAGGAGAACTTGAAAAGTGTTTATTGAAGGCTCGTGACAGGAGAACTTGAAAAGTGTTTATTGAAGGCTCGTGACAGGAGAACTTGAAAAGTGTTTATTGAAGGCTCATGACAGGAGAACTTGAAAAGTGTTTATTGAAGGCCTATGCTCCTAGGTGAAGTTAAAGGGTATTGATTAATTTGATTGATAATTACATCGTGGCTTAGTATAGTCCCTGTGGCATCTCTGATGAGACAAAGAAAGAATATGAATACTGCATGATCAAGCATGTCGTACAAGCCGACTAATATTTGGTTTGTGTATGGAGGCAGGTACCCACATCATGTAAAACACATTGCCACAGAAAACCACTGCCGCGGGAGTATGTGACTGCTTGATGCAGGCTTTCTTTTTGGATCTTGCAAAACCTCGAACTGACCTCTTCCGAAGTTGTTTCAGTTATGCAGGTGCTTTAGCATGGAATTCCCTATCCAAGTCTGCCAAAACTGATAATTACATCTCTTTTATTTATTAGCAATTATTATTTATTATAATTATTTATTATAATTTACATTTCTTTACCCTGATGAAATAAAGATTTCGTTCGTTCGTTCGTTCATGTAAGGGGACCAGTGGCAGTCGAGTCTCCATGTTCTTTAAGGACCGTGAAGGAAAAAGATGACGATGATGATGATGATGATAAAGTATCTAGATTATACTGATACTATTGACATGAAGGATTAATCAAAGTTAGTCAGTATACACACTGACTAACGTAGACAATAAATACAGTATGTTTTGTTTTTCAAAAACAACTAATGTTATACTATTTTACACTATATTATATTTTATATTGTATTGTTGTTGTCAGCAATGTTCTACCAGCACTCCAGCTAATATTATTACATATATAGATTTCACTGTCTTGTTAGAATGTGGTTAGTGCACTGGCTTCCGAGCTCAGTGGTCCATGGTTCGATCCCCAGTTGAGGTGGGATTTTTTTTAGGACGGCAAATGACTCCAGGGTCGACCCAGCCTCAAGAATTGGGTACCAGAGCAACTCTGGGAAAGTTACAGGCGGCCGGTGTGATGCTGACCTCATCATCCCTAGTGTGCCATTGGTGAAGAAAAAATGGGCCTAATACCATATTCCCAATATACACAAAATTGGCATGTAACGAGATCCTTTACCTTTACCATTTTTACACTAAGGTGATTTGGGGTGAAATTTCTCTGTTTAATTTGTTTAGTTTCAAATTAAAGTGCTTTCTCATAATTACGTGCATTGTTTGATTTCTTTGTGCATAAGACATGTAGTGGTAATAGGAAAAGTGTCATATCTAAACTGTGAAATAACAGTTCAGGAAGAAGAAGAAAAAAGTGATAAATAAGAAGTGACTGTATCGTAATGCATTCTAAGCTCTGACATTTTCTTTACTTAAAAATACCATAGATATAATTACTTCTCTCAGTGGAACATAGGAAAAATACCTGAGGCATGGAAACGAGCAGTAATTGTGTGTGACAAGCTAAGCTCTGAAATTTTCTTTCAAGGTGCATAAAAAAGAATAGAAATAATTACTTCTGTCAGTGGAACATAGGAAAAATACTTGAGGCATGGAAAGTGGCATTACTTATGTGTGACAAAATGATATTCGCTCATTTGTCTTTTCATGCTTTAATTTTGTTTTCTGTCTTAATCATAAATGCTATAACAAAGGACTGACCAGAGGCTTTGAAACAAAGCGTGGAAGGAAACTAATTCCCAAAAGCTGCTGAAAGTTAAAACACACAGACGTGCTAAATATCCAAGGAGCCAAAAAAGAAAACAACGAATTTAACGACATCTAGGAACGGGTGTTTAGTGCTAGAGAAATCCTATTTTGTAACATCAATCAATCAATCAATACACTTTAGCTCCCCGAGGAGCATAGGCCTTCAACAAACACATGCCAAGTCTTCATTTCCCTTGCCATCCGCTCAAGTTCTTTCCATCTTTTCCTCATCATTTTCACCTCTGTCTCCAGCTCTCTTCTCCATGTGTTTTTTGGTCTACCTCTGCCTCTCTTTCCCTGTGGATTCCAGAAGAAAGACTGCTTTGTAATGCTATCAACAGATTTCCTCAATGTGTGTCCTATCCATTGCCATCGTCTTCTTCTCAACTTTTGTTCCACTGGCACTTGTCTGGTTCTTGTCATCAGTTCCACATTTGTGACTTTGTCATACCATTTCAGTCCTTTTATTCTACGCAAGCACCCGTTTATAAAAGTCTGTAGCTTTTTAGTTGTTTTTGTTGCTCTCCATGTCTCAGAGCCATACAATAGGACTGACCTCACATTTGAGTTGAAGATTCTTATTTTCGTGTTGGACTTGATTTCTCTTGTTCTCCATATGTTTCCCAATGCAATGAAAGCTCCTCTTGCTTTTTGTATTCTTATTTTGATATCACTGTATGTCCCTCCAACTTTGTCTATATTACTTCCAAGATATGTACGATTCTACATCTTTTAGTGGTGTTTCTTCAAGTTCAACCTTGTTAACATTTCTTGCATTTATTCTCATAATCTTTGTCTTTTCCCTGTGTATTTTCAGGCCCGCTTGTTGTGACCTCTCATCGAGAATTGTTATTGTCTCTTGCATCTGATTATGGTTATGGGAAAAAAGAGCCAAGTCATCTGCAAAATCCAGATCATCAAGCTGTTTATTCAGATTCCACTGGATTCCATTTCTGTTGTGTGATGTCGATGTTTTCATAACCCAATCTATTGCTAGTAAGAAAAGAAATGGAGACAAGAGGCATCTTTGTCTCACTCCCGTTCATATCCTAAACGGTTCTGTAAGTTGTCCTTCATGAAGAGCTCTGCATGTCATGTCTTTATAGGTCTTCCTTAATAAGTTAATGATCTTCATGGGAACTCCATAATGCCTCATCAATTTCCAAAGTAATTCTCTGTCTACACTGTCAAATGCCTTTTCATAGTCCACGAATCCGATGTAAAGCGGTGAATTCCATTCCAGACTTTGTTCAACTATTATTCTCAATGTGGCTATCTGGCCTGTACAGGATCTGTAACATGCTATGAGAAAACTACCGTAGCACATTATCTGCTAACGTGTATAGTTTACGGGTATGATATCTGAAGTCAAAGAAAGAATATGACTACTACACTTTCAGATATACCTGTAAGGCAATTAATACGAGGTTATGCAAGGAGCTGGCAACAGCATCATGTAAAAAAATTGCCACAGAAACAAGCGCTGCAAGATCAAGTAATTGATTTGTGCAAGCTTCCTGCATGGCCAGTGTGGCATTCTATCTTACTCCTCTAAATGAAATAATACTAGACTCCTGTCGTTCTTAACATTTATTACACAAAGAGATACAAACATGTCTAACATCCCATAACGGCCATTATCCTAAGCCCCGTAACTCTTCCCCTCATATCTAGAGAAATTTCTAAAATGTTGGATAGGACATTACAGCCAGTTGCAGTAGTGACCCTGTGCTCTGTAGGAAGCACAAAGGCAAAGTATGATGACATGTGCTAACATGCAGTGGCGGATCTACTTTGAAGCTAATAAAGCTTGAGCTTCAGGACCCCAAAGTTAAGTCTTCTCTATAATATGTTTCTTTCCTATTCCCCAACACTTTCTGTTTTTTATAAAAGGGGCCCCACATAGAGTTCAAGCTTCAGTAGTCTCCAAATGTAGACCCGCCAGTGCTTACATTTAAGAAATGTGAACAACAAAGAAAGCCACAAACAGAATACTTAAAAGCACAAGACTCGCCAGCACCATCACTAGAAACCGTGGTAAAGATTGACCTACTGTTAAGTCATATTTGTTTAGTAGGAGTTAAGTGTTAGGGATTATTATGTACGGGGCTGATTTTTTGGTTAGTAAGCACGTTTAAAGTAATGAGTAGATTTTTTATTTGGGTACTTTGTGTACGATAATTTTGGAACATAGCTCTCTGTGTTAGTTTTTTTTTTTTTTAAATAAAGAAACTATTCGAATGTTCTTAATAGTAGTTTGGAGGGAGATAAGGATGAGCTGAGCTCAGATGTTATGCAGGGAGTTCGCGCATGAGCGACTTCACTGAGCTGGACTGAGAGACTATAATCTCGGGGAGTGTGTATCTGGTAGGGCTTCGAGACTGTGGTTTTGTCTCGCTAGTGTGACCAGAATATTTTATTGAAGATGTAGTGATTTTAGTGAAATATTTGATCACCCTTACAGTAATATTTAACAAAAGATTTGAAATGTAGTGGAAACTAGTTTTCCGCCCGTGTTTGTTGCGCATCATTGTCACCCACGCCTGGAATCGAAAAGTATTAATAGGAAGGAAAAGATAGCCTATAAAACTGACGCTCCGTTGGCGCAGTAGGGACTAAACATGAGACAGTTTGTGGGCGGCAAATACTGGTTTCTTCTAAAGGAGTGAGAGAGGAAAATAACTACTGCATTCTAGGAAGCTCAAGGTTACTACAGTATGGTAGGGTACCCCGTCGCTTAGCAACCGAGTTTTGAAATTTGTGCGCTATTGCGTGAGAAAATCCTCCCCCTTACGTTACCCCGCCACCTCGTTGAGGCTACATTCAAATATACAGTATGGAAAGGGGAAGAAAAGGAGAAAACCGACATGGAAAGTGAAACTTATTGTGACTTTCAAAATAAACTAAAAAGAATGGTTACAAGGATAACGTTGATAATAATTCCTATAAAATCTTCCATGGTTATTAAAAATACTTAGAGCAATCTTAGAAAAATATATTTTGGTAACATTTGTGGTTTAGCAAAAGAAAACCCAAAAAGACAAAAATGTTAACGACACTAAAGACTGACATAAAACTTATATGGACAGACAGAGCTTAGTCTTCTGGTCAATAATATGTTTCAATATCGAAATTAGCACGAGTAATAACCAAGATATTGTAAAAGATACTATATAGTTTCGAACAGTTTGACGGACAGACGATCGTCCTTGTTAATTTATTGGTAACATTTTTGGGACGCAATTTTGAAAAGAGGCATTGGAGTGATTCAAATTTGATTTGTTACCGCTAAGAGGAAGGGAGAGGCAGTAATTGTTAGCTGAAAAACGATACATATTTTGCAGTGTAATAGCATGGGCAGACTGACCAACAGACTAAGAAACACACAGCTTGTTTGGGGTTTTTTTTTTCAAATTTGAATTGAATTGATAGACCCTCGCTGTGATTGGGCCAGCCTAGTGATATTGGCAAAAAGCTTCCAAGGCTTGTGGCCATTTGATACAATAATTTGAGTATGCAAGCTGCGTCGAGAACAGCAGTGTTAAGTGTGAAATAAAACTTGGCAGTCTGGACAGGGGCAAAGCTGAACTTATATATATATTCTAATGCTAATGCCAGTCAACGTGTGCTTGTGATATTTTCATTGAATTGTGGTAAGAACGAATTTATTAACCTTGTTATTACAAAAATTGGTGAATGAGATACTGCTTTATTGGGAATGTTTTACGACTAAGTACATAGGTCCCCTAGCAGACGTATGCAGGGCCTGTGGTGTTGCTTAAACGCAATAGAACTTACATGGGTTGTATAACTAAAAAAGATTTCCAAAGTTACCAGTGGGAAGTCTAACCCACATTATTGTATGGAAGAAGATCACTTTTCAAAATGGCAGAGGCGTTGAAGCTATTTGGGGAGAGGAATAGGAACACTGGTATAAATTGTCACATCAAAATAAAATGGTTGAAATGGGTTGTCTACAAGATCTGACCCTTTTCTTTTAATTGAAATGTACCATGTATTACTTGTGGAATGATAGCATAGATGTGTTATAAAGAATCATAACCTTGTTTCAGGGTTTGTTCTGGTACTAAACATAGTGCCAGACTTCTGGTGGACTGATCATTGTGAGAGAAGACGATGTCTATTGGTACACGCTCTCTACCACAACTACCCCAGAAAAATTAAGAGATTGGCCGTACGTTTGAAATTTAGCTGGTACACGCTCTCTACCACCATCAACACAGAAAGTGGGAGAGATTGGCAGCATCTTCGAACTACTACAAAACAGAAAGATAAGTGCCAGTGTGTTGGCACTAAGACATTCATCCACTTATATTATTAAATAATAAATAAAATATTTGACTTTTGAAATAAAACATTCCACAAGAGAAAAAGAAAAGAAAAGAGAGGGGATGATGAAAAACCCCAACCCACCATTAATTACCAGTGTTAACCTTATTCTATAGTGATACCTAAATATACTCAGATTGTAATATTCATTTAGATGGACAGAAGATCCATTGTGACATTTGACTTTTGTAAATAAAACAATCAATTTCATTTTGTTGTTGGTCCTGACTCAGAAAATTCTGATCGGGACAAATAAAATTGTAATATACTTTATTACCTAATATTCAACCACAAAATTCTATAAGTTATATCATAGATTTGTAGTTTGTTCGTGGTTGTAGTCACCCAATCGTGTCTATTTGATAGTATTAATTTATATGTATGTTTATGGGAACAATACATCATACACCTGCATTACCCTAGACATCCAGTCATCTAAAATATATTGTAATAAAATAATCACAGAGTGAGATCACCTGGTGGTAGCAGATAGATACCCTGAGAAGTCATCCTAAATTCAACAATTAGACTCAGGGATTTACATAGCTCGACCTCACTCTGTTGACAATAATAACACATAACAACAATGACACCAAATCCACCACAGAAGAGAATATATATAGATTATTGAAGGGAATGTTTTTTTCCAGAAGATATGATTCAAACGCCATGGATTACGTTGGCTCATATTATAGAATAAGAATTGCGATGTATGCAATCTTTTTCCCTTTGATGGATGTTTGTTCCTATGGAAATGAACTGTATTGTGAGTTGCGGTGTGTGCAACCAATCTCCGGACATTTGAGATATTTCTCTAATGAACTGTATTGTGAGTTGCGGTGTACGCAACCAATCTCTGGATTTTTTAAGATGCTGTGATTTACTGTGTTCTGCAACCTATTTGCAATGGATTTTGTACCTGTAGTAACCTGTGACAATGTTGCTGTTCCTTTGTGTTCTTTGCGATGTTACTGTGTCGTAAATAAACTGTGTAAAAGTTGAACTAGTTGGTCTATTTCATGACCTTACGTTACTGTTGTGTGGGTGAGAGGAAAGCAGAATACTACACACCTGAAGAACCCATGACACCTGCGTATTGTTAGATTGTAGAACTGTCGGTCACCTGTAAGCCCGACCATACTGACTTTGTCCGTGTCAGTGACCCGACATATACACCCACCACCACAAACATTCCCACAGTAGCAGAAGTGATGGCCTGTGTGGCCTGCTGATGTTGTTAAAGTAAACAAGTTTTAACATAAGTGGTCGCCAGTGATATGGGGTGTGATTAACATAAGAAAACGGTGTGTAACGACTCTTTCCACCACTAACATAAAGTTGGAGCCTGTATTATGTGTTACGATACAAGAACAGAAGGATATCAACTAACAGACTTTCTTATGATGTCAAGTCAAGATTTACAGTGTTGCCAGGCCTAGTTTTCGTGTCCAAGTTTCAAGTAAACGTCATGCAGTACGTGTCAAGGACCTGAGAAGTGAGGAGTTCCAGTACTTCTCAACGTTGGACTGCAACGTACAGTGTGATGCCCGATGCCCATCGTTTTGTCGCGAAGGACGGGAGTTCTCTTTTTTTTAAGATAAGTGGTTTTCTGTTCGTAAACTGTGCCACTGTATATGTTAACAAGCCTTCCTCTATTATGTGCATTATCTGTTCTATTTAGTGTTCTATGTTCCATGTTTATGTGGGCGGATGGGAGGTCGATCTGACCAACGAGGTTCATCTCGAAGCTAATTCGGGCTCTTGTCAGATGTTCTATAGGTTTTAGTTTGTGAGTTTCAATTGAGCGGTAATTCCGGTTCAAGGCTAAAAACCTTGCTGAAGTTCAGATCGCAACTTGTCTCTTACAACAGTAATTGTTTAGGTATGACGAACTGTTTCATTGTCGTTGGCGTAGTATTTTTTATGTGCCTTAGTTTATTGATTAATTTGTTTGTGATTGTCTTCCTCTATCTTGCTATCTTTACTTTATATACAAATTTTTCGTTCATACACTGTGCTGTTGCTTGTCTTGTCACTCCTTTAGCAGTGTCATTGCATTCTTTGCAATATTTTTTCTTCAGTTTTGCTTTCTTGTTTAGTTGATTCTGCGAACGTGGTCATTTGTTCTTTATATCTTGTCTTTGTCACTCTTGTTTTCATTGTCTATTTTTGTTATGATGGGATAATATTATAATTCATACTTTAATAGGTAATTAATAACATTGTTAATAGTTAGGAAGTAATTGTGCAAGTTCTATGGACAGGAACTTATTGCATTTGTAGGTGATAAATAAATTGTGTATTATTTGAGAAAACATCTTTCTAAGGTAGTAAGATTGCTCATACACATTTGTCATAATGGCATCTTTGGATTACTTCATTAAACAAGGGAAATCCCTTGGTATGACTACTGAGGAGGTAAAACAATTCGCGCTTGTCGAAAAGACAAGGCTCATAAGCTAGAGGAGAAAAAATTAGATGGAAGGAAAAAAACTTCAAAAGCAAATGGAAATGGAAGAGAGAAAACTTCAGATGCAAGCTGAAGAAAACCTTAGACTTCACGAGCAAAAGTTATTATCTATGGAGCTTGAGAAAAGGGAGCTAGAAGATGAGACGAACTCATTACAATACGAACTACGTTGTAAGGAAAATGCTCTTACTAGTGAGCTAGAACAAGTCGAAATGGACTATGAGAAATTAAAAGTTGAGGCCCAGAAACGTGAAGAGTCAAGTACAGAAGCGCTTATTACTCTATGGAATGATAATGCAGATCTCAATAGCCAACTTAAAGAGAAGAATACTGTTTTTCCCGAGAAGGTTGATGAACTTATGAATAGCCATCATAGTGCTATTGAAGCACTCAAACTTGAACTTGTACAGGAGAGGGCTAAGGCTTTAGAAACTATTCAAACTCTCCAACAAGAAATTAGGAGCCTTAAATTGGAGACTACATCTCAGAAGGAAAAATTGAAAGTAGATCTTAGGGATAGAATTGCTAAAGAGAAGACTCTTACTTCTCAGTTACACGACTTAAGGTTAGATTACAACAGGATTCAAGTTAAAACCAACGAGAAAATACATAAAGTTCTTGCTAAAGAAAAAGCTATTACAGAATTAGAAATTACAAAACTTCGTAACAGAGTTGATGGCCTATTAGATATTGTCTTAAACAACAAGGTGTTGTCTGCTGTCAAGGTTGACAGTGTTAGACATAATTTTGATGATCAACACTTTACAAATGCAAAGAGTCAGCCATATGCACTCAATGCTAACTAGGACATTAAACATGGTGTACACAAATCTTTTCGAGGCAAATACAATTTCCCACGTACTAACGATACTGCCTCTAATAGGAGTGATTCTTGGCGTCAGGCCAACAAAAGTAATCCTATTGTAACAGTCAGTCCTGTAGATCACGGTTAAAAACTCTGATAAACTTCATGTCAAGGCTCCACAGACCAACCGTGCATCGACTTTTCAAAGTTCTGATAAATTCGTAACAGGGGACAAAACTATTAGTACTCGTTCCCAAAATAATACCCATTATGTTCGTAACAATAAGGATTCTATCATTCCTGTGCACAGTGGTTTCGCTGGTGCTGTTACTCCGCACAGTCAGTATGATGCACCTTTTAAGCACATTCCCTCATGCAAAAATACAAGAAATAACCAAGGTTCTCCCTCGTTAGAGAGAGCACACCATCCACCTAGAGCACAATTTCGTGCTGATAACGCGAATGTCGTGGGTTCGATCCCCACATATGGTGGTGTTATTAAAAGCTCACGCACCGTATTAGTGCGCAATCTACCACCTCATACTCCATGGCATGCAGTGGCTAATTTTTTTCACTTCACGGCAAACGTAAAATTTGTGCGTGTTTTGCCATCTCACAATATCAGGTATAATGAGGCTTTAGTATCCTTCTATACCAATCGGGACGCTCGTATGGTTGTTGAGCAGGACAATTGTGTTTCTTTTCACCACCATTCCCTCAATTTGCAATTGGTCCCTAATTCTGCTACACGCAGATATTGATACGTTTCTACTTGCTTTTTCTGGTGTATGTATTTTATGCAGCTCATTGTCCTTAGTGCGACTTACTTCACACGCTGCTATTATTCTCAGACACTTTTATCACCCTATATAATTAATGATTTCAGGTTAGTCTGTGCTACTTTCTCTGTTACCCTTTCTCGTGTAACGGAGGAAGGTTTGATTAACATCATAAAGTGGTCTGAAGTTTACACAGCCACATCCGGTAGGTTAAATTTAAAGGTAACTTTTTTCTCTCATAAAATCCTACCGTTACCAAACAAAAATTTTCATTTGATTATTCGCAGGAACGGCTTCTCGATGGGAATCGGAGCTGTTTTCTTACATGTTTAAGCAGTTATTCTAAAACCTGTTCTACGTGTCGCCTTGGGCCAGTTTGACTGTTCTATTCAAGCCATTCGGAATTTTGACTCCGCAGTGGATAATTTTGTCTCTTCATGCTCACAGGACGTTCCAAGACCACTGGAGCTTTTGATATTGCATAACTTATTTAGGAAATTGTGTTCTTTCATTTTCATGTGACAAGTCATTATCATAGTATTCATATACGACAGTGTTTTGATAAACGTTGAACGTATGACAATTGTAGTGATAATACTATTTAAACTTAACGTATCATTACGATACAGTTCGGTGGTGTACATTTACCAAGTGTGGTTTTTTTCTTGCTGATATTGTTATTTATGTGCATTACCAAGCACTTAGTTGTGCGCCAGTAGTAACTGTGTATACGTGGTATTATTTTTTGATTTCTATAATAAGCTCATTAGTACTGAAAAAGTTAATAAACTTGTTTCTCTTGCCTATTATGCTCTATTTAGATTGTAGTTTTCTTTTTGTTTTTTGATATATGCATTGCCTTTCTGTTCTATGCTGTTTTGCCATAATTGTATTTATTTACACAATGCATTGTTTAATTTAAATTGTTACCATATTGAATTATTGTTTTCTTTCATTACACACATGTCATTGCTGATCATTCTTCATTTCACTTCATCTCTTCTTTTCACTTTCCACTTATTATTTCTTAGTTAGTCTATACTTGATATACTTCATCTTTGCTTGAATTTGATTATCTTTGTATACTTCATCTTCATACTCCACACATACTTCCATCCCTCTTTTGTTGATTTATTGATATGACTTAACATAATGTAATTCTTTGTTGTAGATATTAGAATTTCATCGACCTCACATTTTTGTTTGATGTAATTTTTTCCACAAAAAAAAAAAAAAATGATGATATCATTTTTTCCCCCGGGGGTCGGTGTAATCTGTTAAGTCATATTTGTTTAGTAGGAGTTAAGTGTTAGGGATTATTGTGTACGGGGGCTGATTTTTGGTTAGTAAGCACGTTTAAAGTAATGAGTAGATTTTTTATTTGGGTACTTTGTGTACGATAATTTTGGAACATAGCTCAACTGAGTCTGTGTTAGTTTTTTTTTTTAAATAAAGAAACTATTCGAATGTTCTTAATAGTAGTTTGGGGGGAGATAAGGATGAGCTGAGCTCAGATGTTATGCAGAGAGTTCGCGCATGAGCGACTTCACTGAGCTGGACTGAGAGACTATAATCTCAGGGAGTGTGTATCTGGCAGGGCTTCGAGACTTGTTTTGTCTCGCTAGTGTGACCAGAATATTTTATTGAAGAGAATATATATAGATTATTGAAGGGAATGTTTTTTTCCAGAAGATATGATTCAAACGCCATGGATTACGTTGGCTCATATTATAGAATAAGAATTGCGATGTATGCAATCTTTTTTCCCGTTGATGGATGTTTTGTTCCTATGGAAATGAACTGTATTGTGAGTTGCGGTGTGTGCAACCAATCTCCGGATATTTGAGATATTTTTCTAATGAACTGTATTGTGAGTTGCGGTGTACGCAACCAATCTCTGGATTTTTTAAGATGCTGTGATTTACTGTGTTCTGCAACTTATTTGCAATGGATTTTTTACCTGTAGTAACCTGTGACAATGTTGCTGTTCCTTCGTGTACTTTGCGATGTTACTGTGTCGTAAATAAACTGTGTAAAAGTTGAACTAGTTGGTCTATTTCATGACCTTACGTTACTGTTGTGTGGGTGAGAGGAAAGCAGAATACTACACACCTGAAGAACCCATGACACCTGCGTATTGTTACATTGTAGAACTGTCGGCCACCTGTAAGCCCGACCATAATGACTTTGTCCTTGTCAGTGACCCGACATACACACCCACCACCACAAACATTCACACAGTAGCAGAAGTGATGGCCTGTGTGGCCTGCTGATGTTGTTAAAGTAAACAAGTTTTAACACCTACCCAGGTAGCTACACAACACAGTATCATTTTAAAAAATAAAACCAAAACAAGAATTATCATATTACAGCTACATTAGGAAATAAACATGAGTAAGGCTGAACAAAGACATAAGAAAAAATAATATTCACCATAAAATGTCACTGTAAAAGAAAGTAGGTACTAAATCTAAATATTCGATAAATAGAAAAACATAAATATTTATGATATGCATGGGACTGGCAATCCCACCATGTAACATGAATAGCCACAGAGACCACAACTACAGGAACACGTTTCTATTTGTGCAGGCTTCCTACAGTTGTTGCTCCATGCTCCGGAGGCTTCACTTCAAACGAAAATGTTGATATATTTAACTTAAGATAATTGCAATTACAATAACTGAAAACATAAATAGATGAAATAAACCAACGTCTACAAATCCCTCACACAGTACGGTGTAAATAGAAATACGTTAGTGAAAATTCAAAGGGACACCCCATATACACTACAGACATCGTAAAAACAAATGCGACAGAATGTGTAGCGTGGAAAAAGGAACAAAGGAAAAATAACCAATGTAATATAAAGTATAGAATAAAGAACACTGCATACTCAAATTATAAATATAATCTATATAGGGTTGAAAGGGGTGTTACAAGTACAGAATAAAGATCATATTTCTTCTGCATGGGCTAAAAATAAATCAATCCATAACCTCTGAGCAAAATCAGGAATATCCATGTGGCTGTGATAGGTGATTCTCTACCCATTCCCCCCCTCCCCCCACCCGAAAATAACTGACGTAGGGAAGTGAAGTGTTAGAGACTGCTCCATACAATGTCCAGCTTTTGTGAGGTAGAGTCTGACCATTTCCCTCCCTCGCTGCCTTTGCCTTCTCTATCTCAAGAGCAGAGTCAGAAGGACATGAAAATTCACAGAACAAAGAAGGGATGTGGGAGTCTTTGTTGTTTGCGTTCGCTCTTAGCCATATCTCTATCTTACAATTCTGGCCGTTAGTTATGAGCGGTAAGTACGTTGTGTCGTAGTTTACAGCTATGCTGTGATATCTGCGCCTTTCAGCCCGACACATCCGATTTCAGCAAGCAATTTTTACGGGTTTGCTTCCCTGCAACCTCACGCCTATATGTATGCTATACCTCATGTCCATACAATGGTTCAGTGAGGTGGCTGCACCAGTGAGCGTCATCAGCGCTGAGACGTAACTGTGCCTCATATCTGGGAGGTCCCATTTCTGGGAACACCACACACAGCCAATTGAGGCAACGGTCGCCGTTGGACTTGGGAGTCTTTTTTTTCAATATCCTTACAGACGTATCATTAATGACCTGTTGGGAAAACCATTTGGACGCACAGTGAACTGTTCCTACAGCTCAGACGTTAAGATTGCAGTCTGGATTCAGTTTACGTCAGTATGGAGAATACTCAGGGTGATCTGAATGATGAACGTACTTCATGGACGTAAAAATAGATATGCATCCAGTTTCCAATTGCTAGTGCAAAAGCAATATGGGAACAGAGGCGTCCCTAAAGTACTCAGCACCCGGGGCGGATCTTACCTTTGACACCCCCTACCTCAAATAAAGAAACACATTAGCAAGTATGTTTTTTAACACTAAGTATTATCTTAATGGTGTCCGAGGGCACCCCCTTCCTAGCTGTCACAGGGGACGGACCGACCCCCCCCCCCGCACCCCCTTAGTACGCCACTGTATGGGAGCATCCAATTTTAAATTTGTATTTCTTCACTATCTCCAAATCATTTATATAAAATGAACGTCAAAATAAATAGAATTAACGACTATTTTATTATGTTAAAATAGTTTTCACATTAGTATTACAGCTCAGAATGAAATCCTACCTGTTTAACGCATGACTTCACAGCGGGCAGCAGTGGCGTACTAAGGGTGCGGCCCGCCTCAGGTGACAGACAGGAAGGGGTGCCGTCGGACAATATTATATTAGTACTTACTGTTAAAACATACTGTGAGTTTCTTTATGAGGAGGGGGCGGTAACGACAGAATCCGCCCCGGGTGCTAAATACTTTAGGTACGCCTCTGGCGGGCAGTAATTTGTGCTATCTCTTGTAACGTAAGTTTATTGGCTTTTATTAGATTTCATTTTTTAATGTGATTTTGTTTTTGGACGTATAAAAATAAAACTTGTTAGTCAAATGTCAAATTTCAGTTTGTGGTGAAATTACCGTGATACAACGTTAAAATATCTCAAATTATAAAGATAACGGGTAAGATAACATGTAGGGATAAAAATATACGTAAGATATGCCGTGACTTCTTCACCTACGCCCGCGGTTCCTACCGCCATTCAAACTAACTAGATAGACATGCAGACGAAACGGAGATATAAAAAGGAAAAATATGACTGAACACGTGTTTGAACCTAAAAGGCAAAAAGACGCAAGTAGTAGTTTAAGGAAAAAAATTCACGCCACTAGTTGACACAATGTAAGAAATTGGTAGAAAAACAACCTTAGCTCTGGTTAGAAACAGTCATATCTTGGACGTTTTTACGGTACTTGGTTGTTTTATTTGAATTCAGCGGCAAACGCCGTGGAGAAGGTTCGAAAACAAATTTCAAAAAACTAACCTTGAGAAAAGTAGGTTTTTCTTTAATAATAAAGTTATGAAAATAAAACCTAGCTAGTTTGATAGCCCATCTTGAGCAGAGAAATAATATACTTTTAATTATACAGACGGACAGATAACACGGAAGATATTGACGAAAGACTGTATTGTTCACATCAGACTGACGAACAGTATTGTTGTGCATACTTTCACTAAAAGTCACATTTTGCGTCCTTGAGACATAAAAATGCAAAAATCAAGCTGTAATGAACGAGAGGGGGAAGGTTGGAGAATTGTGGCTAAAAATAACTTAGGAGGCAGGTTTGTGTAGGTTTTGCGTGTAATTGGTCCAAGAAACAAGTGTGTTTTTGTGAAAAACCAAATAGAGACAGACGGACCAACAGACAATAATACATACATGACTGAGATCTGACTGAAATTTGACTTTTAGTTTGAAGATTTGAAAAAAGTTAGAGGGGAAGTCTGTGATTGGACAAATGTATTCATATTAGCAAGAAAGAGACGCACATTTGTGCCATTTTTAAAGAAGACTGTCCAGTAACACAGTTCTTGACTGCTAGTGGTGTTTTCCAGGAAATAATAAATAAAATTCAGTGGGACGCCATACTCTAGCCAGCAGCTCAGCTGAGTTTTGCTAGTCCTAAGTAACTGTGTTCTCAATTCTGAATTATGGTAAGGCCAGAAGGCATTTATCTTGTTTATTTAATATTTTGAGTGATTGATACTGCCATATCATGAAAATGATTACGACAAGTAAGTGCTTGCTCTAGGTCCCCTGCCGCAGTCCAGGGCTTAGATACAAACTAATAAGAAATGAAAACCTACCTAAGACTATGGAAGGAGGATCGATTATTGACATCAGTGGGAACATATCACCCACCTTATTTAATTGAAGAGGAAACTATTGAACATATTTAGGATGCAATGCAGTCCTGGGGAACTTGTACAAATTGATAACAACTAGGTGAGATGTGTTGAGTTGGTCAGATAGATCTGAATCAGTCTGTGTAATGTTGTTTTGTGGTGTGTGTGTGTAAGAGTGGCGCAGTGAATAGAGTACTGACACATGGCACAACTTTTGTTTCAGAATTGTGAGTTTCTGATCTGGCACTACTATTGTGCCAGATAATCTTATAGAAGTATCAAGCGAGTGCCTGTGGAGCCTAACTTATTTTACTCCAGCTAATGAGAGGAGTGGGCCACGGGAATTCTGTGCTACGTCATTTCAGGCCAGTAAACTGCAACCTGGCCTGCTGGAGATTCATCAATAAGTCCCACCATCACTAGAGAAATAAAGATTGTAAAGATCCGTTAAGATCAGTCCCTATGTTAAGGACTATAAACTGTTTACACATAGATTGAGCATGATGATGCCACCCCAACTAACCATCCATTACTAGTGTTCCCAGGACTTTGTAGATATCATTAATATTAATCATTGTAATAATAGACCTGTGTACAAAAGTTATATTTGATTATGCAATATATATATGCATTTCATTGATAAATACCTATCATTTCATAAGTTCTGACCAAAAGAAACATTTGGTTCAGAACTAATAAATTTTAAAAGATTTTAAATTTAAACTTAAACAGCCAGTGTTAGTTCAGTGTATTGTAGAGTTTAGTATTATTATTAGACTTATTATTTACATGTGTGTGTCAGTGTATTTTATTACCTACACATTACATTTCAGTACCCTAGACTTTTAACGTAGCTAACACTCATTATAGTAGAATAGGTCTGTTTGAGGTCGTAAAGTGGTAGCAGAAAGGCCTCCTGTAACTCCCATAAACTTTTATCTCAGGAGCCTTCACAGCTGACCTCATACAGTACACTAGGTAACATATCAACCATACAATAACATCAAAAACCACTACAAATATTGGGGTCTTGTCCGGGGATTAAGTTATTAAAGATATTAGGATCTCCTGGTCTGGGAATTAAACTAGTGGGGGCATAAGGGAATAAATTTAAAAGTGTCCCTTAAATAAAAGTGGAAAATAAAAGTTGATGAATCTTCACAGCCAGTGGTAATTAATTAATTAATTAAAATATATTACCTTGATAATTACCCTTTGTTGTTTACCTTGGTAATTATATACTTAGAATTACCTTAGTCATTGTTAAATTGTATGTTGAGTATGGCAGATCTAGCAAAATTTAGATCGGCTGCTGTGCTGACGGCGAAGGAGATGAATATGGAGGGTCAAGTTTTAATTCAGTATGCAACTTCAGAATGTGACAAGTATATTGAAAGGGAAGATAGGAGGTTAGCTGAAGAGAAGAGGTTACAAATTGAGGCTGACAAAGAACTTAAGAGGCTGCAGATTGAGGCAGAAGAAAAACGACATCAAAGGGAGGCAGAAGATAAGAGATTGACTGCCGAAAGGGAGGCAGAAAAAAAGAAATTGACTGCCGAAAGTGAGGTAGAAGAAAAGAGATTGACTGCCGAAAGGGAAGCAGAAGATAGAAGATTACAAAGGGAAGCAGAAGATAGAAGATTACAAAGGGAAGCAGAAGATAGAAGATTACAAAGGGAGCACGAATTACGACTAAGGGAGCTGGAATTGCAAGGCCATGGTCCTGAAAATGGTGCCAGCCCTTTTGCCTCAGATGCTACGCCTAGTCAGGGAGCCTCAACCTCAGCTATGGGGTTTCATTTAGACCATTTTAGTTAGAAAGACGATGACATCGAGGGGTATCTCAGTAGATTCGAACTATTAGCTACTACGTATGGGTTAGAGAGAGAGAGGTGGAGTCTTAAGTTATCCCAGGGACTGAGAGGTACTTCTTATGAAGTTTTTGCTAAGATGCATAGAGCACGGCTGTTTGTGCCCTATACCAGAGCGCTCTTTTAGTTTCGGTGACCGGAATTCTGACACCAATTATAAAATTTTGTGTGCACCGTAAAAGACTATTTAAGTTTTTGGCGGGGAAAATCAGCTGATGTGTGAGTAAAATCAGTAAAATATAAATCATTACACACTCGTTCTGGATAAACACAGCGCTAAAATTCTTTTGTGTACTATAACTTTGTTCTGTGTTCCATTTTTGATTGCATTTTTATTTGTTTGAAATTAGTTTTAACGGAGTTACAGACTTTTGAAAACAGCGTCATCATTTAAGGAAATTCATAAAATAAGTAATCTTTTTATTAATTTAATATCTAAAAATCGGCCCATTCGTTTGAGTTTATAATTATAAAGACTTCTCGAAGGGAAGCTAAAGATTATTTCCACATACTTTTTTTTTTGGTTTCATATCTTGAGAATGTGTGGTAGTCAGTTTTGTGAGTGTGGCATTACAAGAACAAGCATATTGTCACCAGATTTTATAGCATTTAAATCCCTTTAAACGCATTCCTGATACCCACAAATCTTAAATAAGGTAGTAAAAAAATAACTTTTTGTAAAGCACCATCTGTCTTTGCATTTTCATTCATTTATAATGATATTTAGCTACGTATATAAGCGTCAGAAAACATGTAAAGCTATAGATAGATTACTTCCACATAATTTGATCTATCTTTCAAGTCTTGTTAATCTTCTATTTATAATATGAATTTTTTTTTATTGTGTGTGAGATAAGGACTGTTCCATTGGTGTTCTTTGGTAGACAATCCTGTGCACACGACGGCTGCCAGCGAATTCTAAGTAACTGTTTGTATATCTTCTTTCATTCAAAGTTACAATGCAGGTAGTAAATTTAGAGAAACCAAATTCTAAATCTAATACCATCCTTTTATCAATGGCTAGAGTCAGAGATACATATGATAATTTAGAAATATTTATGAATGGCATGAAAGCTCAGATAGAGTCACTAAAATATTTAGAGTGGGATGGTAAACAAATTGTTGTTTTCTTATTCGGGGATTATTTCCTTGTTTTGCTGGAGACACCACAGACATGGGTATATTCCTTGAGCTCCAGACAAACCAAACATTTTCATCAAAGACATCCAGAGAGCATACAACTTGCAAACCAAGAAGTTTGGCCATGTTGATAAGAGATTACAATAGATATATGAAATATGGGAAAGGGAATAAAAGGCAAGTGGCACATTACCATAATTGTTTACACAAACCAATGTTAGAGATTGAAATTGAAAATGTAGCTCCTCCTTACCTTCATATTTTATTAGGCATTGTTTTGAAACACCACAGACTTCTAGAACAGGTAGCTGATACAATAGACGCAAAGATATTTGAGAATTCGCAAGAGATACATGCAAACATTAGTACTTTTAAGAACTTGAAGAGATTTAGTAGGAACTGGAAATAGGCAGAAGAATTAGGAGCTAAAATTGAATTTTTCAGGTAGGTATTGAACTTTGTGAGGATAAGGAGGAGACAGATAATTTTAAAGTTAGACTTGAAAATGCACAAGATGCGCTGGCCAAACTTCAGTTTCAAGATCTGTGTACTAGGTCTGGTCCAGTTTGCTCACACATGGACAAGGTACTAGCCAAACACAAAATCATACAACAGGCTTATAATAGCAGAGCATTTATAGGGAATCACTGCCACAGATATCTCACACAAAAAGTTTATAAAGATCTTACAAGAGCAATCATTACACAAACACTGAAAATTACAGATAAACAAGATATAACTAACATAGCTTTTATTGCCCAAGAACAATTCAACTCACTGAAAGAAGCATTTGAGAAAGTACACAACAAAATATCACACAGTAAACCAATTAGTAAAGAATCAATAACAGCATCGATAGAGACTTATATGTCTTTGTTCAGAAAGCTATTCCCTAGTAAGACAATTCATAAACAGCACATATTAGAAAAACATTGCGCAGACTGGATCAGAACTCATGATGTATGAATGAGATAATTGTTAGCTCTCATGTTCTGGGGACAATTGGGTGTGTTATTTTAAGGTTATAAATGTGGAAATGCAATTTAAACTTTCAATAATTAATGTTTGACGCATGAAACCAAAACAAAACTTTGATATCCATTTTCTGCAGGTTTTCTACTTTTGATTTCTGTAAATTGTTATACATGTTGATTGTGACCGTTTTAGTGTAAATTGAATTAGAAACAAACCATAACAAAATGTAAAAAAAAAACCGTAAATTTTACACTATTTCAGACTATTATATCTTCTGTTCTAATTGTGATAAAATGTTTGTTCTTGTTCTAAAATTTACTCTAACATTTCTAGTCTAGCTTACGCAAAATTAAAGCCGGTATTTATAATAATAAAGTAGCATAAAAGCAATTCAAACATGTTTTGGGGACAATTGGGTGTGTTATTTTAAGGCAATAAATGTGGACTTGCAATTTAAACTTTCAATAATTAATGTTTGACGCATGAAACCAAAACAAAACTTTGATATCCATTTTCTGCAGGTTTTCTACTTTTGATTTCTGTAATTTGTTATGCATGTTGATTGTGACCGTTTTAGTGTAAATTGAATTAGAAACAAACCATAACAAAATGTAAAAAAAAACTTAAATTTTACACTATTTCAGACTATTATATCTTCTGTTCTAATTGTGATAAAATGTTTGTTCTTGTTCTAAAATTTACTCTAACATTTCTAGTCTAGCTTTACGCAAAATTAAAGCCAGTATTTATAATAATAAAGTAGCATAAAAGCAATTCAAACATGTTTTGGGGACAATTGGGTGTGTTATTTTAAGGTAATAAATGTGGACTTGCAATTTAAACTTTCAATAATTAATGTTTGACGCATGAAACCAAAACAAAACTTTGATATCCATTTTTCTGCAGGTTTTCTACTTTTGATTTCTGTAATTTGTTATGCATGTTGATTGTGACCGATTTAGTGAAAATTGCATTATAAACAAACCATAACAAAATATAAAAAAAAACGTAAATTTTACACTATTTCAGACTATTATATCTTCTGTTCTAATTGTGATAAAATGTTTGTTCTTGTTCTAAAATTTATTCTAACATTTCTAGTCTAGCTTTACGCAAAATTAAAGCCGGTATTTATAATAAAAAAGTAGCCTAAAAGCATTAATTAAGCCCTATCAAAAGTAAACATCGCCACATGTTTTTCCCATTAGGAAGCTGACCACATGACCTCTGTCAAGTGGGCTATAAATAGCGCGGTCGGGGAAAAAGGGGAAATAACTAAAAGATCGCTCGCAAACAGCCGTGACCAGAGCGCTCTTTTAGTTTCGGTGACCGGAATTCTGACACCGGGTATAAAATTTTCGTGTTCACCGTAAAAGACTATTTAAGTTTTTGGCGGGAAAATCAGCTGTTGTGTGTGTAAAATCTGTAAAATATAAATCATTACACACTCGTTCTGGATAAACACAGCGCTAAATTTCTTTTGTGTACTATAACTTTGTTCTCTGTTCTATTTTTGATTGCATTTTTATTTGTTTGAAATTAGTTTTGACGGAGTTACAGACTTTTGAAAACAGCGTCATCATTTGAGGAAATTCATAAAATAAGTAATCTTTTTATTAATTTAATATCTAAAAATTGGCCCATTCGTTTGAGTTTATAATTATAAAGACTTCTCGAAGGGAAGCTAAAGATTATTTCCACATACTTTTTTTTTTGGTTTCATATCTTGAGAATGTGTGGTAGTCAATTTTGTAAGTTTGGCATTACAAGAACAAGCATATTGTCACCAGATTTTATAGCATTTAAATTACTGTAAACGCATTCCCGATACTCACAAATCTTAAATAAGGTTGTACAAAAATAACTTTTTGTAAAGCACCATCTGTTTTTGCATTTTCATTCATTTATAATGATATTTAGCTACGTATATAAGCGTCAGAAAACATGTAAATCTATAGATAGATTACTTCCACATTCTTTGTTCTATCTTTCTAGTCTTGTTAATCTTGTATTTATAATATGAATTTTTTTTTTAATTGTGTGTGAGATAAGGACTGTTCCATTAGTGTTCTTTGGTAGAAAATCCTGTGCACATGACGGCTGCCAAAGAATTCTAAGTAACTGTTTGTATATCTTCTTTCACTCACAGATAAAGCATTCTACATCCTGGTGTTAGACTTGATAGTCCCAAATATTCCTCTATCTTTATACATACACAAGTAAACTATACTACATAACAACGAAATGGAACATACTGTTTTGCATCATATGAATTGTGCCAGTACACTGTGCAGAGCCTGTGGCAAGAGAGCATTAACTTCCAAAACAACACGTTCAATTCAGAAAGCACTGAACTGTTCTAATTACGTTAATGATCTGTTCTTTGTGTTTAGAATTAACGTATCAGATGATAAACCCACACAGCATTCGACTATATTTTGTAAGAAGTGTTACTTACGAATACAAAACTCAAAAAGGAGGCATAATGAGAAGTGTCTTGAAACAGCCAAGTTACTATCGGAAAACAGTCAGCACATCTGGAAAGACTAAAACCATAATTTAACTATAAGTGAATGTCAACTGTGCAATTATGTTGCAAAGACATCTTTTGGTGTTTTAAAAACAAAAAGCTGCTCTATTCCCTATGATGTTCTTTCTGACCCCTTCATGTCTAGTCAGTCATTTAGCTGTAGTCAATCAGTTAGTTTGTAGTCAGTCAATTAGCTGTAGTCAGGATAGCTCTGTACAGTAGGAGGTTGATGTGCCTGCCCACATTAGTGATGATATTGTTCAACTGGAGGTTGATGTGCCAGCTCACATTAAAGGCGATACCATTATTCATTTGGAGGTGGATAACACTACTCACCCTAGCATGCCAGTTTTTGTTGCCACATCTACACCTACCAAGTCAGTTATACATACGACAAGTACATCCACCTCGCCTGTCTTCAAAAGCGACATCACAGTACAACAGTTACTTGCTAAGCCACCTTCACAACCACTAACACAAAAGGAAGAACCCCTATTCACATCCATTGTTAGAAAAAAACTAGAAACAGCAAAAAGTAATATCATAAAATGCAAAACCAGAGGACAGCCTATTGTACTACAAAAACTAATTAAACATAGAAGAGAAACATCAGTCACCAGAACGCCAACAAAACGTAAGCGATCTCAATTGCTACACACTGTTAGAAAACATATTGCTGGAACATCAACTGATTCATTAGACCTGCAGCAGGCACATGAACTACAACGCTGTTCAGAAACGTCACGTCAGGAAATTTGCAGGAAAGCAGGCATTGAAAGTAGAGTTAGAATCTCCAAATAATTAGCAATAGCCATGAAGGAAACAGTAGGTCTTACGTGGGCACAGGAGAGAAAACAGAGAAGATTGAAAATTGAAAGACGCGCCAGCGGTATTAAAAATATAACTTCACAATTAAAATTTATAATGGAAACTCATTTGTTACAAATTTCTCCATCTGTGAATGTACAGATTCATCCTATAAAAAAAGGAAGTGTGAATGATAATTGAGCGAACTTTTGGGGCTAGAGCAAATTAAAGCAGTTGTTGCTTGAGATTGACAGAATTAACAGAGTGTGGAAATCATTTAATAGATGTATTTATTAAATACACCTATTTATCTATTAAATTGAACATTTCGTTTTACTCATGACCATACTCATTTTTACATGACCATCGTGATGTATGATTGAGATAATTGTTAGCTCTCATGTTTTTGGGGACAATTGGGTGTGTTATTTTAAGGTAATAAATGTGGACTTGCAATTTAATGTTTCAATAATTAATGTTTGACGCATGAAACCAAAACAAAACTTTGATATCCATTTTCTGCAGGTTTTCTACTTTTGATTTCTGTAATTTGTTATGCATGTTGATTGTGACCGATTTAGTGAAAATTGCATTATAAACAAACCATAACAAAATATAAAAAAAACAACGTAAATTTTACACTATTTCATACTATTATATCTTCTGTTCTAATTGTGATAAAATGTTTGTTCTTGTTCTAAAATTTACTCTAACATTTCTAGTCTAGCTTTACGCAAAATTAAAGCCGGTATTTATAATAATAAAGTAGCCTAAAAGCATTAATTAAGCCCTATCAAAAGTAAACATCGCCACATGTTTTTCCCATTAGGAAGTTGACCACGTGACCTCTGTCAAGTGGGCTAAAAATAGCGCGGTCGGGTTAAAAGGGGAAATAACTAAAAGATTGCTGGCAAACAGCCGTGTAGAGACAGCAGTATGCAGTCCTTTTCTTTGGGAGTGCTGCAGCTCTACAGCTCATTAAAGAAAGCCGCCACTGGTTGCTGCTATGTTCTGTGTAACCATAACCCCTAATGCTAAATGTCTAACCGAATGCTAATAGCATTATCACTTTACTACATTACCCATAACCTTTTGCGTTAAGATGGCCCACCTCACAGTAAACTGTATTTCAACCTTTCATGGAATTACAAAAATGGTCACAAACTTGTCTTTTCTATTTATAGCTATATTCAAATTGGGAATTTTCGTAATTGTTTGTTCTACATCTGTGATATAATGCATTGATTTTTTAATAACATTTTGTATTATTGCTGTTGTAAATTTCTGCGAATAAAGACAGCAACGTTTTATGTTTAGCCTTTAATTGCAGGATTTCTTCAGCGAAAGAAAAGACGTCGGTTCCTTTGGTAACGTTGGCACGAACACTATATATAGATGAATGGGATTTTCCTCGATTATATGTCGTTTAAATATATTAACAAATAAAACGCTAGGCCTATTGAATCAGTTTTACAAATTAACAGTACGCAGGAAACACGGGACGTTTAGCAGGGTGGATTTGTCGAATTTCACTGTAAGCCAGTATTTATTTTCATTTTTAGTTTATATATTTAAAATACTATAAATCTATGTTGTAAACTAAAATCTAATTTGGAACTATTTTAGTTTTCACATTGTTTTTGGCAGAAGTTAACAAACAGGATTTCAAAACATTTGCTCATGTCCAGGAAATGAACTCAAACTTATCGGCTTCCTTCTCAAGAGATGGACAAACGAAATGACTTCTGTCTTTCTGTATACTTGATGCAAGATGTAGTTCCTACAATTTTTCTGTCATTGTTTTTCAATCGTTTTATCTCTCCATAGACAACAACAACGGCTTTTTTTTTTTTTTAACCATCTCATCTCAGAGGATGTGATTTTTCGTTACTGTGCCTTGGACAGGCATCAAATTTAACAACTCAATAAAAGTAAACCGTTTTAAAGATGTATCTTGAGATGGGGGTGAACATATGCTAAGAAAGCTGGTGAATACTACCATTAACATCACCATATCAATCCTCGTGGAACGCACAGCAATAATTGTTGCTTGCAACTAATTTATATTTTGAGCTTCTTTAGCCATGCTCATACCATCCTGATTGCCCTGCTCTCATTCCTGTTGATTCCATTAGGAGCCATGCTGTTTGGCTATTTCCTGAGATGTATCTTATCCGTCTGCCCCATGTAGTTTTTTTTTTAAATTTAATGATGAAAAATATTCTGTTCAACCTCTGATGGGTTATAATTAGAATATACATTGTTTTCAATTCCAAATAATATGAACAACTGCCAACATGGGAAAGTGGCATCACACCTGTCAAATCATTGTAAATAGGGCTAATCTTACTTTCTTAGTTGTTCCCCTTCTACCGTGAGGTGTAGAGGTCTCTCTTGTAGTTCTCATAATCAAAAGTTTAAGGCAAACAGGTGATTGGCCTGGTGTGCCTTTGCATGGTGGAGGGGCTGCCTCCTTACAGCCTCCATGTAGGCCGCCCTCTTCCTTTTTCATAATTACCAATTATTATAGGGCTAATCATAATTACCAATTATTCTTGTATGTTAAAAAAAAAAAACCAAACAAACAAAAATGAGATAAAACCTAACAAAACCAAACAAAAACATCAAACAAAAATAATATTAAGGGAGAGGAGTCTAAAGGCCTGCTGTTTCCAGTTATATAATTGACTTTTTTATGTAGTTCCTGGGGTCTCTGGTGAGACAAAGAATGAGTAAGAGCACTCCTCCCACGGGCATGTAGAAAAGTGACTACAGGGGTTGTGTATGAGACTGGCTACCTCATCATGTTAAACAAATTGCCACAGAAGCCACTGCTGCGTGAGCATGTGAATACTTGATGCAGGATTCCTGCAAGGAGGACCTGCTACAGCCATGGCTCCATGCTCCATAAGGAGTGAAACAGAAAATTAAGATGATCCTATCATCTGCATTTTCTTTTTTTTTTGCATCTCTAGTTGGAGAATAAAAGGATGTGGGGTTTTACCAATAGTAATAAATGGAAGGTCTTGAGATGTTGTTGTTGTTAACTAGGGCTGCTGAGCTTCTCACTCTTTAGCAGCCAGTATCAAGTTGAAAACTCCTTGCTATTATCTACACTGTAGATCTAGGCTAAGCCTCTCCTGTGGCTTTTGTGCCATTCTGAAACGTGTTTAAAGAGTTGAAGTCATGAGTTTCAGTTTCTCCAGCTTAGCTTGCATTTAAAGGATCATCACATCTGGTCCCAAGCTAGGGGTCAGAAGTGCGTGGCATACTGTGTATTCCCCGCCATCTAAGGAGGATCTCCAACTATGCACAGCTAAAATATTGTACTCTGGTTCTGGGCTCTCCCAAGGAATTGTCACTTCCTGCACAGAGCCACTTCTCAGCTTCCCCTGCCTATCACTGGGTCCATAGTGAGATTCTTCTGCATGCAGTCAAATAAGTCAAAGCCAAAGAATTACGCCTGAGGCTCAAGTGACTTCTCCAAGCTTAGTGTGCAATGCTGGGTTCTCAACAAGTTTCACCACAGGGGTAATCCCTGGAAGTGTGTGGATGATTTCAAGAGTCAATGATGATGTAATTAGCCTCACAGACATAGATTCACTTCCACGTACATATATTGTAGCATTGTGCATAGCTGGTGGTCATATAAGGATGACTCCAGATATGCCTCCATGCATGTCTTGAGATGTCATGTTGAGATGTTTCGAAAATATAAGTTTGAAATAGTCTTTTGAAAACATCAAATTAACATATGTTTTCTTCAGCATATTGATGTTTCAAAGAAGTATGTAAATAGTGGATTAAAAAATTTGTTTAAAAAATTATTGACAGCATGTTCTTTACAAGCTTAAGTCTAACCAGTTGAAAATAGAGGAGGCTTCAATCATTACTCTTCAGCTATCCAAGGAGCATAGGTCTTCTTAAAAGTCATGCCAGGTCCTTCTATCCTATGGCATTCACTCAAGATCTATCCATGTCTTCATTATCCCTCTCCTTTCTTCTTCTTCTTTGATCCATAACCGCCAATCGTCAAAGCAGTCAGTGGCCATCATGCCTGGTGGCGTCTTGTAGGGCAGCAACAAATTGATTCCACTTTGCTCAATCGGTGGCCATCCTTCGTACAGTGCCCCAACTCTGGTTCATTCTTTGCATCTCGGCTTTCACAGTTCTCCGCCAAGTTTTCGCTTTCCCTCGGGGGTCTATAGCATAGCTGTTCTTGCGATGGTATCAGGGTCCCTTCTGAGGATGTGGCCAACCCAACTCCAGCGTCTGCCAGCTATGATGGTGTGTATGTCCTCCTGGTTACTCCGAATAAGCAGTTCTTGGTTGCTGATGGTGTTTGGCCAAAAGATTCGCAGAATTTTCCTTAGGCAGATTGTGTGGAAGGAGGACAGTTTCGACATTTCCTTCTCTGTTACTCTTCAACAATCTGCACCATGGAGAAGCACAGAAAGTACACAGTTCTCATACAGTCTTAATTTAGTGTTTGTGCTGTACTGGGAAGACTTCCAGATGTTGTTGAGAACAGTAAAGGCTGTTCTCGCTTTATTCATTCTGTTGTTAATGTCCTTGCTTGTTCCGCCGTCAGGTGTTACTATGCATCCTAGGTAAGTAAATGTGTCTGTCTGTTCTAACTTCTGGTTCCTTACTGTTATTCTCCTTTCTGTGCCCTGTTTTATTCTCCAAGTATTTTTTCAGTCTCCTTTAACCTTGTTTAACTAGGGGATTCCAGAACAAGGCCTGAAATGTAATGCTTTCAGCCAGTTTCCTCAATGTGTGTCACATGCATTGTCAGTGTCTGCAACTCATCTCCTCCATTACTAGCACCTATCTGGTTCTTGTTATAATTTTCACATTTCATATTCAAAGAAAATTTTTTGAAAATTAATATTCAATTACAAATTATTATTAACACCCATGGATTCACTTAATTTTTTCTTTGGAGGCGTGGGTTCGTATCCCACCGCTGCCACCATGTTGATCTTTACTGTTTTATATAGTAAATATTGTAAGATATAACGAGACGTGGCTGGCTGTCATATATTCTCACACCACGAAGCATAATCACGAAGGCGAACACACTGAATACATAACGACATGTTTAATCGACCATCTTAGAAACAGGAAGTAGGAAGAAGGAAGCAGAAGAGCTCCCATAAGGGCAAGTAACTCTAGTCGGGAAAACAAACTAAACAACGAGACAATGTATACAGATCAACAATAATATTTATGTACATGCAAGTATTTTATCTCAGATCTACAGAAGAAATTGAATAATGTACAACATTAAAAAATATCTGAATAAATTTTTTAAAAAAAAGAATGCAATGAAACTGGTATTTTTTTAATCTTTAATTTAAAAAGAGTGTAAATATCAGTTTTACAAACAAATAATACAACAGTAGTTTGAAGATTGCGATCGTTTGTTTGGTTGTGCTATTTGTTTTTTTTTATAAAAGTAATATACATAACATGTTTGCATTAAATATTATACTGCATACGACTATAATTTCTTGGTATGTTGTCAGACAAGGAAAGTTGAAACACAGTATGGCATGGACAAAAGTGCCGAGAAAGAGGACAGAAGGTTACAAAGAGAGAAATACTGGACACCCATCACATGGTACAAAGTCAGCGGAATGTATCAGGAACAGTAAGAGCTTGAAGTTTTAAAAAAAAAGGCATGCTTGCCTACATAGATCATTTTCATTATTTCTTTTGCACTGTTTATGGAGCATGGTGCCACCACTGTAGCTGGTTCCCTTGCAGGAATCCTGCAACAAGCATTCACATACTGTTGCAACCGTGGTTTATGTGGCAATTTGTTTTACATGATTAGGTTGCCAGCCCATGCACAACCTTATGGAGTACCCTATTCTTTTGTTGTCTCTTCAAAGACCCCTGTGAACTACACTGGGCACCTACATATATGCTGTATATAAAAACAAATGTCTAGCAGTGTGCAAGGCACTTGAAGAAGAAGATATTGTATGTAGGTGATGTCAACGTAAATATTCATGCCAACACAAACATTGGAATTTTCAACTGCAATTTCAAGTCAGTCCAATTGGGAAGGTGAAGGTCTGATGATGTTCTTACAATACATATTAATTATGGCAATATATTTGATGGAGATTTTTTCAGAACCAGTGGATCTTAATGATGTCATACTCCCCCTGATCTCCTAGGCAGTGAGATTGGATGCTAGCCTTCTTGGATAGGGGCAAAAAAAATAGGAGGTCCTGTGTGCAAGTTGCGCATGTTAAAAATCCCTTGGCAGTTGAAAATTGTCAAGAGTAGGCCATACAGCTGCTTCCTTGGCAAAATTTACTAAATTAGAATAAAAACCTACCCACCACAAAAATATTTATAGAATGTGGGATTCCATGAATACACACATTGGGATCCTCGCTGGTGCTACAGAGTTTGTTCACTGTGCTAAGATACTCCTTGTGTAATCTAAGGGAGGAAATCGGAGCACTGATGGAGTTGTCCATGTGCCATGAAGGTGATCCTTAAAACTAAAACTAAACCAAATAAATATGTATGCTGTCCAGGAGGACAATGGATGCTAAGATTATACGTTATGATAGACGTTTTGGTTATTAACACACAAGAAGTATAGTGAACATATTTTTCTTTATTCCTGCAGTGTTGATTGACTGTGCTAGGTCTGAAATGTCTAGTAAGAAGCAGGCTACAGGAGAACTAGAGGCTGACCCTTGCTGTCGCTTTGTGTTCAGTGTTGAGAAAGGGCATGGAACCTGTACCATACATGAGGTAACAATGAATATATTTACACATAGTATGTTGGATTACAATATATGTTTTATATTGTAAAAATAAGATATACATTTATGGTGTGTTATGTAATAAGAAAATAATAATTAACATATTCAGGTTTTAACAGTCAAAAACAAAAGAAGAATCGGTCATTTTTTTTCACTTTATCAGCCGCATTTGTGTTCAACTTGTTGCAATGTATTATTTCTTTTAATTTATAAAAGAAGATATCCTGTTCAACCCCTAAAAGGTTACATGTAGGATTAATAGTGTTATGGTATACAGTTTTAGATAGTATATTCATTGCCACAATCTACTTATGGCATCATCAATCTTCATCTTTTGTTGTACATACTAGCTTATTGTATACTAGTATAATACTAACTTGCTCACCCATCAAAAATAGCAGGTAAGAGGTGGAAAAAGTTAAATAGACTGTCATCTGATGATTTTCTTCACAGCTGTTTTTATCACACAATTTTATGTAAGTATTTCTTTTAAAATTTTGCCTCAGTAGCTTTTGTCATGAATATATACTTTAAGACAGTCTGGGTTCCTTCTTCTGATGAGTGCTACATAAAGTTGACCATGAGCAAAGGCAGGTTTTGGTAGGTATACACTTACACGATCAGATGGTTGCCCCTTTGCTTTGATGATTGTCATGGCAAATACTAAAATCACATAAAACTGGTGATGTCCTGGAATGAAGGAAAGACTGGTATCACATGGCTTTAAAGTGATGTGTGGAATGAAAATTTTTTTACCTCTGTTACAGCCTGAAATAATTTCAGCATCGATGAAGTTGTTTTGAAAGGCCTTTACAATTAATCATGTCCAGGTCAAGAGACATTTTGCATCCAGGTTCTGAGCAGCATATTGAGAGCACCAGTTATGAGTTTCAAAACGTACAGAGGCATTCCTGATGGATGCTGCTATTCAATACTTAGCTAGAAAATGCTATAATCACAGTCTTCAGTGATCACTGAATCTGAATTATGATATCTCCTTTCTTCACCGGGGTTAAGTTTCAAATTTCATAATTTGTTTTGGTTGCTGTGGCACTTTCTGGTTGAGAGTGACTTTTTTGTTGTTGTATTTGAGATTTCATCATCTGTTTGTATCTGTATCTGATTGCTGAATATTGAATGGGTTGTGTTTTGCTCCTCAAAAAATGCTGGGGCCAGAGAGAGGGCCATACTATCCTATCCGCTGTCTTCCTCCTGGCCTGGCTCCAATCTTTTCCTCAGTCCTTCAGAGATTGTCTAATGTTGCCCTCCTGAATCGTCCTGGAGGTCTGGATCCCTGGATGTTAGTTTCTTACTTTTACTAACCACTATATATTAATTTTATTGTAGGATCTAGTTGTTGTTTTAGTGCAATCTTTAACTTCCCAGTCATTCCACATTAAACAGTTATATTTAATGAATTTATTCTTCTTTCTTTCTTTTGATCCTTAGCCGCCAACCGTCAAAGCAGTCAGTGGCCATCACGCCTGGCGGCATCTTGTAGGGCAACAACAAATTGATTCCACTTTGCTCGGTCAGTGGCCATCCTTCGTACAGCGCCCCAACTCTGGTTCATTCTTTGCATCTCAGCCTCCACAGTCCTCCGCGAAGTTGTTTTTGGTCGGCGTCTCTTTCATTTTCCTTCAGGGGTCCATAGCATAGCTGTTCTTGTGATGGCATTGGGGTCTCTTCTGAGGACATGGCCAACCCAGCTCCAGCGTCTGCCAGCTATGATGGTGTGCATGTCCTCTTGCCTGCTCCGAGTAAGCAGATCTTGGTTGGTGATGGTATTCGGCCAAAAGATTCGGTGAATTTTTCTTAAGCATGTTGTGTGGAAAGATGACAATTTCGACATTTCCTTCTCTGTAACTCTCCAGCATTCCACACCGTAGAGAAGCACAGAAAGCACACAGCTCTGATATAATCTTAATTTTGTGCTTGTGCTGTACTGAGAGGACTTCCAGATGTTGTTTAGACTAAAAACGGCTGTTCTTACTTTGTTCATTCTGTTGTTGATGTCTTTGCTTGCTCTGCCGTCTGGTGTTACTATGCATCCTAGGTATGTGAAGGTGTCTGTCTGTTCCAGTTGCTGATTCCTTACTGATATGGGCTCAGGGTTGCTCACATTGAGCGTCATGACCTCTGACTTCTTTAGATTGATGTTCAAGCCCACCTACTCGCTATACTTATTAAGTCTATCCGTTTTTTCCTGGATATGTTGATGTGAATGTGCTAGTAGTGCAATGTCATCTGCATATTCCAGATCTTCTAATGTAGAAAATGTAGTCCATCTTATTCTTCTTGGACTGCCCTCTGTTGTCTGGCGCATCACCCAGTCTATGACTGTTAAAAATAGAGTGGTTGATAAGGGGCATTCCTGTCGTACTCCTGTCTTCACCTCAAAGGTTAGGTTGCTCTGCCCAACGCTACACGTAAAGTTGGCATAGAGGCTTTTTATGATTGACACTATGCAGCTTGGAATTCCATAAGCCCTCAGTATTTTCCATAAACTGTCCCTATGTATACTGTCAAAAGCCTTTTCAAAATCAACAAAATTAATGTACAGCTGTCTTTGCCATTCTGAGCACTGCTCTATAATGTTCCTGAGGGTAAATATATGATCTACACATCTTCTGTTCTTTCTAAATCCTGCTTGTTCTTTCCTCACTTTGTGGTCTACTGCTTTTGAAATTCTCTGTATAATTATCCTGCCTAGTATTTTGCTGGGAACTGAGAGAAGAGTGATTCCTCTCCAATTATTGCAGTCTGCAAGATCTCCCTTCTTGGGCAATTTGACAATTATTCCTTTGTTCCACTCTGTTGGTGTTGTCCCTGTTTTCCAGACTTGTGCAAATAGTGGTTCTAATAGTTCTGCTGCTAGCTCAGGGTCTGTCTTAAATAGCTCTGCATTTAAGTTACCATGGCCAGGAGCTTTTCCATTCTTTAACCTTTTAATTGCTGTGATGATTTCTTTTCGTGGAATGTCTGTATTAACATTTAAATCGTTTTCAGCCTCAGGAACATTCAGTTGTGTCTCTGGTGGTTCCTTGTTCAGAGTTTCTCTGAAATTCTCTGCCCATCTTGTTTCCTGTCCCTCTGCTGTTGTGATGAGATTTCCTTGCTTATCTCTTACTAATGTAATATTGTTTGCACCTCGTTTTCCACTGATGAATTTAGTTATTTTGTATACTGTGCTTTGTTCGTTTCTCAGTGCTGCTTCTGCCTGTCTTGCAAGATTGTCTAGGAGATTCCTTTTGTTGGCTCGGGTTTGACTGACTGTACTGTTCGCTATATAGTTGCTGTAACCTGGGGGACTTCGCTTCTGTTTCCTTTCTTTTCATTTCCTTCCTCATCGTTATGGTGTTTAATGTTTCTGGTGTTATCCAGTCTTGCTTCTTCCTTTCCTGGAATCCCAAGCATGATTTGCTGCTTTCCATATATATTGTTGAAATTGTATTGAATTTCTGGTCTATATCATCAGTCAATGTCTTTTCTTGACTTTTGGCAAATTGATATCGCTTCTTTATATCAGCCACAAAAGCTTTTCTGGTAAGGGGGTCCTTCAATTTGCTGGTGTCAAACCTTTTCTGTGTAGCTACAGTTGGTCCAGCCGTTCTGAGTTTCACTTTCAGCTTTGCTACTACTAAATGGTGATCACTTCCCACATCTGCACCTCTTCTTACCTTCACATCTTGTAATGCATGTCTCCATCTACGGTACCATTAATCATGATGTGGTCTATCTGGTTTCTGTCCCGACCATTTGGTGATTCCCATGTTAATTTGTGAATTTCTTTGTGTGTGAAAAGTGTTCCTCCAATGACCAGGTTGTTAATGCTACAGAAACTTATTAATTTATCCCCATTTTCGTTTGCTGTTCCGCTGCCGCATTTCCCCATTACTCTTTCATTATATGTATTGTGTGTTCCAACTTTCGCATTGAGGTCTCCCATTACTACGATGAGATCATATCTAGGTGTGTCTTCCATTTCTTTCTGCAGTTGTTGATAGAATTCATCCTTGACCTCTTCATCGCTGTCATTCATTGGTGTGTAGCATTGTATTATTGTAGTGTTGGTGAATCTCCCTCTCAATCGTATTCTTATCAGTCTGTTGTTGATGGGTTTCCATTCTAGTAATGTCATTTCTATTTCTTTCTGTAGAATAATGGCTACACCTTCATTGTGCTGTCCATCCTCTCTTCCAGAGTAAAGTACTGTTTCTCCTGTTGCTGTTTTAACTTTTCCTGCCCCTGTCCATCTGCTCTCGCTTATCCCTAGAATGTGTAATCTATAGTTTCTCATTTCTGCTGTGACCTGTTTTAGTTTACCCATCTCGTTCATTGTCCTGACATTCCAATATCCTATTCTTGTTTCGCGTTTTGCGGTCAGGACGTCCATTTTCATGTCAGTGGCTTCCTTTCGGCTTTCACCACTGACAGTCATACGAGCCTCAGACTCTGGATGTCCATCCCGCAGCAAAGTTTGTTCATTTGTTGTCGTTTCCGTAACTTCATTTCTTTTTACAGAGACAGGGGTGTCAGCCCTATGCTAAAACCCCCAACCTGGAAGACCAGGGTGTCTGCTTTAGTCTGACCCCTGCCCGCGCAAACCTGTCCAGCTTGGTAGAACCTTCCAGGAGTAAAACTCCCGCTGGCATAGCTCTGGGGGTAATCAGGCTACACAAGCCGCCATACGACGACAAGGTATTGACACCAATGATGGCAGAATTTATTCTTAATATTTCAGTAAACTTCAGTCCTAGAACAATGAAAAATATTATTGATAAATGCCACAAAAAATGGAGATTTTTATAAAAATGATTTAACCCATTTTTAACATATGCAAAACAGATGCTGCATCTAACAAATAATTATGAACATTATTGACAAGATGTCATTAAAAAATTGACATAATGCACCTGGATACAACGAAAACAGAAACCTATGGGTGAGCAAATAAAAGAAGAGAAAATGAAGGTTGACCAGACACAGACTGAAGATAAAAATAAAAAGAACTAACTAAAATACAGTGCCACAAACCCTAACCAGAATTTATAGGGAAAAAAGGTGTATAAAAACCTTAGGAGTTTATGAGAACGAGAGACCAAGAAACACCTGAGAGAAGAGGGAAAGACAAAGGTAATAAGCTTTAAAGATAGATCTTATGGAGAAAGTAGATTTAAATTTCTTAAAATTTTTTGTCAAAATTACACACCAGTACGGATCAAAATACATCTAAAATATTGGTAGATTTCTTATATTAAAATATTTGTTTAAGAATAAATCTGTTACTTTTTTCCCTTAGGCTGAGTGTGCATTAGACACTTTGATTAGTGGACTCAAGGAGGATTTGTCACACGTTGTGGGTATACAGTCAGTGTGATAATGATAGTATTTCACGATAGTTAAGCCTGAGTTATTCATTACACTACATGTTAATATGTTATATAAAACAGCTTAGTCCAAATTAACCCCTGGTATTTTACTTACTTACTTAGTCGTTTCCCTTCTACCGTGAGGTGTAGAGGTTTGGAAGAGAGAGCGCAAGACTATTCTATCGGCTGTCTTCCTCCTGGCCTGGTTCCATTCTAGTCCTCGGTCCTTCAGAGATAGTCTAATGTTGTCCTCCCAGCGGACTCTGGGTCGTCCTGGGGGTTTAGACCCCGGCTCTTTGTTTCCCATGCTTATCGTGGTAGCCGATCTCCCATTCTGCAGACATGGCCAAACCATCTTAGTTGGGACTGTTCTGCTTGGGTCTGCAGGGGGTGGGATTTTATGTCTTGATGTATCGTCTGGTTGCGGACCATGTCTCTTCTTGTTACTTCAACCACCTTCCTCGGATACCTCATTTCTGAGGTTTGGATCTCGCTTTTGTGGGTTGTAGTGATTGCCCATGACTCGCATCCATATGTCAAGACTAGGACATAGGTGAAGCGGTATACAGCCATCTTCGTTTTCTTACCAGCCTCTCTCTTGCTGAGGAATCCTCGATTTATGGTCTGAAAAAGTCTCCCAGCTGCTGCTTTTCGAGTGGCCAACTCTTCTTTGATGCCTCCCTTTCAGTCTATAATAGCTCCAAGGTATTTCCAGTGGTTGACCCGCTCCAGTACTTGTTCGCCCAGCTTAATCTGATGTCTTCTTTCTTCTTGTGATATCACTATGGATTTTGTTTTACAGCTGCTTATGACCATCCCTCTCTTCTCCAGCTCTTCCTTCCAGACTTGCAGGTTGGATTGGAGATGTGCCTCTGATTTAGCAATCAGGGCAACATCATCAGCAAATGCCAGCTCTGAAATACAGACCTGTCTCATCTTCCAGTACCACACTGAATACTTTCTCGTTCTCTCCTTACATGCCTTGATGACATCATTCATGAGGAGTATGAAAAGATAGACTTATGGTTTACTGTTCTCACATTATTTTAGCAAGACTTGTAGAAGCTCTGTATAGCATGAATCAATGTTCTTCCTTGCCAAACAGTCCCAAAGTTTGCTCCAGGGGACCCTGTCAAACGCCTTTTCCAGATGTATGAAGCAAAGATGGATCTCACTCTTATACTCAAGGGCCTTTTCACTCAGCTGTCTGAGTGTGAAGATTAGGTCTTGAGTACTTCGGTTTGCTCGGAATCTGCACTGGACCTCATCCAATTGTGGCTCAGCTAGGCGTCTGAGTCTCTGCTCTAGGATTCTAGAGTAGATTTTACCAGGGACACTGAGAAGGGTTATGCCTCTATGGTTTCCACATTGTCGATTGTCACCCTTTTTGAAAATTGGTGTTATGATGGCAATCTCCCAATCCTTTGGTATGGTCTTGTTGCACCACGCTGCCTGTAGGACCCTTAAGAGTAATAGGTTGCCTGATGCTCCCATGTACTTAACCATTTCTGGTATTATACCATCATGCCCTGCTGCTTTGCCCATCTTGATTTTCTCCAGTGCTGCCTTCAGTTCTTCCATCTTTATGTCATCTTCACCATCATTGGTTTTCTCTTCTGTGCTAGTGGTTATCATTTCTGATGCTTCACCATGCTCACCATCCAGGAGTTCTGAGAAATATTCTTTCCATTACTTCCTTTGGGGCAGTAAGCAATTTGCCTTGCTTGTCCTTTAAAAATTTGAGAGGGCATTGTTTTTCCTTCCTCATGTTCTTTAGGGTCTTATAGAACAATTTCTGGTTTTCTTGCGCATCTTTTTCTAGCTTTTCTCCAAATTCTTCCCAGGACTTCTGTTTTGCTGCTAGCACCTTGTTCTTTGCTTCTGTTCTGAGTGTCACATATTCTCTATATTTCTCCATTTGTCCTGTTGTGTTTTTAGCTCCTGAGTGTTGTTTCCATGCCATTTTCTTCTCTCTTATTTTCTCTTTGACTTCCTCTGTCCACCAAGGTGTCCTCTTTCTCTTGTTCCCAAGTCGGACTTCACCACATGCTTCTGCAGCAGCTATCTTTATGATGTCCTTGAATTTAAGCCAGAGGGTTTCCAAGTCATCAGGTTGTTCTTCTGTGTTGCTCACTGCTGCAGCAATAAGCCCCTGATATCTGGTCTTAATTTCTGGCTCCTCATCTTGTAGGTCTTAATGCTCATTTCTCCCGTTCGTTTACTTAGTTTCTTGCGTGATGTTGGTAGTAAGCAGGTAGTGATCACTTCCAATCTCTGGCCCCCTCCAGACTCTAGCATCCCGGACATATTTGAATGAGCTCCTCCTAACAATGGCATAATCGATCGCTGACTTCTCATTCTTTGTTGGTTCACATCTAGTGTATGCATGTATGTACTTATGGGGGAACTTTGTGTTTGTAATGATCAGATTCTGCTCACTGCAGAATCTAAGGAGTCGCATTCCATTGTCATTGAGAGTATCTTCTCCATATCTTTCGATAACTCCACTCCATCTAGCATAGTCATTTCTAACTCTGGCATTGAAATCTCTGAGCATGATAATTTCATCTAGGCAGTCATCCACTGTCCTTTGAAGCAGCTCGAAGAATTCCTCCTTGACCTCTGCTCTCTCATCCTCATTTGGCCCATACACTATGACCAGGTTGACTATGGTTTCTCCTTTTAGTTTTACAACCATAATGCGCTCTGAGACAAAATTCCATCCCTTGATACTATCTTTTTGGTTTTTGGCCACAATGCAACCCACGTCCCCTTTAGCTCTTTCAGATGTGGGTACACCGCTGTAGAGCAGTGTGTTGCCATCGAGATCCATGACTCCTTGTCCTTTTTTCTTTGGTTCCGTTATAGCCAGGATTTCTAGTTTTGCTTTCCTCATCTCTTCCACCAGCTGGTATTTTATGGCTCTGAAACATGGAAAACAAGAAAAACACCATCCAAAATCATTATAGACTTTTGTAAATAGATGCTTGCATAGAATAGAAAGTTTGAAGTGGCATGACAAGATCACCAATATGGAACTGATGACAAGGACTAGACATGTGGCAGTGGAACAAGATATGAGAAGAAGACGCTGAAGATGCGTTGGACACATTTTGAGGAAACCTGTTGATATCATTACCCAGCAGGCCTTGTTCTGGAATCCCCAGGGTAAGAGAGGTAGAGGGAGACCAAGGAACACATGGAGAAGAGAACTGGAGACAGACATGAAGAAGACATGGAACACATCAAGAAGAGAACTGGAGACAGACACGAAGGAGACCTTGTGCAGACAGCACGGGACAGGAAGACTTGGCATACGTTTGTTGAAGGCCTTTGTTCCTTGGGGAGCTGAAAGGTGATGATGATGAATGTTGAGATGAGGACCCCCTATGTAATTCCCAGGGGCCTCAGATGAGACAAATAAAGAGTAGAACTATTGCATCCTCAGACATATCACACAAGGTGACTAATATGAGGTTGTGTATGAGACGGCAACCTCATTATGTAAATCTAATTGCTACAGAAACCACCTCTGCAAGAGCACATGAATGCTTGATACAGGTTTCCTTCCAGGGAACCAGCTGCAGTGGAAGGTCCATTGCTCCTTAAGGACCAAAATGAACAAAAAAAATGATGTTGATTGTGTAGACGTGGGGTTTACTTTGGCCTGTTACAGCAGGACTAAAAATTGGTAAATAATAAATTTAACCTCAGGGTGATTAGATTTTAATTGTTTTTTGTAGGTATGATATTACAGAGTTATTTTATTAAGCTTTAGAAACATGCCTCAATGGGCGTGTAACGGGATCCTTTACCTTACCCTCCTTTTAGAAACATAAAAATACATGGAGTCTGGGTAAATTCTGATTAATGGGAGAATTTTCCAGCATTTTAAATATGAATTATCATTTTTTTAATCCCTGCAGAGCACATTCATTTTTTGTTTATCCCTTCTACCACAGTTTGGAGCTCCAAGCAGTCAGCAGAAGTGGTACTACAACAAAGCACTACTGGCAGATGACAAGACCTTGTCACATTATAATATACATGAGAAACAGAAAAAGAATCGACTAATTGATGTTAAAACTTCCACAGCACCTGTGGGTTTGCCTGGAGTGTAATGATGTAGATTCTAATCAACAATAACAATAACAAAACTTTCACATCGTAATGCAACTGCTTGCTTGACTTTGAAGTGGTGCATTACAATATGACTGCTTTGATTTTTGAGTTAAAGATTCTTTTTTGTTAGATGTCAATCATCATTAATATTTCAACACCCGTTAGTTCCCCAAGAAGCATAGACCTTCAGTAAACACGTGCCAAATCCTCTTGTCATGTGCCATTAGTTCATGTTGTTTCTATGTCTTCCATATATTTTTCACTTCTGTCTCCAGTTCTCTTTCCCATGTTATTTGTGGTCTACCTCTGCTTCTTTTACCATGGGGATTCAAGAACAAGGACTGCCTGGTAATGCTTTCAACAGGTTTCCTCAGTGTGTGTCCTATCTATCACCAGCGTCTTCTTCTTCTCATCTCTTGTTCTGCTGACATATGTCTGGTTCTTGTCATCAGTTCCACATTGGTAGCCTTGTCATACCATGTCAATCCTTAAATTCTACGCAAGAATCCAGTTATGACAGTCTGTAGCTTTTGGGTTAATGTTTTTGTTGTTCTCCATGTTTCAGAGCCATACAATAGTACTGACTTGACATTTTAGTTGAAGGTTCTGATTTTTGTGTTGAACTTGATTCTCTTGATCTCTATGTGTTTCCCAATGCAATTAAAGCTCCTCTTGCTTTTTGTATTCTTATGTTGGTATCATTGTCTGCAGTGTTGTCGACTGGAGTAAATTGACTTGGACTCAAGTTGAACTTGAAATGACTTGCGATTTAGCCATTAGTGACTGGACCCGAGACTTGCTAGTTTTGGTGAACTGACTTGCCATCCTCATTCATAACGCACTCTTAATTAAAGAGGAATAAAAACGCCTTTGCTTTAAGTGATATCACCCAAACATAACAGCACATACAAAAATTCCTCTGCGCAAACATATTTTACTTCAACTTATTAGATATGCCGGCGTGATGCTGACCACATCACCCCTAGTGTGCCGATGGTCAAGAAAATATAGGCCTAACACCATATTCGCAATATGCCTCAATGGGCGTGTAACGGGATCCTTTACCTTACCTTTATTAGATATGGTTGGATACTGTTGCTAGACAAACATCTCAAGATGCAGCAACTGTCAGAGCAGTAATATTCTTCGGCTATGTAAACATAATCATTCTGACTGCGGAGGAAAATATACCTTGCATAGAAACATAGAATTATTTTCGGCAGGAAAAAACTGGGAAATATGTCCTTGAAACAACCAACACTGTAAATTGTTATATGCGTAAGGTTTAGTGCTGATCAAGTGTATTATTCCATCCATTCCGTCGTAAGTGGAAGGGGGTAATGGGGCGGGGGGCCAGTATGCTTGAGAAGATAATATTTCTAAAATGTAATACTGAAAAATAACTTATATTGAATAAAAAGTCAGTAAATAAAGTAGTACAAGTACTTATATATGTCCAATTCCTTTTTCCACATTTTCTTTTTGAGCGTCCTCTATACGTCTTACCCTGGGAATTCCGCACACAAAAAAAAATACATATATATATATATATATGTGTGTGTGTGTTGTGCTGCTTTTTGCGTGGCAAATAGGAAATTCTATTTGAACGATATTTGTAGCACAGAAAAGCATCCATATGTACTTACTTGTGTTGTAAAGTGATGACGTGTCTTTGTTTTGTGTGGATACAAAAAGAGTCACTTCTGCCTTGATGGTGTTCAGTTATGTTTGTAATGCGTGGTGTTTACCAACAGATTATGTGGCGTTATTGACTAAAGTATTCTTTAAATGTATGGTTTTAACAACTAGGATATGTGTGGATCTGACCACTTGATTTAATAAGACTGTGTTAATTATGTCCATGGGATGGACGTATTATTTCTTGTGGATCACACTTTATTCAAAGTGCTTATAAATCAATCGTATCTATGATGATGA
This sequence comes from Oreohelix idahoensis, assembly GCA_024509875.1. Classification (NCBI taxonomy): domain Eukaryota; kingdom Metazoa; phylum Mollusca; class Gastropoda; order Stylommatophora; family Oreohelicidae; genus Oreohelix; species Oreohelix idahoensis. The sequence goes on from JAMPIV010015622.1 coordinate 578,388, forward strand.
CGCGGTGGACCTCTTTTGAATATTTGGACTGCGTATTTAGATTTATTTGACCTGAAGAAAATATATTTTATTGTTCGATTGCCATGTATGTCAGAAATATATTGTATCATGAACAGTGTGCACAATTGAAGCCATATATGGATATTAAAATGTTGTATGGATCAGAATTAAATTGTTCGGGACATTTGTTGTGGGGTTGTGTTTACCCTTAGACGTCTGAGCCATTTTACCTCAATTCATTGTATTAATAACAGATTAATATATTTAATATATATAATATATATATATAAATTTGGGCTGCACCGAATATCCGATTCATATTCGATTCAGTGCTGAATAGTGCCTTCAATGAACTATTTCTATTCGACCGAATAGTATGCTGCCGTCAAATACGAATAGTAAATTTAGGTCTATCCACGGCGTGATAATTTTAGACCCAGAAAGTAGGCTGACTTTCAGTTTCCATTGGTCCTGCTACTAACTCAACTGAAGCACTGACACAAATGTTGACCGAATGTAAAATTGATTGCAACAAAGTGCATGTTGTATTGTGTGATAATGGCGCAAATGTGATGAAGGCCACAAAAGAAGCAAACTTGACAAATGTTAGCTGCTTATCTTATACATTACAGCTTGTTATTCACGATGCCATTCTATGTCAGCCACCAGTAGAAGAACTTATAACATCTGCCCGCAGAATTGTTGGGCATTTTAAACATTGTTCTGCAGCAACTGGTCGCCTTCATAAAATACAAAAAGAACTGGGATTGCATATCAGCTGTGTCAAGATGTTGTGACTCGTTGGAATTCAACATTTTACATGTTACATCATCTTGCAGAACGGAAACGTGAAATCACATTGTTCAGCGTAGAAGTTGGCAATCATGACAGCAAAAGCCTAAATTTGACAACAAATCAGTGGAATCTGGTGTCGCGCGTTCTGACATTACTGAAGCCCTTTGAGCATCTGACTCATTAAATCAGCAGCACAAATGCATATTTGTCAGTGGTCTTGCCAGCCATTCAGGCTATCTTGCTGTATATGCAGAAGGGGTTTCTTATTGCTCCTGTGCACAACGATATCTCGCTGCGCCTCCAACAAGCGAACTAAGTGAACGTCTGTTCGGCACTGCCGGCAACACGTTTTCAGATAACAGATGTTGTCTTTTGGCAGAGAATGTTGAGAGACTTGTTTTTTTTTTTAAAGCCAATGCAGCAATTTAAAAACAGATTAATAGCTAGTTAGTAGCATTAAATAGTTTCAAGACATTTGCCCTGTTTTTTGTAACGCTGTATAATTAATAAAAATGTCAGTAGACCTATTGAACACAAGTTTGTATGCCCAACATTCACTCACTATTCGTATTCGGCCGAATAGTTCAAGGCCTCTATTCACATTCGGCCAAATAGTAAAAACCACTATTCGGTGCAGCCCTAATATATGTATTATAAAAATATATATGGTATGTATTTGGACAAATCCAATAGAGAAGATGAAACACTAAAATAGGTACTCTTCTTCTTCTTCCTCGTTCGCCCTGAAAAGGACGGTGGTTGCGTTGTGTCTGTTTACGCCTAAGCTGTGATATCTGCACCTTTCGGTCGACACCCTTTTCAGCACGGCAAAAAATCTTGCTGCAGACTAAAATGAGGTAGCTCTGGTTCGCTGGTCCTGATCAAATACAGCTAGGATGTCCACTAAAGATTGTACCAAATACAGGGTGTCCATAAAAGATTGTACCCTTTTCAAAAAAATTATTCTTGGCCCCATGATGTGGTACGAGGATGCAGAATGTACCTATTTCTTTTTTTTTCACCTACTTGACCAATGTGTTGAGAGACGTAACAATTACCGGTTGCAACTCAACTGCGAAAGTGTCACTTGAAATACCTGCTGCGCGCATGCGCACTGTTTTGAGTTTTTGTAAGGTATGCTTAAAAAATTGCAGAGATTATCTTACTTTTGTGATAGAAAGCATCCTCGTACCATGTCATGGGCCGAGAATACTTTTTTTGAAAAGGGTACAATCTTTTATGGACACCCTGTATATTCCAAAGTAGACAATGAGCAATCGATAACATCATCATCATTCCTTATTGTGTTCGTTGTGGAACCTGCAGCTGACCCATTTTCTGGAAGCATGCACTACAGCATCCATGTGTTCTTGCAGCATGGGTTTCAAAGCAATTTCTTTTACATGATGAGGTTGTCAGCCCTTTGCACAACTTCATATTAATTGCCTATATGTATACACCAGAGGATTCCAGCTTTAATAGCTTTGGCACCTTCAGAAGTTGGCATGAATACAGCCAGAATACTTAATAGCCTTTGGCAATCTAAACAACATCTGGAAGTCTTCCCAATACAATACAAACACTAAATTAAAAATAAACAAGAGATGCGTAATTTCTGTACTTCTGTAAGGTGCAGAATGGTGCGGAATGCTGAAGAGTAAAAGAAAAGGAAATGTCCAAATTGTCTTCTTTCCACACAACCTGCCTCAGGAAAATTCTTTGAATTTTCTGGCTGACCACCATCACTAACCAAGAACTGCTAACTCGAAGCCACCAAGAAGACAAGCGCACCATCATAGCAGGTAGACGTTGGAACTGGGTAGGCCACATCCTCAAAAGAGACCCTGACACCATCACCAGAACTGACATGCTATGGACTCTAGAAGGAAAGTGAAAGAGACGACGACCAAAAGCCAACAATGGAGGCAGAGATGCTGAGCATGAACCAGAGCTGGGGCACCACACGAAGGATGGCTGTGGACAGAGCAAAGTGGAGACAGTTTGTTGCTGACCTACAAGACGCGACCATGCGTGATGGTCACTGATTTGCTCTGTCAGTCAGCGGCCAAGGACCAAAGAAGAAGGATACATATTAATGTCCCATGGAATTTGTCCTATACTGAGTCACATTTAATCATTAATACTGAACTTATATTTTGGACTACTGTGCTAAATAGATTTTTTGTTAAAATAATGTTTCACTAGTTTTATAATTGGGGGGGGGGGGGGGGGGGTGGGAGGGAAACGTTGCATAGACGATAAATAAATCAGTACAAAGTATATCTAAGTTATTTAAACAATGCAAGCTCTCTGCCCACAGTCTCAATTCCTAATTTATCGTTTGGAGTCAGTCGTCGATAGTCAAGTGTATGCCTGGTTAAGTAAGGTGACCATATTTTCAAAACCCTAATCCGGGACAAAATAGTAGATTTGACCTATTTCAATGCAAAAAATCGGGACAAAAGGGTAAAGAAAAGGTCAAAAGTCGGGACATGTCCCGGAAAAATCAAGTTGATGTCAATTTAAAATAATATACATTTTATATATACATTTGAATAACATTGAATAACATACATTTTACTGTATAAGTTTAACTACTTAAACTAATAAGAGAGAAAAACAGCAATAATCCTTACTTAAGGTGAAGCTGAGTTACTGTACTTTTCAGATGAGTGGATTTTTTATTAATAGGTCCTTCTTTGCAAGCAGCATCTTAAAAAACTCGACACGTTTCCTCACAGTTCACTTTGGTTGTCAACATAGCTTTCAAAGTTTCAACACCTAGCTGTGTTTTATCACTTGCCCATAAGCTGTTCATCAAAGAAAACACTCTTTCTGTGGCAGCATTTGTTCCAGGTAGACAGAAAAAAAAACTCTGCCAACTTCAAAATATTTGAAAATGTCACATTATTGTTTTTGAAGTGGGAAACCATTTCAATCCAACGTTGTGGAGGCAATGTTTTTTTGGCACTCCATTCACTAATTTTCTGAGAAGTAACAAACTGCTTCATATAGACATATTCCTCATAAATTTCAGTTTCTGTAAAGTGAGCTGAAGGTAATGTTTGAATCACTAGTGATGATGATATCTCAATATCTGCCCAAATTGGTATTCTGTTCAGCGTTACCCAGATGTAGGATTCTAGGTCTTGAAAATTTTTTGCAGCCCATTTATACAAATAATTGAAAGCTGTTTCATAGAACGAAGAAACGCTAGCATAAAACTTTTTCACATCCTCCTTTGGAAGTCCTCCCATTTCCAGCTTTTCAAGAATTAGCTTAACTCTTGATGGCAAGAAACAGTCTTCCAGTTTGGACTTCGAAATAATTTTCAACCTGTTGATGCTGTCAATGACTTCAAACACAGTGACCGTCTGTCCCTCTATTTTTTGCACTGCTTCGTGGAATGGAGAGGCCTGACTGTGAACAAAAACAAGCCATGCCTCAGATAGAGGATTTTCAAAGAATGTCTGTATAAAAACTGGGCATCTGTCTTGAGATTGAAAATATGATTTTAGAGGCAGGAACTTCTAAAGAACCCTTTCAACAGCAGGCAGCAGAGCAAGCCACCTAGTCTGAGCATAACCTAAGATCATCTGGAAGTCTGTTTCCACAAACTGGCAAAACTCCTTGAGTCTTTCAACTCGTACTGTTTATGAGTTGAAGAGTAGATAAATTTTAGCAATAATCAGCTCGACATCAACAGGCAGTACATCTGCAGCTGTTCGAACAGTGGTGTGGAAAATATGACCTGCACACCCAACTCCTATAAGACCATGTCCAAGGTTTTCTTGCAGTTTTTTTTAAAACATTGTTCTGCCCTTTCCTTTCAGCACCGCCAAAATTGGAATTTGCGTTGTCTGTGCATAATCCAACTACTTTCCTGTCTAAACCATTTTCAGTTATGCAGTCATTAAGAAAACTACTTACAATATCAGATGTTTCACCTGGCAATGACTTTAACTCTAATATTTTAATTTTCACTTTATTACTGTGATCAAAGTATCTGACAAGCAAAGGAAAAGTCTTGAATTCTTTGTGGTTGGATGCATCTATCAGTAAAGAAATAAATGTAGACTTTTCTAGGTCACACCTTAACTCATTTAGAATATGGGGTGCCAAGACATTTCGAATAATGGCTTCTGTTTTCGTACGTGCACATGCAAATTTTGGCTCTAAAGTAACCTGAAGTAATTTTGATGTGCAATCCATAGACCTGAAAGTATGATTGTGTAGCACTGTATGGTATGCAAAGGCGCCTTCTATAGCAGCTAATTGCTCTTCTTGGTCACCAATTTTATCAGCTCTGAAGAAAGTGGTTAACGACGAGCTTGATGCAGCTGTAACGACGGCTCTCTTATGTTTCTCACTGCTTATGTGGTTCTTAATATTACCATGTCCACTATGGCTTATCGAAAACCCGGAGGCACATATATTGCATCGTACATTGAAGTTTGATGTACTCTTTTTAATAAACGGATATTCCTTTTGTAAATCTTCATTGAAACTGCATTTACGCTTTGGTACCATTTTCTTACAACAATAACAAAATATGCACAAATAGTTCACCGTTTAAATTAAATAAACGTATACCGTACGCAAAATCTTGGTACTTTACCACTACCTAAAATTTCAAATAACTGCGAATATCACATTGGAACTACAAAACTAATTCGCGGTCCTGACAACCTCTTGTGCCGTTTCGGCGCCAGTTCACTAATAATTAAAAATTCCCTCAAGTCAGCCACGGAATAATAATTTTTTTTTTTAATCTGTGAGATTTATGTCAAATTGGCAAATTCCTCCAAAACCGGGACAAATTGGCGTCCCGGATTGCATCGAAAAAAAGTCGGGACAAATTATCAAAAATGGTCGAAAACCGGGAATGTCCCGGAAAAACCGGGACGTCTGGTCACCTTATGGTTAAGGCACTTGGCTTGTTGAATGTGTTTCCTCTGTATGGATCAGGGGTTGAGGGGCTGTTTGCCAATACTTAGAACCTTTGAAAAATGCTGATTCGTTTTAGGAACTAAATTACCTCCGAAATCGGCGAGTATCTGCCTGAATGGCGAGGGACACCTGTCTCTGTACAAGAAAAGGGATACTCACGTAAAATCAATGTCAGGTTAGACATTAACAATAACCTGAGATTTCGCCTCGAGTATTAGCGGGCGTACGGGAAAAAAAAAAAAGGAACTAAATTACGGCCATAAAAATATAATCACAGAAGTTCATATAATAAGCAAGAAAGGTCTCAAGAGCTCCCCTAGCTAAAATGTTTCCACGCAGGATATAAGTCAAGACAAATACAGCCCCCAAGAATGGATATATGTATACACAGATGGATTCGCGGAGCAGGCAGTAAATAATGGAGAGGGCGGCATCTTTATGAGACACAACAATGGGAGGATTATCCGCAAGGCTTTCCTAACTGGGAAGAGCAACAACTTTAGGCCGGGATATATCATCTATGGCTCTACTCCAAGCACCAAGAATCTTCACCAGTTCAGGACAGCAACCACCAGCTAAGATAGTGTTCTTTACAGACTGCAGATCACAACTGGAAGAGGTATACAGCACAAGGAATTAAAACATGCTGCGTGAAATCAGATCTTAGCTTAGCTTTATCCAAAGATCCACAACCGGTGCCTTCCACTTCCAGTGGTTACCCTCCAATTGCGAAATCACTGAACGAGAAAACCGATGCTTTGTCTATTGCTGGTGGTAAACTGGAGCAATTTAGCCACCGACCTCCCTATTGAGAGGTCAAAACTATCTTCCACAAACCAGCACCTTCACCAAAGGAAGAATGAAAGGGATGTGGACAACAGATCCGACACAGTCCACCAGCGTTATAGGCATCTGCATACATGCCACATGCTATGGTTTACCCATAATCTGTGGTGTTTGCTTTTTCAGATGTGTACACCCTGTACATAATTTCTGTACAGGTTTTATAACCCATTCCCCTTATTACTGTGTCTCAGAGTTCTTTTATAAAGTCCTGTTGAATACAGGATTTCCCAGTCTGTTAGTGATAATTAAGCACAGAAATGACTAAATGATGACACCATCACATTATTTTTACAGTGTAAAGTAAACTCAGACATTTATTGTTTGGGTTTTAAAATAAGTAAAGACCTGCTTTAAAAGGCAAAGTCCCCGTGCCTCATTTATAATGCAGCCCACTGTAATTGAAAATATTTTTACACTAATTAACTCTTTTGATATGTTTTTTTTCAGTCTTTGTACAGGTTTTGTGGGTCTTTGTACAGGGTTTTGGAATTTTTGTACAGGTTTTTCATCTACGAGGTGTGGCATGTATGCATCTGTAGATCATTCCCCCCCCCCCCCCCCCTTTTGTTTTGCCTAAGAACTGGCCACTTCTATCGCCTCAGGACATCTCATACTAATGACTATCCATGTGGAACTGGAATCAAGACTCACGAAAATATTCTCGAAAATTGCCCAGCCCACAATGACATGAATTGAGGCCTAGATAAGGGGTACAGAGCTGAGGCGGAAGCTATGGGGCTGCCGCATGCACCTAGAAAAATTGGTGGACTTCGTCCATGCGACAGGTCTGCAGAGATAGCATGACTAACAGCTGACCGCAACCTTTGAGAAATGACTCCAGCATAAGTCTGTTTCTTCCGCTTTTTTGTCTTGTCCCGGCCAAAAACCCAGTGCTCATAACTTGGGATGTATTTTGACTGTCTTAGACTTTCCCTACTACAGTAGTTTTGTTTACTTCATCGTAAACGCAAGGTTGCACATTCGGGGGAAAAAATCACACAAAGGAAATTCAACGGAAAATTTTTAAGAATTAATGCATATCGGGAAAGTGCTGTTATAATTGGGAATTTCCTTGATTATCTGTCACAGTTCAGGGCGGATCTAAAATTTGACGCTGTTGTCGTAAGCCACATATTTAATTAATATAATTGTATGCCGCGGGCTAAAAATATGTATTATAAATCTGTACGGCAAGTTTCAGCCTAATTCGGAACTCTGGTTTCTGTTGTTGAAATATTACAGTAAAGAATTAGCATATTTTTAAGGTAGCATGTTTTCACTTTTGCTTCGGTTCGACCTGTTGTCAGGAAGTAACCGCAAAAAAATTTGGTGTTGTCCACGAAAAAGATTGCTTGGAAGAAGTGCTCATTTAAGGGTTTAAATTGTAGATCTGTAGTCAATGGTAGCTGTACGAAAGACTGAAATAAATTAGTATTGCAGTTTATCTTTGTAATCGTCAAGGCCCTGCAGTGCGAAGCACACTAATTGAAGTCTAAATTGAATATGCAGTCGGCTTGCAGTTATATTAAAATTTTCATCATTCAGACACACACGTACGCATCGCACCATGCAGTATGTAGTCAAGTACACATGGTAATCTGTACGATACATAATTGTAAATATAAAAAGTGAGCATGCCGCCTGCGATTTTGGTTTGCAGTGATTTGTTTAGACCAGCGCTTCTTAACTTTTTAGAGAGTACACATCCCGTTAGAGCAGAGGTTTTCAAACTTTTTTGGTCCGCGGCTCCCTTGACCTGTGCATAAATCACCGCGGCTCCTCTCTATACTACGAAGATCTATATTTACTGATGGACCTTGACTCATAATATCGAGCCCAACACTTTTCTCAAGCCACTGCGACGCCCTTAGCCGAGGGCCGCGACGCCACTGGGAGCCGCGACGCACAGTTTGAAAATTATAGCATCGTTTATTAACCTTTTTTTTTTAAAATAAGGCACCCCTTTACACGGCATCTCAAGAAGCCTCGCACCCGTTTATAGAATCCCGAGAAGCCGTGTATCGCATTATTTTCGAGTTCGCAAAATATGTCAGTAATTCGAAAAAGAGATACATGTATGTTCATGGTAAAAGTTATTTACACAATGTTACTAAGGCTCGGTATTACTTCACGTTGCCAGTGTTCTAATTTATAAAAATGCATTTGAGTTTTGTGTATTATACAGGCCCTACCTAGTGTTTATGATGATTTGCCTTCTAATAATCTGGCATGCTCGCAGCCCGAGAAAGTCGGTCTCGTACCCCCACCGGGTGCATTCACCCCTAGTTAAGAAGCTTTTATCATGAAATGAAACACACACTCACATCTTATTTATATATTATGTGCATGTATAAGTTAGCCCGGAGCCACGGTGGTTGCAGTGGCTTCCTAGCTCAGTGGTTCAAGGTTCGATCCCCAGTTGAAGTGGATTTCTTAGACCACAAATGGCTCCGGGGTCGACCCAGCCTCATGAATTGGGTACCAGAGCAACTATGGGAAGGTTAAGGCAGCCGGCGTGATGCTGACCACATCACCACTAGTGTGCCGATGGTGAAGAAAATACGGGCCTAACTGCCCTAACACCATATTCCCAATATGCCTCAGTGGGTGTGTAACGGGATCCCTTACCCCTTATAAGTTAGCCCGGAAAAAATGGAAACTAGTCACATGAATTACTAGTGTTTTTCACCGTTTTTTTCTTTTCTTAATGCAGCAATAGACATAGGGAAAATAATTATTTTCAATAATTACCAATATTTGAAATTTTTTTTTTTTTAACGGCCAATATTTTAAGTACATTATATTCATAACTAAAGAATGACAGAGATAAATAATTGTAAATATTGTACATTTTATAATTAAAGGGGTACATACCCTTCATTGGACAATCAAAAGGGTCCATGACACATAAAAACAAAACAGATTTTAAGAGAGTTTATTTTATGATGGAGATTCCTGTATTCCAAATTTTGTTAAAAAGGGATGTTATAATTTTTATGGTACTTTTTGGTATATGTTTCAAGATCTCATAGCTCAAGATGTCATGCCCTGCTGATGTATTTGTTTTGTCCTTTATTGTATTTTCAACTCCTTCCAGTGTAATATCTGCATTTAAATATGATAAATTTTCAGTATTATAAGGTACTTCTTTACTGAGTTTTTTAAGAAGTGTTGCTCTTCTGTCAACAGGGTTAGATTCAGCCTGTTCCTAGACTTAATTAAAGTTTTTCCTTAGAACTAACTCTGAAATGGCAGCACCCTCATAAAGATTCTTTCTGTCAGTCAGTCTTGCCCTTTGCAGGTCATTTCTTTTAAAATAGGTATTTGGAAAATGCAAAGCAAAAGAGAGGTGTCTGAAAGAATAGGACAGACCTAGGGAAACTGCGCTAATTTAGAAATATTTACACGGAACAATTTTATATAATTAGTGGCTGGGAATATGAAGGTCTGATGTTCTTTACTTGGAGTGACTTTTACACTGATACTAAATATCTGTTAAGTCAGTTTATATAAACTGGAACCACCAGGCCTTTACACCCCTCCACTTTAATATATTCTTGTTCAGAGTTTCTTCTGATTTTGTTCATTTTTTTTGTTGTTAACGTATAATGCACTATTGTGATCCCTATTTACAATGATTTGACAAATGTAACTTTTCTCATAGCAGTTGTTTCATATTTTTGTTTTGAAAAACTCTTAATTATAACCTCTTTCATATTTTTCTCTTCAATTAAAGAAAAAAATTGGAAAGTATTACGAGTGGAATGTAGGAGATTATGACAAACCTGATTGTTTTCATAAGCATTGGAGATATGTTTCGTGTTTCTGTTACTACTCACATACTTATATTTCCAGAGCATGCTTTTGTTGGTGAGACTTAAAGTGTATAATTGCACTGATGGGGAACACTTAAACATGGACTGAGAAGTCATAAACAGAAAGATTATTTTAATTATTCAGTGATAGGTAAGTTTATTAGTTTATGATCAGATTATAATATATGGTTTATTTACTCGATATTGATCACATGCTGACTTCACTGGGTCATCTGAATCAGAAGAAGGACTTGAGGCAGATGGTGTGTTAGCCGTGGAGGTACAGTGTGAGATTAAGCATGGAAGCCCACAAACCCCCTGCCCTGTGCTTTCTGGTCTTGTGGGATAAACTCATAAAACAGAAAGTAAGTAATAATCTATTTATCAGAGCTAGGAGTGCCTAGTTTATGTCAAAATGAATAGTTGTAACACATTTGGACTCTTCATCATTATTAAGCCTCTCTCCACAATTCCTGATCACTGTGGTCTTTTCCCTTTCAGAAGTGGTTCATCCTGTCTTTTTTCTTCAATCAGTCCTGTTGTCACAATATATTCCAGTTTTCGTCTTCTCATAACATACCCAAAGACAGCGGATTGCTTTCTTTTCATACGAATAATAAGTTTCCCTTGCACAATGGCTTTTTTTGGGATAACCTTATTGCTCTATTTTTAGCTTCCCATTATAGTCTTAGCATTCTTCAGTAAAAATCACATATTCTCTGTGGCCTCCACAGTCTTTCTCATTTACTGAAGGGCAATGACTCACATCCATATGAAGAACTGGCTTGATAGCTGCCCTTGACAAAGATTTGTTGCATAAAACTTCATTTTATGGAATGCTCTTTTTGTCTGGACTATTCTACTCTGCATCTCTGACACTCATCTTCTATCTGGTGTTTGCTCAGGCATTTGAATTTATTGGCCTCTTTCAAAATTGTTCCATTTACTTTTTGATTGGGCATTCTTGAGAAGCTCTTTTATTCAGGACGACCATTACTTCTGTCTTTTTTTACAATTGAGTATATTAGCATATTTAAAAAAAACAAAAAGTTAATAATTAACATTTTGACAGTCAGTGTAACGAAAAATAAAATAATTCACATATTCAGAGACAATATTTCAGCTTTTAAGATAATGATTAACAAAGTCAGTGGCAGTGTTTCAGCTTATAAGCAAACATGTTTTTGTAGCATGTAAGTTTTAGTTATTGTTTAGATAGTATTTGCTTTCAAATTTCGTCTGTGTTAATACATCAAAGTTGCTGGCTTGGGCCATATGTCATATTTTGTAATGGTAGTGGCCCTTCTTTACCATAAAGGAGTGGAAAGAAAAAATTAATCCCCAAAGATACCTGGCAAGATTTCTGAAATTAAAATATCTGCATAAGAGTGAGTTTCTGAAACATCACAGTCGCTTTTTGTTTTTTATCTTTTGGGCCAATTGCTCTTAGTGGGAACTCCAAGGTTCACTCTGGTTGGGTATACAAGATAAAAATTTTTGTTGCATAATTTACAAATAGACATAAATTTTGTTTGTGTTTCCTCTCTATAAACATACTTAAAGGTTTTGGCTCGATGGGGATTAACTCTGAGAACATGAAGGCCTGTTTATAGTCAAGTATGCCATAGGAATCGTACTTAAAGGTTTGCTTGATGGGGATTAAACTCTGGAGAAGTATAAATCTATTTATCCTTGGAAGGCCTGTTTTTGTCAAGTTTGATATGAAATCTATACAATTGTTCATCAGATGTGGTTCCCTATAGTACAGTATTTTTTGCCCTTTTTAATCTCCTTTCTTACTATTCCTTGCGGTATTGGTTAATGGCCTGCAACACCAGCTACTTCTATATTGGCAGCAAGCCTTGCGAAAACCTATCCTACGTAGGAAAGAAGGCTCAATACCTTTCCATCTACGGATGTCTTCTCACATTTCTTGAGTATTTCGTGGAAGGGACAAATTGACAGAAGTGGAGGGTGCTGTATGTTGCTGGCCTTCTCAGCATGTATACTACTGCTTAGATAGTGCAGGCTATGTGGCTGGCCATGTTCGTCCGCAAGGATGGAGGGTCACCCAATCCAAAGATTTTTTCTTTGATGGCAATAAGAACAGTTGGGCTACCTCAGCTGAGGTTCAAAGACCTCTGACATTGGACATAAATCGAGCAAAAGAATGAAGCTGCTGATCGTTACCATGAGGTCACAATTTGGACAAGAAGAAGCTCTCACAACAAGCAAAAGAAGCTGCAGGTCGCACCGATTGGTGACGCTCCCTATAGTGCTACCTCAGATTGGACAAAAAAGAGACTTTCACAACAAGCAGAAGAGAAAAGAGCACGCTGAAAGCAACACTGGGCAAAAGAACAGCTTAGGGTTGTCACCGCAGGGGTGCATTCTCATAGTTATGACCCAAGGGGGCTTCTACTACTAGTCTGCCTGTATTTATTACCTTCCAGCTCCCTGTACAACAGAGATCAATGATACACACCTTCCTCTCCTGTGCCATCCTTTGAAGTTTATTTCATGTTTTCTGTATCCTTTTTATATCTGTCTCCACTTCTTATGTCCTTGTGGAAAACGAATGTACCACTTACATGAGAGTTTTTTAACCTTTGGCCTATGGACCCCTTGGGGGTCTGTGAATGAATGATAGGGGGTCCATATACATTGTCAAAATTATTTAAATGTAAATTTGTTTTAATTATGCGTTTATGTACATTGTTTGTCCAAGAAGGGATCCATAGCCTTCACTGGACGAACAATGGGGTCCATAGCCTTTATAGGACAATAAAAGGGGTCCAAAACCTTCGTCAGAAAGTCAAAGGGGCCCATGGCATAAAAAAGGTTTAGAAACCCTGATTTATATGATCCACAGTACAAGGAGAAGCTTTGAGTACTCTCAAGTAAGCTATCATTGGCACCATACAACAGGTTCATTTCAATCTGCAATTACCAATCATATTGGTAAAAGATGCTTCTTCATATGATATTAGAGCAGTACTTTCACACTAATTCCCACATCAATCAGAGAAGCAAATAGCATTTGCACTGAAAACAAGGAATGATGTTGAGAGGAATTTCAGCCAGACAGAGACTCACAATTTAGAGATTAAAAGTTCCATCACTTTTAAATGGTTTCTGGTGAGCATTTGAACTAGAGGCTCATCATAAACTGTTGCTTGCAATATTTCCACCAAATCATCAATTGCCCTAACTATTCTTACAATGATTGTAAAGATGAGTAATTCTGCTTATGTTGTAAAATGTGCGATCAAAAACAGGCCTGCTATAAAATATGTTATGCTAATGCACTTTCCAGGCTCCTGATGGGACAAAATTCACATTTTGATATGTTGGGAGCTGGTCATGTCTCACTGTTACAGTGAACAACATTTATGCTATTGATGAGCTACTCATTCAATCAATCAATCAATACTATTTAGCTCTCCAAGGAGCACAGGCCTTCAACGATCACATGCCATCAGCTCAAGTTCTTTCTATGTTTTCCTCATTACTTTCAGAGTATCATCTCAGCCCGTAACCGGTCATGGGTCGTAGGGGTGCCATGGTGGAAGCATCAGCAGACAGGGTCCTCCACTGCTCTCTATCCTCAGCAATGCGTAAAAGTGTGGAAAAACCGTGTCCTGCCCATTCTTTGATGTTATCAGCCCAGGATTTTCTCTGCCTTCCTCTTCTCCGTTTACCTTCGACTGTTCCCTGAAGGATCGTTTTCGAAAGGGAGTCATGACGAGTTACATGCCCAAACCAGGCAAGCTTTCGACGTTTCACTGTTGACAAAAGTGGTTCTTGGTGGCCTGCATAGGTGTTTATCTTCTCTCTAACATAGACATTTGTTTTGTGCTCTTTATAGCAAATGCGCAAAATTCTTCTATAACATTTATGCTCGAAAGCCTGAATCCTTCGCTCCGTATCTGCAGTGAGTGTCCAGCTCTCACACCCATACAAGAGAATAGATAATACAAGTGATTTGTATAATTTGATCTTCACAGGAAAACTGATGTTACTTTTCCAGATCACATTCAACCTTGTCATGGCAGCTGAGGCCATCTCAAGTCTTGTCTTGATTTCTTTAATTGATCTTCCATCACTGCATATAGTGGACCCGAGATATTTAAAGGTGTTAACTTCTTCTAACGTTTGCCCATTTAACGTAATGTTGGTCGGAACATGTTTCTTATGGCTATTCACCAATATCTTGCTTTTTTCTATATTAATTTCCATCCCATACGTTCTTGTTACTTTCTCCAGTCTAGAGGTAAGGTCTTGAAGTTCTGATTCTGATCCAGCTATCAGATCAATATCATCAGCAAAACGTAGGTTGCACAGAGGTCGGCCTCCAATCGATATGGTTGTTCATGTGTTAGTTCTTTGACTTTTCCACACGCATATAGCGTGCGTACATTCCAAGTTCCAACAACAAAACTTTCTCTTGGAAGTTTCAAAACAGGTGTTTTTACCCCATTCGCTGACTTATCACTCTCAAGGGGCAATGAGAGCGCGGTCGTTGTTAATCCGGGCATCGGCCGATCCGGCAAATTATTACTGAGTTGACTTTCCATCATAGCATTTCAGTGGGCAAGAGGTTTGCTTGGCGGTGCCCATCTCCTCTCCAAGTATCCTTGCAGGTACATACAAAAAATGTACCTGGAGCAGTAACAATAGCCCTCAATAAATCTGTAATGTTTTGAAACACTGTCCGATCGACACATCACAAAACCGCCATCTTGGCTACTTGTATCAACACAAACAGCGAACTCACATGATAGGCAAACTTGATGTTTTCATCTTTAAAATACTTAGCAACATAATCCAGAAAAAGCCAAACACACTACAAACTCATACAGCCTTAATAAGGGCTGTTACCACTGATGCAGACTCCAAAACGACGACATGAAATACACAACACAAAAGTGCGGCCTACCACGCCGCCATCTTGACCTACATCCCCTATTCAGAGTATAGTTGGGTCTATTTAGAAGATTTTCAAAATTTTCTATAACCAATAAAAATTTCCTTCAGGTGGTGAAGCTTCATAACTGTTTTAGGTTTGATGTAACAGTATTAACATTCAAATAATGAGGATGATTAATATATACTCTTAAAGGGCAAGTTCACTCATCATTTCAAATCATTGATTTTATAGAGTACAACTGTTTCACAACTACCCTGTGTTTCAACTTTCACTACATAATTATAAGTGTACAACATTGTTTTTACTTGTCGTTGGTATGCATCTAGCTAAGCATTGATAAATTAGATATTACCTAGACAACCCTTTCTTATCACAATACATACATTTTTCCATTATCTTTTCCATCACAGTTTGGAGCTTCAGCTGCAAATCAGAAATGGTACTTCAATGGAACATTGCTGGAAGATAGCAGGACATTGTTTAGTTATGGTGTAGGTTCTAAAAAGAACAAAAAGATTAATGTTAAAATTTCCAGAAGTTAGTTACCTGACTTTGAAATGATGAAATATAAATAAGCATTTCTTTTAAAAACTCACATGCATTCTCATGTGGGCACACACACATCCACATGTGCACTCGCAGGCATGCACACTTATTCCATTGTTGCTTTGTTAGGATGAGTCAGCAGACCAATTGTTTTTCAAATGTAAAATATTCAAGACACACAACAACAAAAAACTGGCCTAACACTGAGGCAGTCTTCTCAACCTACACAAGACTGCTTAGAATTTCTCCAAGATACTGGTTCAAATTATAAAAGAAATATATTTTTTAGGAAATTCATGTGTGATTCATCTCCATATCATCATTCATTATACTGGTTAATACATTATCATCGCAAGACAAACTGCTTCAAGAAATTCACATAGGAAATATGTTCTTAGAAAATCTCCTGAAGGTTACATATTTTTATGAAAAGAAGTGTCCAGGAATGTCATGTAAAATAAAAATCTACTTTAAATTTGATGAGTTTTATTTATATGTTTCAGAATGGGGTCTTGTAGAATGGAAGAACCTTTTTGTGCAGAGTGTCTAGAGGATAATAATATAGAGCATTTCCTACCAAAATGAAGGAAGTATGAACAACAGAGAAAATCAATATTAAATTATTTGTGAGCATGTAATTCATTCATACCTGTAGAACAGGTGTTGAGAATAGACAGACCTAAAGAACTCGACAGTATAGTAAAACAGTATATAACACGAATAAAAATGAATATATAAGGATAAATGATGGTGTGATGGGAAAGTGGGACTCTGGAGGGGGTCTCATCATGCTTGTTGATGGCAGATGATTAGTGGATTGGGTGTCATCCCTGACACACCAGCTTTCCCACCCTTCTCCCCCCTGTTAACAACGTGGCAGTTGTGAGAGTTTGTTTTTTTAAAATATTTTTGTTTGTTTGTTTTTGTTCGTGTGTTTGTTTTTTCATGGAAAAGTGAGGGCACTCACACATACATTCACATAATTTTACAGTTTCGGTTTATTCTATTTGGACTGAATGGAGTGGGCAGCAGATGATGCCATATTTTGATATCAGAAATCAGAATTATTATCTTGAATTAACCACACTATATATCCTAATTATAACCCATCAAGGGTTGAATGGGATTTTTTTTTTTGAAAATTGTAATTCCAATTGCAAAAGTGACAGAAATACTATTTTGTTTCCTTATTAGTTTAAAGTTAATCATTGTTTTAAAATCATTTTAAATACAGTAGAATCAGTATAAAAGCTTATGCCATGTGATCTAATAGTAAATAAACTGAAATTATTTTTAACCACAAAAACATTACAATTATTATTTATTTGTTATGTTAAATCAATGTTTCACAATTTTCATACAAGCTGACAACATTTTTTAAACTAATTTTGTTGGAATCAACACCCTTTAGCTCCCCAAGGAGCATAGGCCTTCAAGAAACACATGCCTGGTTCTTCTGTCACGTGCTATCAGCTCGTTCTTTCCAAGTTTTCTTCAATATTTTCACATCTGCCTCCAGTTCTCTTCTCCATGTGTTTGTTTAATCTACCTCTGCCTCTCTTTCCCTGGGAATTCCAGAATAAGGACTGCCTTGTAATGCATATAATGAAAGACTTTGATGGGACAGAAAGAGCTGGCACAAGTTTGTAGAAGACTTATGCCCCTTCAGGAGCTGAAGGGTGATGAGGATGATGATGATCTAGCTTGGCGACAGCTTGCTTCGAAACATATAGTGTTACCTTTCGAGAAAATACCTTTACGAGGCATGTTACATCTTGCAATCAACCTCAGACCTAAGGGTCTTTTATATTTGGACATGCGCCCTAATATAACCGACTAGGTTTGCCTCGCCAAAACGAAGCAAAACTATTAAAAAAAAAAAAATCTTGCAATCCTATACAACTGCATGCTGATTGGCTATTAATGATTATGAACTAAAAATAGAGTGAAAATGGAACCTTGAGCAGCCATATTACCATAGTCAGTTTCAGCATATTTTATGACACATTTGGTGAGAAAGCTCCACAGGCCCAACCCAAGTGTAAAATTTTTTTTTATTAATAAACCCCTATTCCCATATCTTCTTCTTCTTTCATCCTTAGCCGCCGACCGTCAAAGCAGTCAGTGGCCATCACGCCTAGTGGCGTCTTGTAGGGCAACAACAAATTGATTCCACTTTGCTCGGTCGGTGGCCATCCTTCGTACAGTGCCCCAACTCTGGTTCATTCTTTGCATCTCAGCCTCCACAGTCCTCCGCCAGGTTGTTTTAGGTCGGCCTCTCTTTCGTTTTCCTTCAGGGGTCCAAAGCATAGCTGTTCTTGTGATGGCATCGGGGTCTCTTCTGAGGATATGGCCAACCCAGCTCCAGCGTCTGCCAGCTATGATGGTGTGCATGTCCTCTTGCTTGCTCCGAGTAAGCAGATCTTGGTTGGTGATGGTATTCGGCCAAAAGATTCGGTGAATTTTTCTTAGGCATGTTGTGTGAAAAGAGGACAATTTCGACATTTCCTTCTCTGTAACTCTCCAGCATTCCGCACCATAGAGAAGCACAGAAAGCACACAGCTCTGATATAATCTTAATTTTGTGCTTGTGCTGTATTGAGAGGACTTCCAGATGTTGTTTAGGCTAAAGAAGGCTGTTCTTGCCTTATTCGTTCTGATTTTGATGTCTTTATATTCCCATATCACAGATATATATATTTATGCCTACAGGTAGAAAGGTGATACTTTTTATTCTAAAAAGGTTCCCAGGACCTGCTGAATGTTCTACATATTTTGGATAAGGAGGAGGCACTGGACAATGTCTTGTGACATTTATAAACCAAATATTTTGATTACCACTAACTCAGTAGTATGACAAAAATAAAAATACATGTATTGTGGAGTATTTCTAGGAAGGAGTTAACACAACTGCCTTCCAAGCAACCAATGTGCATTCGATACAAAGCTGAGGTATAGAGTGAGTTTTCTAATTCAGTTATCAGTTGTTATGTAAGTAAAGATAAATGATTACGCTGATTTCAGTTTTAAGTATCATTTCATAAGTGTCTTTTATATATACGAGGGGCATTCAGAAAGTAATGCACCCCATCGTTTTTCTCAGCTAATAATGAAGATAGAAGCATGAAATTTTGCACACTTCAAATATGGCATGTGCCAATTGTGTGCACTAAATTGCACGGCAACCGGCCAAATAATACGGCTGCCCTAAACCGTTGAAATGGAGCGTGTTAGCAACTTGCGTTATAAGCAGTGAACTGTGATAGAATTTGTCGTTGCAGAGAAGGAAACTGTTGTGAACATTCACAAGCATCTATGTGATGTGTATGGAAGTTTTGCAGTCGACAGGAGTACAGTCAGTCGCTGGGTTCAGAGAATCAAAGAATCAGGAAGTGGAGATACGGAGCTGCTTGATCGGCCGCGCTGTGGACGTCCTGCCACAGCCACCAACGCAGAAATGTTGAAATGCGCTGAGGGCATTATTCTTATTGATAGGCGAATCTCTACTCAACAATTGGCCTTAAGCTGTCAGTCAGCATTGGTAGTGCAAATGCAGTTATAAAAACTCTCGGATTTTCTAAGGTTTGCGCAAGATGGGTTCCTCGAAGTCTCACAAATGACCACCGATTGCAAAGGAAAGCAATTTCTTCTGAATTGTTGGAGCGTTTCAATGCTGATGGAGAGAACTTTTTGGCTAAGATCGTTACAGGGGACGAAACCTGGGCACATCATTTTGAACTTGAAACAAAAAGACAGTCACCACGAAGAAAGAAATTCAAGACAATTCCTTCTGCTGGAAAGGTCATGATCACTGTCTTTTGGGACATTGAAAGTGTGATTCTTGTGGACGTTATGCCAAGAGGAGAGACAATCAATTCGCAAGCTTACATTAAGACATTGAAAAAACTCAATCAACGTTTTCGCAGAGTTCGGCAGCACAAGAATCCAGCAGACCTGCTTCTCCTTCACGACAATGCGCGACCTCACACAAGTCTGGCAACACGGGAAGCAATCACCAAATTGGGTTGGACTGTCCTACCCCATCCACCCTATAGTCCCGATTTGGCACCCTCTGATTTTCATCTATTTGGTCCACTTAAAGATGCACTCCGTGGGAGAAGGTTTGAAGATGATGAAGGAGTGATTCATGCAGCGAAGAAATGGCTACATGATCAAGACAAAATCTGGTACGGGCTAGGAATACATGCACTTGTTTCGCGCTGACATAAAGCCGTACCAGTTGATTCGGATTATGTTGAATAATACCAATGTGTACATGACATATCCATGTATATTGTGTATAAATTTCATGCTTTTTGAATAAACAGCTCCTGAGAAAAATATATAAAATCCCATTATGGGTTATAATTAGTATATATGGTGTGGTTAATTCAAGATCATAATTCTGATATATATATATTTCATCGGTGAGTTTTTCACATTGTATTTTCCTTCCATGATCTATCTTATCTTTTGCTTTTATGAATTCGTTCATATCTCTGAAGCATGAATAACAATAAAATGACAACCACAAAGTTAGTCTTTCGTAAATTGGCAGAAAACTTCAGAGAAACATTGAATAAGCACCTCCATAATCACAATCAAACATTCCAGAGGCTGAAAATGATCTACATATAAATACAGTTATTCCATGTAGAGAAGAAATCATCACAGCTATCAAAGGGTTGAAGTAATAGAAAAGCTCCATGACAACCTAAATGCAGAATTATTTTTTAAAAGTCCTGTATTAACGGCAAAGCTATTAGAACCACTTCTTGCACAAATCTGGCAAAAAGAGACAACACCAGTGAGTGAAAAAAAGGAATAAATGTTAAATTGCCAAAGAAAGGTAACCTCACTGCCTGCAACAACTGGAGAGGAATTACTCCCCTATTAGTTCCCAGCAAAATATTGGGCAGTAAAATATTCAAAGAATATCAAGAGCACTAGACCATAAACTGAGGAAGGACCAAGCAGGATTCAAAAGAAACAGACGATGTGCAGATCACCCTCGGGAACATAATACAGCAGTGTTCAGAATGGCAGAGGCAGCTGCATATAATTATAAAATTATTTGACAGCATGCACAGGGACAGCCCATGGAAAATACTGAGGGTTTATGGAATTCCTAAGTGCATGGTCTCTGTCTTTAAAAGCCTGTATGCTAATTTCACTTGCAGTTTTGGGCAAAGCAACCTAACTTTTGAGGTGAAAACAGGAGTGTGGTAAGGTTGCCCCTTAACAACCACTCTGTTTTTAACTGTCATAGACAGGGTGATACAGCTGACAACAGTGAATGTCCCTAGAGGAATAAGATGGACAACACTCTCTACATTGGAGGATCTAGAATACACAGGTGACATTGCACTTTTCACACACGCAGATCAACACTTCCAAGAAAAAGAGACAGACTGAAAAACATAGTCAACAAGTGGGACTAAACATTAAACTCAAAAAGACGTAAGTCATGACACTAAATGTAAGAAATCCTGAACCCATAAAAATAAGGGACCAAGAACTAGAAAATACAAACACATTTACATACTTAGGAAGCATAGTAACACCAGATGGCAGAACAAGCAAAGACATCTGTAACCAAATGAATAAAGCCAGAATAGTCTTCGCCAACCAAAACAACATTTGGAAATCCTCCCAGTACAGTACAAACACTAAATTAAAAATATATGAGAGCTGTGTAATTTCTGTACTTCTGTACGGTGTAGAATGCTGCAGAGTAATAGAAAAGGAAATGTTCAAATTGTCCTCTTTCCACACTGTGATAAACGAGCGCAAAGGCCTTATTGCTCTATCTTTTCCTACATCTTTCGTATTGTATTTTCTCCGACATTTGCTCTTTCATCTCATATATGCGACCCACATTTGCAATTTCATTGTTGTGATTACTCGCGACCGGTATCTAGAGAACCACATTTGTTCTTTCATCGGGGGAAATAAAAGTCCTTTGATTGAGTCCACATGCCTGACATTATCGTTTGAAGCCCACATTGCATCGTGATAAATCTGGTAAAAATACATCTGGGCATGCTGTAATTTCTGTGACACCACATTGGACGCCCAGATTGGCCAGAGGAAAACGTCTCATGCTGTAATGGTGTTATCTTTGGTCGGCCGCGGTTCAGACAAGCGTTGGTTTACCACATTGGACGCCCACCTTGGCCAGGTGAACAATAAACAATCAGAGGTCAAACTACACCCACGTTTGGACTGACAGGGGACAAGAGCGATCCTGTGAATGAGTGACCAGGGGGGCCATTAATGATTGGTTGGTATGAGCTGTACAAGAAACCCATATTGGACTGGCAGAAATATAATCTACTGCGTAGCTTGGTCTGGGATGCAGTCAAGTTCTTACCTTGTGAGGAAGAGATTAATCCCAAAAACGCCTAGCCTAATACACGTGTTTATTCAGAGTGGATGATAATTCAGTTCTGTGATTAATTGTGTTCTTAAAGGATTTTGCGAAGGGAAAAGAAGGTTAGTAGATCTTATACTTATTAATACATTTTCTTATTTTTGTTTATTTTAACCTCACAGCTAAAATGGGCGAAAGATAAAGTTTCAAATAATTCTTGGCATAACTGATTAATAAAATCAGAAGATTTTCCTAGAAGATGATAGGATGATAGGAGGTAATTAATAGTTCATATTTCACCTTTATCATCATCACAGTCTCCCATGCGCACACACTCTCATGCACAAAATATTTAACATCATTAGAATTGAACTCAGAGAGAGAGAGAGAGATGAATAATGAGCAGTAGTTTAAATGCAAGTCAACCAGTGATGTTAAATGTGAAAACTTACGAAGACTTTTGTGTGTCTTCAGTTCATCAGAAGTCTGAGTCTACACGCAACGTGTCTGACGTCTAACCAGAAATAAGTTATCAAAAACGGACATTTGGCTAGCAGAATTCGCCATAGGACATCTTTCATTCCTCAATTAAAAAGGAATATTGTCTCACCCACAAGTCATAAGGTGGACGCAGCATTTTTCGTCACCATATACTGCTTGCTCACAAGTTCAATACATCGTTATCACAAGTTCAATACATCGTTATCACAAGCTCAATACAGAGTCATCATAAATTCTAATCACTCGAAAGATCATTATTATCTGAAGTCAAGCAAAAGAGCTCAAAAGAGGAATCGCATATTTATACCACGTGCAACACACTCTTAAGCGCATTTTATGAAGCAGACTCGAAAGTATATGAATCACGACTACATACGCAAGATTATGAGTCTACATATCACTAACATTTCGTGAAGATATCCAGTCTGACCAGTAACGTCGGGAGATTAGACAACAGACCTTTTGTTCATATGACAGCTATTAACTGTTGATCAACACTACAGAGATATACTCAAACAGTGAAGGAATATACTTAGATATCTCGTCAGCGTTCTCCGTACGACAACAGTATTCATCAGAACGTCCTCAGCTTAGAGATACCCCACTCGACATAACGTATAACAACTTGGGACATTTTATGCATACATGTGAATCCTCATATCTAGGAGAAGCATTTAGAGACACATGGACTGTGTAGAGTACTCACCATTTTGGTAACACGTATCATATCACATCATCATTTCACTTTACACCAGTTCATTCTTAATTAACTATTACTTAATTAACTGTAATTTTATTATCTCATCTGTGTGTTTTGGGTGAATCGTCTTTCACCATCATCACGTTCTAACCATTACTAACCCTATATGTGTGGATATTTCATTAATAAACCCAACGATCGGTTGATCATTATCAAGAGTTTGTTAATGTATCACTCGTGCTGTCGGTGTTACATATTCACCTATAGGAACCTTTCTCTACTCAGATGAGGTTGGGGGCTTTTTCTTTACGGGATCTAAGGGCAGAAGCTAAGGTCGTGGGGAAACAGAACTCTTTCCATAATTAATTAGAAAACACTGTCTAGTGGAAAGCATTCGCATTCCTGTCTTCTTGTCCCTATCTCGAATAGGTCTTTATTCTTTCTTAACGAGCCAATTTCTAGAGACCTTATCTCATAGACTATTCCTGGCAAAAACTACTGTCGTAGTTGCCCCAGTGACTCACCACACGACAATTGTGGACTCGTCTTGGGATTAGTGAACCCGGACCTAGAAGTGTGCGGAGCGGAAAGAGAAAGCCACAGCAGAAGCAGCGGAGCGGAAAGAGAAAGCCGCAGCAGAAGCAGCGGAGCGGAAAGAAGCAGCAGAGCGGAAAGAAGCAGCAGAAGCAGCGGAGCGGAAAGAAGCAGCAGAAGCAGCGGAGCGTAAAGAGAAAGCCGCAGCAGAGCATGCACTTAAGATGAAGCAACTGGAAATCCAGGGACAGACCAATCAAATAAAGCTGGCAAAAAGTGCAGCGGCTTCCAACTGTGATGGAGGGTACTCACCCCGCTCAGATGGTGTGCCTACTTCGCAACCTGTACCACCCAATGCCATGAACTTTCCGCTGGAACCTTTTTCAGAAAGGAACGATACCATGGACGCCTTTTTAGACCGCTTCGAACGCTTTGCAACAGGGTTTGGACTTGAAGAACGGAAGTGGAACTTGAAACTTTCCCAGGGCCTAAGAGGAGCCGCCTACGAAGTTTTTAATAAACTTCCGGCCGGAGAGCAAGATGACTATCAGTCATTGAAAAAAGCTCTCTTGGTGAGGTACGAGCTTCATTCAGAGGCTTACCGGAAAAAATTTCGAGGTTCTAGGAAGGAGGCCGGAGAGACTTTCTCACAGTTTGCAGCCCGTATTGAAGACTACCTAGTGAAGTGATGTACACTGGGAAACTTTACCGAGAACTATGACGGGTTGAAAGAGCTGATTGTGATAGAGCAAGTAAAAGAATCTATGTCGGTGGAAATGCGTAGATTTCTCACTGAAAACGGCGCTGACCGGTTAGAAAATATTTTTACACTGGCAGAGCGATTCCAAAATGCTCTCATGGAGTCTCAAGGAGCCAGAAAGAAGTTTTCGGATCAGGTGCCAAAGCATTCTGCTCGCTCCCAACCAGACCAACAAAGCAAAGGACCACACATCTCGCATAAACAGCACGCAAAACAAGATAACTACAAAGAGCAAAACAAGAAAAATGCTGCGCCACACCAGAGACATGGAGATAAATGGTGCAAGTACTGTTGCTTGAACAATCACAACACTAATGAGTGCAAGCGCAGACCTCCTCCCCAACATGCTGCCTATCTGCAGACAAAATCGTCAACCCGGAAGGAGCAGAGGACCGGAAACGTTTCTCATCCTCCTGTCATCGAATCAGTCCTCGTAAATGGACAATCTGTGGAGTGCCTTTATGACACAGGACTTGCTTTCGATGCGGTGGTCAGGGCATCTCTTGTCACCCCTGACCAGATAACAGAAGAGAGTGTCGACATCCAAGGTCCGACGAAGGATGTTGCACCCATGACACTGCCAATTGCACTTATCAGAGTGGAATCTCGTTATGTGACAGGACAGATTCGTGCAGCTATCATGGAAGAACCAATCTACTCTTTAATCTTGGAATGTAGATATGTGTTCCTTGGAGAACCTACTCAACCACTAGTCATGGCGGCCGTACAGACTAGAGGACAGTCAAGAAAAGACGCAGAGCAGGAACCTCCTACCAATATCCTCCCCGAGGAATTGAAGAGGGCCCAAACGGAAGATTCCTCACTGGCGCCCTGTTTTAAAAAATTACCTAGGACACACAACCCACCTACAAAGGGAGACTTCTTTATGAAAAATGGATTGATGTATCGCCGAGCTGGAAATGAAGGACAGGAACACAACCAATTAGTAATTCCTGCAACCTATAAAAACCAGGTGCTTGAGATGGGCCACTCTATCCCATTTAGTGGACACATGGGAATGAGCGCCACGACTCAAAGGATCGCCTGCCACTATTATTGGCCAGGGATCACCGGCGACATTGAACGTTTCGTCAAGTCTTGTCCTCAGTGCCAGAAAGTTGCACCAAAACACTGGATGGCACCCGCGACCCTTGGGGAGATGCCAATCTTGGGCACCCCATTTGAAAGAGTGGCCGTGGATATAATTGGACCTCTGCTGAGAACTAAGAAGAGGAACGCCCATATCCTTACCTTAGTGGACACCTGTTCCATGTGGGGCGAAGCCATAGCCATGCCAGCATGCGACTCAGTGCATGTAGCTGATGCTTTACTGAATATCTTTACTAGATTGGGCTTCCCGCATGAAATTCTCACAGACAACGGGTCACAATTTAGAGGCAAGTTGACAGAGGAGGTGCTTAGAATATTCAAGACTAGGCATATCCATACTTCGCCCTATCACCCCCAAAGTAACGGGCAAGTAGAGCGGTTTAACGGGACGCTCACCTCTATTCTTCGGAAGTTGGCACAGGAGAAGCCAGAAACTTGGGATCAGTATCTTCCTGCCGCATTATTTGCTTATAGGGAAGTACCGCATGCGTCAACTGGAGTTCCTCCGGCCACATTACTCTTCGGAAGACCTATTAAAGGTCCATTAGAAGCATTACTAAGAACATGGACAGATGCCAAGGCAGACGACACTGTCACATCAGCCTTCCAGTACGTCACAGACTTGAAACAACGCCTGAAGACTGGCTGGGAATTAGCCACAGCGAAAGTACGGGAGGCTAGGCGGAAACATGCCAAATATTACAATCGCAATGCGAAGGACCGAGAACTAGCAGTAGGAGAGAAGGTGCTACTTCTTCTGCCAAGTAGCAGTAATAAATTGCAGATTTGCTGGAGGGGATCCTACAAAGTGGTGGAAAAGATTTCTCGCACCAACTATAAAATCGCCGTGAACGGAAAGGAGAAAATTTACCACTTAAATCTGCTTAAGAAGTTTTACGAGCGAGCCCCTGCCGAACCAGCGCACCTCATGACTATGGCCATTGCTATGCATATGGAAGAAGAGCCATTATCATCTGTAGAGTACCCGGTGATACAGGAGGAATCACATTTAGATGTGAAAATAAGCTCCACCCTAACGGAAGCCCAGCAAGAAAAAGTAAGGAGATTGATGGAAAACCACGCCGACTCTCAGACAGACAAACCGGGCCGGACAAACCTGATGGAGTTTGACATGGAAGTCACGGATCCTACGCCCGTCCGAATGAGAACCTATCCGATTCCGTATGCCAAGGCGACGGCATTAAAGCAAGAAATTGATTACTTACTTAAGGAAGGCATAATTTCGAAGTCGGAGTCCCCTTACAGTGCGGGAGTGGTGCTGTTACGCAAACCCAGTGGAGAACACTGCCTGTGCATCGACTACCGACAGCTGAATGCGTTAACACAGTTCCAGCCAGAACCGTTACCGGACCAGAACCAGCTATTTACTAAGCTGAGCAGGGCTCGCTATTTTTCAAAGATCGACCTCAGTAAAGGGTACTATCAAATACCGGTAAAAGCTGAGGTGAGGAACCTGTTAGCCTTCAG
This sequence comes from Oreohelix idahoensis, assembly GCA_024509875.1. Lineage (NCBI taxonomy): Eukaryota > Metazoa > Mollusca > Gastropoda > Stylommatophora > Oreohelicidae > Oreohelix > Oreohelix idahoensis. Next base: position 605,736 of record JAMPIV010015622.1, read on the forward strand.
TACTCCAGATGGACACTTCGAGTTTAATGTGATGCCATTTTGACTGAACAATGCTCCTAGTGTCTTCACAAGGATGATGCGAAAGTTATTGGATCCTTTGAATCATCCCGCCATCAGCAATTTTATGGATGATATCCTAGTAGCTACTGAATCGTTTGAAGAACATTTATCAGCGCTATCCTTGCTGTTTAACCGACTCAGAGAAGCGGGACTAACCGCCCGCCCAACCAAATGTCAAATTGGGTGTGAACAGCTAGAGTTCCTAGGACATACTATATCCCATGGGACCATGTTCCCCGAGACTCAAAACGTTGAGAAGCTGAGAAATGCACCTAGACCGTCCACAAAAAGGGATGTCCGGTCATTTGTATCTCTCTGTGGATTCTACCAGAGATATATAAAGGATTTTAATAGCCTCTGTGCGCCGCTTACATCGCCAACCAAGAAAGGAAACCCAGATAAAGTGACATGGTCAGCAGAATGTGAACATGCATATGCACTCTTAAAAGAGAATTTCACCACAAAACCTATTTTACGGCTTCCGGATTTAACTAGAAAATTCATCTTGCGCACAGATGCCAGTAACATTGGAATCGGGGCTACATTACTACAGCCAGATGACAGAAGCCCACCAAATCTATTTCCGGTCGCATATGCGAGTCGGAAGTTAAACCGAGCAGAACAAAACTATTCCACAATCGAAAAGGAATGTTTGTCCCTCGTCTGGGGAATACAAAAATTTCAAGCATACCTGTACAGAAGGAAATTTACAATCCAGAGTGATCACCAACCTCTGACCTTCCTCGCCAATTCAAAGAATTTGAATGCTAGACTGATGAGGTGGTCGCTTGTTCTACAACCTTACACGTTCCAAGTGGACTATATCCAAGGAAAACATAACGTAGGAGCGGATTTTTTAAGCCGTCATCCTATGAGGCAGGACGGAGAGCACAGACAAGTAGAGGAAAGGGTGGAAACCGAAGAGAAAAACGAAGATGAGGAAAAGGATTAAAGAATCCCGAGCAAGAAGGCAAAGCTCTCCTGAGTACGATTTACATCACACTTGAGGAGGGGCTATTGTGATAAACGAGCGCAAAGGCCTTATTGCTCTATCTTTTCCTACATCTTTCGTATTGTATTTTCTCCGATATTTGCTCTTTCATCTCATATGTGCGACCCACATTTGCAATTTCATTGTTGTGATTACTCGCGACCGGTATCTAGAGAACCACATTTGTTCTTTCATCGGGGGAAATAAAAGTCCTTTGATTGAGTCCACATGCCTGACATTATCGTTTGAAGCCCACATTGCATCGTGATAAATCTGGTAAAAACACATCTGGGCATGCTGTAATTTCTGTGACACCACATTGGACGCCCAGATTGGCCAGAGGAAAACGTCTCATGCTGTAATGGTGTTATCTTTGGTCGGCCGCGGTTCAGACAAGCGTTGGTTTACCACATTGGACGCCCACCATGGCCAGGTGAACAATAAACAATCAGAGGTCAAACTACACCCACGTTTGGACTGACAGGGGACAAGAGCGATCCTGTGAATGAGTGACCAGGGGGGCCATTAATGATTGGTTGGTATGAGCTGTACAAGAAACCCATATTGGACTGGCAGAAATATAATCTACTGCGTAGCTTGTTCTGGGAAGCAGTCAAGTTTTTACCTTGTGAGGAAGAGATTAATCCCAAAAACGCCTAGCCTAATACACGTGTTTATTCAGAATGGATGATAATTCAGTTCTGTGATTAATTGTGTTCTTAAAGGATTTTGCGAAGGGAAAAGAAGGTTAGTAGATCTTATACTTATTAATACATTTTCTTATTTTTGTTTATTTTAACCTCACAGCTAAAATGGGCGAAAGATAAAGTTTCAAATAATTCTTGGCATAACTGATTAATAAAATCAGAAGATTTTCCTAGAAGATGATAGGATGATAGGAGGTAATTAATAGTTCATATTTCACCTTTATCATCATCACAGTCTCCCATGCGCACACACTCTCATGCACAAGATATTTAACATCATTAGAATTGAACTCAGAGAGAGAGAGATGAATAATGAGCAGTAGTTTAAATGCAAGTCAACCAGTGATGTTAAATGTGAAAACTTACGAAGACTTTTGTGTGTCTTCAGTTCATCAGAAGTCTGAGTCTACACGCAACGTGTCTGACGTCTAACCAGAAATAAGTTATCAAAAACGGACATTTGGCTAGCAGAATTCGCCATAGGACATCTTTCATTCCTCAATTAAAAAGGAATATTGTCTCACCCACAAGTCATAAGGTGGACGCAGCATTTTTCGTCACCATATACTGCTTGCTCACAAGTTCAATACATCGTTATCCCAAGTTCAATACATCGTTATCACAAGCTCAATATAGAGTCATCATAAATTCTAATCACTCGAAAGATCATTATTATCTGAAGTCAAGCAAAAGAGCTCAAAAGAGGAATCGCATATTTATACCACGTGCAACACACTCTTAAGCGCATTTTATGAAGCAGACTCGAAAGTATATGAATCACGACTACATACGCAAGATTATGAGTCTACATATCACTAACATTTCGTGAAGATATCCAGTCTGACCAGTAACGTCGGGAGATTAGACAACAGACCTTTTGTTCATATGACAGCTATTAACTGTTGATCAACACTACAGAGATATACTCAAACAGTGAAGGAATATACTTAGATATCTCGTCAGCGTTCTCCGTACGACAACAGTATTCATCAGAACGTCCTCAGCTTAGAGATACCCCACTCGACATAACGTATAACAACTTGGGACATTTTATGCATACATGTGAATCCTCATATCTAGGAGAAGCATTTAGAGACACATGGACTGTGTAGAGTACTCACCATTTTGGTAACACGTATCATATCACATCATCATTTCACTTTACACCAGTTCATTCTTAATTAACTATTACTTAATTAACTGTAATTTTATTATCTCATCTGTGTGTTTTGGGTGAATCGTCTTTCACCATCATCACGTTCTGACCATTACTAACCCTATATGTGTGGATATTTCATTAATAAACCCAACGATCGGTTGATCATTATCAAGAGTTTGTTAATGTATCACTCGTGCTGTCGGTGTTACATATTCACCTATAGGAACCTTTCTCTACTCAGATGAGGTTGGGGGCTTTTTCTTTACGGGATCTAAGGGCAGAAGCTAAGGTCGTGGGGAAACAGAACTCTTTCCATAATTAATTAGAAAACACTGTCTAGTGGAAAGCATTCGCATTCCTGTCTTCTTGTCCCTATCTCGAATAGGTCTTTATTCTTTCTTAACGAGCCAATTTCTAGAGACCTTATCTCATAGACTATTCCTGGCAAAAACTACTGTCGTAGTTGCCCCAGTGACTCACCACACGACACACACAGCCTGCCAAAGGAAAATTCTTTGAATTTTCTGGCCGAACACCATCACCAACCAAGAATTGGTAACTCAGAGCCACCAAGAAGACATGCGCACCATCATAGCGGGTAGACACTGGAATTGGGTTGGCCACATCCTCAGAAGAGACCCTGACACCATCACCAGAACTGCCATGCTATGGACTCCAGAAGGAAAGCGAAAGCAAGGACAGCCACCTGGCAGAGAATTGTGGAGGCAGAGATGCTGAGCATGAACCAGAGCTGGGGCATCACATTAAGGATGGCTGTCGACTAAGCAAAATGGAGACAGTCTTTTTCTGCCCAACAAGACGTCACCAGGCATAATGGTCACTGATTACTTTGTCAGTCAGTGGCCAAGGACCAGAAAAAGAAATGGGTGCCTCTATACTTCAGCTTTGGATCGAATGCACATTGGTTGCTTGGATGGCAGTTGTGTTAACTCCTTCCTAGAAACACTCCACAATACATGTATTTTTATTTTTGTCATACTACTGAGTTAGTGGTAATCAAAATATTTGGTTTATAAATGTCACAAGACATTGTCCAGTGCCTACTCCTTATACAAAATATGTAGAACATTCATCAGGCCCTGGGAACCTTTTTAGAATAAACAGTATCACCTTTCTACCTGCAGAACAAAAGGGTTAAATTGCATGACAAAATCAACAATGTGGAACTGACAGAAAGAACCAACTTGAGCGAGATATGAGAAAAAGACGTTGGCGTTAGATAATACAGTATACACATCGTATAAATCAGCTGATAACATTAGAAGGCAGTCCCTGTACTTGAATCTCCAGGGTAAGAGAAATAGAGGGTGATTGAAAAAATAAATAGACATACAAATATGGAGAAGACAGCCTTCAAATGGATATAGAAGATATAGAAAGAAGTTGGCACAGGATACAAACCTTGATGTGAGCTTGTTGAAGACCTTAGCTTCACAGGGAGTGAGACGGTAGTGAATGAATGAACATGGTTTTTATAGAAAATTAGCACGTGGAAGATTGAAAATGTCTCCTTGACCTTCGTAACACTTATAACACCAGTCATATATCATCATTACTGTTAAGCTCCGCAAGGAGCATAGGCCTTCAACAAGTTTGCTAAGTCCTCTTGTCACACGCTGTCAGCTTTTTCCATGTCTTTCTCATTATTTTCATTTCTGTCTCCAGTTTTCTTCTCCGTGTGTTTTTCGGTCTACCTCTGCGTCTCTTACCCTGGGGATTTCAGAATAAGGACTGCCTGGTAAAGCCATCAACAGGTTTCCTCAATGTGTGCTTGAGATGATTTTACCATGATACAACGTTAAAATATCTCCAAATATAAGGATAAAATGTAGGGATAAAAATAATACGTAAGATACTGGGAGACATGCTCGCCTATGCCATCAGTCATACCGCCATTCACTAGTTAGACGTGCAGACGAAACGGTTTACCCTTTGTAGACGGGAGGGAACGGAGATCAAAAGAAGGAAAATATGTCTGAACACGTGTTTGAAACAAGAAAGGCTAAAAGACGCAATTTGTAGTTTAAAGGAAAAAATTACGCCACTATTGACACAATGTAAGAAATTTGAGACGTAAATGACTTTAGCTCTTATCAGAAACAGTCGTATCTTAGACGTTTTACGGTAATTAGGCTGTTGTTTGAATCTGGCGCAAACGCGTGAACGATGGTTTCAAATACAAATTTCAAAAACTAAACTTGAGAAAAAATATGTTTTTTCTTAATAATAAAGTTAGGAAAATAAAACCTAGCTAGTTTGATAGCCCATCTTGAGCAGAGAAATAATATACTTTTAAATATACAGACGGACAGATCACACGGAAGATATTGACGAAAGACCGTATTGTTCCCATCAGACTGGCAAACAGTTATAAGTCCAGACTTTCACTAAAGTTTCAAATTTTCGTCCTTGAAGACTAAAATTGTCAATTCTAGCTGTAATGTACGAGAGGGGGAAGGTGGAGAATTGTGGCTAAAAATAACTTCGGAGGCAGAAGTGTGCAGGGTATTGCTTGTAGTTGGTCCTAGAACCAAGGTTGTTTTTATGAAAAAACAAGTAGAGACAGACGAACCAATAGACAATAATACATACTTGACTGAGATCTGACTGCAATATGACTTTTGGTTGTAGAATTTGAAAAAGTTAAGGGGGAAGTCTGCGATTGGACAAATGTATTCATAATAGCGGGGTGGAGCCGCGCTTTTTTGTTATTTGACATAAGTCTGTCCAGAGACACAGTATTAATTTCAGTGGTGTTTTTCCAAGAAGATATCAATACATTTTAGTGGGACGCCAACATATAGCCAGCAGCTCAGCTGAGTTTTGCTAGAAATTAACTGTGTTCTCAATTCTGAATTCTGGTAAGAATGAAAGCATTTATTTTGTATATTTTAATACTTCGAGTGATTGATACTGCCATATCATATAAAAAGGTTACGACAAGTAAGTGCTCGCTCTAGGTCCCCAGCCCAAGTTCAGGGTCTAGAGACAAACAAAAAATATATGGACGCCTGACTAAAACTATGGAAGGCGGATCTATTGTTGAGATCAGTGGGAACATATCACCTATCTGATTGTATAAGAGGAAACTATTGAACATATCTCAGATGCAAAGCAGTCTTGGGGAACTAGTACTATATGAAAACAACTGGGTAAGATGTGCTGTGTGGTCAGAAAGAGCTCACCCATTCTGTGTAGTGTCGTTGTGTTGTGCTGTGTGTAAGAGTGGTGCAGTAGGTAGATTACTGACACACCGCACAACTTTTGTTTCAGAATTGTGAGTTTCTGTTGTGGCACTAGAGGTAGTGCTACATATCTTATCAAGAATATACAGACAGATGTGTGTGCCACCTAACGTTTGTGTCGGTGCAGTCTAGCATCATATTCCATCTACAGAGAGGAGTGGGCCACGGAATCCAGCATCGGATCGTCACAGCCAAGATGAGTGACTAGTGGCCTGCTGAAGATTCACCATATTTTATAAAACCATCATAAATATTTCCCTTATATTAAACAAAGACTGAATCATTGTGAAATATAACATTTCTACAGTCTATAATTTAATGGACAAAGCTTGTAGTAAACGCAGGATGGGTGTGATGACACCACCCCAACAGCACATCTAGTAAAAGTTCTCCCAAGTACATTTAGATAATAGTAATATTGACATTCTTATAATATATATATATATCTGTACACAAATTACCTTTTATTATGCCATCTCTTTATGCATTTCATTGATAAATCCATATCATTATATATGTTCTGACCAAACAACAACTTGGTTCAGAACTAATAAATTTAAAAGATTTTAATATTTAAACTAAACAGTCTGAGTTAGTTCAATGTGTTATAAATTTTATTAATATTATTAGACTTATTAATTATCTGTGTGTGTTTGTATATTCTACTACAACACATTACATTTCAGTACCCTAGACTTTTAACGTAGCTACATTCATAATAGTAAAAGAGAGATGTTTGAGGTCGTAAGTGGTAGCAAGAAGGGCCTTCTGTAATTCACATCTACATTTATCTCAGGAGCCTTCACAGCTGACCTCAAACAATACACTAGGTAACACAACAACCATACAATACCATCAAAACCACTACAGTGCTTCTATGCCTTTTGGCTAAGATCAAAATGTAATCTTATATCATCTTATTCGTCACCATCATCACTTTCCTTTGCACCCCATAATGTGCATAGAGTCCCCATTGCACAATAGTCTTTTAGTTAAAAGCATGCTCCAAGCATTCACATGCTCATGGAGCAGTGGATTCTGTGGCAACTTGTTCTACATGATGAGGTTGCCACCCCCATGCACAATCTCCTATTAGTTTCATTGTACAAAATGCCTGAGGATGTAGTTCTTGCACTGCCCCTTCAGAGATCCCTACGAACTACTTGGGGCTTTATCTTATGTAGATCTGATTTATTTGGAATAGTATCTCCTCTGTAATGTGTACGTGATCTCTACCGGATTCACTTTCTCTTTGAACATTCATTTTACAACACAGAAATGTTCTGCAGCTGAATACACATCAAGCAATCCAATAATGCAAATGCAGAACACATGCAAATATATGTTATATACTGTATTCTTTTAATTACACATATACTGGTTTTTTTTTTTCAGCATGACTAATTGGTCCTGAAAAGATCACATTAATCAAAGTTATAGTTAACGGAGTCATATATATATATATATATATATATATATATATATATATATATATATATATATATATATATATATATATATATATATATATATATATATATATATATACATATATACATATATAGATATATACATATATACATATATATATATATATATATATATATATATATATATATATATATATATATATATATATATATATATATATATATATATATATATATATATATATATATATATATATATTAGAAGAACCTTACTGTGCAGAATATCTAAAGGAAAATAATACAGAGCATCTCTTACTTAAAGATAGGAAGTATAAACAACAAAGAAAACCAATAGCTGATTATTTACGGACATGCAATTCATCCATAACTTTAGAACAGGTGCTGAGTGTAGACAGTATAGTAAAACAAAATTAAATATATAAAGATCAGTGATGGGAAAGTGAGATTCTGGAGGATTGTCTCGTGATGTTTGTTATGATGGCAGATGATTGGTGGATTGGGTGTCGTCCCAGACACACTGGTTTTTTTTATTTTTATGATGAGAAATATCTTATCCAACCTCTGATGGGTTATACTTAGGATATATATATATATATATATAGACTTACCATAATATTTTTTTCTCAAACCGGGACAATTTCGAGAGTTTGCTCGAAACAGAAAATGAGCGCCTTCTATGCGATTTTAAAAAGAGAGAAGTATATTCAGTTAAGTACTTATGATTTAAAAAGGCTAAGTAATGGAGTGGTTAGCAAAAAACAACAATTATGTAGTAATAATTTTTAATTACTCTTAACTGAACATAACTCATTATTAAAAAGTTATTAATATTTATCACTAGCGTGAACTTTCTTTAAAAATTCTTTGTTATTTTTAATTGCGTCGAAAAATTCACTACAATTTAGTTCACAATAAAGCTTTTACAGTTGATTCAGCCATTCTACCTCTTTCTTCAGACCATATGTTATTCATTATTGAGAATATCCTTTCAACAGGTGCAGATGTGCCTGGCAGGCTGAAAATGTATTCTATAATTTGGACAAGATTGGGCAATGAAATGTTCTTTTCTTTGAAATGACTGAATAGTTGTGTCCATTTTTCTTCGCAACGTGTATTTTTCCAAATGTCATAGTTTGCAGACCAAAAACCTTTTGCAATCACCACTTCATCAAACAGTCCATCTAAGTTTATTGCACTATTTGCAAGAGTTTCACTAATTTTTTCACCTGATGCTTCAATTTCAGACCATGTTAATTCATTGTTGTTTATCCAAATAAAAGATTCTGCTCCACCAAAACTGTTTTCCCATAGCTCAATGTAAGAAAGACATCGGTCATAAAATTTTGTAAACTCTTGTAGGATTGTATTAATATTAATACTTCCATTATTTTCCAGTATTCTAAAAAGCTTTTTAGCTTCTTGGGGTATAAATTTATTATCTCGCCTTTCCTCAAGATTTTTTTTCAATTTTCTAAGTTCACTGACAATATCAGTTGCACTTGCTTTTGTACTTTCCATAATCAAGGTAGATTTGTTAAACAATGCGAGTTGCCCTTGCACAAACCACAAATACATTTCACTACAATCATTATCAAAGAACTGTTTTATCAACACTGTACAGTGTTCTTGTGAAATAAAATATTCTTCTTCCTCGTTCGTCCTGAAAAGGACGTTGGTTGCATTGTGTCTGTTTACACCAGAGCTGCGATATCTGCGCCTTTCGGCCGACACATCCGACTTCAGCACGGCATTTTTTGGGACCGGGTTTGCCTTCCCTCTTCGATCCCTACTCTCTCAGCCAGACTGCAGTGATGCAGCCTGTTTCCAGGACCACCACGTGGAGGTGGAGTAGGGTCTTGGTCAGCTCTGGTTCGCTGACCCTGACCCAAGCAGTCAAGCTATGGGTCGCTGACTGCATTCTCTATTGCTGCATCTTTGGGTCCCGAAATAAAATATGATTTCAGTCCCTCATAGATTTCAAGTATTCTGTCGATAGCTAGAAGAAGCGAAAGAAAACGGGTGTTGCCATGTTGAAGAACCTTTTTATACTCGACATCTACAAATTCACAGAACTCTTTTAGTTGAGTTACTCGAACCGTATAAATGTGGAAATATTTATAAATTTTGACCACTAAAGCTTCTATTTCAATAGGTAGAACATCAACTGCAGTTTGAAGACAGTTGTGAACGATGTGAGCACCGCAACCAATGCCCACAATATTTCTTCCTAGTTCCTTCTTCACTCGACTGTAAATTTTGTTTTCTCCTCTCCGTTTTACACCTCCAAAATTGGTATTGCAGTTATCTCCACAAAATCCAATAATTTTTTTGGTTATATTATGGTTTTTGATAACTGGCATTAAATAGTTTGTCAATAGGTCTGCAGTTTCACCGGGAACTGATTGAAAGTCTAAAAGTTTAACTTTTACTCCACAATCTGGTACAAAATACCGAACAACACATGGCACAGTTTTAATTTCTTTCCTGTTGGAAGCATCAATTGATATTATCACAAAATTTGTTTTGTTTAAATCTTCACAAAGTTGCTGAAACAACAGTGGCTCAATCCCATTAACAATGACAGCTTCACATTTTGTTCTGGCTAGTCTAAACTTTGTTTTAAAAAACTTTGATATCCATTTAGATGAACAATCGGCAGACTTGAAGTTGAGATTGTGAATTGCATCATGAAATGCAAAAGTTGCTTCTTTAGCAGCTATTAAAAATTCTTTGTCACATGGATCGGCACTTTTAAAATACGACAATATTTTTGAGGAAGTTCCTGCCGCTGCTAGACTAGCCTTATATCTCGCACATTTCAAGAGATTTTTGATGTCCGAACGCCACCATGAGCCACCGAAAATTATGAAGAACACTGTTCGCATTCCACTTTGTCAATATGACCACAAACTTTTTTCAAAAACGGATAATACTTTCTTAATTCATCCGTAAATACACAGTTTCTTTTTGGCATTTTAGGGGTTAAATTAATTTAATGTACAGTACAAAATAATCGCAAACAACACGCCGAAAACAAACACCGACTCGAGTAAATTACCTACGCAATCTGACAAAACTCAACTAAGATTGCGCATGCGCGGCGGCTGTGCAACTGACTTGCGACGCTGCGTACTAGGCCAGTGTTAAAGTCGGGTTTTCGTGTTGCCTAATTGCCATTTTCCGAGGCTGCACTTTTTGACTTCGTGTATATTCGGCACTTTTTATTTTTTTCCAAATAACCGGGACAAAATGACAAACTGGCCGGGACCATACCTTCAAACCGGGACAATCCCGGTCAAACCGGGACGTATGGTAAGATATATATATATATATATATATATATATATATATATATATATATATATATATATATATATATATATATATATATATATATATATATATATATATATATATATATATATATATATATATATATATATATATATATATATATATATATATATATATATATATATATATATTGGGTAATTTCCCAATGATTGTCGCCGATCGTTCCGCAGTGAATATGTGTATTATAGAGTTATAGATAGATAAACCAATAAAGCTGGTCACAGATATGGAATTTGTTCCGCAGGAAGAAAAACTACTTCCTCGATGGAACTACAAACGAGCTGACTGGGACAGGTTTTGTGGGTTCTTGTGTGATAATTCACCGCCGATGAAAATTTTTGAAATGTTGAGGGTAAACGGAGCATCGTACTTTTTCTTCAGTTCGGCAAATCCAATCGCAGTATCAACCATGGAGTTGTCACATTTTACACGCAACCTTACCCGACGTCACAAATCTCTTCCTCCCCCCTTCCCCTTTCCCCTTCATGTTTTTAACATTCTGTTTGTATCCGTTATCATGTTTTATTTTAATGAGTGTCCGATTGACAGAGTGGTTAGAGCGCTGGTCTCTTGCGACTAAGGTGCCGGGTTCGATTCACGGTATCATCGTGCTCCAGTCGTCCCAGCTGTGAATGGGTACCTGACTTTGCCCTTCAGTTAGGGAAGGAAAAGGCAGCGATGAAAGGAACTGGTCACCCCCACCTCTCGATGCTGGACCTAGTATAGTGAAGTCTCTAACACTTCACTCCCTTACGGCAGTATCTGCTATGTGACTACCTTTACCTTTTTCATCATCATCATCATCATCATCATGCTCCTTTGCGATCTGTAGGGCAGTGATGATAAAGATATACGACCTATTTTCATGTCTCTTTTTGAATACTTTCAACGATTTAACGTGTAGTTCTCGAAATTGTCTTGTTAAGATGATTGTCAATAAATTTTTTTTTTTTTTTTCATTTCACATTGTGATTTGGGAGGGCAAGTTAAAAAAAAAAATGCGTTCCTTGTGCATTCTTAGATGACACGCTTACGACAGACCCGCCCTCAACCCCCCCCCCCCCCCCCCCCCCCCCCCCGTATTTTTATTTAAGTTTATAAACCAATAAAACGGTATTGAATCAGTTCGGGACCCAAGATGCATCAAAAGTGAGGAATGCAGTAAGCGACGCCATAGCTTGACTGCCTGCGTCAGGGTCAGCGAACCAGAGCTGACCAAGACCCTACTCCACCTCCACGTGGTGGTCCTGGAAACAGGCTGTATTACTGCAGTCTGGCTGAGGAGTAGGGATCGAAGAGGGAAGGCAAACCCGGTCCCAAAAAATGCTGTGCGGAAGTCGGATGTGTCGGCCGAAAGGCGCAAATACTGCAGCTTCGCTGTAAACGGACACAACGCAACCAACGTCCTTTTCAGGACGAACGAGGAAGAAAGAAGGAAGAAGAAGAAGAATCAGTTCCACAAGTTAACGGTACACAGGAAACAAGGGAAGTCGCTGCCGTTGCCTTCTCTAACTCAAGATCAGAGTCAGGTACCCATTTACAGCTGGTTATGGAATGTTAGAGACTTCACCATACTAGATCAAGCATCGAGAGGTGGGGAAACCAGTTTCCTTCCTCGCTGTCTTTTCCTTCCCTAACTCAAAGTTAAGTACCCATTTATAGCTAGGTAGGCCCCACCTCTTGATGCTGGACCTAGTATGGTGAAGTCTTTAACACTCTACTACCGCAATAAGTTACCGGGTTTCGTGTTCAAAGCTAGGTAGTGTCCCGCATCAGTCTAACCATCTGTAAAAGGGTACCTGACTCTGATCCTGAGTTAGAGAAGGCAACGGCAGCGAGGAAGGGAACAGCCCACCCCACCTCATAAAGCTGGGACCCAGTACATCAAAGTCTATGACACTTCACTCCCCTATGGCAGACGGTTTAAATTAACCTTAGGAACGGCAGGCGTGTTTAAAAAAAAAATTCTAAACAACGGGGGAAAGGGGGAGAAACATGACACTTTTTCAGTCAAGAAAAAGTACGGTTCTCGGTTTGGGTAATAAATTTCCACAATTTGATTTAAGCGGTGAATAATCACACAAGAACCGTTTTGTGAAACCATTAACACACGGCACGGCAATATGAAAACAATGGTCGAAAGCCTAAACAGAGCCATACTACAAGCAGCCACTGATTCCATTCCCAGAGGGGCAAGAAAAAATTACAAACCTTACTGGACTGAAGAACTTCAAAGGCTCGAAGATGAAGTAACAGAAGTCAGAAACACAGCAGAAAGAGAACAAACAACTGAAGCAAACATATTACTTTAAAGCCACCACTGCAAAATTCCGAAAAACATTAAATAAAACAACAAAAGACTGCTGGAAAGAAAAAACAGAAAATCTAAACTTAGATAAAGACGGCAATAAGCTATGGAAACTGGTTAGAGCCTTGAACAACGAAGGATCTCATTACAAACAAATCGCACTCAAACATGGCGACAATATGCTGATAGGCAATAAACTGCAAATGCATTTATAGAATACTTTGCTAGCGAAAATCACATTGATGTCCCCGCTGACAGGAAGAAAATCGTCACAGATGAACAGTTGATTCATGACAACACACAGATTGCACCTGAAGAGCATTTGATGACAAATTTGACAATGGCAGAAATGGAAGAGGCAATAAAGTCACTAAAGAAAAAGAAGTCACATGGAAAAGATGGAATAACCAATGAAATGTTAATAGGTCTCGGCACAAGTGCAAAAAAGAAGCTTCTGGCAGGACTGAACTACAGTTGGAAAAGAGGAATTGTCCCGCAGGCATGGAAAGAAGCTATACTGATACCTATACCAAAGAAAGACAAGGACCTGAAAGAACCAAATGGTTACAGACCGATCAGCCTAAGGTGTGTAGGAAAACTGATGGAGCGCATGATTAATACCAGACTGATGTGGCTCCTGGAAAGCAAACACCTATTAAACCATCAACAAGCAGGATTCAGACAACACAGATCCACTGAAAATCAAATCACATATATGGCTCAGGAAATCGAAGATATGCCTTCTACGAAAAAAAGCACACGCTAGTGGTTTGGGCAGATTTAGAAAAAGCTTTCGGTAGAGTATGGAAAGAGGGATTGATAGTCAAACTGTAGAGAAGTGGTGTATGTGGGCGAATGTACAAATGGACTGGTCACTACCTTGAAAATAGAACCGCCAGAGTACAGCTGCAAGGACAGACTAGTAAAACGTTTATATTAGAGCAGGGTGTCCCACAAGGGGGAGTCCTGTCACCTACACTGTTCCTTGCACACATAACTGACAGTATTCAACAAATAGCACACAATGCTTCCTTTGCAGATGACTTAGCCTTGTGGATCTCTGAAGAGCGTATCACTACTGCAAACATTCTGATGCAGCAAGCACTAACATCACTGGAAGAGTGGGCCAAAACATGGCTCATGAAGATTAATGAAGAGAAAACAATGTACACTGTATTTTGCCTCTCAACCTGATCTCAGAGCTTCCAACTAGTGCTAAACCGAGAAAATCTTCATTTAAATGAAAATCCAAACTACCTAGGCATTATTTTTGATCGCCGTCTGACTTGGAAAAAACAGGTTGACTGAAATCGAATGAGAGCAAGACAAAGAATGGCAATTATGAAAAAACTTGCTGGAACAACTTGGGGTGCAGATGAGAAAGTGCTTAAGACGTTGTACACAGGGCGAGTGAGGCCAGTCCTTGAATATGGCATGGCAGCGTGGGCAACAGCAGCTAAGACAAACTTTGATAAAATAAGCAGACTCCAAAATCAAGCAATGAGAATTATAACGGGAGGCATGAAGTTAACACCTATAAAAGAACTCGAAAAGATTACATGCCTCCAGCCAATGACAGATAGAAGAGACTGCAGGGCTCAGCAACAGGCCGAAAAATTCAAAAGACTAACAGACCACCCAATGTGCCATAGAATAAATGCTCTTAGAAGGCAAAGACTCAAACGAAGCAATTTTGTAGAATCAACCAAACCACAAATGAGAGCAGTATCCATAGATGAAATATCCACTGTTAAACCCATCTACACTGCACACAAGCTTCCAGTTTGGAAACAAAATCGTTTCCCTAAAATGATAGAAAACATTCCTGGAATTGAAAGAAGAAAGAGCAAAACTGCAACAGATAGAAAATCCATAGCGACAAAATACATAAAGAAACATTACCCAAGCAACACCTGGACACATGCATACACAGATGGATCAGCAACAAATGCAACAGAAAATGGAGGTGGGGGTGTCTTTTTGACCTTAAGCACTGGTGCAGAAAAAAGGCTGTCAGTGGCGACAGGACGATTCTCCAGCAACTTCAGAGCAGAGGCAGAGGCCTTGAAAACTGCAGCAGAAGTTATATTGACAGAAGAAAGCGCAGAGAGACAAGCTGCTTTCTTTACTGGTGCACAGTCAGTAATTGCAACGTTGAAAAGCCAAAATAATACAGACCTGGATGATCTCAGAATAGTGCTCCACAAACTTTGTCAACGATTCAAAAGTGTTGTGATCCAATGGATCCCATCTCATTGTAACATCACCGGCAATGAAGAGGCTGACGGAATGGCAAAAGAAGGTTCACATCTACCTCAGCCTGATGCAAGCATAACTTTTGAGGAGGCAAAGAGTTTTATCAGAATCACATACAGAAACAAATGGAATGTTGAACATCCAGGGCACACTCAGAATGATGCTTACTACCAGCTCCACAGAAGAGAACAAGTGGTAATCTTCAGACTCCGCACTGGCCACAACAGATTGAGATACCATCTATTCAACAAGCTAAAGATAGGAATTACCGATCAGTGTAACTGTGGCACTGATAAAATGACTGCTGAACATCGGCTTCAAATTTGCCCCTTATATGTGGTACAGAGAAAGTGCATATGGCCGACGCCAGCTCCTTTCATGGAAAAGCTTTACGGGGATTCAAATAGCCTCAAACTGACTACTGCTTTCTATGAGAACATTCAAGTGGACGTCTGAGAGTGTACGAAGAAGAAGAAGATCCTAACTAAAAAAACCTAGTGCCCCTTTATCATATAGAGTTATGACAACTATGTCAGAATCGAAAACGAGGCTGAACGACGTGGACGCCATTTTTTGTCGACAATACTAGGGTTAGTAGCTGGAATAAGCGTCGAGTAAGATTTTTTTTTTTTAAAATGAAGAAAAATATCCCCTTCAACCTCTGATGGGTTATAATTAGGATATATATTGTTTTCAATTCCAAATAATATGAACAACTGCCGATGAGAAAGTGGCATCACATTTGTCAAATCATTGTAAATAGGGGCAATCACAATTGTGCTAATACGTTAAATAAATAAACAAAAAACAAACAAAATCAAGAAGAAACTCTGAACAAGAATTATATTAAAATGGAGGGGTGTAAAGGCCTGGTGGTT
This sequence comes from Oreohelix idahoensis, assembly GCA_024509875.1. Lineage (NCBI taxonomy): Eukaryota > Metazoa > Mollusca > Gastropoda > Stylommatophora > Oreohelicidae > Oreohelix > Oreohelix idahoensis. The sequence continues at coordinate 622,166 of JAMPIV010015622.1, forward strand.
CCAGTTATATAACTGACTTTAACAGATATTTAATTGACTTTCATCTGTTAAAAGTCATATGCATTGTAAGAACAGCATCAGACCTTCACATTCCCAGACACTAATATTAACATTTGTTCGTGATAAATATTGTTTGACTATATTATGCAGTTCCCTAGGTCTGTCTATTCTTAACACCTCTTCTATATTTATAAGATTATATATATATATATATAAATATATATATATAAATATATAAATAAATATAAATATAAATAAATATAAATAAATATAAATATATATATATATATATTTATATATATATATATATATATATATATATATATATATATATATATATATAATATATATATATATATATATATATATATATATATACATATACATATACATATTACATATATATATATATATATATATATATATATTTATATATATATATATATATATATATATATATATATATATATATATATATATATATATATTATATATTTATTTTATATATTTATTAATATATAAAATTTATATATTTTATATAATCTATAAAATTATAAATTATATAATTATTATTATTTTATAATTATATAATTTAAATTTATATAATTTAAAATGATAGGTAATAGAATTGTATATTTTTATTAATATTTTTTAATTATAATAAAATTATATAACATTATATAATAAATTATATAATATTATTGTTATATAATAATATAAATTATATATAATATAAATTATATATATATATATATATATATAAACAACGGCAGATGGATCTATCTGTTGTTGCCCTAAAGACGCCGCTAGGCGTGATGGGAAACTACAACAGAGAAAATCAATCTGCTGTTGCCCTTAAGATGCCACAAGGCGTGATGGCCTCTGACTGCTTGGTCGGTCTTTGGCTAAGGACGGAAGAAGAAGAAGAAGATATATATATATATATGTGTATATATATGTGTATATATATGTGTTTGTGTATGTATAGACATACACATATATATATGCACATATATATATATATATATATATATATATATAATATATATTTTATATATATATATAATAATAATAATAATAATAAAATTATATAATAAAACTATAATAAAATCTCCGGTCCAAAATATGTAATTAGATTTTGTTAATAGTCGCATATTTAATGAAAACATAAACTGTTGTGATCATCTGGTCTAGTAAAACTGTCAGTGTCTACAACAGTCATTCGCCAGTTTCCACATTTCAAACTAGGTAAATAGTTCAATTCGATGGGAGTATGTTTTTTCCTAAGTGTTGCAATTCTAACGGAATATTTGTTGCTAAATAGTGGAATTCTAACGGAATATAAAATTCAACGGAGTATGTGTTAAAAATCCACGCTACTGATTCTTTTCAATAAACCGGTAAGTAAACTAGTTTTCTTCTTTTTTGTTTTGTTACTTAAAATACAAATAATAGTACAAATATGTGCTACTGTATTTGCATCTAATTTTATTTCAAATTATTAGCTAACCTAAACGAAAATGCAAATTGGGTCCGAAACTCATGATCGGGTCCATTTGCCTGCACTACGGGTTCGACAGAAAATGGCGGCCAAATTTTAGTTGTTGTAACAGAAGATGGCAGATGTGAAACAGAAATCAAGAAGAGAATAGGAATGGCCAAAGCTACATTCAACAACATGAAACATATACTGACATCCAAACAGTTATCTCACAAATTAAAACTGAGAATCATAAAGTGTTATATATATTCTGCATTTCTGTATGGTGCAGAAACATGGACGATAAATAAGCAGTTGGAAGAAAGAATTGAGGCTCTTGAAATGTGGATATATAGAAGAATGGGGCGTATCTCATGGAAAGAGATGAAAACAAATAAGGAGGTCCTAGAAAATCTAGGGATGAAAAGAGAACTAATGAGGGAGGTCAAAGTTCGACAGCTAAAATACTTTGGCCACATAAAAAGGCATAACACCTTGCAGAAGACCATAACAGAAGGGAGAGTTGAGGGCAAACGTGCAAGGGGAAGACAGCGCTATAAGTGGGAAGACAACATCAAGAGATGGACAGGAAAGAGTCTATCAGAGTGCACCATCAAGACAAGAGACAGAAGACGTTGGAGATCCATTACAGCCAACCTTCGTTGTGGAGATGGCAACTGATGATGATGATGAACTCTATATGAATCTAGGAGCACTAAAAAAACCCGCATATTCAATGCGGAACGTTCGGCGACAGTCATTGGGAAATTACCATATATTGTTTTCAATTCCAAATAATATGAATTAGGTAATATCGGAAGCACGGTAAGTCACACATTTATTATAACGTTATGCTGCGGGGTAGGGGGTGTATTAATATATGCTGTAACCTACCGAAAAAAATGTGCCTTTGATATGGTTCCTAATTATTTTCGGTAAAAATGATTATGTTTGCAAGGCAACATATTCTCATCCTATGCAAAAAAATAACGGCTATTCTCAAATTAGGCCTTCTTCTCAGATGCGCTGTCAGTGATTACAACGCTGAAAAGTCAAAATAATGCTGAACTGGATGACTTAAGATAAACACTTCACAGACTATGTCAGCAGTACAAAAGAGTCGTGATACAGTGGATCCCTTCTCACTGCAACATCCCTGGAAATGAAGAGGCTGACAGATTGGCAAAGGAAGGGGGAAAACTTCCTCAACTTGACACAAATATAACCTATGAGGAGTCCAAGAGTTTTATCAAGCGCAGGTACAGGCACAAGTGGGAAGAAGAGCATCCAGGCCACACAAAAAATGATCCGTATTACCAGCTCAGCAGAAGTGAACAAGTGGTAATCTTCAGACTTCGCACTGGTCATAACAGATTGAGATACCATCTATTCAACAAATTAAAGATAGGAACTACTGATGAGTGTGACTGTGGCACCGATAAAATGACTGCCGAACATCTGCTTCAAAGGTGCCCAACATATGAGGAACAGAGAAAACGCATATGGCCATCACCAGTACCATTCCTGGAGAAAATCTACTGAGATATCAACAGCCTCAGGCTGACCACTGCTTTCTTTGAACTTATTCAAGTTGACATCTGAGGGTGAACGAAGAAGAAGAAGAAGAAGAAGAAATTAGGCCTAAACAATATATTGGAATAAGCTCCCAATTTGGTGTTGAAATTTAGTCCCTTGTCAAGCAGTAACCGCACAGAAGGTTGAAATGAATTAGTTAATTAGAAATGACAAGTAAGTAGGCTAGTTGAAATCATAGTTACTGAGCGGTCACAAACAAGGTTAGGGCTGAGACTATCATTTTAGATTGAATGAAAAACAGCACACAATTTGGAAATTTTACTTTGCCTATTTTATAGTAATTAGACAGATGATATGATGATGCAAACGGTTGAAAGGAAGAACAGGGGTTCGTGTTTTTCGATGTCATTCTAGTATGTCGTCAAAGTCGGTAGGGTCTTTGCAGATGATGTTGCTATATGGAGATCTGGGGAAAATCTAACAAAAATAATAGGGCCTAATCTTCAAAAAACAAATAATTAAAGGATATAAATGGATGAATAAATAAACTATATGGACCTCTGTATGAACTACAAAAGACAGTGAAGTTTATACAAGAAACAACATTGCAGATATAGACAATATATTTCAAGCGAACGAAAGAAGGATGAATAAATGGGGATTTCACCTAAATGTGAATAAGACTGTAGGAATGATTTTCATTAAAGGTATGATTGTTAAAATTAAGATAATTGACAAACTTACAGGGGTAACAAATTAGTACAGTCCAAACCACATGGTGCCTAGGAATGACACTAGACCAACAATTGAACTGGAAAAAACACATAGATAGACTGGTAGTCTTGCAGAGGACTAACTAACATGCTAAGATACTTGAAAAGTCATTGATAGCAAAATTGATTATGTAAGCATAGTACCATATATGACTCTGCAGCACATAGTCACAAGATTAAATTAGAATTCAGCACCAAGCATTATGTATAATTGCAGTTGCTATCAGATCTACATTAAGGGGTGCTCTGGAAGTGGCCATAATAGTCCTCCCTTTGAAACTTAGGAGAAAGGAAATAAGACTAAATTACATAACCAAAATTATGATGGACAAGACTCTTCCAGCTTTTCCAGCATTTGCTAGGTATCAATTAACAACAACTCGGAACAGGTAGATGATACACGACGGGTTGGAATTGCATGGAGGAATTAGTACAAGTAGATGGCCTAAATCCATCATTTAATAACAGGAGTATATACTAGCCAGTGGTACCAAGCTGGGAACTCAACAAACCAGATACAGACTACCACCTGGCAAACATAATTAATAAAGCAACTGATATGGAAACTATCAAAAACAAAGCCAGTAAATATATTTAACAAATATCAAAGGACAGTATTACAGTGCAGACCGGTGGATCTAAACGAGAATATAACAAATTAGGGATAGGATTTATGGTCCCATGTGGCAAATAGTGAAAGGATATAATATAACAAATGATCAGAGATTGTTGCAATTCTGAGCGCTCTAGAAATCTTCTCTAACAACCCTCCTCATAAATTGACAGTATTAACAGACTCACTTTCTGCTATTTTATTTAGGCTGTAAGAAACTTACGAGAAAACAGTAGACAAGATTTAGCAGAAGAGATATTACTGGCAAATATTTACTCCAGAGGATGTTCCATTCTCATAGTTTGGATACCTTCACATGTTGGCATAGAAGGAATTGAGAAGGCGGATAAAAAAGCTAAGAAAATTAGAACTAATAGAAACTAATTAAATGTGGGATGACTAAAACAGAGATCAACAGCTTCATTCATTCATAACCCTCCACTCCCAAAGGAGCATAGGCCTTCAACAAACACATGCCAAGTCCTCCTGTCACATGCCATCATCTCAAGTTCTTTCCACGTTCTCATCATTTTCACCTCTGTGTCCAGCTCTCTTCTCCATGGGCTTCTTGGTCTATCTCTGCCTCTCTTGCCCTGGAGCTTAATTAAAAGAAATATAACTGACGAATGGACAGTTGTCACGGAATTGCCTCCCCTGCTTTGCAGTAGTGGTCCAACAGTGGCCAAAACTCAAGAGTATCTAATATGGGTCTTCAAAAGTGTCTACCTTCGCACAAGATTACTCTTCGCAGAGTTGTAGATATTGACCGAGGACTAGAATGGAACCAGGCCAGGAGGAAGGCAGCTGATAGGATGTCTGGCGCTCTCTCTTCCAAACCTCTACACCTCATGGTAGAAGGGGAACAACTGTAAGTAAGAGTTGTAGATAGAAGGATAATCTCAAGGGCGTATTCATAGATATTTCAGAAGTTAAGAACAATGCTGCTTTGGGCAGGGCAATTGTTAACTTATATCTGATCCGCCGCCTTTTATGAAGAATTAAGCAATTGTTAATTTCAGCTCGTTCAAGCCCCCACCCTGATTTACTCAGTGGAATCCTTCTTATTATGGTATAGCTCTGTTTAGAGTGTATTTAGTAAATTGACTGAGACAAACATGCAGTACATTCAAAATGACTAAATCGACATTAAATTTGTATATTAAAATAACAGATTTAATAATCACTTAGGTTTAACAAGATTTTAAAAAAGAATGAATAATTATTTATCAGAAAAATTATCATCACTGTTGTGATGAAATGATGGTTTGTAAAGGAAGTCACTTGGCAGCTTTTATGGGTTACTTAGCTGTCAGTGATGGTTCTGGTAGTTTGGTTCTTAGTATACTTGGATAGCTGATCCTGCTCTGCACTGGTCAAGGTAGTAGGGTGCAGTAGGTTCCCAGAAGTGTCATAGAGTGTCTACGAAGTTGGTCCCTCATCTTTAAGCCCTGTCTGAGTATTGAGTTTCCCGACACATACTTATGTGTCCCCATCTTCCTATTCCACCATCCCATCTACCTCAGAATTTACCCTCAATGAGAATTAAGCCATCACCGGTGTCAGTATCTTGTCGAGGTATGGAGGCTTGCATACCTTGATTACCCCCAGAGTTATGCCAGCGGGAGTTTTACTCCTGGAAGGTTCTACCAAGCTGGACAGGTGTCACGCGTAGGGAGAGAGCAAGGTCGACACAGGTCAACTGCTCTGGATAACAGTAAGAATATAGAGTGATTTTCTTGCAATACTGTAATAGTGATATTATTTGTTATGAAACCAAGAGAGCTATTATAGACCGAAAGGGAGGCATCAAAGAAGAGTTGGCCACTCGAAAAGCAGCAGCTGGGAGACTTTTTTCAGGCCATAAATCGAGGATTCCTCAGCAAGAGAGAGGTTGGTAAGAAAACGAAGATGGCTGTATACCGCTCCACCTATGTCCCAGTCTTGACATATGGGCGACAGCTTCAGATTTAAATTGTGAGACATCAGTGCCATGATCTCATGTGGCTGATTAGTCCTATTTTGGCCCTACAGGCTTGCCACATACGGGGCACACATGGTTAGAGTCGATAGTGTACTTGTTTTTGTAGAACTTCGATTTTTCAGGAGGGGGGTTTTGAGATCCAGTTTCTCTGTGGTTATTTTGGTTAGAAACATGAGAAGTATGAGAAGCCTGAGAAGATTGGTTTAGATTATTTTTCCAAAAATGCTCTTCTGTCAGTTTACGTTTTGAGGCCGGTAGTTCAGCCAGCGCATTGTGATAACGCTCAGACTTTTCTAAGATTTCTTCAAGCTTTTCTGCCCCCTGCTCAGCTAGAAATCTCCGGGTATCAGCAGACAAAGTGTTCTTTATTTGTTCCGTTAAAACAAATTCCTCAAGACCTTCATAGGTAGAGGGGAGCTGTGAAAGCTCAAGGCACTTTGTTAGATATCCCTTGAGATGAGAACTGGTGAAAAGTTTCAGAGCTCTCCTTCCTGCTGTTGCGAAACAGTTGCAAAAATTTGCGAGCATTCATTTCGAAGCGCTCCAGTAACGCTTTCTTCAACACATCATAGTTGTCTTGTTGGCCACTTTCCAGTTTAGAATAAACATCGTAAGCAGCACCTTTAAGGGCCTGGGAAAGTTTCATACACCAACGCGACCTCTCTAAACCGTACAGGGTTGCAATTTTCTCAAATTTTTCTAGCCATGTGTCAATCTTCTCATTAGGACAAGGGAAAGATTCAAGAGCAAAGGACATAGCGTTGAGTTGAAGAGATTGAGGGTTAGTTTGATCAGTTAAGGAAGAATGAGGAGAAGACTCTCCACTGCTGGAGGTAGAGGCAGCCCCACGACTTTGGAACTCTAGAGTTTTAAGCGCCAACTCGTGCTGTCTCTGTTCCCTCTCCTTCTCATGCTGTCTCTCCTTCTCTCTTTCCTCATGCTGTCTCTCCTTCTCTCTTTCGTTCGCCCTGCGAATTTCCATTTCCTCATCCATATTTTTCTGCTGTAATAGACGATCTGCTTCTTCCTTCCTCCTAACTTCTTCTTTTTCCTCTTTAGCTTCAGCTGCTTTCCTCTCCGCATCATATCTCTCAAGTTCGTCTCTGACAAAAGCTTTCGCTTCCTCTCCTTCCAGTCCCTCCTCTCTCGCTTCATCTCTGAGGAGTTGTCTAAGCTTTGCCCTTTCTGCCATAATAAGTCAGTGGCTGAGACTAAGTCCAGAAAGAAATAGGGAAAATAATACACTGGTTCCTACCACTTACGAGAAAATACCAAAAAAGATGATATACTTATAACCTGGGATACCTCCTCCAAAATAAAGTAACTAACTATCGCTGCTATTAATCGGCAATAAAGCACCTAATGCAGACGACTACGCCAAATTTTGATAGGAGGATTAAGACTTGGGTGGGTCCCTTCTGAATAGATTGGAATGAGTGATAGTCACAGTGTGAGATAGAAATACAAAATAGATTTCCACGAGTGAGGTGGTAGAATAGTGATAGAGGCTGTCTCTGAGAGCGGGAAATCTTCTCTCTCTCTCTCACCTATCTTCTACAACAGATCTAAAGTAGTCAGACAGTCTAAACACACATATATATATTAATATGTCTCTAACCAATCACGTGCACGCATATACAAGGGACGACAGGTAGACACACAGACGTGGGAAACTATAACAAATGATTATATAGATATTTAGAACGAGCTGACCAACACGCTGATTAATTTATTGTTAAGTTTATTTATCATGGTAAACTTACGTCACAACATGTAAAATTACATCAAAAAAGCATATACACAAAGTCATAAGCAAATCAAGGAATGCTACAAGAACTGGTAGACCCACAGTTATGCTCTTCCATCGATGGATAGCCCACAGTCCCGTTAGGAAAAAGATGATAGCTCAAAGAGGCCCAGATACATATGATTGAGTCTAAGAGTTTCTTACCCGTTTAAGGTATGAACAGACCTGATACTATAATATAGTTTAAGGGAAAATATTTTTAGCAAAACAAACTTGCATGAAGAAAGTTATGACAGCAAATAGGTGCCAAAATAAAATGGTAAAATAACACTCAGACCTGCGTTCACTCTATTCATTCAGCCATGGCCATGTGCACACAGTTTTACTTACAGCTTTGATCGCTGCCTCTTGGAACATAATTTTTTTCTAGGACCTTCACACAGACCCGTAAATGCAGTCGCGACCAAGAAATCCCCAGTTCCAAAAGACGTACTGAATTCTCTGTCTCCGGGAACGATTCCTTGGGTGTTCTTAATTTTCGGATGTCTGTTACGTCACATAAGAATTGTCCAGGCACGAAAGTTAGCAGAGCACAGTGTCACTAGCTTAGGTTTCTAGAATTGAGGAATGTCAGATCGGTGTCTACTCTCAGGAAAGTACTATATTTGGTCACCACAATACTAGTCAAAAACTCTGTCAGACTGTTACTGATATTTTGCTTGCCACAACGGGCTGATCTGTACTTAAATGTTATTCTGGAAGAATTATTTCTGGCGCGATAGGCCTTTTACTTCATTTAACTGTTACAGTTCATGTAATGAAAGTTCTTCACAGATAATGTTCACGTACTAGAACGCTGGCGAAGTATGGGTACCACAGTATTCACTCACACAGAACTACAGGTAGTCGCACAACTTAAGAATTATATGCTATATTTTTATGGAAGTCTAGAAGTTCGACAAATTGTCGAAACAAACTGAGAAACTTCGCTATACGGCTTATTCTGTTCCGAACAACCTGTCTACTGCGAATTTAGGAGCGAGAATGAAAATCTATTTCCAAACTCTGGTTATATCGATTACCAGACAAAGAGGTAAACGTTTATTTCGCCAAACCGAAATAATCCCCCTTTCCGTCTATAACACTACGTTTAACACCTAAACGCATGTTGTAACTGCCACCTACTGACTGAGAGGGCGCGTGTCAGTTGCGAATCTCAGACGGCTAGTCTCCAATGCCCCGGCAGTTTTCACACTTCCCGCTGACCATGGCCCCCAATGAGGGTCGTGTCAGGTGGGATTTCCAGACGAAATGTCTCAAACTGCGCCAAGGAAGTGTCAGTTATCGCGCTTTTCCTGAGCGCTCACCGAGAAACTACGTTTTGACAGGTGAGAATGCAGACGACAGGTCGGCCCCATGTCTGAGAATAGCCAAATATTCACAGTTATTCCGTCAATCTGCAGCGATTGACCGAATGCATTTTCACGCCAAATCGTCTGGTCCTACGTCTGAGTATGAACCATAATCGCACCTCTCATCAAACTGCGTGAATGACATCTACGTAATCAAGTTACTCGTTTCATCATCCATGAAATGCGTTTCTAAATGAGAAACGAAACTAGCGAAAGTGAGAATGGGAAAAATAGTAATGTATATAGTCGCAAACGAACGAATGCGAAAAACACAAAAAGGTAAAAGGCGATAATAAAAATAGAGGATACGGGTGTGATAAAGACTGCAATCTCGTATATACAATGGTGATAAATTATATCTCAGGGTCTAATTGATAAAGTTCTGTTGATGTATATTTGGTAAAGTATCTCTCTGTTGAAGTGATTAGACTGTTGTAGGACATGCGCCCACACAGAGCAGATGATAAATAGGTTAGCTCTGTATTGTCCCTGTGTATACAGTCTGTAGTGAGTGGTATGAAGGGTACAGTCACTCACCCTGTACTGTCAAGCATAGATCAACGAATCAGACTAGTGTTCATTTCCAATTGACAGCACATCATTTATTTACACAGCAACATCAATCCGATACGATACACTACACAGGTACAACAGGATACACAAAAATCAATAATAATCAATTGCGCAGAACGTTACAGCTGTTCAGTATGATGTAAACCCTGTTTACATCTCAGTTCTAATGTTACATCAGTAAATTCACCAGAACGACTGCTGACACTGCAGTTACAAAACGCCACCCAGGCTTAGATCTATATATATTCGCAGTTCTAATGTTCCACCAGAACGCCTGCTGACACTGCAGTTACAAAACGCCACCCAGGCTTAAATCTATATATACTCAAAAGACTGTCCTCTCTGTAGTCTATAAGTAATCTGGCCTACACAACTCCTGGCCTTACAATCTCTTTAATAACTCTGATATCTGTTCATGGATCCTTAAATCTATATATACTCAAAAGACTGTCCTCTCTGTAGTCTATAAGTAATCTGGCCTACACAACTCCTGGCCTTATAATCTTTTCGATAACTCTCCCTTCATAAGGAACAATGGCCTAACTATCTCCTAGCGCCGTTCCTGCACAATAGAAATCTATCAGGGAGGTAAATATGATCCCAAAACATCGGCCTGTAGACACCAAGGCCTCAGAACATGTCCTTAACATAAAGTAACCTTATCTTCTCTTATCTTCCCTTATCTCATCTTATCTGCAGATTTATCACATCTTATCTGCAGATAAACACACCTAAATAGGCAAGTACTAGTACACCTCGAAAAATGGCCAAATATCGTTCCCTTACACTACCCTTGGGAACACACACAAGATACAGGGCTGACTCCAGTCAACCGCCCAACTTAGACTGCCACGGGATGACACATCTCCCGCACAAAAACAGTCACCGGACCTGGCTGTTCACGGACTAGCCGTGAGCTATTCACAGCCGGCCGAAACCAGTACAGAATAACTACATGACCAGCGCTCACACGCTTTCTGTACACTCTGTTTTCTTTTTTAACATATAAATGTTTAAACAACTCACAATTAAACGAGCCGACAAGTGCTACAACCCTGAATTCACACTGTATAATCAGTATAGTACGTATCATTCCCCTTTGACCTTAACAGTTACCACCCGGTCCGGAGAAAAAAATGATTTATCATTTTTTTGAAAAAAACTACATCAATGAAAAATAAGGGGTCAGCTAAGCTCTAATATATGCTTACAACAATAGCCTTATGATAAGGTCAAAATAATACATCGCCAAATAATAAAGCAAGTGTACAATAAACAAATTACCCATAATAATCTGCTAAATACACCGAAATAATCATTTACAAACAAAGTTAAGTATTATTACTGTAGACCAAACATGACACAATAAATAGAAAGTAAAGTCAAGATCAAGCAAAAGAAGCATGATCAGCACAGAAAATCAACAAAGAAATCGAAATAGGAAGAAAGATCCATAATACCTAATAGTAATAATTGAGCTAATCAATTCCTGCATGAAATACATAGAACTGTCACTAATAATTACATATACTAATCCATATTACAATACGTAAGAATACAAAGTATGGAAGTATAAGAAGTGTAAGAAGTAAACGTATACAAATAGTATCAAGTAACATTCAGATGAAACATGGAAGCATAACCCAAGTATAGACCGCTTCCAAAGAAATGGAGTGAAACGAAGAATCATCCGAAAAGGCAGAAGGAAATACAAAATAATGAATGCATAGAAAAACGACAACAATACATCCCAACAACAATCCAAGTAACTAACGCATAATAAATAATTTTAGCTAAATTACAAAACTTATTCTTAACTACAATGATTTATCACAGACATCACACAAAAAAGTGTGATATATAAAATTATCACAATCTCAAAACAAAACAAAAATTACTATTTTAAATGGAATATCAACATATATTATTACACCTAATTAAGCGCTTTGGCGCAGAAAAAATATAACAATGTCAAAGAAAAATACATTTCCCAAAAAAAAATTACAGTACAAAAAAGTTTCTTTAAAGCTAAGTTAAATAACAATAGTATTTTAATTTTTTCTAGATTAAATCTATAACTAATATACCAAAATGAAATTATCTTTTAACCAAATGAATGACATCTAACAAAAAAGAATTCCAATTCTTAAGTAGACTCATAATAAACGCATACTAGTTTAAACAAAATTCAGCAGAAAAAAGCACATGGCAAAAAAAAATATCAGAAACCAATGTTTCAAAATATGTTTACAAATACAAATACAAAATCATAACTAACACATACAAGTTTAGTTTCAAAATTACATTTCACAACACAATAGTTACTGCATATAACCTCTGTATATGGTAATATTAATTAGACATAGTACCAGAATATAAGAAAAAAAATAAATTTAATGAATAACAAGACTCTCTAAAACAACTAACGCATATTCGACGCTAATGAGTTTATGCATAGGGCTGGCAATCTCATCAAATCCAAAATTTTCATAAGAATCAACGCTGCAAAACATATCAATGTTTGATGAATTAACTATCATTGCTTCAACTTCACAACGTAGCACCTATGGTCATACATAATATGGTCTAAGTGGAATAGTCTTCCTACTTGTGTATGTAAAAATCAAAAAATCCACAATCTCATTACAAAAATTAAAGATAAGTCACTACAAAGTGATATGTCATAATTTCATTGCAATCATAACACATGCAATGTTTATCAACAAAACAATCATGCAAATAATGACAGTCACAACAGTGCATACATATGAACATACACAATACCTAAGACATTATGTAATGTAAGTTACTATACAATACAGTAATTCATTAACCAAAAATAAATCAAGTGTAAAAAACACTATAGCAATCTTAAACTAACTCCTAAACAGACAAAAAAAAATAAATAGGTCACAAATCCGCGGTCCTCGATAGCATTCTGTAAAACCGCACGGGGCGATGTCATACAACACCGTGTCAACAGGCTGGCTGGGTTGCGCTTGACTAGACATCTGGTCACAGGTTGACCCACATTCCTCTCACAGTAAAAAATAACTTCGGTGCGAAGATTCTTAACAAGCCGAATACTGTGGGAAAATATAAATGAAAATGTCTATTTCAATCAACTTGTGAGATTTATTGAAGTAAAACGGAAAGTTAGTCTTACATTTACCCAAACGTGTGGCAGTGAAAACGTCTGGTTTCTATATGATGCCATCATTTCCTCGTCACACAGCAGATAACACAGAAGGATAAGACATCCTGACAGAAATGAAGGTCATCACAACAGTAGGCTGAAATAAAATCCTACTTACACACAACAAGATATTCTCTCGAACTCAAAATGCATAACAAGCAGTAGTATTTGAAACAATACCCTTACTGTTACCTTGTTTATAACCAAGTTTGTTCTTTTGTTGTGCAACATTACTATGATTAGTATTTCTACTTCTATAAAAATATCTAACCGATGGATTTTGTTGTGTTCTAGAATCATCGTTATAAGGCTGATAACCTTTATTGTAGTTATTTCTTTCACCAAAACTGTTTTTATTCTCCTTTGTAACAATATTCTTACTAAATTGATCAGTACCAGTGATAACAAAATTCTTATGGTTATCAACATGTTGAGTTTTATTTTGGGTACAAGTCTTACTAATAGCTTTGTCCCTTATTATCTGTTTATCAGTATTTCCATAATCAGAATAATGGTTGGTCTTTTTAGATCTGCCTTGAAATTTATCTCCATTTTTTTTTGCAATCTATAGAACTGACTGTTATAGCAGAATTATCTTTGCTGGCCTGACGCCACGAGTCAGTAATGTTACCAGAAGTAGTACGTGGGAAATTGTATTTGCCACGTAGTGATCTCCGTCCATCATGTTCGACTTTCGTCTCAGCTTGTGTAAAGGGCTGGCTTCTTGCTTGTTTTATTTGGTGATAAACATTCTGTCTACCTTTGTCAACATTGACAGTAGACAAACCCTTAATACCCAAAACCACATCTACCAAACCATAAACTCTATTTCTCAGATCACTAATCTCAGCATTTCTAAGTGAGATGTCTTCAGTTTGTTTCTTAATTAAGTTATTAGATGTTAAAACCTTACTCTTCTCCTCCATGAGTAATTTCTCAATATCAGTCATTTCCTCTTTCTTAAACGACAACTCCTTTACTCTCTTTTCTACATCCTTTTCTTTATTAGTCCTCAACTGCTCCAAGTCCACCTTAAGATCCTCAGTGTCACTATCATGGCTATTTACTAGCTCATTAACTTTCTCCGGAACTATAACATTCTTCTCCTCAAGTTTATCAAAACAAACATCATGAAGCATCTCTATGTATAATTTTTCTCGCTCATTGGTCTCCACTTTCAACTTGTTGTACATCTGTTTATTTTCTTGGATTTCTTGAGTGAGATTTCTAACTACGCCCTGCTTATTCTTTATCTGAACTTCCAAGTCTTTTACTCTAATGCACGCAGAGTCTAATGCTGTTTTTACACTAGCAAGCTCCAAGTTTGATTTCTGTAACTCACTTGTGAGCCTAGACACTGTTTCTTGAAGTTTATTCTTTTCAGCACTATCCTGTAAAAACTTATCTCTTTCCTGTAGAGTACTCTGTTTGTTTACTCTTGTTTGTTTCTCAATCTTCAATTCTCTTTTCTGCAAGTCAGAAACACCGTTGTGGATTATTTTGGATATACCTTGCACAATCTGTCTGTGTTCAACCTTCCTATACTGATACACAAACACACGAAGGTGCTGTATCAACTCCACCAAATCTTTAGCCATTATCAAATTATGATCAAACCGAAAATTATCTTCAGCAAACAACTCTAAGGATCTAGACGCATTCATCAAAAAATCGTCCAACACCCATGCTTCAAGTCGTGAACCTCTCAATCGTTCATTATCCCTACCATCTACTAATGCAAACCTCAACATAGGCCTCATATCGCCTGGATTAATGTCACAATCCATGGTGATTCAATCGTTGAATGTACTATATTTTTAGATCACTTATAATTCTAATAAGTTTATGTTACATAGCAATCAATCAATTATGCACTAAATCCTATATTAACCAGTTAATATAATTCATAATGAGCAATATGAGAAGACTTGATAGCATACATACATAAACACAGTTTCCACAACAACGAACACCACTTATCTTGCAAATAGCAAAAACGTCCTTCTTTTCCCGTTACAATCGATGGGCATCAGATGACACACCACAAGCAGACTCCCATGTCAACTCTCACTCCACCTTGACACAGCATGCTATGTTGTCGTAGACAGCACAGGAAACTGGAAATAGTATGCCATGTGATCGTACACAGCACAGGAAACTGGAAACAGTATGCTATGTGATCGTACACAGCACAGGAAACTGGAAACAGTGCAAGTTACCCACTTGTTCCCTCTGTCGTCGCGAAGGTACACTGTCTGTCACTCTTGTTGGAAAGAGTTACGTGATATTTCGAACTTGCATATAAAACTGGAACATACTGCAATTCTCATAATGCAGATATCGCTGATGATGATGAATCAGGACAGGTCGCCATAACCATGTCAAAGTTTACTTGAAAATTTCACTCCGAAACGTAGAACTGGAAACGTTGCGAAAATGTCATATGGAGGCATGTAAACACAAGACGCTTCACCGTGTCACCGATTAAAGGTCATGAGTGACACACAACTGTCTGTGTATTGTAGAGGCATTGCCGATTACAGGTCACGATCAACACAAAAAATTGTAGAAGATTCGCCTTTGTTTCTTAACAATGTAGAAGTAAGAAAAGGCGTTATAAATCCAAGTCACGCCCACATAGGGCTATTCATTGCTCTTATAACCTTACCATGATACTGATAAAGTCTGATGCTCTTATAACGCGAATTCGTGGTCATTACGCCCGAAAGGTTGGCCCACCACTGATAAAGACTGAAATCTTGGTATATACAATGGTGATAAATTATATCTCAGGGTCTAATTGATAAAGTTCTGTTGATGTATATTTGGTAAAGTATCTCTCTGTTGAAGTGATTAGACTGTTGTAGGACATGCGCCCACACAGAGCAGATGATAAATAGGTTAGCTCTGTATTGTCCCTGTGTATACAGTCTGTAGTGAGTGGTATGAAGGGTACAGTCACTCACCCTGTACTGTCAAGCATAGATCAACGAATCAGACTAGTGTTCATTTCCAATTGACAGCACATCATTTATTTACACAGCAACATCAATCCGATACGATACACTACACAGGTACAACAGGATACACAAAAAATCAATAATAATCAATTGCGCAGAACGTTACAGCTGTTCAGTATGATGTAAACCCTGTTTACATCTCAGTTCTAATGTTACATCAGTAAATTCACCAGAACGACTGCTGACACTGCAGTTACAAAACACCACCCAGGCTTAGATCTATATATATTCGCAGTTCTAATGTTCCACCAGAACGCCTGCTGACACTGCAGTTACAAAACGCCACCCAGGCTTAAATCTATATATACTCAAAAGACTGTCCTCTCTGTAGTCTATAAGTAATCTGGCCTACACAACTCCTGGCCTTACAATCTCTTTAATAACTCTGATATCTGTTCATGGATCCTTAAATCTATATATACTCAAAAGACTGTCCTCTCTGTAGTCTATAAGTAATCTGGCCTACACAACTCCTGGCCTTATAATCTTTTCGATAACTCTCCCTTCATAAGGAACAATGGCCTAACTATCTCCTAGCGCCGTTCCTGCACAATAGAAATCTATCAGGGAGGTAAATATGATCCCAAAACATCGGCCTGTAGACACCAAGGCCTCAGAACATGTCCTTAACATAAAGTACACCTTATCTTCTCTTATCTTCCCTTATCTCATCTTATCTGCAGATTTATCACATCTTATCTGCAGATAAACACACCTAAATAGGCAAGTACTAGTACACCTCGAAAAATGGCCAAATATCGTTCCCTTACACTACCCTTGGGAACACACACAAGATACAGGGCTGACTCCAGTCAACCGCCCAACTTAGACTGCCACGGGATGACACATCTCCCGCACAAAAACAGTCACCGGACCCGGCTGTTCACGGACTAGCCGTGAGCTATTCACAGCCGGCCGAAACCAGTACAGAATAACTACATGACCAGCGCTCACACGCTTTCTGTACACTCTGTTTTCTTTTTTAACATATAAATGTTTAAACAACTCACAATTAAACAAGCCGACAAGTGCTACAACCCTGAATTCACACTGTATAATCAGTATAGTACGTATCATTCCCCTTTGACCTTAACAGGGTGAAAAAAAAAGAAGAAGATATAGGCAATTTATAGATCATAAATGTCTACGTGACAGATAGTAGTGTTGCTGCGCATTCTGACTTTTCTTGCAGCACACTTGCCTTCTGCCGTATCAGCTAAATTCTGTTCTGCAATGCGAGCGCCTTGAGTAATGTTTGTCCGCCAGGCAGAGCGATCATTTGCGATAGTCTCCCAGGAGGAGACATCAATTTTGAAGCTGCTCAACGATGCTTTCAGTGTGTCATTGAAGCGTTTCTTTTGTCCCCCTACTGTTCGCTTACCCATAGAGAGTTCGCTGTACATCAACTGCTTTGGGAGGCGTTTTTCGGGCATGCGAACAACATGTCCGGCCCATCTAGTTTGGGCCCTCTGCAGCAATGTGTAGATGCTTGAGATATGTCCTCTGTTGAGGACCTCAGAATTAGATACTCTATCATGCCACTTGATACTGAGTATCCTGCGAAGACAGCTCATGTGGAAATGATTAAGCTTCTTGGCATGTCTGCTATACACTGTCCATGTTTCACAGGCATACAGGAGGGTAGTGAGCACTATTGCATGATATACTTTTATCTTGGTGGCGGCACTAATTCCCTGTCGATCCTAGACATTTACTCTTAGTCTTCCAAAAGCTGCACTTGCCTTTGCAATTCTGTTGTTGACCTCGGCGTCGATATTCGCATCTTTGGTAAGGGTACTGCCTAGATAAGTGAAGCTGTCCACCACTTGGAGACGTTGGTTCTTTACTGTGATATTTGGTTCACAGTAAGGTTTCCCAGGAGCAGGTTGCAACATTACTTCAGATTTCTTCGTATTGATGGTAAGACCAAAGTCATCAGCGCTACAGAAAGCCTCCTCATATTGTTCTGCATGTCTAGTTCTGTGCAGGTGTTGAGGGCACAGTCGTCCGCAAAGACAAGGTCAGAGATCATTGTTTCATTCACCTTTGTAAAGGACTGTAATCGTCTCAAATTAAACAGCTTCCCATCTGTCCTGTATCTGATGTGTACGCCGTCACTACTGCCATGCTGTCTAACGTTACGCATGGCAGCAAATATCATACTGAATAGTGTCGGAGCGAGCACACATCCCTGTTTGACACCGTTTGTGACCGGAAAGGGTTCAGAAGGTTCTCCATCATTCAATACGCGAGCCATCATACCTTCATGAAACTGGCGGACAATTGAGATGAACTTATCGGGACAGCCGAATTTCGCCATAATTTTCCATAGTCCATCCCTATTGACAGTGTCAAAGGCCTTGGTCAAGTCAATAAATGTTGTGTATAGGTCACTGTACTGTTCCTGGCATTTCTCCTGAAGTTGGCGAGCGGCAAATATCATATCGACGGTCCCGCGGCCTGCTCGGAAACCACACTGACTCTCTGGAAGTAAGTCCTGCGATTCGAGATGAACAGTCAAGCGATTGAGCAGGACTCGAGCCAGGATTTTGCCCGCAATAGATAATAGGGAGATTCCCCTATGGTTATCACATGATTGATGATTTCCCTTTCGCTTGTATATGTGAACAATGGTGGCATCTTTCAATTCCTGTGGTATCTGTTCTTCATCCCAGACTGAGTGGAAGAGGTCTGTTAATCTCTGCAGCAGCATGCTGCCTCCAGCTTTATAAATCTCAGCAGGAATAGCAACTGATCCAGGGGCTTTGCCGCTGGACAGTAGACTGGTTGCTTTCTTGACCTCTTCCAAGCTGGGTGGAAGGTCAAGTCTATCATTGACTGTAACTTGCGGTATGCTTGCAATGGCCTGGTCGTTCACGGTTGATGGATAATTTAAGATGGCATTGAAGTGTTGTGCCCAGCATTCCAAAATCTGCGTTTTATCAGTGAGCAATGCCATGCCATCAGCATTTAGGACCGGTGATGATTGATTCGATTGAGGGCCATAAATTGCTTTCAGGGCATCATAAAAGCGCTTTGAGTCATTTCTGTCTGCATATCTCTGTATCTCGTCTGCTTTATTGCTGAGCCATGCATCATGCATCTTCCTGAGCTTATTCTGGACAACTCTGCGTATGTTGGTAAAGGCTGCCTTTTTGGATGTTGAGGAAGGGTTGCTTTGATAGTCTCTGTGCAAGCGATATTTTTCAGCCAGCAGTGTTTTAATATTTACATCATTCTCATCAAACCAGTCAGGGTTCTTGCGTGTTGTATATCCCAAGCTCTCAGAGGCTACAGAGTACACAGTGTTCTTTAGAGTGGCCCATTTTTCCTCTATAGTGGTTTGACCGAGCTCAACGTCCCTCAGACGGCTGTCCAAGTCCCTTGAGAAGCTCTCTGCGGTTGCTTCGCTTTTAAGTTTTGTGACGTTGAGCCTCTTCATGGGTTTCTGACTCTGGTGTCTTCGCTTGGGCTGTATGTTAAGGTTGAGTTTTGATACAATCAGCCTGTGGTCAGTCCAGCATTCGGCACCACACATGGCCTTGGTCACTCTCACGTCACGTCTGTCGCTCCTTCTCGTGATGATATAATCAATGAGATGCCACTGTTTGGAGCGGGGGTGCATCCATGTTGTTTTATTTCGAGTGGGTAGGCGAAACATGGTGTTCGTGATGAACAAATCATGTGTGGCACACAGTCTGAGCAATAGGAGCCCATTACTATTACATTTGCCTATGCCATGTTTTCCAAGTATTCCTTCCCAGGTGTTGTGGTCAGTGCCTACTCTGGCATTAAAGTCGCCGAGAATAATAAGTTTCTCAGATTTAGGAACTGATGAGATAATAGAGTTAAGTTCGTCATAAAATTTTTCTTTTGTTTCCTCTGGGTTTGTCATTGTTGGGGCATATGCACTGATCAGTGTGGCACTTCTGTAGCTTCCTAGTGGGACATGAAGGGTCATTAGGCGATCATTAATGCCCTTAGGAGATTTGACAAGTTTACGTACGATATGAGGTTTAATGGCAAATCCAACGCCAGCCTCACGCCGTTCCTTGCTGTCCCGGCCACTCCAATAAAATGTATGCCACCTCCAATTTCAGTAATCTGACCTTCTGGTAGTCGTGTCTCACTTAGGGCTGCTATATCGACATTATAGCGCGCCAGTTCTTTGGCCACAAGTGCAGTCCGTCTTTCAGGTCTGTCGGCCAGGGTGTTGTCGAGTAGTGTTCGCACGTTCCACGTGCCGAAGGTAAGCACCTTTATTTTTTTCTTGTTTTTTGTTCGAACGCATGATTGGGATACCCTCCAGCCGCGTCAAGCTGGTCAGAGTAGGTTGAAGCAGGCTATGTTCAGGGCACCTTTTCTAGCCCCTTCCTCATGCCATGGAGGTGAGCAGAGTGATCCTAAAGAGGGCTGCTCAGTCGCTCAGGGGGCTGCCGGATCTTGCCGCTGCTTCAAAGTTCCAGCGAGAAACGACCCTATGGCCTGAGCCGCCTGTGTGCAGGATTGTGGCTGCAGCTTGGGTGTATCCACACTTTCTGATTCGCCACTCCCCCATTGCCACAGGTCTTTAAGTGTAGTGTCTGTATGTTTCTGTCTGAAGCTGTGACTTGCGCTGTAATTGGATTTAAGTGAGGAAGAGTTGCGCTAATCTTCATCCTCACTCTCTCATCCTGAATTATCTGGTCCAGTGGCAAGATATTATCGAGACGACTGGAGACAACACAGGATGCAGTGGATGACCAGGGCGTTCTAAATGTCTCGCCGTGCTCTTTGCGTTCCACTCCGCGCTGCTGGTAGTTGCCTTCATATCCGTTGAGCCAGCTGATGGCTTCGTCCGCATAGTCCGCCAAATCCAGTCTTCACATGCTAGGTAGACAAGCCCTGTTTTTCACCGAGGGTTTTAATGCCCCTCGGCTACCCTCACCTGGTTTAGCCCGCCAGTCGAGGTGGTGTGCCGGGGTGTGGCCGCTGTGCATGCACCAGCTGCTTGGAGCCACAGGGGAGAGCTGAGAAGTAGGTGGGGACCAATTGTGGAAGAGCCACTTCTGAAGGAAGTGCGACTGCCCCTTCACCAGAGTTACTACCCCTCCCTGACCTCTCCATACACCCCACAACAACTAACATACACCACACGATGTTGACAATTCGACAATAAAGAGGACAGTAAACAAGAAAGGGAAGTAATCACAAAAGGAGAGCTCTGGACAGGCTTATGATATTTTATCAAATTGACTCAGACGTTTAGTAAGTAAATAAACAATATGCTATTTATTTAGGGAATCACATTTACAGAGGGTTATTTTACATCTGATTAAAAAGAAATATGGAAAAGAATCACGTTTATATCTGAAAAAAAAAAGGAATCTAGGTCCCAGTGGGATGCCTTATTTTCTTCACTGACTAAGTCTGAGCGTTTGGTGGGTATGTGTGGTGATCTTCTTTCTCTTTATTATACTTATCGTAGTGTTCTTGTAGGATATAGGCAGAGAGGACACTCTGCTTTGACTTCTTGATGAGGGCACGTGGTGGTGACTGATTGCCCTGTGTGGTACTAGTGTCTTCAAGGATGTCTGGTTCACACTCAGGGGTGAAGATTCAGTCCCTGTCCCTTCTTGACTTTTGAGCTCAGCAAAACTGAGGGAGGGCGAAGCCAGGTCCTATGTTACTGACACTCTGCACTGGAGAACAAAGTAAGGGGACCATTAATCTCTTGTCTAAAGAGATTTTACATATATTAAGTTCCTCCCCAAAGACTTTTGGTCTCAGAGCATAGGCACACTTACCACTGAAGACTTTGACTGTCCAATACACTGTATGTAAACGATGTCTCAGTGACTATTGTCTAACAGGCTCTGTCTTCATCCTTCCAAGTCAAGTGTCTCTCCTCTACACTTAATATGTCTTACTATTTTCCACAATCAACAGTCTGTCTTGTAGTCTGGTGTATCTTTAGTTAATAATTAAGTCTTAATAATCTTTCAACAAGGAATAACAGCTTTCGTAATGTATACTTATAACAGAGTTGTGTTCAAATAAGTCAAGCAATAATGCACAGTAATAAAATACTATAAGCAAACCATATAAGAAAATTAATAATATTTTATACAGGTACATAATGGATATGGAAGAAAACTAAATCCAATAGCATAACATATGTTTCTTATCATAGTCAACCGCATACTTCTTCTGCAAATTACACTTGTATCATTAAGCAATAATTAAACAAATAATTTTGGGAGATAACTCACCGCACAGGATCACTTCAGGATCACACAGTCCGAACTTGAATATTTGAATATATTCATAAGCACGTACTTGACTTTACACACAGTTGTGTACTATGTCTCTATCTCTCTATATATATTCTTATATATGTGTATATTTTTTAAAAGTCTTTTGTACTTAAGCTTTAGTTTCGGCTGATTTCACGATGATCATCAAGAGTGAAGTAAAGTTAAATTTTCTTGGATAAATACATTTTTTTAGACCGGAAATAGGTGGTCGTCTGTGAGTCACAGGTTAATTGATGTCTCCAAGAAAAACACACACTTACCGTCTTCGCAAAAACTCTACCTGGCTGAATCTAAATTGCCTGTTTAAAGAAATTTAATACAAGCACTTCACCTGATCTAGCGTTCTCAGAGGAAAAAAAAGGGGGTCTTATTTGGAAGACTAGAAAACAGTGTCGGGATGGAATGAGTGGAGGATTTTGGAAGAGAAAGGATGGACTGCTCCATGACAACAGGTGTGTGCGGGCAGGGGTCAGACTAAAGCAAACACCCTGGTCCTCCAGGTTGGGGGTTTTAGCATAGGGCTGACACCCCTGTCTATGTAAAAAAATAAATTGAAGTTACGGAAACAACAACGAATAAACAAACTTTGCTGCGGGATGGACATCCGGAGTCTGAGGCTCGTATGACTGTCAGTGGTGAAAGCCGAAAGAAGCCACTGACATGAGAACGGACGTCCTGACCACAAAACATGATACAAGAATAGGATTTTGGAATGTCAGGACAATGAATGAGACGGGTAAACTAAAACAGGTCACAGCAGAAATGAGAAACTATAGGTTACACATTCTAGGGATAAGCGAGAGCAGATGGACAGGGGCAGGAAATGTTAAAATAGCAACAGGAGAAACAGTACTTTACTCTGGAAGAGAGGATGGACAGCACAATGAAGGTGTAGCCATTATTCTACAGAAAGGAATAGAAAGGACATTACTGGAATGGAAACCCACTAACAACAGACTGGTAAGATTAAGATTGAGAGGTAGATTCACCAATACTACAATAATACAATGCTACGCACCAATGAATGACAGCGATGAAGAGGTCAAGGATGAATTCTATCAACAAGTGCAGAAAGAAATGGAAGACACACCTAGATATGATCTTATTATAGTAATGGGAGACCTCAATGCGAAAGCTGGTACACACAGTACATATAATGAAAGAGTAATGGGGAAATGTGGCAGCGGAACAGCCAACGAAAATGGGGATAAATTAATAAGTTTCTGTAGTATTAACAACCTGGTCATTGGAGGAACACTTTTCCCACACAAAGAAATTCACAAATTAACATGGGAATCACCAAATGGTCAGGACAGAAACCAGATAGACCACATCATGATTAACGGTAGATGGAGACATGCATTACAAGATGTGAAGGTAAGAAGAGGTGCAGATGTGGGAAGTGATCACCATTTAGTAGTAGCAAAACTGAAAGTGACACTAAGACATTGACTGATGATATAGACCAGAAATTCAACACGATTTCAACAATATATAAGGAAAGCAGCAAATCATGCTTGGGATTCCAGGAAAGGAAGAAGCAAGATTGGATAACACCAGAAACATTAAACACCATAACACTGAGAAATTAGACGGGTAAACTAAAACAGGTCACGGCAGAAATGAGAAACTATAGGTTACACATTCTAGGGATAAGCGAGAGCAGATGGACAGGGGCAGGAAATGTTAAAATAGCAACAGGAGAAACAGTACTTTACTCTGGAAGAGAGGATGGACAGCACAATGAAGGTGTAGCCATTATTCTACAGAAAATATATATATATTAAAAAAAAAAATTTATTTATTATATTATTTATTTTATATTTTATTTTATTTTTTTATTTTATATTTTTTTCTCACTCTGTTTTCCAGTCCTTGTTTTCATTATTTCTTTATTTTTTTGTTTTTAATGTACTATCGACTTCTGCTTCCGCTTTCCGGTTTAGTGGCAGCCATCTTGCTGCATGTGACTGGACATAAGGGAGTATTTTTTTCTCTTATTTTTATAGTTTCATGTTCTCTACTTAATTCTCATTTTCTTTCCCTCCTGTCTCTTGTTTGTCTGTCCCTGACGAAGGCCTTGTGGCCACAACGTAGGTTTTTCTTGTCCTTTCTCCTTGTAAGACGTTTTACTAATTTTTTTTTTTTTCCCATTCAACCATTTTAACACTGAGAAAGGAAATGAAAAGAAAGAAAACAGGTTAAAGCAACTATATACCGTAGCGAACAGTACAGTCAGCTGGACAAGGAAGTTAAACGCCAAACCCGAGCCAACAAAAGGAATTTCCTAGACGATCTTGCAAGACAGGCAGAAGAGGCAGCACTGAGAAATGAACAAAGCACAGTATACAAAATAACTAAATTCATCAGCGGAAAACGAGGTGCAAACAATATTACATTTGTAAGAGATAAGCAAGGAAATCTCATCACGACAGCAGAGGGACAGGAAACAAGATGGGCAGAGCACTTCAGAGAAACACTGAACAAGGAACCACCAGAGACACAATTGAATGTTCCTGAGGCTGAAAACGATCTAGATGTAAATACAGACATTCCACGAAAAGAAGAAATCATCACAGCAATCAAAGGGTTAAAGAATGGAACAGCTCCTGGCCATGATAACTTAAATGCAGAGCTATTTAAGACAGACCCTGAGCTAGCAGCAGAACTATTAGAACCACTATTTGCACAAGTCTGGAAAATGGGGACAACACCATCAGAGTGGAACAAAGGAATGATTGTCAAATTGCCCAAGAAGGGAGATCTTGCAGACTGCAATAACTGGAGAGGAATCACTCTTCTCTCAGTTCACAGCAAAATACTAAGCAGGATAATTATACAGAGAATTTCAAAAGCAGTAGACCACAAACTGAGGAAAGAACAAGCAGGATTTAGAAAGAACAGAAGATGTGTAGATCATATATTCACTCTCAGGAACATTATAGAGCAGTGCTCAGAATGGCAAAGACAGCTGTACATTAATTTTGTTGATTTTGAAAAGGCTTTTGACAACATACATAGGGACAGTTTATGGAAAATACTGAGGGCTTATGGAATTCCAAGCTGCATAGTGTCAATCATAAAAAGCCTCTATGCCAACTTTACGTGTAGTGTTGGGCAGAGCAACCTAACCTTTGAGGTGAAGACAGGAGTACAACAGGGATGCCCCTTATCAACCACTCTATTTTTAACAGTCATAGATTGGGTGATGCGCCAGACAACAGAGGGCAGTCCAAAAGGAATAAGATGGACTACATTTTCTACATTGGAAGATCTGAAAAAAGCAGATGTCATTGCACTACTAGGAAAAAATGGATAGACTTAATAAGTTTAGCCAGCAGGTGGGCTTGAACATCAATTTAAAGAAGTCAGAGGTCATGACGCTCAATGTGAGCAACCCTGAGCCCATATCAGTAAGGAATCAGCAACTGGAACAGACAGACACCTTCACATACCTAGGATGCATAGTAACACCAGGCGGCGGGGCAGGCAAAGACATCAACATCAGAATGAATAAGGCAAGAACAACCTTTTTTTTAGCCTAAACAACATCTGGAAGTCCTCTCAATACAACACAAGCACAAAATTAAGATTATAGAGCTGTGTGCTTTCTGTGCTTCTCTATGGTGTGGAATGCTGGAGAGTTACAGAGAAGGAAATGTCGAAATTGTCCTCTTTTCACACAACATACCTAAGAAAAATTCACCGAATCTTTTGGCCGAATACCATCACCAACCAAGATCTGCTTACTCGGAGCAAGCAAGAGGACATGCACACCATCATAGCTGGCAGACGCTGGAGCTGGGTTGGCCATGTCCTCAGAAGAGACCCCGATGCCATCACAAGAACAGCTATTGCTTTGGGACCCCTGAAGGAAAACGAAAGAGAGGCGACCAAAAAACAACACTGGTGGTGGACTTGGGGAGGTGTGAGATGCACAAAGAAATGAACCAGAGTTGGGGCATTGTATGAAGGATGGCCGCCGACCGAGCAAAGTGGAATCAATTTGTTGTTGCCCTACAAGACGCCACTAGGCGTGATGGCCACTGACTGCTTTGACGGTCGGCGGCTAAGGATCAAAGAAGAAGAAGACCTTGAGAGACAACTTTCTTTACATTTAAACTGAATGTCTTTAAATTTACTTTATATTCAAATGAAAAGGTTAATAATATAGATAGAATATATTTACATTTACATCTATACAAATTTAAAAAGTTCACAATATAGATTGAATATGTTTCCATTTACATCTACACTGGTTGAAAAATGTTCACAATATAGATTGAATATGTTTTCATTTACATTTACACTGGTTTATAAATGTAAATATTATAATTAGAATGTACATTATTTCTTTCATCTTTCCCTCCCTGCTCCATATGGAACTTGGGACTACCTATGCTTTTATTTCTCTTTAAGAAACTACCTAAAGTTATCAACTCCAGACCTAAAGGTCTTTTATATTTGGACATGCGCCCTAATATAACCGACTAGGTTGAATGGGACGAGCCTCGCCAAAACTAGGCAAAATAAATTTTAAAAAAAAGAAACTAGCAATAAAGCAGTCACCAGCCCTTGCAGTTGTGGTTCATGAAATCATCATTCTATATGCTGAGGTTGCCAGCGTCAAATGACTTGGACATCCAGTAGCCATTTTCACATATTAATATTCACATGGCAATATATACATATTAGTTCACATGTTAGTAATGAAAAATATAGAATGTAAAATGTACAACTACGCCAATCTTGGCTCACAGATTGTTTGCTTCAGAGAAATAAAAGCACTGGCAGATGCCTTTTTTACACGTGTTCTTGGGGTCGTTACTTTAACAATACGTTCCCACTATGACTGTGTTTTCAGTTTCCCCAGATCCCGGTTTTCCTTATTAAAATGAAAGTTTTCTTGGGCTGTTTAAGTCCTTCAAAATGCTCCACAACGTCTGGGCTGATAAATGGAATTCTGATTCTAACTTCTGGCAGTCTGGTGGTCGTCTTGGCAAGTGATTCTCACAGTGAACTAGACTTGAAAAAAAGCCAGGTTATATTGGCTAACTTCCCCGCATTGGTTTGTTATCATGCTAAGCAGAGCGCCAATTGTTTCATAAATGCGTGTTTTGTAGGGTAATTCAAATTATTTCCGCCTGAAATTCTGTGCATGATGCAAAAGGTTACGACTCCATATATGGATGTGAAACCTCCGAATATTCTCGTCAGTGATTACAAATAACTTCTTATTTTTATCTCAAGTAATATCTTCGTAATACTGCTATCCGGATGCTATTACCTCATTCCGTCTTCCAGGCGCATGTATGTAATATGTCCGCAGATGGATAATTTATCTCCCCGTCCTTGTGCAAACACCGACCCTCATGTAACTATCTGGGCTGTGCTCTTCACGACAGTAATTAGGGAATCCCAGTGGCCATATCAGCGCTAAATAAACTTGCTGGGCGTAGGTCGTGCAAATCTGGTGTGGCCAAGTTTTGGTACACGAGAATTTTACCAACATGACTGTCGTTCAGTATTGCATCACCTGTCTACTCTCTCAGCAGGGATGGTCAGGTAAACAGACAAGACGAATTATTAATGAAATAAAGAATGTTTGAAAATACAAAATATCTGCTACATAGCAGAGAAAGAAAAAGGTGTCGACCATTGAAAAAGCATGCAATTAGTCTGTACAACTGTAGCCATCCCGTCTGTGATAAACGAGCGCAAAGGCCTTATTGCTCTATCTTTTCCTACATCTTTCCTATTGTATTTTCTCCGACATTTGCTCTTTCACCCCACATTTGCTATCCCATATTTGCTGTTTCATCGTTGTGATTACTCGCGACCGGTATCTAGAGAACCACATTTGTTCTTTCATCGGGGGAAATAAAGTCCTTTGATTGAGTCCCCATACCTGACATTATCGTTTGAAGCCCACATTGCATCGTGATAAATCTGGTGAAAACACATCTGGTCATCCCAATCAGACATCTGGGCATGCTGTGGACCATTGTTATCTTTGTGGCTAGCGACGAGTCACCACATTGGACGCCCAGATTGGCCAGGTGAAAACGTCTCATGCTGTAATGGTGTTATCTTTGGTCGGCCGCTGTTCAGACAAGCGTTGGGTTACCACATTGGATGCCCAGCTTGGCCAGGTGAACAATAAACAATCAGAGAGTAGGTGACAGCAATTTGACAGAACTTTTGCATTAGCCCGCTGGTGCGGGTAAATTTATGAATATTATTATTTCTTCAGGAACCGTCCTCCCGACGTCCTGTGGTAAGAGTGCATTAGACTTAAGGCTTGACACTCCTTATTACAGTGGCCTGCTGAATACCCTCCAGGGTTCTCCTTGTATATTCCATTTGAGGAATTATAATATATTTAAATATGGCCAGCCACACACAAGCTCCCTGGCCCGCACCACAGGTACTCAGTAACAAGGCCTAACTTCTTGGCACAATTCATACATTTAATGACACAGTACTCCACATTGAGTATGGTACGACATCGTAGCTTTTACTAGCACATGTCTCTACTGTCCTTGATTCTGATAATCTCAGTTTTAATGTAACAGTCAACTTACGTGCCCAAGAATTCCATACACACTGCTAAGACTAATCTGACATTATACCGTTAATGAATGCATAAGGCAGTGATGGTAATCGATCTTGCAGGTGCAATATGAAGATGCCCAAAGGCAATTAACACAATCTAAAATCAGGTCCTACTGGACACATTCCATGCATACTGGTCAAACGACACAAGCAGACTGCCGGTTAGAGACGCTAGCTTGTCCCAAATCAAAACTCACGTCTGCTATCAATTTAGAGCAGGAGTCAAGACGTCACTTCCTGCAACCACGGGGGATACGTGTGTAAACAATATATATCAGGAAGTGATCGAATACAAAACATGATATGATATTTACTCATATCATTTACTCCCCCCCTGCACTAAAATAATGAAAAGGAACTTTTCATTATTTGCATAGTACAATCTAGAAGGTCACTGGAGAAACCATATTACAATATCCACAATCTCAACTGTCATCCTTATGATAGCACCTAGAGTCGTGCTGCATAATCGACAATTTGACACACAAGGTGTGGTATTTAGCAATAATATTACCAAACCCATTATCGTTAAGAAGACACTCTTTTGACACAAATGTGAGGTAACTACATTAATTAGAAGGCAGTGAAGAAAAGTCAATATGTCAGTCATGGCACTCCCACAACATACCATGTCAACAAACGCCCTAAGTCATGTCGGTCATGTACGTCTCCCTATCTATCAAATGAACTGCATAATAAGCAATCAACGACATGATAGATCATATGAGGCAGACAAATCAAAATATAAATGGTGACTGTGACATTATGTCAAAATAGTTATTAATATTTGCATGTATGCAATGTTATGTGGTGAATGACAATGTTAATGAGATGTCATGTGAGGATATATTAATTAATATCCAAAGAAAAGAAGGTTATAGTTTATACTAAGTATATTCACGTAGTGACACATTAATAATATTGGACTATACAAAGTCCCCTCTGTAGCATTAGTTAGATGAATTAAAGTTCCCATAAGTAACCAGTTCACACTTATTCACACATCATTGTTATTGATGTCCATATATGTATATATGCAGGAACGAAATAGTTCATTGAAAAGATCCATTTTTTTTCCACTATGTTGAATGTCGGTGTTTGTCTTCCATGCAATAACGTATACAGCACAGATACCATTCTTCATACTGTGTTTGAGAATTTTATAAGTCACTGTTGAAATATAATGTCTCTGTTATGTCCCTTTTTGATATTTGGAGGAAGTCTTTCTAGTTATTTCCCTTTGTACTCAACGTTTGAGACAGTTAATTAGTGCAAATCATTTTGGAAATTGCAGCAAAGTATCTGAATTGTACCGACTTGGATCGTCATACTGCCAAGAGTCATTGTACAACGTGTATGAAGTAGCGAAGTATTGTTCTTGAGCAATTGCATTAGACATCATATGACGAACGCTTGAATATATATCTTGATTTAGGATGGACAGCAATTCATCATTATCATGTTGCTTGGCATAGTGTCTCTAGTTTTTCAACTGGTTTAAGTGCATGACGAAGCAATGTGGCTGTAATATCTGAAGTATGCACTATATGAGTTAAAAGAAGGCATGTGCCTTAGTTCATGATGCTACCTTTTTGTGAAATAATTCCTGACTTGTCCCAAAGGAAGTAGTGTTATTATTGAGCAATAAAGTTGGATTGAAGCAGCATTTGCGGAGACAACTGGCGATAGCGGATGCTTCATGCATCTTGATAGAACATCGGCCATCACGTTCACCTTTCCTTCGATGGGTTTAATCTGGTAATTATAGGGTTGAAGGGCCAGTGAGGCACGCGCTGCTTTAGCATTCTTGAATCTCGCTGTTTTCAGGTAAGAGAGTGCTCTCTGATCCGTTTCAAGTGTAAAGCTTGCACCCAGCAGGTAGCGTTGCAGTTTAGCGAAGCAGAAAACAAGAGCTAGCAGCTCTCGCTCAATAATTGGATATCGCTGCTCGGTAGGCGTTAGCTTCCTGCTAACATAAAGTGTCGGATGTAAACAGCCATTCCATTCTTGCAACAGCGAACCTCCAATGGACGATTTTGAAGCGTCGACTCTAAGAGTAAAATGTTTAGAAGGATCAGGCAATCTCAATATAGGCATTTGGGAAAAAAGGCACTTTAATCTGTTTAACATTACAACACAATCCTGGCTACAAACAAACCTATTTGGTGACTCCTTCTTCACCAGTGATGACAACACGGACGTATACTCTGCAAAATTAGGGATAAACTTGCGATAAAAGTTTAGGAGCCCCAGAATACTTCTAACCTGTTTTTTGGTCTTAGGTATATCAAGGTTTAGAATCCTAGAGATAGTAGTATCCTCTGTTTTCAAAAAACCTCCTCCTACTTTATAACCTAAAAATGAAATCTCCTGAAATCCAATTTTAGTCTTAGATGGACGTGCAGATAAATTATGACGACGTAGAGTGGTAAGTAAGGATTGAATACCCTCCAAATGTTCATCCCATGATTGATGAAACAGACAAATGTCGTCAATGTAAGTAATTAGGTCGTCTCTGTCAGAGAAGAGTCGTCTCATCATGCGAACGAAGGTCGCAGGTGCGTTTACTAAACCAAAAGACATATAATTGAATTGAAAGAGTCCTAATGGGGTAGCAAATGCAGTATAAGGCTTGGATCGTTCCGTTAATGGCACTTGGAAATAGCCTTTAGATAGATCAAATTTTGAAAAAAACGTAGCAGAAGCTAGTCTATCTAATAAAGATTCCAACACGGGAAGTGGTTCCGCGTCCTGGATAGTCAAAGAATTTAAACGTCTAAAATCTATGCATATACGTATAGATTTGTCTTTTTTCCGAATTAAGACCATCGGAAAACTATAAGGGGAATGAGATGGAGAAATGACATTTAATTTCACCATCTGTTCTAGTTCCTCTTTAACCTGACATTGTAAATGAATCGGTATAGGATAAGGTTTCAACTTAATCGGTTGAAAGTCTGTCAGAATGATATCATGTTCGATGATATCAGTGTGTCCAGGAATATCCGTAAGGACATCAGCAAAAGAACACAAGACTGAAGTAACCTGTTCTTTCTGAAAAGAAGATAAAGTTGGAGATATATCAACATCCTTCCAACTTTCAGTAGCTAAGGAATGAGGACTAGGTAACACTAATAGTGAGTCATTTCCATCAGTCAAATCAGAATTTTCCTCTTGTATGACACCCAAAGAAGAATGACGACTGACAGATTGATCAAGAGCTTCAAAGACTGGTCTTAGATATGGTGGGCGTGTATGAAACTGCTGTAACATATTGATATGAAAAGTTTTTTCTTTTCCATCTACTGAAACAATATAATCAACATCAGACAGTTTCTCCACGATCCTGTAAGGTCCTCTCCATGATACCAACAGTTTGTTATCTCTCTTGGGTAATAGTACGTATGCTTCATCTCCAGGCCAGAGTTGGCGTAATTTGCGGTTTTGGTTAATAAATAACCTTGCCCTAAGCTTTGCCTTTTCAGATGAACCTACTGCTATTTGGCATGCGTCTATTATTTTCTTCCTCAAATTGACCACATACTGATATGAGGTTTGAACCTCCTTGTTCATTTCAGCACCAATTAAAAGTTGTTTTAATATAGACATTGGGCCTCGTGGTCTGGCGCCAAAAACGAGTTCAAATGGACTAAAACCTGTATGTTCATTTTTTATCTCTCGATATGCAAACAGAATAGCTGGGAGAACTCTGTCCCAATTTTGAGGATATTTGAT
This sequence comes from Oreohelix idahoensis, assembly GCA_024509875.1. Lineage (NCBI taxonomy): Eukaryota > Metazoa > Mollusca > Gastropoda > Stylommatophora > Oreohelicidae > Oreohelix > Oreohelix idahoensis. The sequence goes on from JAMPIV010015622.1 coordinate 655,143, forward strand.
AGTAACTTTATGTAACATTTGTTTTAAAGATCTGTTGAGAACTTCTATTTTTCCGTTAGACTGAGGATGGTATATTGAACTAAGAGATCTTTGAATCCCAAACATATCCATAACCTGTTTCATGGCATCTGAAACTAACTGAGTTCCTCTATCAGATAGAATGTTTTCAGGAATTAAACCTATTCTGCTAAAAATCAAAAATAATGCATCAGCAATATCTACTGTGGTGATGGTTTTTAAAGGTATAGCCTCCGGCCAGCGTGTGCACATATCTATGCAGGTCAATACATATTGATGACCTCTGGCTGATGTTACCTTCAAAGGGCCAATAATGTCAATGGCCATCTTTGCGAAGGGACGCAAAGAGATATCCGATGCTTGAATAGGTGCATCATGTTTTGGTTTTCTGGTTGCTACACTTTGGCATGTGGTGCATGTACGACAAAATAATTTGACGTCTTTTGTAATGCCAGGCCAAAAAAAAATATGACAAAAGTCTTTGTTTTGTTCTAGCCATACCTAAATGTCCTGCACATTCAATGTCATGTGCATGACGTAAAATGAATGGTCGAAAACAAGCTGGTACCATAATCTGTTTCTTTAAGGAATTAGCAACTTGATAATTTCTTACCAAAATACCTTTATTGATAGTATACCAGTGTTTTGCATAATCATCACCCATTACATCATTCAAATGAGCAATATGAAAAAATTTCTTTGAGGAAACATCATCTTTCTGTCTTTGTATAAAGGTTTCCTTATCAATGAGTTCCATCTGAAATAAATTGTCATCATCAGTATTGACATCATTCATTACCTTAATATCATCATTATTTTCCTGTTGATAATGAGTTATATCATCATTATTATTTTCATCTTCTTCTTCTCCTTCCTCTGAAGTAACATCTTCCGTTATATCTTCAGGTAACACATTAACAACTGGTATGTGTTGATCATTGTTTATACGAGACTGAGCTCTGGTTGTCACAGCATTTGAACATAATAAATGTTGTCTTTCCCATTTTTCAATATCTTCCTGTGAACATTCATGCAATTTAGGTATGTTTCCCAAAATAATTCCAGCAATTGGACTGTCCAAGAGGCATACAAGTGTTCTTCCTGTAAAATACGGTGTATCCAAAAACACCTCAGCTGTGGGGTAATATTCCACAGTTCCTCCAAAAGTTATACATTTTACTTGTTTTCCGGTATAGTCCACCTTATCAACCAAGGCTTTGCGCACCCCAATGGTGGTTGCACCAGTATCTCTGAGTAAAGATACTAGCTGATTATTGACAAAACCTCTATTCAAGATCAATGAACCAGTACTTTCAAAAGATGACATGACTGGAAGAGGATGTCCGCATAATAGTCTTGGCACTCCTTGAGGCTGAAATAAAGAATTGCAATTAGTGCAGTTATCACTGTTTGCTAAGTCTACACTGCATGAATTTGCATGTGCTACAATATCATCATGGTTCTGATTATTATCATGAACAATAGCATTGGTACGTTCAGTATTTCTTGATTGTCTGGGAGTATTGTTATGATAAGATCTTTTATTTGCATTCTGATCATTTCCTCTGTAAAATGATTTCTGCCCTCTATTTGATTTTGAGTTATATTCTCCTCTATTTTGCCAGTTATTGGACTTAAATGAGGTTTGTGGATAGTAGTTTTCTTCCTGATATGAATTCCAATTTCTTTGAGGTTGGTATTTATTAAAATTGTATCTACCTCTATTTTGACTGTAATTATGTGATGGTTTAAATCTTTGATTCCTATCCATGCTGTTTGATCTATACCTAGGTGCATTGTCTTGGAATGACCTGGCCGATGCAGCTGGTAATGAGTCCTTTACATTGTTTTTGCTCAATACTCTATTAGGATGTGCAACTTGATATTGACGTCCTAGGGTTTGTAGTTTAGTTAGATTCTCTGGTTTTCTTTCCTGCAGGAATGCAAGAAAATCAGTATTAATAGATGACAAAACCTTGTCCCTTAAAATTAAATCTGACAATCCCTCAAAAGTTTTTTCAGTTTTGGATAATTCAATCCATCTAGAAAAATTTAATTTAACAGCTGAAATAAATTCAGTGAAATCTTTTCCAGAATCAGGGTACAAAGACCGGAATCTCTGCCTGTAACCCTCATCATCCAATTGGTACCGCTGAAGCAAAACAAGTTTGACAGCATCATAATCCTTTCTAGTTTGCTCATCCAAAGTAGAGACTACTGTTAATGGTTCACCCACCAATAAATTCATAAGTCTAACAGACCAGGTAGATTTGTCAATCTTAAACCCTTCACAATAAGTCTCATATCTGTTTAGGAAGCATGAGATGTCGTCTATGGACTGATTAAATTTAGGCAAATTAATCCTAATGGCGGTAGTATGATCTTTATTTTTATCTTCACCTACCCCAGTATGCAACAGTGGTTGTTGTAATTTTAGTTTTTCCAGTTCAATCTCAGCTAATCTTATAGCTTGTTGAGATTTACTCTCTTCTTGAGCTTGTTGCAATTTTAATTCCTCTTGAGATCTGGCATAGGCTAATTTTTCTCTTTCAAGAGCCAACTCTTCTGATCTCCTTTTTTCCGCCAATTCACTTTCTTTTTCTTGTTTGTGAAGTTCCTCTTGTCTCCTTTTTTTAACCAATTCCTGTTTGCGAAGTTCTTCTTGTCTGTTTACTTCTTTATCAATATAAGCTTGCAACGCTGGACCTTCCAAATTAAGTTCCTTCCCAATCTTCAATAAATCCTTTAATGAAGTCATGGTTGCTTATTCTTGTGTTTCTCAATAATACACAATATTTTAACTTTTATGTATATGAATATGTCAGCTAAATATTCAATACTTCATCCACCAATCTCAGATCAATTTATAATTGCAATAGTAGATGTATTCAGATAAACAATATGGAGCAATGAAAAAAATAGAAACTACAACAAGTAAGAACAGCAAGACAGGGTTCGAGCAACTAAAGGGAATACAAATGGTTAACTAAGGAAATAACTATAATCTATATATGAATTAATTTAAACTAATGCTCTAGTACAACTAGACAAGACGAGACGCATATCACAACAATTATGACATCTATGAAATGAAAGATAGTCAGAGGAGAATAGACAATATTACAAACAATAATGCAACGAACTAAATAAAATATAACAATGACAGTACTTATGAGAACAAACAATAGGTAAACATGACTACACAGCTAACAAAAATGGATCTGTTAAATTCAAGAGAGGCAAACTTTTATACAACCAGCAGAATATGCTGGGTCCTCTATCTGAATCACACAGATACTGCCCTACAGAACGCTTGATTTGCTCATTCGACCTAGCTTTCGCGGTATTGAATAACACAAATCAAGTCCCTCCATCCTGCCCGCTAGTTACAAAACCAAAAACACGTAATGAAAACACATATGGTGAAGTCAGATATCAGGCAAACAGATTATATTTACAGCCAAGCTGTATGTAACAATAAACATACTTATCTGTTGCCAAGAAAACAATCCTTCTTGAGACTTCGACAAGCAAGGAATGTAGTGATGATAGTAGCCTAGGCTTTGGTTAGGCCTAGGATTGCTTCATGCTGACATTGAAGGAAATCGATCTGGTCCATGATTTTTGACAGAATACTTGATTCTTGGATGAAGATAGTCAGTTCCTATGACTTATGTGTAAAAATGGGTCACTTTTATAACTTAGTGACAACTTGAGGCACATTCATGTTGATGGAAATCCCTTCCATTCATAAAAAAGTTTGGCAGACGATGCGTGCCGCCATTTTGAAAAAAATAGTCCTCGACTTGTTAGGCGTTCTTCGGCTTGTAAGGCATTCAATTGCTTGGCCCCCAGAAATGGGGCGGGTAAATTTATGAATATTATTATTTCTCCAGGAACCGTCCTCCGACGTCCTGTGGTAAGAGTGCATTAGACTTAAGGCTTGACACTCCTTATTACAGTGGCCTGCTGAATACCCTCCAGGGTTCTCCTTGTATATTCCATTTGAGGAATTATAATATATTTAAATATGGCCAGTCACACACAAGCTCCCTGGCCCGCACCACAGGTACTCAGTAACAAGGCCTAACTTCTTGGCACAATTCATACATTTAATGACACAGTACTCCACATTGAGTATGGTACGACATCGTAGCTTTTTCGCAGGGATCCTAACAGACAACATGAAACAGGGCTAGTCATATACATCTCAACATCTCTTCAGTACAGACGCCGTGATGATCTAGAACATACTGGCATTGAATGTTTATGGCTGGAAATAAAACTCCCCAACCTGACCCCCGTTCTAATTGGTTACCTGTACCGAAACCCTAGCTCTTCTGCTGTATGGTTTGACACATTCTCACGAATGATGGACAACGTTTGGGCTTCTTCGAAGGAAATTATTCTACTGGGGGATTTCAATATTGACCTTCACAAACCGAACAACACGTGGAATGATATCACCATCTCATACAACCTCATACAGTTAATCAATCAACCCACGAGAGTAACAGACTCATCATCTACACTAATTGATCGTATCTATACGACCTGCCCAGAAAACATTATAGAATGCATAGTCCCACAGACATCATTAAGTGACCACTATCCTATTTGCTGTACCTGGACGAGAAAGGGGTTTAAAGCTCCTAAAACGGAACACATCACAGTCCATTACAGGAATTTCAAAAACTTTAACATTCAATTATTCCTACAAGACCTACAAATATCCCCTCTCTCATACGTGTACCAACTTCCGCATCCAGAAGAAGCCATAACATACTGGACACAAACTTTCAACAACGTATTCGACAAACTTGTTCCTATAAAGCAGGTTCGGGTCAAAAACATCAGAAAGACCCCATGGATAACCAACGAAATATTATCAACAATGAGAGAGCGGGACGAAGCACATAAGCTCAAAGATTTCAGCAGGTATCGGATGCTTAGAAACAAAGTACAATATCTAATTCGTCAGGAAAAGAAACTACATTTCAGAAAGATGATTCAAGACAAAGCAAACAGCAAAGAAGTCTGGGCAGCCATTAGAACACTAACACACAAATCAAAGTCACTAAACTCTTTACCAAAAAGCTGCTCCCTCACGGCAACTCATTTTAGCAACCACTTCAAAACAGAAATTAGCCTTCTCAAGTCGACACTAAAGCCAATGGACTGCGATATTAGTAAATTGACAGCCTTCTGCAACACTGAACACACCACAACAGATCTAAGACATATTCCTTTTCTAACAGTACATGAAGTTCTCAAATATATCTTGGCATTAAAAAAAACAACAATTCATCTGGGCTTGATGGTATCAGCAATAAGATTCTACGTTACGCTGCGCCCATCATTTGCGACTCCTTAACCTATGTGTACAACCAATGTATTGCACACAACTACTTCCCCACAGCCTTTAAATCTGCCAAAGTGTACCCCCTCTATAAATCTGGCTCACATAGCGATCCCAACAGCTACAGACCAATATCCCTTCTATCATCTCTTTCAAAACCACTAGAGAAAAACATTTACAACACCACATTTCAACACTTAACAACAAACAAACTGCTCATTGATAGCCAGTCAGGTTTCAGACCCAAACATTCCTGTCACACAGCGCTCACCAAAATGGCAGACAACTGGCTGTCGAACATAAATGATGGAAAATTATGTGGTGCTGTTTTTGTCGACTTCAAGAAAGCATTTGACATGATTGACCACACTATCTTGGTTCAAAAGTTGGAAACCCTCAGAATAGGCTCTAATCCACTAAACATCATCAAATCATTCCTGGCAGATCGACAACAGTTAGTGCTTCACAACAACTCGGCATCAGATTTCTCGAAGGTAGTTACAGGAGTACCACAGGGCTCTATTCTTGGGCCCCTACTCTTCGCAATGTTCATCAACGACCTGCCACTACATCTAAAATATTCAACTTGTGACCTCTTTGCAGATGATTGTACTATCTACACTAGTGACAATGACTGCGTGGCACTTGAAATGACTCTTCAAAGCGATGTAGACAATCTAACAAAATGGAGTAATATGAATCGTATGCCAGTAAACACAACAAAAACGAAATCTATGTTGATTACCACCAGACAGAAACTCCTAAGCTGCACCAAAAGATCGCTACAGCTACACGCGGAATCAATACAAATTGAACATGTAACAGAACACAAAGTTCTGGGGATCACGATTGACCAGCACTTAACGTGGAACTCCCATGTACGGAATTTAACCAAACACATAGCACAAAAGACGTACCAGCTAGCCAAAATAAAACACTTCTTAGACGCAGACACTAGACTATTGTTCTACACCTCACATATACAGACACATCTAGATTACTGCTCTACACTATGGGATTGTTGCCCTGCTTCCACCTCGAAGAGACTGCACTCCCTGCAAAAGAGAGCAGTGCGTCTGATCACCGATAATCGCACGACACCACACACAAGGACAGGAAAAGAACCCAAAATACTGTCGCTAAAAAAAACGTCTTCTCTACAACAAAGCCAAGCTGACTCACACAATTCTATCTAACAATGCCCCGTCGTACCTAAGATCATTGTTTCAAACCAGTAGAAGGGAGGGACAACGATTACATCAGTTACGTCTGCCCAAACCTAGGATCGACCTGTTCAAAAAGAGTCTAGCCTACTCTGGTGCCTACTTATGGAACAGCCTTCCACACCACCTAAAAAGCCTACCTACACAATATTCTTTTAACAAAGCACTTTTCAAACACTTCCTCAACACTGATTATCTACCCCCATAGAAACAGTATTTGCCTGTCAACATCTCATCCATAGGTCAACATTTCTTTTCCTCTTCCGCTCATTTTTGTGTGTGAATAATTTGTTTTATATCCATGTAATATCATTATTATATTCACTTTAAAATATTATTATATAATGTAATGTATGTGTGAATGTACCCACATAATACTGTACTTTAGAAATGTGAGTCGTGAGAATGTACCCGCATACCAAAAATACAGATTAATTGTAGACGGATTGACCGCATGAGTGAGTGTCGGTATACAGAATTTATTTATTTTTATTTATTGTTTTATTTATTTTATTTTATTATTACTTTTTTCCCCCATTTACTAGCTTGTTTGTTTCAAAAAAAAAAAAAACCCTACTCATTTTTTTTTATTATTATGCTTGCATACTGTAAATGAATGCTGTTATGGTAACTTTATAATGTTGCATGCCTTTAAATTAATGCTTAAAGCATCATGTGGGAATGAAAGGATATAGTATGCAAGATTAATGAGAGTGGAAGGGCAGAATGTTAGACGGGCCTGCGCGCCCAATTCTTTACCCTTCGAAAATAAAGTTCGTTCGTTCGTTCGTTCTGTCCTTGATTCTGATAATCTCAGTTTTAATGTAACAGTCAACTTACGTGCCCAAGAATTCCATACACACTGCTAAGACTAATCTGACATTATACCGTTAATGAATGCATAAGGCAGTGATGGTAATCGATCTTGCAGGTGCAATATGAAGATGCCCAAAGGCAGTTAACACAATCTAAAATCAGGTCCTACTGGACACATTCCATGCATACTGGTCAAACGACACAAGCAGACTGCCGGTTAGAGACGCTAGCTTGTCCCAAATCAAAACTCACGTCTGCTATCAATTTAGAGCAGGAGTCAAGACGTCACTTCCTGCAACCACGGGATACCGTGTGTAAACAATATATATCAGGAAGTGATCGAATACAAAACATGATATGATATTTACTCATATCACCCGCCAATTATCTCCATACCTGTTTGTCAAACCACACCCACGTTTGGACTGACAGGGGACAAGAGCGATCCTGTGAATGAGTGACCAGAGGGGCTAGTAAGGATTGGTTGGTATGGGCAGAGCTGGATGTCGGATCCAAGACACACATTGGACTTCCAGAGATATAATCTAATGCATAGCTTGCTAGAGGAAGGAGTTCAGTTTTTATATTGTGAGGCAGAGATACAATCCCTAAAACGCCTAGCCTAAATACACGTGTTTATTCAGAGTGGATATAATTCAGTTCTGTGATGAATTGTGTTCTTAAAGGATTTTGCGAAGGGAAAAGAAGGTTAGTAGATCTTATACAGATTATTAATACATTTTCTTAATTTTTGTTTATTTTAACCTCACAGCTAAAATGTGCGAAAGATAGAGTTTCAAATAATTCTTTGCACAACTGATTAATAAAATCAGAAGATTTTCCTAGAAGATGATAGGATGATAGGAGGTAATTAATAGTTCATACTTCACCTTCATCATCAACACATTCTCCCATGCACGCACACTCTCATGCACAAGATATTTAACATCATTAGAATTGAACTTAGAGAGAGATGAATAATGAGCAGTAGTATAAATGAAAGTCAACCAGTGATGTTAAATGTGAAAAACTTACGAAGACTTGTGTGTCTTCAGTTCATCAGAAGTCCGAGTCTACACGCAACGTGTCTGACGTCTAACCAGAAATAAGTTATCAAAAACGGACATTTGGCTAGCAGAATTCGCCATAGGACATCTTTCATTCCTCAATTAAAAAGGAATATTGTCTCACCCACAAGTCAGAAGGTTGACGCAGCATTTTTCGTCACCCATATACTGCTTGCTCACAAGTTCAATACAGAGTTATTACAAGTTCAATACAGAGTTATCATAAATTCAAATCACTCGAAAGATCATTATTATCTGAAGTCAAGCAAAAGAGCTCAAAAGAGGAATCGCATTTTTATACCAGAGTGTTCTATGAAGCAGACTCTATATATTTTATGAATCACGACTACATACGCAAGATTATGAGTCTACATATCACTAACATTTCGTGAAGATATCCAGTCTAACCAGTACCCTCGGGAGATTAGACAACAGACCTTTTGTTCATATGACAGCTATTAACTGTTGATCAACACTACAGAGATATACTCAAACAGTGAAGGAATATACATAAATATCTCGTCAGCGTTCTCAGTATGACAACAGTTTGCATCAGAAGGTCCTCGACTTAGAGATACCCCACTCGACATAACGGTCTAACAACTTGGGACATTGTATGCCTACACGTGAATCATCATATCAATGCGAAGCATTTAGAGACACATGGACTGTGTAGATTACTCACCATTTTGGTAACACGTATCATATCACATCATCATCATTTCACTTTACACCAGTTCATTCTTAATTAACTATTACTTAATTAACTGCAATTTTATTATCTCATCTGTGTGTTTTGTGTGAATCGTCTTTCACCATCATCACGTTCTAACCATTACTAACCCTATATGTGTGGATATTTCATTAATAAACCCAACGATCGTTTGATCATTATCTGGTTTGTTAATGTATCACTCGTGCTGTCGGTGTTACATATTCACCTATAGGAACCTTTCTCTACTCAGATGAGGTTGGGGGCTTTTTCTTTATGGGATCTAAGGGCAGAAGCTAAGGTCGTGGGGAAACAGAACTCTTTCCATAATTAATTAGAAAACACTGTACAGTGGAAAGCATTCGCATTCCCGTCTTCTTGTCCCTATCTCGAATAGGTCTTTATTCTTTCTTAACGAGCCAATTTCTAGAGACCTTATACCTAATATCTCATAGACTATTCCTGGCAAAAACTACTGTTGTAGTTGCCCCAGTACTCACCACACGATAATTGTGGACTCGTCTTGGGATTAGTGAACCCGGACTGAGAAGTGTGAAAAATCACATTTTCATCCCTGCTATACAATTGCGATAATTGCAAACTTTATTGGCATTTTGAGGGATTACCTCCTAGACTGACTCTTACTATAATTTGTCTATTTCATAGGGGGGATAAGTTATATCTCTAAAGCACGAGGTGGTACTTTTTAAATTAAGTATCAAACGGACAGAGTAAACACTTTTTGAGAACAGAGGATACTGTAGGGAACTGATTTTTTAATCTTTTTCAGTAACAGCTGGGAAAATTTTTATCATAAATATTTAGTAAATTTTTCATAGAAACTTCGAGATAATCTGTTATATAATTTTTCAGAATACGCTGAATGAGTGATTTTTAAGAACTATTTAAACTTGATTGCGAATTTAAACCTAGCTGGTTTTAAAGAGATAATTCCTTGTGCGAGTCAAACAATTTTGTTTGGAGGTCACTGCCAATTTTTCCCTTCACGAACCCGTACTGCATATCATGGCAGATGGCGCAAAAATTAGAACTAGTTTAATGGAGGCAGGGCGTGAATACGGGTTAAGTGGAAAAAACCTGATGAAATATGTAAGCGAAGAGACTGATAAACTCCATGCAAGAGAGATGGAAATGCAGAAACTTACAATGGAGAAGGCCACAGCAGAAGCAGCGGAGCGGAAAGCCACAGCAGAAGCAGCGGAGCGGAAAGAGAAAGCCGCAACAGAAGCAGCAGAGCGGAAAGCCGCAGCAGAAGCAGCGGAGCGGAAAGAGAAAGCTGCAACAGAAGCAGCAGAGCAGAAATCCGCAACTGAAGCAGCAGAGCGGAAAGAGAAAGCCGCAGCAGAGCATGCACTTAACATGAAGCAACTGGAAATCCAGGGACAGACCAATCAGATAGAGCTGGCAAAAAGTGCAGCGGCTTCCAACTGTGATGGAGGGTACTCACCCCGCTCAGATGGTGTGCCTACTTCGCAACCTGCGCCACCCAATGCCATGAACTTCCCGCTGGAACCTTTTCCAGAAAGGAATGATACCATGGACGCCTTTTTAGACCGCTTCGAACGCTTTGCAACAGGGTTTGGGCTTGAAGAACGGAAGTGGAACTTAAAACTTTCCCAGGGCCTAAGAGGAGCCGCCTACGAAGTTTTTAATAAACTTCCGGCCAGAGAGCAAGATGACTATCAGGCATTGAAAAAAGCTCTCTTGGTGAGGTACGAGCTTCATTCAGAATTTACCGAAAAAAATTTTGAGGTTCTAGGAAGGAGGCAGGAGAGACTTTCTCACAGTTTGCAGCCCGTATTGAAGACTACCTAGTAAAGTGTTGTACACTGGGAAACTTTACCGAGAACTATGATGGGTTAAAAGAGCTGATTGTGATAGAGCAACTAAAAGAGTCTATGTCAGTGGAAATGCGTAGATTTCTCACTGAAAACGGCGCTGACCGGTTAGAAAATATTCTTACACTGGCAGAGCGATTCCAAAATGCTCTCATGGAGTCTAAAGGAGCCAGAAAGAAGTTTTCGGATCAGGCGCCAAAGCAACCTGCTCGCTCCCAACCAGACCAACAAAGCAAAGGACCACGTGTCTCGCATAAACAGCATGCAAAACAAGATAACTACAAAGAGCAAAACAAGAAAACTGCTGCGCCACACCAGAGACAGGGAGATAAATGGTGCAAGTACTGTTGCTTGAACAATCACAACACTAATGAGTGCAAGCGCAGACCTCCTCCCCAACATGCTGCCTGTCTGCAGACAAAATCGTCACCCCGAAAGGAGCAGAGGACCGGAAATGTTTCTCATCCTCCCGTCATCGAATCAGTCCTCGTAAACGGACAATCTGTGGAGTGCCTTTATGACACAGGACTTGCTTTCGATGCGGTGGTCAGGGCATCTCTTGTCACCCCTGACCAGATAACAGAAGAGAGTGTCGACATCCAAGGTCCGACGAAAGATGTTGCACCCATGACACTGCCAAATGCACTTATCAGAGTGGAATCTCGTTACGTGACAGGAGAGATTCGTGCAGCTATAATGGAAGAACCAATCTACACTTTAATCTTGGGATGTAGATATGTGTTCCTGGGAGAACCTACTCAACCACTAGTCATGGCGGCCGTACAGACTAGAGGACAGTCAAAAAAAGACGCAGAGCAGGAACCTCCTACCAATATCCTCCCCGAGGAATTGAAGAGGGCCCAAACGGAAGATTCCTCAATGGCGCCCTGTTTTAAAAAATTACCTAGGACACACAACCCACCTACCAAGGGAGACTTCTTTATGAAAAATGGATTGATGTATCGCTGAGCTGGAAACGAAGGACAGGAACACAACCAATTTGTAGTTCCTGCAACCTATAGGAACCAGGTGCTTGAGATGGGCCACTCTATCCCATTTAGTGGACACATGGGAATGAGCGCCACGACTCAAAGGATCGCCTGCCACTATTATTGGCCAGGGATCACCGGCGACATTGAACGTTTCGTCAAGTCTTGTCCTCAGTGCCAGAAAGTTGCACCAAAACACTGGATGGCACCCGCGACCCTTGGGGAGATGCCAATCTTGGGCACCCCATTTGAAAGAGTGGCCGTGGATATAATTGGACCTCTGCTGAGAACTAAGAAGAGGAACTCCCATATCCTTACCTTAGTGGACACCTGTTCCATGTGGGGCGAAGCCATAGCCATGCCAGCATGCGACTCAGTGCATGTAGCTGACGCTTTACTAATATCTTTACTAGATTGGGCTTCCCGCATGAAATTCTCACAGACAACGGGTCACAATTTAGAGGCAAGTTGACAGAGGAGGTGCTTAGAATATTCAATACTAGGCATATTCATACTTCGCCCTATCACCCTCAAAGTAACGGGCAAGTAGAGCGGTTTAACAGGACGCTCACCTCTATTCTTCGGAAGTTGGCACAGGAGAAGCCAGAAACTTGGGATCAGTATCTTCCTGCCGCATTATTTGCTTATAGGGAAGTACCGCATGCGTCAACTGGAGTTCCTCCGGCCACATTACTCTTTGGAAGACCTATTAAAGGTCCATTAGAAGCCTTACTAAGAACATGGACAGATGCCAAGGCAGACGACACTGTCACATCAGCCTTCCAGTACGTCACAGACTTGAAACAATGCCTGAAGACTGGCTGGGAATTAGCCACAGCGAAAGTACGGGAGGCTAGGCGGAAACATGCCAAATATTACAATCGGAATGCGAAGGACCGAGAACTAGCAGTAGGAGAGAAGGTGCTACTTCTTCTACCTAGCAGTAATAAGTTGCAGATTTGCTGGAGGGGACCCTACAAAGTTGTGGAGAAGATTTCTCGCACCAACTATAAAATCGCCGTGAACGGAAAGCAGAAAATGTATCACTTAAATCTGCTTAAGAAGTTTTACGAGGAGCCCCTACCGAACCAGCGCACCTCATTACTATGGCCATTGCTATGCAAATGGAAGAAGAGCCTTTATCATCCGTAGAGTACCAGGTGATACAGGAGGAATCACATTTAGATGTGAAAATAAGCTCCACCCTAATGGAAGCCCAGCAAGAAAAAGTGAGGGGATTGATGGAAAACCATGCCGACTCCCTGACAGACAAACCGGGCCGGACAAACCTGATGGAGTTTGACATGGAAGTCACGGATCCAACGCCCGTCCGAATGAGAACTTATCCGATTCCGTATGCCATGGCGACGGCATTAAAGCAAGAAATTGATTTTTTACTTAAGGAGGGCATAATTTCGAAGTCGGAGTCCCCTTACAGTGCGGGAGTGGTGCTGTTACGCAAACCCAGTGGAGAACACCGCCTGTGCATCGACTACCGACAGCTGAATGCGTTAACACAGTTCCAGCCAGAACCGTTACCGGACCAGAACCAGCTATTTACTAAGCTGAGCAGGGCTCGCTATTTTTCAAAGATCGACCTCAGTAAAGGGTACTATCAAATACCGGTAAAAGCTGAGCCCTCTGTGGATTCTACCAGAGATATATTAAGGATTTTAATAGCCTCTGTGCACCGCTTACATCGCTAACCAAGAAAGGAAACCCAGATAAAGTGACATGGTCAGCAGAATGTGAACATGCATATGCACTCTTAAAAGAGAAACTCACCACAAAACCTATTTTACGGCTCCCGGATTTAACTAGAAAATTCATCTTGCGCACAGATGCCAGTAACATTGGAATCGGAGCTACATTACTACAGCCAGACGACAGAAGCCCACCAAATCTATTTCCGGTTGCATACGCGAGTCGGAAGTTAAACCGAGCAGAACAAAACTATTCCACAATCGAAAAGGAATGTTTGTCCCTCGTCTGGGGAATACAAAAATTTCAAGCATACCTGTACGGAAGGAAATTTACAATCCAGAGTGATCACCAACCTCTGACCTTCCTCGCCAATTCAAAGAATTTGAATGCTAGACTGATGAGGTGGTCGCTTGTTCTACAACCTTACACGTTCCAAGTGGACTATATCCAAGGAAAACATAACGTAGGAGCGGATTTTTTAAGCCGTCATCCTATGAGGCAGGACGGAGAGCACAGACAAGTAGAGGAAACCGGAGAGAAGAACGAAGATGAGGAAAAGGATTAATGAATTCCGAGCAAGAAGGCTAAGCTTTCCTGAGTATGATTGACATCACACTTGAGGAGGGGGCTATTGTGATAAACGAGCGCAAAGGCCTTATTGCTCTATCTTTTCCTACATCTTTCGTATTGTATTTTCTCCGACATTTGCTCTTTCACCCCACATTTGCTATCCCATATTTGCTATTTCATCGTTGTGATTACTCGTGACCGGTATCTAGAGAACCACATTTGTTCTTTCATCAGGGGAAATAAAGTCCTTTGATTGAGTCCCCATACCTGACATTATCGTTTGAAGCCCACATTGCATCGTGATAAATCTGGTGAAAACACATCTGGTCATCCCAATCAGACATCTGGGCATGCTGTGGACCATTGTTATCTTTGCGGCTAGCGACGGGTCACCACATTGGACGCCCAGATTGGCCAGGTGAAAACGTCTCATGCTGTAATGGTGTTATCTTTGGTCAGCCGCTGTTCAGACAAGCGTTGGGTTACCACATTGGACGCCCAGCTTGGCCAGGTGAACAATAAACAATCAGAGAGTAGGTGACAGCAATTTGACAGAACTTTTGCATTAGCCCGCCAATTATCTCCATACCTGTTTGTCAAACCACACCCACGTTTGGACTGACAGGGGACAAGAGCGAACCTGTGAATGAGTGACCAGAGGGGCTAGTAAGGATTGGTTGGTATGGGCGGAGCTGGATGTCGGATCCAAGACACACATTGGACTTCCAGAGATATAATCTAATGCACAGCTTGCTAGAGGAAGGAGTTCAGTTTTTATATTGTGAGGCAGATACAATCCCTAAAACGCCTAGCCTAAATACACGTGTTTATTCAGAGTGGATATAATTCAGTTCTGTGATGAATTGTGTTTTTAAAGGATTTTGCGAAGGGAAAAGAAGGTTAGTAGATCTTATACAGATTATTAATACATTTTCTTAATTTTTGTTTATGTTAACCTCACAGCTAAAATGTGCGAAAGATAGAGTTTCAAATAATTCTTTGCATAACTGATTAATAAAATCAGAAGATTTTCCTAGAAGATGATAGGATGATAGGAGGTAATTAATAGTTCATACTTCACCTTCATCATCAACACATTCTCCCATGCACGCACACTCTCATGCACAAGATATTTAACATCATTAGAATTGAACTTAGAGAGAGATGAATAATGAGCAGTAGTATAAATGAAAGTCAACCAGTGATGTTAAATGTGAAAAACTTACGAAGACTTTTGTGTGTCTTCAGTTCATCAAAAGTCTGAGTCTACACGCAACGTGTCTGACATCTAACCAGAAATAAGTTATCAAAAACGGACATTTGGCTAGCAGAATTCACCATAGGACATCTTTCATTCCTCAATTAAAAAGAAATATTGTCTCACCCACAAGTCAGCAGGTTGACGCAGCATTTTTCGTCACCCATATACTGCTTGCTCACAAGTTCAATACAGAGTTATTATAAGTTCAATACAGAGTTATCATAAATTCAAATCACTCGAAAGATCATTATTATCTGAAGTCAAGCAAAAGAGCTCAAAAGAGGAATCGCATATTTATACCAAGTGCAACACACTCTTACGCATTCTATGAAGCAGACTCTATATATTTTATGAATCACGACTACATACGCAAGATTATGAGTCTACATATCACTAACATTTCGTGAAGATATCCAGTCTAACCAGTACCCTCGGGAGATTAGACAACAGACCTTTTGTTCATATGACAGCTATTAACTGTTGATCAACACTACAGAGATATACTCAAACAGTGAAGGAATATACATAAATATCTCGTCAGGGTTCTCAGTATGACAACAGTTTGCATCAGAAGGTCCTCGACTTAGAGATACCTCACTCGACATAACCGTCTAACAACTTGGGACATTGTATGCCTACACGTGAATCATCATATCAATGCGAAGCATTTAGAGACACATGGACTGTGTAGATTACTCACCATTTTGGTAACATGTATCATATCACATCATCATTTCACTTTACACCAGTTCATTCTTAATTAACTATTACTTAATTAACTGCAATTTTATTATCTCATCTGTGTGTTTTGTGTGAATCGTCTTTCACCATCATCACGTTCTAACCATTACTAACCCTATATGTGTGGATATTTCATTAATAAACCCAACGATCGTTTGATCATTATCTGGTTTGTTAATGTATCACTCGTGCTGTCGGTGTTACATATTCACCTATAGGAACCTTTCTCTACTCAGATGAGGTTGGGGACTTTTTCTTTATGGGATCTAAGGGCAGAAGCTAAGGTCGTGGGGAAACAGAACTCTTTCCATAATTAATTAGAAAACACTGTCCAGTGGAAAGCATTCGCATTCCCGTCTTCTTGTCCCTATCTCGAATAGGTCTGTATTCTTTCTTAACGAGCCAATTTCTAGAGACCTTATACCTAATATCTCATAGACTATTCCTGGCAAAAACTACTGTCGTAGTTGCCCCAGTACTCACCACATGACACCGTCCTGGTGTGATTTACTTCAAGACTGGGCACGGTATCCAATTATCCATATGTAACCGTGCTGCTTATTATATGCATGTATTGTAAGACTAGTCCCAAGGCATCAAACTATAAGTTACATGTAGCTGGGGAAGTCCAGTGTTTCATTCTTTATTTATTCATATCTGTGTGAGTGATTTTAGGGTAATTTTCTATCTTTCGTACCTTTTTGCTCCGCAGTGAATATGTATAGTCAAGTGTTGTTTCGTAGCGCTTAGGGTTAGGATTAGGGTTTGTGTTAGGGTTAGTGTTAACCATAATACTAACCCTAATTCTAACCCTAATCCTAACCCTAAGCGCTACGAAACAACACTTGACTACACATATTCACCGCGGAGCAAAAAGGTACGAAAGATAGGAAATTACCGATTTTAGTACTGGCTTCGAGCTCGCCAGAGGTGGTTATTGCTCACACCCTATCTGGTTACTGTGGTTCGTTCCAGACTTCCTTCTATAGATGGTGTTTATGGAGAGCCTTAGTGGTTATGTTTTTGTTTGTGAACCATGACATTTCAGTTATTTTTCCAATAAGTAAATAGGGTATTTCAACATGCAAACAATTCCTCAACTGCCCAATTCATGTTCAACTTGTTTATTTGGAATGTAACGAAATCAACTGTTTTCAAGACACACTTGTCAACATTCTTTTGTACATAATTTACAAATGACAAAACTGGTCATATTTCAATCACTTCAAGTGAATATCTCTCATTGCTCTGTCCATCCATAAAGGCGTTATCATATTATTCGTCACCTTTTAAAATATCCTTCTAGGTAGTCAAATGTTCCCTTTAATCGTTTTCTTTAGTGGGTAATTCAATTGCTTTATTTCCCAAGTCAACTTAATCATCTATTCCATTAGGTCAAATGACGTACTTTTCAATCTGCAAAACATAGGCGAGCTGAAATATACAAAGGTAGTTCGAGTCATCTACTTACATGTAGATTCCTGTGTAATAATTACACATAAAAGAGTTTATTTCACATGATGTTACGTTGAAAAGCCTCAACAAAAATGACTAGACTGTCCCCATACATCCATCTACAATGACGTTCTTCTGGGACTTCTGTTCTAAAAATTTCCTGCCGGCAAACACCTGAGCTGAAGCTGGCTGTGTTTACCCATTGGTTAAATATCACATGCTTATAGCGTAATGAAGCGGTCTCTATGACAACTGCCGGTAAGATCAGCGTGCCTATTGTCAAAACGCTGACCTAGTCAAAAACCACCGTTCATTTCCCTCCTCTAGTACTTCGGGTTGATTTTTATTTTAGTTAAAAATTCTTCTTGTTATTTATGGTGAAATGGTATTTTATATTTTTAGTTATCCATGACCAGACTCTAGCACGAATAAATGCTCAAGTGGTCGGTCAAACGGCCACATATAGATCCCGGGGCTATGCAAATGTATCCCGCAGACTGTCATACTTTAACCAAGCTTTACAAATGGACATCATTATAAAAATTTTCGTTTATACATGTGCCATCAACAATTTCAGTGTGGTAACCCTGAACAACAAAATTGTTATCATCAATCTAAAAAAATTTTTGCTAAACAGCAACAGTGCAAAATTTGTCATATTGACCAACTCAAATGTAGTTCAAATTATTTCCTATTACTATTGCAAAATACATCCAATCCATCTCGAGGCAATCTCATTGTATAATTTTCTAAGTAAAGTCCATCCATAATATCTCCAAGTTATTTCTAAATGTCCACATTGTATCAGTATAATTGTAGTCCATCCATAATATCTTCAAGTTATTTCTAAGTATCCACATTGTATCAGTATAATTGTAGTCCATCCATATTATCTCTAGGTTATTTCTAAGTATCCACATTGTATCAGTATATTTTAGGTAAGTTATTCATTATGCATTACTATGTTAGCTAACCATGTCTAAGAATACATTTTTCATAATTCATTTAACCATAATTCAACAAATTACATCTCAATATATCAGCACAATTTACAAGGTAAAATTTTCTTACATTATAACAATGTCGACACTGAATCTGCCTTCTGAGACGAAGATTTGTCAGATCATTTGTGTCTGTAACATCTACCGTCAGACTTAGTACAGTCTGAGTCAGTCAGATGAGTAGTCTATGATCTTACAAAAATGTATCTCTATGGTGTAGGTAAAGGAAGGGATGTAAATAGCATCATGTCAGGGGTGAAAAGTGCTCAGCTGGACAACCTGTTACGCACAGTCGCAGGAAGCAATATAGGTTATATTAATACCGTCAAATGCAATGTCCAATGGCTGTGGTATAAAAGTGGTATCATTTCTACTAAAGTATCTGTCACGTAACTACGTAAAGGCAGAATCTTTCTATTAACCATAATTTCTTAATTTCAACAACAGCATGTGTATTTCTGACATAAATATCATAATTAGCTTATGTATTATTAGTATATCTCCTCATCTTAGGTATCCGCAACACGGATATCATTAGTACAGGTATCATTTTCAAACTATTTATTGACATCATATATTTTTTTAATGTGTGTATCCTTAACACGTATCTCCTTGGGAAGGGTAGCATTAATGTCCATCGTGTGTATCCTTGACACTTATATCCTCAGGAGGGGTATCATTTTCAAGCTATGTGTTATTCATCATAAGAGACCATCATTTCCTTAAATCTCAAATCTGTATTCAATTTCAAAAATGTGTCAGTCATTTTTGATGATCTGTCACGTGACTACGTAAAGACAGAATTTCCTAGTTCATAACAAAGTCAGAAATGCATATATATAGCATAGGCATGTGTCAATATCTAAGATCAACATCATCACTTGTACATCAGAGACTATCTCGTGTCATCAGTCTCATAATCTCATCTTTGTGCAAAAATTTTCAGTCATTTTCAATCATCTGTCACGTGACTAAGTAAAGACAGGAATATCTAGGTTACAACCAAGTCAAAAATGCATATATGGCATAGGCATGTGTCAATATCAAAGATCAACATCATCACTTGTACAGCAGAGACTATCTTGTGTCGTCAGTCTCATAATCTCATTTTTGTGCAAAAATCTTTCTTCTAAATCATATTTCTTTTTCCATTTGTCACGTATATCCTTTTTCATAGGTATCATCTTCATTTATGCATCATTAGCAGATATCCGCATCATGTGTATCCTCGTGTGTATCCTTGACACGTATCTCTTCAGTATGGGTATTTTCATCCTGGAGTATCTTTTTTTTTTTCGTGGATCTTCTATTTTATTGAACTTCAAAATTTTCACAATCATTTTAAACTTCTTCTTCTTTGATCCTTAGCCGCCGACCATCAAAGCAGTCAGTGGCCATTACGCCTGGTGGCGTCTTGTAGGGCAACAACAAATTGATTCCACTTTGCTCGGTCGGCGGCCATCCTTCGTACAGTGCCCCAACTCTGGTTCATTCTTTGCATCTCAACCTCCACAGTCCTCCGCCAAGTTGTCTTTGGTCGGCCTCTCTTTCGTTTTCCTTCAGGGGTCCATAGCATAGCTGTTCTTGTGATGGCATCGGGGTCTCTTCTGAGGACATGGCCAACCCAGGTTCAGCGTCTGCCAGCTATGATGGTGTGCATGTCCTCTTGCTTGCTCCGAGTAAGCAGATCTTGGTTGGTGATGATATTCGGCCAAAAGATTCGGAGAATTTTTCTTAGGCATGTTGTGTGAAAAGAGGACAATTTCGACATTTCCTTCTCTGTAACTCTCCAGCTCTCCGCGCCATAGAGAAGCACAGAAAGCACACAGCTCTGATATAATCCTAATTTTGTGCTTGTGCTATACTGAGAGGACTTCCAGATGTTGTTTAAACTAAAAAAGGCTGTTCTTGCTTTGTTCATTCTGTTGTTGATGTCTTTGCTTGCTCCGCCGTCTGGTGTTACTATGCATCCTAGGTATGTGAAGGCATCTGTCTGTTCCAGTTGCTGATATGGGCTCAGGGTTGCTCACATTGAGCGTCATGACCTCTGTCTTCTTTAGGTTGATGTTCAAGCCCACCTGCTGGCTATACTTATTAAGTCTATCCGTTTTTTCCTGGATGTGTTGATGTGAATG
The DNA here is from genome assembly GCA_024509875.1 of Oreohelix idahoensis. Taxonomy (NCBI): domain Eukaryota; kingdom Metazoa; phylum Mollusca; class Gastropoda; order Stylommatophora; family Oreohelicidae; genus Oreohelix; species Oreohelix idahoensis. Next base: position 676,053 of record JAMPIV010015622.1, read on the forward strand.
TGCTAGCAGTGCAACGTTATCTGCATATTCCAGATCTTCCAATGTAGAAAATGTAGTCCATCTTATTCCTCTTGGACTGCTCTCTGTTGTCTGGCGCATCACCCAATCTATGACTGTTAAAAATAGAGTGGTTGATAACGGGCATCCCTGTCGTACTCCTGTCTTCACTTCAAAGGTTAGGTTGCTCTGCCCAACACTGCACGTAAAGTTGGCATAAAGGTTTTTTATGATTGACACTATGCAGCTTGGAATTCCATAAGCCCTCAGTATTTTCCATAAACTGTCCCTATGTATACTGTCAAAAGCCTTTTCAAAATCAACGAAATTAATGTATAACTGTCTTTGCCATTCTGAGCACTGCTCTATAATGTTCCTGAGGGTAAATATATGATCTACACATCTTCTGTTCTTTCTAAATCCTGCTTGTTCTTTCCTCAGTTTGTAGTCTACTGCTTTTGAGATTCTCTGTATAATTATCCTGCCTAGTATTTTGCTGGGAACTGAGAGAAGAGTTATTCCTCTCCAATTATTGCAGTCTGCAAGATCTCCCTTCTTGGGCAATTTGACAATTATTCCTTTTCGCCACTCTGTTGGTGTTGTCCCTGTTTTCCAGACTTGTGCAAATAGTGGTTCTAATAGTTCTCCTGCTAGCTCTGGGTCTGTCTTAAATAGCTCTGCATTTAAGTTATCATGACCAGGAGCTTTTCCATTCTTCAACCCTTTGATTGCTGTGATGATTTCTTCTTTTCGTAGGATGTCTGTATTAACATCTAGATCATTTTCAGCCTCAGGAACATTCAATTGTGTCTCTGGTGGTTCCTTATTCAGAGTTTCTCTGAAATGCCCTGCCCATCTTGTTTCCTGTCCCTCTACTGTTGTGATGAGATTTCCTTGCTTATCTCTTACTAATGTAATATTGTTTGCACCTCGTTTTCCACTGATGATTTTAGTTATTTTGTATACTGTGCTTTGTTCATTTCTCAGTGCTGCCTCTTCTGCCTGTCTTGCAAGGTCATCCAGAAATGCCCTTTTGTTAGCATGGGTTTGACGTTTAACTTCCTTGTCCAGCTGACTGTACTGTTCACTATATATTGCCTTTAATCTGGGAGACTTAGCTTCTGTTTTCTTTCTTTTCATTTCCTTTCTCTTCGCTATGGTGTTTAGCGTATCTGGTGTTATCCAGTCTTGGCTCTTTCTTTCCTGGAATCCCAAGCATGACTTGCTGCTTTCCTTGTATATTGTTGAGATGGTGTTGAATCTCTGGTCAACATCATCGGTCTCTATTCTTTCCTGGCTTTTGATAATCTCATATCTTCTCTTTACGTCAACCACGAAAGCTTTTCTGGTGAGGGGATCCTTCGGTTTCGTGATGTTGTATCTTTTCTGTTTGACTGCAACTGATCCAGCAGCTCTGAGTTTCTCTTTCAGTCTTGCTACTACTAGGTGATGATCACTTCCCACATCTGCGCCTCTTCTTACTTTCACATCTTGTAGTGCATGTCTCCATCTGCCATTGATCATTATGTGATCTATCTGGTTTCTGTCTTGTCCGTTTGGTGATTCCCATGTTAACTTGTGCACTACCTTGTGTGGAAAAAGTGTTCCTCCAATGACCAGGTTGTTAATACTGCAAAAGCTTATTAATTTGTCCCCATTCTCATTTGCTGTTCCACTGCCGCATTTCCCCATTACTCTTTCGTTATAATTATTGTGTGCTCCCACTTTCGCATTTAGGTCTCCCATTACTATAATGAGATCGTACCTGGGTGTAGTTTCCATTTCTTTTTGTACCTGTTGATAGAACTCGTCCTTGATCTCTTCATCGCTGTCGTTTGTTGGTGCATAGCATTGTATAATTGTGGTGTTGGTGAACAGCCCTCTTAGTCTTGCTCTTATCAGTCTGTTGTTGATGGGTTTCCATTCCAGTAAAGACCTTTCCATTCCTTTCTTCAGGATAATGGCTACACCTTCGTTGTGCTGACCATCCTCTCTGCCAGAATAAAGTACTGTTTCTCCTGTAGCTGTTTTTATTCTCCCCCTACCTGTCCATCTGCTCTCGCTTATTCCCAGGATATGTATCTTGTAGTTCCTCATCTCTGCTGTGATTTGTCTCAGCTTTCCTGCCTCATTTATAGTTCTGACGTTCCAAAAACCAATTCTGGTTTCGTGTTTTGCGGTCGGGGCATCCGTTTTCATGCCAGTGGCTTCCTTTCGGCTTTCACCACTGTCAGTCATACGAGCCTGAGACTCTGGATGTCCGTCCCGCAGCAAAGTTTTTCCATTTATTGTTGTTTCCATAACGTGCGATTTTTTTTTTACATAGACAGGGATGTCGGCCCTGTGCTAAAACCCCCAACCTGGAGGACCAGAGTACCAGCTTTTGTCTGACCCCTACCCACGCAGACCAGTCCAGCTTGGTTGAACCTACCAGGAGTAAATCTCCCACTGGCATACCTCTTTGGATTGTCAGGGTACATAAGCTGCCATACCGCTACAAGGTATAGGTACCATTGATGGCAGCATTTTAAACTATCTGTCACGTATCCACGTAAAGACAGAAATATTTATACTATTCTCATGGAGTATTTATGGCATAGGCATCATGTACTAGCAATAGCTGTACTATCTCATGTGTGAAAACAAACAGGGACGGTTTGGTGGGGAACGAAATGACACCATGGAACATATGAGGAACTATGGGTGCAGAAATAGTCATCTATGTGGTCTCATGAACATGTGTGGGGGTGGTTCAGGGGAATTAGCATCACTAATGTATGTCAACAATCCTATCAATCTGTTTCTTTTGTCATGTCTTCCAATATTCATTCTTTTTTTTTAAATTCAAATTTGTAACCAAACTTTATTAATTATTTCATAATATAATGACTCCAAAAAAATATCACTATCAATACATCAGATTCCTGGGTGTGATAAAGTCTATCAGTGGTGTGATAATAAGGGTTAGCTCAGAAAGCGAAATAGAACAGTCAGTATCATCTGTTGTTAGCAAGTTGTGGTCTCATGATGGACAGCAAGAAAACAAAAGGTCTCCAGATTACAACAAAATTGCAATTCAAATTGAAGATAGTTAGAGAAAAAAAAATATCAGAATTCCTGAACATTAACTCAGAGTGAGAGAAGGAAAAACGAGTAAGATGGGAAAGGAGGGGGGGTGGAGTGGAAAAAAGAAATCTCATTTGTCTTGTAATAGTGGATCAAATGTTGGATGTACAATCATTGTCTATAATGACATTGTAACATAATCTTCATACAGAACAAAAAAATCTGTAAAGTGATTGAATTTCTCTATACTAAAAAATATGGCTGTTACAGAGGCAGTATGGTGTTGAATCATGACAGTAAAAATTATTAACAGTACCCATAAAAAAAATATGTGGCTTTACACTCAAAATAGCTTTGTGGAAAAAGGATGGCATACTATAACAATCATAAATATAAATTTCAGAAAAATGATGGTTCGTTCCACTTATACTCTGTCAAGGGATGTTATGACAGTATCGCTGTAATAGAGAAGAGTTACTAGAACATAGAAATGAATGGGATATATAGATAATCTGTAGAAAGTTGCATCAATGATAATGGACAGAATGACAATCAGTGCAAAGTGTAAAGGTACTGCGTGAATATGCAAAGATGCATGTGAAAAACAGCAAGTTGATCTCTGGAACAGCAAGGAAAGCAAAACTATAAGGTCGAAAGAGTGAAAAAATGATGAATTCTCAATGGGCGAATCATTAGTATTAAAATTTGCATTCAATTCATATAACTGGACTCGAGGGTCGTGAATTGTTTATATATAACATCAAAATCATCTCTAACTAGTACGTGTGGTTATGCAACTTATAAACTGCAAGTTCTGTGGAAATGCATAATGTTGAACAATCTCAAATAAATTGTCATGTAGCAAATCAGTATGATAGTGTGGCATATTCTGTAACATAAAGTATGGTAACATTATCACCTAATACTCGTGTAATCTGCTCTAGACGTGGAAGGAAAAACATGATGTGTGAAAGTGAAGACATGCTTATAACAGGTGTTAGTACTAAAAATTGTCAGAAATTTTTTTTTTACAACTTTCCGTTTCTTCTGGGGGTGATCTGATCATCAGCGGTTACCTCACTGTGGGAAAACTTGTACCAAGTGGGGCTGTTACATCTCAACCTGGAACTGGATCATCGGGGAACTGTCACTTCACACAATCTGAAAAGAAATATCGTCTGGGGGACGATTTCGCTCACCAAAAAAAAAAAAAAAAAAAGCTATAAACCGTCCGACGGCCACAATGCGAGAGACGTGTCACAAAAAAAAAATAAATAAATAAATAAATAAAGGGTGACTAAAAAAAAATGAAAACGTTGGTAAAAAGAAAATATACACATTTGCGTAGGAGACACAACTGGTGTGCTCATAAAAGACTTGTAAATGCTTTTGCAAGTTCTTTCGCCATTTCCAGCCTTGCAATTTCTCTGCTGGATAGTCTGGGATCGTACTGTGCAGTGGGCACAGTATGTGACGTGACGTTTACTGTTTGTTGGCAAGGTGGAGAAATGTTAGATGATTGCAATTCAGCTGGGGTGGTCGTGACTGGCGAGTCTTCTTTCTGTTTTGAAATGTGTCGTCGTTTTGTTCGAATCTTTCTTCTAATATGGTTCTGTGGCAGTTTTACGAACTTATTCGCAGGGGCGAATCATCCGATGAAGTAAGGTAAGGGCGTTTAACCGATGTGCGGACCTCAAGTGGTGGGGCGTTGTTCATGGATTCTACACTGCTATCTGGGTCCAGTGATGTCTCTTGTTGATATAAGTATGACACCGTGTCTCCGTTAGGTTCGTTTGGGTAACGTTGTGATACTGGATTAGGGTCAGAGTACTGTTCTGAATGCTTCGGAGTAGTATAATCAGGATCTGTCTGTTCATGAGAAACATCTGTTTTCTTGTAGTGTATTAGTGGTTGGTTTTCACTGCTATTCCACTCTGAACTGGGGCTATGGTGATTTGCGGATGAATGTTCGCTACGTGAATAGGTTTGAGTGTGTAAAAAGGCGGACGTAGTATTTCCTTCTTGTGATGTCGGCAACATGTTTGCCTCACTCTGTATGCGTGAGTCGCGGTACTGAAGACGTTGGCGTAGTTCTGTCTGGGGAATGTCATTTTCACTCTCAGAGGAATCTCTTTCACGTATTAGTTGTTATATTGCATCTGTGGGTGGCGCAGGTATATAATCATATTGGTCGAATTCAGAGTCTGTCGTTTCTGAGTCTGACGTTTCTGATGAAGTGGTACTAGAGGGTTGGTAATGTAACGTAGCCTTTCTGACTGGTCGAGTAGATGTCGTCATGGGCGTAATGGGTCTGTGGTCATCACGACTGAGTTGTTTTGCGTGGGCCTTCGTGGTGATATCTTTCTCCTCGTGCCAGATGATATAATTGACGGGGGTTGTCTGTTCAATGATTTTGTGTTTCGGACATGTTTCTTATAGTAGACCTTGTCACTACTTTGAACGTTACAGGTTCTTGTTTTATCGTCTTAAGTTGAGTATTATTCATAGGAGTCAACTGCGTCCTGTCTGTATGCACTAAATTTGCTTGATAGTGTCTGTTATCTTTCTTTCCTGGGCTTATTGGCCCTATGTGTGCCCTCCATCCATCTTCTGTTGTTATGAGGCAAACTTGTCCGTTCTTTAACGCTACGGTTTTAAACTCCCATATCTTTCTGGCTTTAACTGCAGTAATGAAATTTCTTACCGCTATTCTATGTGCCCGTTTATTCAGTGTGTCCCAGTGTCTGTTTCTGTTGCCATAAGACTTGCTTGGTGATAATGTACGTGGTCTGCTCTCTATTTCTCCATGGCGATAATGTGGCAGGTTTCTCATTGGGACATACGAGTGGGTTTTACTGGGATTTGAACTGGAGACAGTCTGGGTTGGGTACTGGTGACTCTGCCATGTTTTTTGTAGTTTCTCGTGCGTTATTGAATTAATCATGTGGTGAATCATTTTACCTTGGGGACGATTGTTATGTCTGTACACTTTCTTCCTGTTTTCAACATTGTAGCTGTGCATATCCGCGTCTGCTACTCCACGATTATCTGGCAAATAACTGTCATCATATCTTTCTGGGATGTAGGGTTGCCTTCTCCTTCCAAGTGAAGGGTTTTCGTTTCTTCTGTGCATTTTCTTAGTAGTGTAGTAACCTCCTGTTGTGGAGTTATATAAAAATTCTTCATTTTCGGTGGGACATACATCAGATCTCTGTACTGCATAATAGCCTCCTGGTAGGTAAGTTTCATGGTCTTTGTTAATATTATGCGGGTGGTGCGGGGTGTATTTGTTGTGCATTGACCTGGCAGTGGCATAGTCAAAACTGTGGCTGTATCGTTTGGGCTGCAGATATCGTTGTAGGTGCATTTGTCCATTTTTCCATATTTATTTTGTGGCAGTGGTTCAGTGATCGTGGCCAGTGGTTGCTCTCCTTAGAAGGACTGGTCACGGGCATCAATTATCGTTATATGTAGCCGGGGAAGAAGTTTCATCACGGCACCAATTATCGTTCTATGTAGCCGTCCCATCCTGGTGTGATTTACTTCAAAACTGGGCACGGTATTCAATTATCCATATGTAACCGTGCTGCTTATTATATGCATGTATTGTAAGACTAGTCCCAAGGCATCAAACTATAAGTTACATGTAGCTGGGGAACTCCAGTGTTTCATTCTTTATTTATTCATATCTATGTGAGTGATTTTAGTACTGGCTTCGAGCTCGCCAGAGGTGGTTATTGCTCACACCCTATCTGGTTACTGTGGTTCGTTCCAGACTTCCTTCTATAGGTGGTGTTTATGGAGAGCCTTAGTGGTTATGTTTTTTGTTTGTGAACCATGACATTTCAGTTATTTTTCCAATAAGTAAATAGGGTATTTCAACATGCAAACAATTCCTCAACTGCCCAATTCATGTTCAACTTGTTTTATTTGGTATGTAACAAAATCAACTGGTTTCAAAACAAACTTGTCAACATTCTTTTGTACATAATTTACAAATGACAAAACTGGTCATATTTCAATCAATTCAAGTGAATATCTCTCATTGTTCTGTCCATCCATAAAGGCGTTATCATATGATTCGTCATCTTTTAAAATATCCTTCTAGGTAGTCAAATATTCTTTTTAATCGTTTTCTTTAGTGGGTAATTCAATTGCTTTATTTCCCAAGTCAACCTAATCATCTATTCCATTAGGTCCAATGACATTCTTTTCCATATGCAAAACATAGGCGAGCTGAAATATATAAAGGTAGTTCGAGTCTTCTACTTACATAGATTCCTGTGTAATAATTACACATAAAAGAATTTATTTCACATGAAGTCACGTTGAAAAGCCTCAACAAAAATGACTAGACTGTTCCCATACGTCCATCTACATCAGTGTTTCCCAAACTTTTTTGGGTCACCGCCCCCTTGGCTCCCACGGCATATCCCCAGCGCCCCCCTGCATTTCCCCACACTACATAAAAAATGTAAAGAGTGAAAAATAAGAGCAACTGTTAATACACTAACAACTAATTGCTCAATTTATCACATTCTAATATAACGCTACAGATACGCTTATTTATTAACTTAATATTAAAAGAAAAACTTAATTACTTAATGCTGTAAAACAAACAGCAGTATCCGAAAGTAAATTAGTAACAAACTTACTTCATTTTTAACTTCAGTGAGATGGATGTGCCTGGTGTAGTGATATCAGCTTCTCAATATCAGGCTGAAAGTTACTTAGAAGGAGTCTCAGATCCCCACGTTCAGTAATCTGCAGTCTGTTTCTCTGCTTCGAAAGAAGTTGGACAACCACGCTGAAACCACGCTCTACTAAATACGATGTTGGAAAGGCAATACAGAACATCTTAACCTTTCCCCACACTGCAGGGTAGCGTTCAGAGATTTCTTTCTGCAACCAAAAGTCTTGATATGATTTCTTGAACATTGGCTTAAGTTCAGCGTCATTTTGTAGCGATATCAGTTCCTCTTCCACCCTTCCTGGTTCATCACTGCACGCGTCTAGGAATGGATTTATTATCCAGTCTGGAATCGTGATCAAAAGAAGATCCTGAAACCTCTGAGACATGTCTTTATGCAGCATATCTAGATGTGCACAATATACTTGAAGATTATCCTCTGGTATTTTGTCTTTCTCTTCCAACTCTTAGAGCTCGGAAATTGGATTAACTCGCAACGGCCAATATTACGTTTGAATAGCGTTAATTTGGCCAGAAACGTGGAGACGACAGATTTCACTTTTATAAGATTAATATCATTTCCTTGCAGTTGTAGATTTATTTCGTTAAACTTTGTGAATAAATCTGACAAATATGCAATGTCATGCCTGATATTCGTTAGTTCTGTACTGAGCGAAGCATGCGAGTCTTTGAAGAATTCTACCACAGTTTCAAAAAGAGCATAAAAGCGTCTCAGACAATTTCCTTTTGAGAGCCACCTAACTTCTGTGTGCATCAGCAAACGTTCAAACTGTTCATCATTCTCAGTACAAAGCTCTCGAAATAGTCAAGAATTGAGAGCATGGGACTTAATTTTGTTAATCGCTGTGATACCAGTACTTAATGATTTGTGAAGCCGATCACTTAGATTTTTTGCGACAAGATGTTGTCTGTGAATTACACAGTGTATTGTAAATATACCAGGTACAGCTTCTTTTAAGAAAGCGATAAACCCGCGGTAACAACCTATCATTGATGGTGCCCCATCTGTTGCACAAGCAAGAATGTTAGTAAGCGGAATGTCCTTCTCTTTGAAAAATTTCTCTACTACACGAAATATTGACTCTCCTTTTTTATCAGTTACTAGTAGCTTAGCAAATAACAACTCTTGAACCAAGCTTCCATCTTTTACGAAGCGAACATAGGCAAGAAGCAAAGATTCGTTGCTAGGCAAAGTTGACTCATCCAACTGCAATGCAAATTCTGTTGTCCTAAGTATGTTGCACAATGTATTTTCAACATTCTCAGCCATTTCATCTATTCTTCTTTGAACAGAGGTATTGCTGAGCGGAATTGCTTTAATTATTTGTTCAGGTGACTTATGCATAACTGTACTCACAAACTCCCTTATAGCTGGCAAAATCAAATTTTCTGCGATTGTATGAGACTTTCCAGATTTAGCTATCAGCAATGAAATTTTGTATGAAGCTCGCAAACCATCACAGCTTTGTTGTGAAGTGTTGACAAACATGTCACGGACTGTTTTACGTTTCTGAAAGTTTTCACGAAGTGACTGAAAATATGTCAAACTTTTATCTGTTTTATCTGGGTGAATTTTTTTCAAATGTTCAAGTAGTCTGGAAGGTTTCATCGCCTCATTTGAAAAGGCCCTCTCACATAATAGACACATTGGCAGTTGTTGGTTATTTAGTGCTGGAATAAATCCATATTTCAGATATTCCACGCTGTATTGTCTGCACTTCTTTTTGGTTTGTTCTGCTTTTGCCATATTTGTTCTGAATTCTGGAACAAAGAATTGATTTTACAATTTTGCAGATAGAAAAATATTCGTCGAGTAAACAACACAAGCTGATTTAAAAGTGGCTTTACAAAAATATTGACACAGATGTTCTTACCAGTTTACTCTTCAATTTTATAAAGTTTCTTAACCACAGCCATAAATAAATTGGCAAAAATACAACAATCAGAAGGGGGAAAACACAATTAGCAACAGACACACCAACACTGAAGTAACCCAATAATCATTTCATAAAGTATAATAATAGTTATTTAATATGAACAAAATATAAAATAACGCACTATATTGATAGGTCTTCAGATTTAAAAATTGAGAGACAGTAGCCTAACTACAAAGTGTGGAGTTCCCGGTAACAAATTAAAAGGATGTAATATAATAGATTGAATAGAAATATTCAATATATGGCAAATCAGTATCAAAATCTATCTGCTTAATTAATGTTAGTAAAACCGTTGCTAGCTCTGTGCAAACAAACAAAAAATATAAGTATGAAAACTTACCTTATCGACAGGATGAAATTGTTTGATACCCGGTACACGCTTATTTGAAACCACTGTTCACAAGAAAAGCTGAGAAAGTTTGTTGGTTTTGCTCATAGCCAGCGCAAAGTTGAAATAGACGGGAAACGTACATCGCGCCAGTCGATTTATTAAAGTCTGAATGTAAGGTAGGAAAGCCGGTTCAGAGGTTCAAAGACTGAATTATAATGCCAAGTACCGTTAAAAACTTTCTCCCTTGAACCTTTTCTCTTATTTATTACCAATCTGCGAATATCTAGTTACCACTAGCCCCCGCAAATACCGAGACAATAAATTCCGCAACAAAGCAAAGTTGGTACTTTCTGAATCACCGGCAGGTATCTAATTTCGTCCATGCCATCGGCACGGGTCATTTCTCTTCCTTCAGGAGTGAACGAATGGACAATAGGTGTTTGGTTAACCACTTTACTAGCAGTTCCCGATTACCGTTTATGGTTACCTGAGCTCAGAACGACATGCATAGACGAAACTATGCCCTGCTTAATGATCCTAGTAATACAACTATCCACATCGTCCCCGCTTCACTGATGCTGTCTCTCAAATCCACAACAATTCCTTTCTCCCCCGCACGTACTGAATTTAGCTTGTGAAATCCTGAACCCCCCTTACTAGTAAACGCCCACTGTTTACTACTGAACGCCCCCCTCTGGCCAATTTTTTCCGTATCGCCCCCTTGGACTCTTCCAAAGCCCCCGGGGGGGAGGGGCGGTACCGCCCACTTTGGGAACCACTGATCTACATGGACATTCTTCTGGGACTTCTGTTCTAAAAATTTCCTGCCGGCAAACACCTGAGCTGAAGCTGGCTGTGTTTACCCATTGGTTAAATATCACGTTTCATTCATTCATTCATAACCCTCCACTCCCAAAGGAGCATAGGCCCTCAACAAACACATGCCAAGTCCTCCTGTCACGTGCCATCATCTCAAGTTCTTTCCATGTTCTCCTCATCATTTTCACCTCTGTTTCCAACTCTCTTCTCCATGTACTTCTTGGTCTTCCTCTGCCTCTCTTGCCCTGGGGGTTCCAGAACAAGGACTGTCTTGTAATGCTATCAACAGGTTTCCTCAGTGTGTGTCCTATCCATCGCCATCGTCTTCTTCTCATTTCTTGTTCCACTGGCACTTGTCTAGTTCTTGTCATCAGTTCCACGTTGGTAACCTTGTCATACCATTTTAATCCCTCTATTCTACGCAAGCACCCATTTATGAAAGTCTGTAGCTTTTTGGTTGTTGTCTTTGTTGTTCTCCATGTCTCTGAGCCATACAATAGGACTGACTTCACATTTGAGTTGAAGATTCTTATTTTCGTGTTGGATCCTATTTCTCTTGATCTCCATATATTTCCCAATGCAATGAAAGCTCCTCTTGCCTTTTGTATTCTTATTTTGATATCGCTGTCTGTCCCTCCAACTTTGTCTATATTACTGCCAAGATATGTGTATGATTCTACATCTTGTATTGGTGTTTCTTCAAGTTCAATCCTGTTATCATTACCTGCATTTATTCGCATTATTTTTGTCTTTTCCCTGTGTATTTTCAGACCCAATTGCTGTGACCTCTCATCGAGTGTTTTCAATTTGTCCTGCATCTGATTACGGCTATGGGACAGAAGAGCCAAGTCATCAGCAAAATCCAGATCATCCAACTGCTTAGTCAGAGTCCACTGGATTCCATTTCTGTTGTGTGTTGCCGATGATCTCATAACCCAATCTATTGCCAGCAAGAAAAGAAATGGAGACAAGAGGCATCCCTGTCGCACTCCTGTTCTTATCCCAAACGGTTCTGTAAGCTGTCCTTCGTGAAGAACTCTGCATGTCATGTCTTCATATGTTTTCTTTATTAAATTAATGATCTTCAGGGGAACTCCATAATGCCTCAACAATTTCCAAAGTGATTCTCTGTCTACACTGTCAAATGCCTTTTCGTAGTCCACAAATCCGATGTATAGTGGTGAATTCCATTCCAGACTTTGTTCAACTATTATTCTCAAAGTGGCTATCTGGTCTGTACATGATCTGTTTTTGTCGAAAACCTGCTTGTTCATCTCTCAGTTTCTTGTCTATGGACTCTTTTAATCTCTCAAGGATAATCCTGTTTAATACTTTTCCTGGCACTGATAGTAACATTATTCCTCTATAGTTTGTGCACTCTTGTGAATTTCCCTTCTTAGGCAACTTAACCAGATATCCTTCCTTCCATTCTGCTGGTATCTCTTCCTTTTCCCAGACTTTACCAAGTAATTTATATAACATCTCTGTAGCCGTGTCGATATCTGCTTTGATGGCCTCTGCTGGAATGCCATCAGGTCCAGACGCTTTTCCATCGCTTAGAAGCTTTATGGCTTTCTTTATTTCTTCCTTCGTTGGTCTTTCACCGTTAATTTGTAGCACTTCTTCTGCTGGCTGAATGTCCGGCGGGTTTTGTGGAGCTGGTCTATTGAGAAGGTCCCCAAAATATTCTGTCCACCTCTTCATTTGCTCTTGTATGTTGCTGAGCAGTTTCCCATTCTTGTCTTTTATGAGGCAACTTGTTTGCTTGTATTTCCCTGTTAGCTTCTTTTTGCTGCTATACAGTTCTCTCATATTTCCTGTGGCTGCAGCATCTTCTGCCTCTCTTGCCAACTCCTCAATATACTTCCTCTTGTCTCTTGATACTTCTTTTTACTTCTTTGTTTGCTTCTGTGTACACTTCTTGAGCCTTGGCTTTGGAACTTCTGGTTTTGCTTGTGTTTAACTCTGCTTTCTTGTTTTTTCTGTCTTTTATCTTATTGATGGTTTCTGTTGTTATCCATGCTTTTTGTTGTCTTTCCCTTTTCCCCAGTACTTCTTCACATGACTCCTTCCATGCAGTTTTGACCTGCTGCCAATAGTCTTCTGTATTCTCTACATCTTCCAGCTGTTGGAGCACTTGGAATTTGTTGGATACTGTGACCGCAAATTTGTCTCTTGTTTCTTGATTTCTTAGCTGTCCTACATTATACTGTTGTCTATAATTTTGCATTGTTGCATATCTCTTGAGTTTCATTTTTACTTTGGCTATCAGAAGATGGTGATCTGATGCCACATCTGCTCCTCTATATACCTTTACATCCTGCAATGATGATCTAAACTTCTTGTTTATGCATATATGATCAATCTGATTTTCTGTTCTATGGTCTGGTGATATCCATGTTGCCTTGTGTATTCTCTTATGTGGAAACATGCTTCCTCCTATAGCCAGTTGATTTGAAGCACAGAAGTTTGCGAATAGTTCTCCATTTTCATTCATTACTCCTAGCCCATGTTTTCCCATGACTTCTTCAAATCCGGTGTTGACTGTACCTATCTTTGCATTCATGTCACCCATCAAAATTGTGGTGTCTGTTCTTTTTACTTTATCCATAATTTCCTGGAGTTTAGTATAAAATGCTTCTTTCACAGACTCTTCTTTGTCATTAGTTGGTGCATAACATTGGATGACATTTACATGAATTTTCTTTTTAGCTGTTTTGAAAGTAGCTGTTATTATTCTGGGTCCAACAGCTTCCCATTCAATGAGTGCTTTCTGTGCTTCTTTAGATAACATAAGAGCTACCCCTTCACTGTGGTGTGAACTTTCGTCTTCATGTCCTGAGGACAGCACCAATTCACCTGTGATGAGTTTCTTCCTGTCTACCCCCTTCCACTTTGTTTCACACATTCCCAGAACCTCGATTTTGTATTCCCTCATTTCTGCTGCTACTTGCGCCACTTTCCCTTGTTCGTTTAATGTCCGAACATTCCAGGTGCCAAATCTGGAAGTTCTCCTAGAAGAAAGAAGGTTAGTCAGCAACACAGACTCCTTTCGGCTTTCTCTGTCTTGCATCATACGCCTCCCCACGAGAGGACCTTCCCCTGTCTTGGATGGCTGTGTTTTATTTTCTTTATTTGACTTGTCCATATTTGTTGAAGTTTTTTGTGGTTTAAATTTTTTTACAGGATGGGGTAACCGGCCCCATGCCCAACCCTCCTTAGTCGCTTTCTACGACATGCTTGGCAGGGGACAGTGTTACTATTCTTTGCTCCCCTTTCGGGCTCCGGTAACACACGGGTGAAAATATCACGTGCTTATAGCGTAATGAAGCAGTCTCTATGACAACTGCCGGTAAGATCAGCGTGCCTAATGTCAAAACGCTGACCTACTCAAAAACCACCGTTCATTTCTCTCTAGTACTTCGGGTTGATTTTTATTTTAGTTAAAAATTCTACTTGTTATTTATGGGGAAATGGTATATTATATTTTTAGTTATCCATGACCAGATTCTAGCATGAATAAATGCTCAAATGGTCGGTCAAACAGCCACACAGCAAATGTCACAAGATACAACAGTTTCAGTATTTGAAAGTGCACCGCAAGTAATTCCTGTTAGTTTCCTGTTGTTTTCTTTCAATCAGAGTCATCTGCTGTCTAGCTTTTCTCTGGCACTTATCTATTTGATTTTCTTTATTAGTCAGGCAGTCCAGTTTAATTCTAAGGCATGCCGGACTCTTTTCTTCTGGCATCTCATCAAAACAACAGAGGATGCAGGAAGCCTGATGAAAACTAGATAAACTGACACAAGAATGGTTACTAAGCATAAATTAGAAGAAAACAATGTACTCAGCTTTCACAATCTCAGACAAGGAGCAAAAAAGTCATGCTGAAACTAAGTAGACTTGAGCCATGTTTTGGTCATCATATATCAACTTGAAGATACAGTGTTTATACCGTATCTGTTTAATTGGTGAAGTAGGATATCCTGTTCAACCCCAACTAGTTATAATTAGGACTCAAAGTATCTACAATGTTTGATAGTAAACACAATTGCTGCCATATGCTTATGGAATAATTCCTCTAGGTCTTTTATTGTATTTAGGATAAATGAACATGTGAGAGTTTTAAATTTAATACTTCAATAAGCTTGATACCAAAAGGAAAAAAATATAAAATAAAATGCTTTGTGCTAAAAAATTATGTTTATTATTGGGTTTTTTCAATTAAAAAGAGGATATTTTTCTTGAACAGCAAAATTCAACATGTACAGGGAAACATTAAAGGCCACAGTGAAACTATTTCTGGAAAGTATCAATTAAAGTTTATTTTATTAACATTTTAGTATTTTTTGCAAAAAATTATTTCTTAAACACATCATCAAGTGCTGTGAGCCTTCAGTTATCATAATGATTTATTACAAGCAGTTTCTTTGAAAGAACTGACTGTCAACAAGTGCCATGAGCATTACCATCATAATGATTTATTACAAGCAGTTTCTTTGAAAGAACTGACTGTCAACAAGTGCCATGAGCATTACCATCATAATGATTTATTACAAGCAGTTTCTTTGAAAGAACTGACTGTCAACAAGTGCCATGAGCATTACCATCATAATGATTTATTACAAGTGCCAAGCAGTTTCTTTGAAAGAACTGACTGTCAACAAGTGCCATGAGCATTACCATCATAATGATTTATTACAAGCAGTTTCTTTGAAAGAACTGACTGTCAACAAGTGCCATGAGCATTACCATCATAATGATTTATTACAAGCAGTTTCTTTGAAAGAACTGACTGTCAACAAGTGCCATGAGCATTACCATCATAATGATTTATTACAAGCAGTTTCTTTGAAAGAACTGATTACAAGCAGTTTCTTTGAAAGAACTGACTGTCAACAAGTGCCATGAGCATTACCATCATAATGATTTATTACAAGCAGTTTCTTTGAAAGAACTGACTGTCAACAAGTGCCATGAGCATTACCATCATAATGATTTATTACAAGCAGTTTCTTTGAAAGAACTGACTGTCAACAAGTGCCATGACCATTACCATCATAATGATTTATTACAAGCAGTTTCTTTGACAGAACTGACTGTCAACAAGTGCCATGAGCATTACCATCATAATGATTTATTACAAGCAGTTTCTTTGAAAGAACTGACTGTCAACAAGTGCCATGAGCATTACCATCATAATAATTTATTACAAGCAGTTTCTTTCAAAGAACTGACTGTCAACAAGTGCCATGAGCATTACCATCATAATGATTTATTACAAGCAGATTCTTTGAAAGAACTGACTGTCAACAAGTGCCTATAATTTAACAGATTTGTGATATCATCATCAGTTGCCCACACACTTACTATATAACATAGAGTTTTTTGACACCTGTAGCGTGAGGTTTTTATTGGCTCTAGGATCAGTATAGTACTGACAATTACAGAAATAGAATTTCTGCAGAAAACGGTGAAGTCCCAGTGTCTGAAAGAACTACTGGTATCACAATTTAGTTACAGCTGTGAATGATCTGATCTCGAAAAATTAGTAGAGAGGAGACAGTCATAGATTGCCACCCCCGCTGTGTAACTAACTGTGATATTAAAACAAGGAAACAGATTTTACTTAACAATGATAAAAATTGACAAGTCATTCAAATACAATTTCCTTATTATTTATTTAGTATATACACTATCTACTCTTGTGCTGAAGGGTGGATGTTGAAAAATGGAATGCAATGGATTTGCAAGTTTACATATGATTTACAAATGTTTATATAGATATATATATTTATATATCTTACAACAAGTTTTCCAATTATAGGAACAAAAATTATATCAGCTGTGCTGTTACTTAATTATAGTAAATGTATCAGCTGTGCTGTTTCTTCTTCTTGCGATCGCATCTTTGATGTTTGCTGTTAATTAAATATATAAAATTTATCAGCTATGCTATTATTCTTGTCTCTTGCTATGCTACTCAGTTTTTCGTCCTTGACCTTTAAATGCTCACAATTGCTGACAGAAATGGTACTAATGTGTACTCATCTCTTGAAACAGTTCTGTCCTTAATTTCTTGCACACAACACCCGCTGATGATCGTTTCGTTAGCCCACCCAAGACTGAGGGGGACTAAAGATGTAGCTCCTGTGCAATCACTGTGCTCCTGCGAAGTTCCAGGCAGCTGGATTGACTGGACATACGACCTCAGGGTTGATAATATACCAGGCCCTCTCTGACAAGGGCTATACTGGCTGGTAACACATATCCTAACAATATTGTTGTGTTCTGATGATAGGAGTATATGAGACGAGGACTGTTTGGTTATATATATATATATATATATATATATATATATATATATATATATATATATATATATATATATATATATATATATATATATATATATATATTTATCAGGTTGAAGTTATATGAGACAATAGGTTGAAGTTATATGAGTCCTAACAAGGACTGTTTTGGTTATATTTCAGGTTGGAGTTATCTGAGACAATAGATTGGAGTTATATGAGACAATAGATTGAAGTTACCATAAAATCTCGCGTATAATACGCACAATTTTTACTCATTTTTGCCCGCTAAAACTCGGGTACGTATTATACGCGAGTATTAAAAAATACGTAATTTTCGATATCGAAAGTAACCTACATTGGAAAGTCTGTCAAGTTTTTGTCACAATTTGACAGTGAAAATGGCGCAAAATTGAATGTGCCATGTGTTTTCTTATGTGTCAGACATTGTTGCAAAACGCATTTCGCACTCTTGGTCTTCAATCTGTTTTGATATTAAGCTTGGTTGTGAAGTTTGTCATTTGATTATTTTGAGCTCTAAAAATGAATTCGAGAAAATTAACTGCAGTAGAAAAGCTCTTAGTGGTAAAATATGCAGAATATAACGGCAATCGGGCAGCAAGTCGACATTTTTCCATTAACAAGTGCAACATTCGATTATGGCGAAAAAACAAAGAGGCGCTGCAAGTGTTGCCTAGTAAGAAAAAGGCGAATCGTGGGTCACCACAAGATCTTCCAGACCTAGAAAAAAACATTATTGGAGTGGGTAGTGGATAGAAGGCAACAAGGCATTGGTGTTTCATGCATTAAAATCCGACTTAAAGCTCTGGAACTTACAAAATCTCGTACAGGCACAACAGCATTTAAAGCGTCATATGGATGGGCAGTTCGTTTTATGAAGCGATATGGTCTTTCAGTTCGTCGAAGAACTACTATCATGCAGCATCTTCTATCTTCTTTCAGTTTTTTTAACAAATGTTTCATAAAATAAAATCTTGAAAAATTATGGTGCGTATTATACACGAATTTCCATTTTAGCAGAAAATTTTGGGCTAAATCAAGCATGCGTATTATACACGAGTGCGTATTATACGCGAGATTTTACGGTATATGAGTCCTAACAAGGACTGTTTTGGTTATATTTCAGTTGGTTTTATACGAGACAATAGATTGGAGTTATATGAGACAATAGATTGGAGTATGAGTCCTATTAGTTTTCGTCTTCATCAATTATATCAGGAAATACAATCATTATGGGAGCCGCGCTAAATTAATATTAGACAAACATAAAGGTATGTTTTCAGGCACTCGTAAGAAATAAAGAAGTAGAACACTTGGACAACAGAAAAACAACAGACGTGAGTGGCTTACCCAGGGTTCGAACCCCATACCTTCCGTACGACAACTCCGCCTAGCTATCAAGCGAATCACACTGACCCCACGGCCAGCTAGGCATCCCCTTCTTACGAGTGCCTGAAAACATACCTTTATGTTTGTCTAATATTAATTTACTGTTTACAGGCCTCGGGTTTCCCTTCCTTATGTGTTATATGGGAGCCGCGCTAGCGTAGTAGTTACCACATCGCTCTGGCGACCGGGTGATCCAGGATCAAGCCCGGGTGACGGCATTTGAGGATTTTTCGTCGACCGGGATTTGAACTGGATTAACTCGAGACCTGGTGAGGACATTTGAAGGAGTGTCGTCGACCAGGGATTGGCGGCTCCTGAGCCGACCCAGCTGTAATGGGTACCTCCGAAATCGGAGAGTATTTGCCTGAATGGCGAGGGACACCTGTCTCTGTACAAGAAAAAAGGGATACTCACGTAAAATCAATGTCAGGTTAGACATTAATGATAACCTGAGATTTCGCCTCGAGTATTAGCGGGCGTACGAAAAAAAAAAAAAAAAACAAACAAAACAAAACAATCATTATACCTAATTCCCCAAGATACAATCAGTAACCTGATACATTCATAGTGAAACAATTCATATTAAATATATACAGGTGTAGGTAGTATAAATGACACACAACAAATACAAACATTATAAATCTGCTGTAGGCCTATTTTCCTACAAGTTTATAGTAAATATATTTACCCTCCAAGATTTAAACAGGCCAGTGACTTTAGTGAAGCAAGAGTTCCCGATCACGCAGTTAAGCAATAAATCAAAGATTGACAGCTTTCTCTTGTCCCAGTAGGTCGTGCTGGCCTCGTGTTTGAGTGTGTGTGAGTTTATGAATAAACTCTCCCGTATAAATAGGTAGATGGAAAGCTTTTACTGCTTAAGGAAAGCTTTTGGTTGGTTCTCGGCGTGGCAAGCTGATTGGTTATATGCAGTTTAGTACAATCCGTCGTACCATCCGTGACGGAGACGAGTCCCGAAAAAACAGGGCTTATGCCTAATTTTATTCTGTTTTTCCGCCATATTGGGTGACAAGATGGCCGCTGACCGAGACCCGAAATTTTAGGCTTAAGTTTTTCCTGGCGTATACTTCGTGTAATTTATTCCGGCTCAGAGACTGGTGAACGTCGCTCGTTGATTGGCTGGGGCAAATTTGTATCTCGACATAGTGATTAACTAAGAAGTGGGTTTACACACTCTCTTCACGACATAGCCCCACCCTTTCCTAGCTGTGACCTGTCATAGCTGACATAAACACCTGCTGTAGTTAATCATTTTGCGTCTGTCCTTCCAGAGTAATAGGGTTTCGACTTAAAAAATCAGCTCCTACATTGTCTCTTCCCGGAATGTATTTCACGGTAAAGGAATAAAGCGCCAGAAGCAGACTCCACCTTAACAATCTCGAATTTAACTTTTTAGATGCAGCCAAGAATGTTAAAGGCTGGTGATCACTTTGGACAATGAAGTGTTTCCCATACAGGTAAGGTGAAAATTTGTCGATGGACCAGATTAGAGCCAAACATTCTTTCTCTATGGTCGAGTAATTTAACTCAGCTGCATTCAGCTTCCTACTGGCGTAGGCGACGGGTAAAAGTTCATCCTGCTGGACTTTTGATTGCTGCAAGAGAGTTGCACCAATACCTATACTGCTAGCATCTTCCTTAATACAAATTCCTGTGTGATATCGGGTAGCGTAAGGATGGGTTTGCTGGTGAGTTTTGCTTTTAGCTCTGTGTAACCTTTTTCACAATCAGCATTCCATTGGATTTTGTCAGGCTGTCCTTTCTTCGTTAAGTTAATTAATGGTGCACACAGAGAGTTAAAGTGGGGTATGTACTTCTGATAGAACCCACATAATGACACGAATGATCTCACATCTTTCTTCGTTTGAGGTCTGGGTGCCTTCTTTAACTTCTCTATATTCTTTGGGTCAGGAGACATATGACCTGTAGAAATAGTGTGACCTAGGAATTCCAACTCCTTACAACCGATATAGCACTTGGTTGGACGTGCAGTCAATCCAGTTTCTCTCAGTCTGTCAAACAACATGGAGAGCGCTACTATATGCTCTTCAAATGTGTTTGTAGCAACAAGAATGTCATCCATAAAGTTAGTGATATGGGGATTTTGTAGAGGTTCCAACAATTTCCTCATCATTCTTGAAAAGATACTTGGAGCATTTTTCAATCCAAAGGGTAGTACGTTAAACTTGTAGTGTCCGTCTGATGTACTAAATGCCAGCATTTTCCTAACTTCTGGTTTCACTGGTCTTTGGTAGTATCCCTTGGTTAGATCAACCTTCGATAAATACCTAGCCTTACTCAGTGTAGAGAACCGCTGGTTGGTGAGAGGTAATGGGTCCACCCGAGATTCTGTGATCGCATTTAGCTTCTTATAGTCAATACATAACCTGTGTTCACCACTCGGTTTTCTTAATAGTACCACACTTGAGCTATAGGGAGAGTCTGACTTCGAGATAATTTTCTCCTTCAACAGATAATCAACTTCCTCCCTTAGTGCTTGGGCTTTCGCATAGGGTATAGGGTATGTTCTTATGCATGCTGGTGTAGGGTCAGTAACCTTTGTGACCGGGTCTTCTTCTTTAAGTATTAACTACTAGGTGACTGAGGCAGGCTTAGTTGTAGTGTACTCGAACTGGCAGACTATGTCTTTGACTTTATCTTCCAAGTAAGATTATCTCTTTACTGGCCTTTACCGCCAGAGGTGATGATTCTTGGATGAGTTATGGTTTGGTTCCTTTATCAACCGAGGTCACGTTCTTCCCTCCTTGTTGTTGTGTAGCGACTAGATCGTATTGTGGCGTACCATGATATTAATTTTTGTGGTGCTATTACTCCTTATTTCTCACACCCACTCCATAACCTTCTATAAATCAAGTCAACTTGGGTGGTAGTTTCAATTTTATAACAAATTTATTTACAAAGTTAAAGTTCCGACATTTTCCAATAAGGTGTATGGTTCAAAACTCCAATTCATGTTCATTTATCCATCCCTTAATTCAACTTGTTCCAAAAGGTATATTTATTGCCTCTTCTGCAGACTCTTACTTATGCGTAGGTGATCTGCCCACAATTTATTCTCTTTTCTTTATTTCTCCACCTTATCTCTTGTATCGGCCCTGTCAGGCCTAACTCATAAAAAATACATCAATATCTATACATGGTTCATATATAAAATAAAGTCATGTCAGGTACAGCTGTTGTGGCGTCCTCATACTTACTGTCAAATGAGAGAGCACCTGAGTTGTCTCATAGTTATCAAATTCACCATTATCTCTTCTTTCCTCTGATTTACTGTTCAGTGAGAGAGAGCACGTCTTATCTCAAGGATGTCCGCATTGCAGAACCCTTGTTCATTTATTCTTGTCTACTGACAATACCTCATCCTCTTTATACAACAGCCCATCTTGGCTATTAGCTAATAAAAAGTTATGTTATCCACTTTATATATAGTCGTACTCATTTTTCTTTATATAACAGCCCATCCTGGCTATCAGCTAATAAAAAGCTATGTTATCCACTTTATATTTTCTTCAGTCGTGCTTGTTTCAATGTTAGTTCTTGTGGTACACCCCTTTAAACATGAGCATCATTAACCTCTGGTTATAAGTTGACTGAAAGTCTATAAAACATAGCAAGAGTCTTTCTTACCGTGTCAAAATAATTCCAAGTACCTATCACATTTCCTACTAAATCACCCCTATGTGCTAATCCTACGTTTAGCACAATTCAATGAACACAACTTATGCTAGTCTCCAGAATTGCTACCGCTAATCATTCTAAATCTAGCTACTTCATCTGTGAAAACTCCTGTCACCTACAGGTTTCACTTCTTGAGAGCCAGGCAACACACGACTTGCCTCGTTAACTTCTCGGCCAGGACTAATTTCTTTTGTCCTTCAAATCATCATCCCGTCATCTGTTTTTGTTTTCCAGTCAATACGATTGGTCCATGGCTTCCAACTCACCGATCACAAAACTCACGCTCCTCTCCTACGTAAACAACTTAGTGAGCTTTTGTTCCGTGCTGTTTACGCCTTGCTCATTTTTCTCGTGCGTTAGTTTTCTCTCTGCTCACTTAATCTGCAAGGGGCGCTAATTAATTGTAGTTTCCCTTTGAGGTTTTTGCTTTAATGTTACATTCCCTTACTTAAGGCTTATTAGAACACTCATTATGCAAATTTCGTACACCATAACTGTATATTCCTAAAACTAACTAAGTGTAAACCAGCCTTTTTTTGTGTGTGTTCTTTTTTGTGTTTTCGTACGCCCGCTAATACTCGAGGCGAAATCTCAGGTTATTATTAATGTCTAACCTGACATTTATTTTACGTGAGTATCCCTTTTTTCTTGTACAGAGACAGGTGTCCCTCGCCATTCAGGCAGATACTCGCCGATTTCGGAGGTACCCATTACAGCTGGGTCGGCTCAGGAGCCCCCAATCCCTGGTCGATGACACTCCTTCAAATGTCCTCGCCAGGTCTCGAGTTAATCCAGTCCAAATCCCGGTCGACGAAAAATCCTCAAATGCCGTCACCTGGGTTTGATCCTGGAGCACCCGGTCGCCAGAGCGGTGTGGTAACCACTACGCTAGCGTGGCTCCTAAACCAACCTTGTTTTCAGAGGCTTGGAATTAAAGGGTTCTCTCCCTTTCTGTCCAAGCACGGGTGTACAATCTTTTATCTCCCATCTTTAAGATAAATAACCTGTTTCCTAGATTATTTATATTTTCTAACCCATTTTCCATTACTCTTTTATTTCATCCACACCAAATTACTGTTCATCTGAACCTTATGTACAGCGCAAATAACGCTGTGAAACCCAACGGTGACATACATCCCGGGGCCGTACAAATGTATCCCGTAGGGAGACATTTGCACTCTATTGACAAGTAAGCAAACTCTATCTATCCTATCATCATCTCTATTATCCTACCCACAAACTACTCGCAAGACATCAAAGACAATTATTAAAAGTAATGAAGAAAATTAAATTATAAAAGTAAGACTATGCTGTAGCCTAAATAATAATACTTATTTCATTAATTATTACTCAAATATGGAACGTCGTATCTCATAGATTATCGAAACATCTATAATTAAATATTCTATTTATATATATACAAAGGGCGACATGGGACTGCCTCTGAAAGCAGAGATTTTTCAGTCTGTTAAATGTCTATAATATCTGCCGTCAACGTCAGTATTACATTGTAGCGGTCAGATAGGCAGAATATGTAGTAGATCTATAATAAGTAACGTCACCATGCATTAACTAATTATCCCCAAAGTGATAGTAAAAGATGTGTGTTGCTAAGTTAGAAGGTGATGTGCTCTGCTGATGCTAGCCTTGGATGCACCAGTCGAATTATCAGTCGTGTAATGCAACTAACTACGCAAATCCAAACATCTGTCCTGGGGCGATAGTAAAAGACCTATGTCACTAAGTCAGAACATGATGTGCTCGGCTGATGCTAGCCTTGGATGCACCCGTCGAATCGTTAACTTAGTCTGAACCATATACAATGTACCCCTGTTTGTCGGACCAAACTACCTTTTCAAGACCATCATGTATGAAGTTGCTGTGGAGTTAGCCTTGTAATTGTTTTTAACATCCCATTTCAAGTAAGTAGTAGCTATAGTACCAACACTGTAATCATGTCGCTATGTGATCATTAGCACAATAAGTGATGACTTTTCTCATCACTGCAATGTGTGCACTTCTATCTGAGGGATTAGGTTTTCGTGCTCTATTGTAGTCTGGCTTGGTCTGTAACATCCCTTCTGTCTCTTGTTCCATCTTTTTTTTTTTTTTTTCTGAACTTGTACCAAATACATATCTGAAATACATACACATTATAAGTTAACATGCAAATTGTTCTATATATATGAACTAATTAACAGTCTTGATCCTCTAGTATGGTAAGTCTTATCTTGTGAAGAATCTTGTTTAAGCTTTCTGAAATGCTGTATCTTTATTCTAGTCTGAAATAGTTCATTGTTTTAATCTAGTTTTTCAGTTACAATGGTCTCTGTGTCTAAATTATTTTATTATCACTCTAAATATGTCCCGAGACTAATGAACTTATCACTCATGTCTATGTGATCAATGTACTTTATCACTAGTGATAATACGCCCACGGCGACCGTTGCCTCAATTGGCTGTGTGTGGTGTACCCGGAAACGGGGCCTCCCAGTACTGAGGCACAGTTAAGTCCCCAATGTCACATATCGGTGCAGAGTTGAGAGAGATGGCTGAGCATCACAATCCCCCCTGTGTTGCAGCATGATGAGTACCCAGCATTGCACACTGAGCTTGGGGGATCACTTGGGCACCAGACTTAATACTGGCTCTTGACTGGATGGCCGCATGCAGGAGATTTCTACAATGGAGGGATGGCAGGTGGTGGGTATCTGGAAGTGGCTCTGTGCAGGACGTGAGGATTCCTTGGGAGAGCCCAGAACCAGAGCACAGCATTGTGCAAGCTCTGCATAGTTGGAGAGCCCCCTGGATGACGGGTAATGCACAGTGTGCTACCCCACCTATCCCCAACTGCTAACTTAGAACCAGAAGTGGGGTCCTCTGTATGCATGCCAGGCCAGGATAAAATGCCTGGGAAAGAGACTGGAGCTCAGAACTCCCTAACTCAAAGTTGCAGGATGGCAGAAAAGCCACGGGAAAGACAGGGCTTTTTTGAAGATAACGCAACCATACTTTCGCCATACGAGCTCGGACACCGCCTCGGTAAACAAGGTCCGCACAGAGCAGTGACACCCCCAGGCTGCTTGCGAATAGTCTACTACTGGGAACATAAACAGATTAGGGATGAGCCCACTCTCCCGTTGAACAGGTGCTAAAGTCGTATATACTGGGCCAGAAGGCGCCCCGGAAACCACAGTATCACGCAACTCGCTTTTTTTTCTATGGAGAGTACACCGTCAAATAAATCTCGTACTGGTGCTCGCCCTGTGGAGCTCCACCAGGCAGGTGCAGTGCCGGGCTCTGAGCCTAGACAGAGCCCACCCTCAGCTACTGGAGGACCCTCTAGACCGTCTTGTGGAGTCAGCAGACGGCGGAGGAGAACTACTGACCAAAACAAAACAGAAAAAGAGAAACCCAGAGTGCCACTTGTCATGATGCACTGGAATGCAGAGGGAGTGAACAGCAAGCAGGCTGGATACAGCAAAAAGACAGAGCAGGAAAACATCTTGTATGAGAAGCAAGTCAGTGTTTGCTGTATCCAAGAGACTCACTTGAAAGCAGATCAAACCTATAAAATAAGGGGATATCAATGCTTCAGATCCGACAGAAAAGATAGACGAAAAGGAGGAGTACTTACTCTTGTAAGGAATAACATTCCTGCACACGAAAGGAAAACCTTCATGGATGGAGCAGAATATCAGCTGTTGCAGATAAAGGTAGACAAGATGGAAATAGAACTCCTGAACTATTACTGTCCGAACAACAAACCCCTGAGTCTCAGCTCTATACAGGTACCAGCCACCAACTTTATAGCAGTTGGAGACTTTAATAGCCACTCCCAGAGCTGGGGCTATAACCATCTGGATCACAGAGGTGAAGAGGTTGAAACTTGGCAAGATGACCACTCCCTAATTCTAGTCAACAATGCCACAGATACTCCTACCTTCTACTCCAGAGGATGGCACACAACTTCAACACCAGATCTTGCCTTCTCCACACCAGATATAGTATTATTATCTATTAGTAGAGAAGTAGGAGACCAACTAGGGGGAAGCGACCATCGCCCAATCTTTCTTACTGTCCAGAGTGCAACTCTCAGTACAGGCCCAGCCATTACAAGATGGAACTACAAAAAAGCCAACTGGGGTTTATTCAGGCATCAAGTGAACACGCTGCTGTCTACCCTCAAGGTACAGAACAGAGACATTAATGAAGTGGTAAAAGACTTCAACAGATGCATACTACAAGCTGCAAAAGAAACCATTCCCAAAGGATGCTGGCGTAACTACATACCATACTGGTCCAGCACACTCCAAGAACGTCAGGAAGCTATGGACAGGGCTAGAAAGGACGCAGAGTCTCAGCCTTCACTTGAAACTCACAACAAATGGAAAAAGGCTGTAGCAGAGTTTCAGAGAACAAAGCTAGAAGAAAAACGGAAAAGCTGGAGAACTAAAACGGCATCTGTTACGCACAAATAATTACTTTTTTCAAAGCCTTTGTATGATCATTTTTCGTATGTATGATCATTTTTTGACTGAAGTGTGTATTATGTTTTTTACAGTCAAAGGGACATAATCCGAGTTATCGAGACTACAATTTTTTAGGAGTTTGCCTTCTCTTGTATAGAGACACGTTCGGTCTATAATTTCTTGAACGAAGCGTGACCATATCTCCTTATTTGGTAGTATCAGTCAACTGTTGTAGATGCCTGAAACCTTTCTTAACGCTTCTGTTCATGACCATAAAAGGCGCGACTGTGTAAGACTTTTATCTTGAATGTTCTTAGAATCGTCTTATTGTGAACGGCGACTCAGAGATTGTCGCTCTGCGCATGTCTCGACTTGGTTTTCGTTTGTTGTTCCGCCCAGCTCGGGGAGTTTAGAAATGGTCTAAGTAGCGAGCAGACGCGACCTGCGTCTTGTGATTTTCTGAGGGAAATACATTGTCTTTGTGAGTTAGTTAGCTAACTAGACTATTTCCCAGTATTATTCAAGCCTGCCTGGAGGCATATGTTCATGGTTGATTTTCCGAAATAAGGTAATTCCTCTTGTATCGAACTTTATGCTATCATCTAGAGGTTCGTCATTTTGTCGCCTTTTTGCTCGCCTGTGTGATTCAAAATGGAGAGGTACTTTGACTAGGATTAAGTCACCGGTATCTTTATACCTGAACTAGTTATATATATATGGGTCGCTCTAGACCAACAAGACTATTGTCTGTGTTCCAGGATTCGTTATATCAGAGATCACGTCCAAGTCAGATGGTTAGACTTAGGAAGGTTATAAAGGTCGAGCTGACCTGTAATCCATGTATGCTATTCACGTGCAGACAGTAAACGAACTTATTGTATACATCTGATCTGCTAGCATCAGGAAGGGAATAATTATTATTGTCTATGATCATTGAAGATCTGCAGCTGACACTGTTGCAGAAGTTATATGTATTATTTATAAAGCTTCACGAACCAGAACTTTATGATATCTGTTTACCATACAACTATGGAGTATTGAATCCTACATGACTATCAGTTAATATGATTTTGAATGCTGCATTCGTTATACTGTGCTGTTGATTTCAAGCTTAATTTACCAGCATTCAATGCTTCAATTGATGATATAACATTTTATCTAGATAGATTTGAAAGTGCATGTAAGGTGCATAATATAGATAAAACATTATATGTTTATCATCTGTCCAAGATACTTAGAGGTGATGCTTTGACTTTGTTGGGTATGGTAGATGTGCCTGACAAGAACAACTATGAGGTTGTCAGGGCGGCATTGTTAAAGAAGTACCAACTTAACGAGGACGGATATCGTCTTAAATTTAAAAACATGTTACCAGAAACTGGAGTTGAATTCTCTGAATTCATCTCAGGCATCCGTCTTACTTTTTTACGATGGGTTGAGTTGTCTAAAACAGAGAGTACATTTGAAGCTCTTATGGACTTACTACTTAGAGACAAGGTTATGTCTTCTGTTAATGAAGCTTTTCTTTCTTTTCTTCATGAGCGTAAGCCTAAAAACATAAAAGAAATGGAAGAATACTGTAGCCAGTATGTTACTGCGCATCCTCACATAACCATTAGCAACTCTAAAGTAAAAGAAGGTCTGCCAGTTGCTTCGGCAGCACCTTATGGCCCAAATTTTATGCGTAAATTTCAGGGTAGCCAGCAAAATTTCAATAAAAAGAGTAACCGTAATTATGCCCAGAATCATAGTAATCAATTCCAGGGTGATTCTTCTTCCCAGAACTGGAGACATCCTAATACTACACGTTATTCTACTCCGGTTAACTTTAGAAATTTTCACAAAGGTAATCGGTATAGAGGAAAATATTTTTCTCAGAGACCTCAATACCAGGATAATAGAGGTTCTCAACAGTATAGAGATGGTAATGACAGTTATGGAAACTGGAACTCAAACCAGGATAAAAATTACAGTAGGGACTTTAATGATAATTGCAGAGGCAATAATGGTCGCGGTAGATCGCAACATAAGAGAAAAAAAATATCAACAGACAAACTCTGTTCAACAAGAATCTCAGGGAGTAGATAAACAGGTTAATGATAATAAAGACCATAATGCTATCGGATGCTCATCTTTTGATTTTGGTAGAGCAAATAAATGTATCCAATGCAGTACTTTATTTGACCCAAAGACCGTTAGTACTTTAAGCTGTGGTCATCCTTTGCCCGCTCTTCCTGCTAATGTTGCTCATGATGGGAGAGGTTCTCTTATATTACATAAGGGGCTTGTAAATAGTAATCCAGTCTCAGTGTTGTTTGACTCTGGATGTACTACTGTCGGGGTTAGGCAATCTCTTGTAGATCCATCCTGTGCTACAGGAAAGGTCATCAAATGTGTTACATTTGGTGGCACGTTGGAAAAGTATCCTACTGCTATAATACACATTGCTACTCCTTTCTTCACGGGAGAGGTCCACGCGTGTCTACTTCCAAACCCTATTGCGGACCTTATTATTGGTCGTATTCACGGAGTTAGGGAATGTACCCCACAGCAGATTGCTGTTTGGGAAGAGCAAAACATTGAAGCTACCAATGCGGTGGTCACAAGAGCACATGCTCTGGATCCACCTCAAACTTCATTAACTAATAATGATGAAGTAAATGACCAAGATAGTCACTTGACTATTACACGTGACTCATTTATCAAATTGCAAGAAGAAGATCCTTCTTTACAAAAATTCTTCATTCTAGCAAAAAAAGGTGATCCTAATCAAAATACTAATAGAAAATCTTGGATTTCTATGAAGAACGGCGTACTTGTACGTATGGTACAAGACTCGACTACGTCCACTCATTCACAAATTCTTGTGCCCAAGAGCATGAGATTGCAAATATTGCAACATGCTCATGACTCGCAATGTGCTGGACATATGGGTTTTTCCCGTACAAAGTCGAGAGTTCTTGCGGCTTTCTTTTGGCCATTTGTGAGCAAGGACATACGAATGTACTGTCGCTCTTGCAAAGTATGTCAGGAGGTCAAATCTAAAGGACCACGACATGCTGCGCCTATCCAGGCTGCTGACATTCCTATTCGCCCTTTTCAAAAAATGGCAATAGATATTATCGGTCCTTTTAGAATTAAGTCGGCTAGAGGACATCAATTTATCCTTACATGTGTCGATATGTGCACACGTTGGCCAGAGGCAATACCTCTCAAGAGCATCTCAACTGCTGACATCGCAGACGCTCTTTGGCTGATATTTTCTCGCTTGGGTTTTCCCGGAGAAATATTGTCAGACCATGGCACTCAACTTATATCAGACACTATGTCACAGGTAATGTCTATGCTACACATTAAAAGGTCTCTCAGCAGTATCTATCACCCAATGTCTAATGGGTTGGTCGAACGTTTAAATAGGACTCTGAAAACTTTACTTGGTAAGATAACTGAGGATCATCCTCAGGATTGGGACAGGGTCTTACCCGCGGCTCTCTTTGCGTATAGAGAGGTCCCCAATGAACATACGGGGTTTTCCCCTTTTGAACTTGTCTTTGGCGCGCAACCGCGCGGCCCTATGTCTTTACTTCACGATCTAATCACTGCCGATAATATTAGCGATGAAACTCAATCTTCTTATGAGTACGTCATTGCTCTTAGGCAAAAGATCATCGAGGCATGCAAACTAGCAACTTCGTCTTCCGAATTTGCTAAAGAAAAGGCAAGGCAGTTTGCAAATAAGAATAGATGTCTACGACAACTTTGTCCAGGTGACAAAGCTCTCGTTCTACTTCCTTCAAGGGAGAACAGACTTCTAATTGCATGGAAAGGTCCATATGCAATAGTCTCCAAAATTTCTGATGTCGACTATGTTGTCGATATTGATGGAAAGCATAAAACTTTCCACATAAATATGCTCACGGAATTTTATGAAAGACCTGACTATTTGCAGCCTATTTTCCAGGCAACGGACAATTCTCAAGTACCTCATGGTCAGTACTCATCGCTGTCAGTTATACAGGATGAGGAAACTACTTTTTCTGATGTCAATCTTCCTCTTTCTATGGTCCCACTTTATTCTACGGAATCTTGGAAAAACGTGACCGTTTCTCCAAATCTTTCCGCTGAGGAACATCGACAAGTTTCTTCGATGTTGCAAACATTTCAGGATGTTCTTACAGACATCCCGGGACACACACATGTCATTGAACATGACATTGTGCTAACTGATCATAATCCTATCAGAGTCAGACCCTATCCAATACCTATCCATTTCCAGTCTCAAGTCGAAAAAGAATTGGATGAAATGATACGTTTGGAAATCATTGAACCATCCACTTCAGCATACTCTTCGTCTATGGTTATTGTTCGAAAGAAGGATAATAACATTCGCATTTGCGTAGATTATCGCAAATTGAACCAAGTTACGAAGTTCGATGCTGAACCTATGCCTTCATTAGAAGAGCTACTCAATAAACTTTCTAATTCTAGATTCTTTACCAAACTAGATTTGTCTAAAGGTTATTGGCAAGTTCCTCTAACCGAACGTGCCAAACCTTTTACAGCTTTTTCTACACCCAGGGGTTTATTCCAATGGAATTTCATGCCTTTTGGTCTTATGAACGCCCCTGCTACATTCGTACGCATGATGCGGCGAATTCTCGCATATCGTACAGATGTCATAGCATACCTAGATGATATCTGTCTATTCAGTGATTCCTGGGAAGATCACTATTTGGGTTTATACGAATTACTGTCCACTCTTCGCGAGTATAACTTGACTGCAAAACCCTCTAAAGCCTTTATAGGATTTAGTGAGATTTCTTTCCTAGGTCATCGTGTTGGTCGTGGTCTTTTAAAGACAGAGGACCACAATGTTTCAAAAATACTTAACATTTCGGTCCCTAAGACGAAGAAACAAGTAAGGAGTCTATTAGGTTTGATCCAATTCTACGGACGATTCATTCCGAATCTGTCCTCCATTATGGCACCGCTTTCTACTTTATTGAAGAAAGGGTCGCCTAATCTGATCCGCTGGTCTAAAGAATGTCAATCCTCATTGGTCCAGGTTAAAGCCCTATTTTCATCTCCACCTATTCTTAGGTTACCTACTATTGAGAAGACTTTTGTTCTTCGAAGTGACGCCTCGTCAACTGGGATTGGGGCGGCACTAATGCAGGAGTATTCTGATACTCTGCATCCGGTGATGTATATCTCTAGGAAATTAAATGCTGCAGAAAAGAATTACTCGGTTTTAGACCGTGAGTTATTGGCTATGGTATGGTCTATTCTGAAGTTACAAAGATTTCTTCTAGGCGCACATTTCATTGTGGAAACCGATCAGAAAGCGCTTACTGCTATTCAGAGCAAAAACTTGAAGAGCTCGAGGTCCACTCGTTATGCCATAGCTCTTCAACCATTTCATTTCTCGGTTCGAGCTATCCGTGGTTCGGATAATGTAATGGCAGACATTCTGTCCAGATGCCCACACGATTCCACATGATTCTTCTGTCATATATATATATTTCCTGATATACAGTCCAATGTTATAATGACATGTTAGTAGATTTTTTTTTTTCTCACTTTTTTGAGGGGAATTTATAACATTGTACCATGTAATTATCTAAGAAGGCTTAGTTAGTGATATACGGGCCAAAAGATCACTCGGCCACATTTAAATAATATATTTGCATAATTGTATTAAGAGATTTACCAGTTGTCTTTAAGATTTGTGTTATTGATATTTTCGCAGCACATCATTGAAGATGCGAGATTGTGTCCATTGTGGAACTTTGAGGATATCAAGTCCTGTCCTAGATTGGGAGCGGATGATGTCCACATCTTCTTCTATTGAATGTTTTATGTCAACGAAGATCAACACATGTATTACTTATTAATTACTGTTGCTTTATATAATGTAATAAAATAGTGCGGTATATTAATATATTACACCGCTGTTTGCACAACACATTGTATGATATCATAATAATATATTTAATTTCATATATTGGTATGAGAATAATTTGATTTTCATTATGATGTTGCCATCATTGTGGCGTGTGTTGGTGGCACCTTCCTGGAATATATAAGCGTATACTTAGATAAATTTTTTTCTCTAAGGATCTGAGATATGATCTCAGTGTCGCCCCATGCGTTGAGCTAATTTGTTAGGTATATATCCGCGCATCATACGTGCGTTAGGAGCCTAGATTTTTCCGGCTCCAGGATTTACAAAAAAAAAAATGTTTCATTTTTTTTCCCGGGAGGGTGCTGAACCTTGAGAAAGATGGCAGGAAACTTTGGAGATTAGTCAAGTCTCTAAATGAAGAGTGTTCCTCACCAAGGCAGACTATCACATTGGATGAAGGTGGCAAACTTTTCAGAGGAAAACAAGCTGCAGACTTGTTTGCTAGAAGATACAGTTCAGAAAGCAACTTACCCATTAACATAGACCATCAGAGAGAGATAAGAAAAGAAATACTGGCAACCATGGGACAGACAGATACTCCTGCCCCAATGAGGGAACCCATCACACTAGGAGAACTACAGAAGGCTATTTCCAAGCTTAAGTTTCAAAAGTCACCTGGCCCAGACAAAATCAGCAACGAAATGCTAGTAAATCTGAGTTCAGCAGCAAAGACAAAACTGCTTGAGATATTCAACCACAGCTGGTTGAAAGGAACGGTACCCCAAGTATGGAGAGAAGCCATCACAATACCCATACTAAAGAAAGGGAAATGTAAGACCGAGGCTGCAAGTTACCGGCCAATCAGTCTCACAAGCTGTGTTGGGAAGACTATGGAGCGAATAGTCAACCACAGATTGAAATGGTATTTAGAGTCTGAGCAGATCCTGGTGCCGGAACAAGCTGGATTTAGAGAATGCTACAGTATAGAAGACCAAGTTACTTACTTGTATCAAGCAATAGAAGATGCCTTCCAGGAGAAGAAAAAGGTCCTAACGATCTGGGTCGACTTCAAGCAGGCCTTTGACAAGGTGTGGAAAGATGGCCTCATTGCAAAACTTAGGAGAAGTGGAATCCAAGGCAACATGATGAAATGGATCCAGTCACACTTGCATAACAGGAGAACTAGAGTCACTCTTGACGGTCTGCAGAGCAGAAAAGTGTTGCTCCATCAGGGGGTACCTCAAGGAGGAGTAATTTCCCCAACACTCTTCCTTGTTTACATCAATGACCTGGTGAAAGATCTCCCTGCAGGAGTGAAAGCTGCCTTATATGCAGATGACCTAGTACTCTGGTGCGCTGATGAAAATGTCACCACAGCAAATTATAGAATGCAGCGGGCAGCAGACATGCTAGTGTCATGGGAAGAGAAATGGCTTATCACAATAAACACAGACAAAACCTCCACAACACTGTTCTCCCTCGCCCCCAAGGACAAATCAGCTAACATACACCTAGGGACAACCGTGATCAAGGAAGAAAGCTACCCCACCTATCTTGGGGTGACATTTGACCAAAGGCTTAACATGGAATAAGCATATTGAAAATGCAGAAGGAAAGGCCCGAAGACGACTAGGCATACTCAGAAAATTAGCAGGTACCAACTGGGGAGCAAATGAACGAAATCGAAAGAAGATTTATAATGGAGTAATAAGACCACACTTAGAGTTTAGCTCAGCAGCATGGTCATCAGCTGCTAACTCACATCTGCAGTCTTTGGACAAGGTGCAAAATCAAGCTCTCAGGCTCATTACAGGAGCCATGAAAACTACACCAATAACAGAGATGCAGAAGGTTGCTGGATTACAGACATTGTCCCATAGAAGAGACACAAAAACCATGATCCAGATGGAAAAGTACAACAGTATGCCAATGCACCCAATGAAGGCAAGACTAGATGATCTGGCATTGGGACGTCTAAAGCGTAGCAGCTTTGTGCATCGGGGAAAAAGACTTATAAGACAGCATCAAGAAGACCTATCCATGAAGACAACACCACTGAAGCCCACCCTATACCCTGTACCATGGGAGCAGGCCAGCAGTGCCCTCCAAATTAATACATCAGTCAGTGGTCTCACAAGTGGATGTGAGTATAATGATCTGCAAAAACGAACTGCTACATTGAGTATGATCCAAGAAAGCTATCCCGATCAATCATGGATACATGCCTATACAGATGGATCAGCAACTAATGCTGTTAGGAATGGAGGTGCCGGTATCTTTATCTCATATCCTGACAACCACTATGAGACAAGGCACATTCCCACTGGTAAATTCTGTTCCAACTATACAGCTGAGGTTCAAGCTCTAGAGCAAGCTGCAAATATGATTTATAACACCAACTCTGACTGCCACCAGGTAGTCATCCTCACAGATGCACTGCCTGTCCTGCAAGCTCTCAAGGGTGGTAAACTCCCGCATCTGAGAAATGAGCTAAACAAGGTAGCTGCCAAAAAGAGAACCATACTTCAGTGGGTACCATCTCATTGTGGTGTACCCGGAAATGAAAAGGCAGATAAACTTGCAAAAAAGGGAGGAGAATGTGAACAAGAAGATAATGAAGTCACATACTTTGAGAAAAAGAGAGCTATCCAGACTATCAGAAGAGAACAGAACCAACCCAAAGACGACTATCACACTCTCGACCGGCAGGGACAGATAACTATTATTCGACTCAGGACAGGGCATAAGAAACTGAATAAACACATGCACATGCTACGATTGTCTGCTTCACCACTGTGCACATGTGGATTAAACGAACAAACTGCTGAGCATGTTCTACAGGACTGTCCTCTGTATGACCAGTTAAGAAAGATATACTGGCCCAATGACTCAACACTAAACTCAGCTATATGGAGTTAAAGAGGAACTTCAAACAACAGTCGAATTCATCATGAGAACTCGTCTGACGGTGTAATCATCAAAGATGCGATCGCAAGAAGAAGAAGAAGAAGAACTAGTGATAATGTTCTACACATTTAAGTTTCTTTGCGAAGTTCTACCCTGTCTGTTCACCAGATTAATGTATAGTGTAAATGTCTAAGTGTGCTCCGAAATATCAATAACCACTATGTTAACCACTGAGAGATCTAATTATCTAACTAACCGTTGGATACCGTTGATTGGGGTACCTTATTTAAGCACTATAGCTGGGTGAGTGCTGCGAATTAGTACTATTGCTGGGTGAGTACTTTACGGCGATTACACTGCTTGTACGAATTTGGAGATCTCTTTTACAAGCTCTAACAGTGTAAATTTCTCTACTGGAGAGACGACTGTCGTACTGTGACAAAGTTGGTATCAGTTGTGGTGTGTTTATAGTCGCTCGGCAGGAGGAAGAGGACGAACGAATATTTGTATGTTGTTATCAACCAGACAATGGTTTGTATTCCTGATGATGTTTTCTTTAGAATTTGGTGTTGGTAGAGTCGTCCATACACTATTTCCTCATAAGTTATCAAGAAGAACAACGTGGCATGCCCCAAAAACTGAGATACATGGCCAAATTGATTTTATTCTTGTATCCAAAAGATTCAAGTCCAGTATTAATAAAGCCAAGACTAGGACTTTTCCTGGCGCCGACATTGGTAGTGATCACGACATGGTATTGATGACGCTCAAGCTTAAACTTAAAAAGAACTATAATCAAAACAGATGTTCTCAGTTAAGATTCAATTTAGACAAACTGAAAGATCCAGAAATCGCGGGAATCTTTGAGGCAACTGTTGGAGGAAAATTCGCAGCTCTCAACTTTTTGGAGGATGATATCAACTCAATCACAGAGAACATGAAAGACGTGCTTATTGAATCAGCAACAGAAATACTTGGTAAAAGAAAGAAAATAAACAAACCATGGGTTACAGATGACATTCTGAAGTTATGTGATACACGGCGGGAAATGAAAAAGGTTAAGAAAGAGGTTCCTGAAGCAGCATGGCAATACAGTATGGTGAATAAAAATATTAGGAAGAAAATGAAACAGGCCAAAGAAAAATGGGTAGCTGATCAATGTGAGTCCATTAATACAGGGCTAATAAAAGGTAACAGCAAGGCAGCTTTTGACACATTAAGAAGACTATCAAAACCCCAACAGCCCAGGGTAACTGTCATAGAAGATAGCAATGGGGCCCTGCTCAATGAAAAAACAGCTGTAATGAGAAGGTGGACAGAATATTGTAAAGAATTATATAACTGTAAACTTGACACTGACTATAGCATATTAAACAACATTAAGTGTGAAAACAGGGAACTCGGAAATGCAGCAATATTACGGGAAGAAGTGGAAGAGGCTATATGTTCGATGAAAGGAGGGAAGTCACCGGGTGTGGATAATATCCCAGCAGAGCTCTTGAAATATGGAGGACCAGATATAGTAAAAATCATGACAACAATTTGCCAGAAGATATGGAGTACAAAAAAATGGCCAAAAGAATGGACGCAGTCATTAGTAATACCGCTTCCAAAGAAAGGAAATCTAAAAATGTGCAAGAACTACAGAACCATTAGCCTTATTAGTCATCCAAGTAAGGTGATGTTAAGGATACTTTTGAACAGAATAAAACAGAAATCAGAAGAAATCTTGTCAGAGGAACAGGCTGGCTTTAGACCAAAAAGAAGTACCTCAGAACAAATCTTCAGTATTAGATTACTTATCGAAAAACATCTCCAACATCAACACGATTTATACCATAACTTCATCGATTTCACAAAAGCCTTCGATCGAGTCTGGCATGAAGGCTTATGGCAAGTAATGAGAAAATTCAATTTTGATACCAACATCATAGATATCATTGAAGCACTATACAAGGACGCAAGCAGTGCTGTTTTTGCAAGCAACGACATTGGAGAATTTTTTCAAAACATTGTAGGAGTTCGCCAGGGATGTATCCTGTCACCAGTGCTCTTTAATATATATCTAGAACATATTATGCAGGAGGCTCTCTACGATTATAAATCAACCATATCGATTGGAGGCCGACCTCTGTGCAACCTACGTTTTGCTGATGATATTGATCTGATAGCTGGATCAGAATCAGAACTTCAAGACCTTACCTCTAGACTGGAGAAAGTAACAAGAACGTATGGGATGGAAATTAATATAGAAAAAAGCAAGATATTGGTGAATAGCCATAAGAAAGATGTTCCGACCAACATTACGTTAAATGGGCAAACGTTAGAAGAAGTTAACACCTTTAAATATCTCGGGTCCACTATATGTAGTGATGGAAGATCAAGTAAAGAAATCAAGACAAGACTTGAGATGGCCTCAGCTGCCATGACAAGGTTGAATGTGATCTGGAAAAGTAACACCAGTTTTCCTGTGAAGATCAAATTATACAAATCACTTGTATTATCTATTCTCTTGTATGGGTGTGAGGGCTGGACACTCACTGCAGATACGGAGCGAAGGATTCAGGCTTTCGAGCATAAATGTTATAGAAGAATTTTGCGCATTTGCTATAAAGAGCACAAAACAAATGTCTATGTTAGAGAGAAGATAAACACATATGCAGGCCACCAAGAACCACTTTTGTCAATAGTGAAACGTCGAAAGCTTGCCTGGTTTGGGCATGTAACTCGTCATGACTCCCTTTCGAAAACGATCCTTCAGGGAACAGTCGAAGGTAAACGGAGAAGAGGAAGGCAGAGAAAATCCTGGGCTGATAACATCAAAGAATGGGCAGGACACGGTTTTTCCACACTTGTACGCATTGCTGAGGATAGAGAGCAGTGGAGGACCCTGTCTGCTGATGCTTCCACCATGGCACCCCTACGACCCATGACGGGTTACGGGCTGAGATGATGAGAGTCGTCCATACATTCGGTGTCATTTTCTTCGCTTTCTGTTGTCAAGTTCTGATTATACCGGTGCTACCGATTCGTCAACAATATTCTTGTGAATGTTTGTATGCTGTGCTGTAGGGCTTTGATTCTGATAAGTTTTATTATTCCTTAGTGCTCGTAAAGGTATCTCATCTTCAATCGTCCTAACTGTAGTGTATAGACTGGTGGTTGTAGTTGTGGCTGGTAGTTGTAGTTGTCACTTCAAGTTTTCTTCTATAATGCTCCGATTCTGCTGAATTATGTTGCTTCTTCTGAGGCTGTAAGAGATTATCTTCTGTCATCACATGTTCGCTTCACATGATCACTGGGGTTGCGACAGGGGTCGCAGGGAGTATGTTGGGACTGACGAAGGGGTAGGGAGTAATGGTTGTGACCATGTGAATAACATTGCGAACACTGATGTGTTGTCTTTGTGTAGTGCGGCTAGATGTGATTCTTGCTTCTTTATTTCTTCTGTAAGGCTCTCTGTGTCTTCTTGACTGTCTTCCCCATACTCTTCTTACATCACATCGATCAGAAGCTGTCTTCCTCTGCGGCTTCACCAAAAATCTCAGTCTCCACTATTTCTGCCGTCGTCACCACGGCTTTTCACATAATTTCCGATATACTACCATGGCCTCTAATCTACCTCTTACATCTCCTTCACTCATCTCCTCTACTGCAGCACCCTATTGGTCAGGTGTTCTCAGTTCTCTCTTGTGTGCGGTACAGACCAATTATACTTAGCCTTCTCAAGGCTCAGCTACCGCCGCCATCTTGTCTACACTTCCTAATATGCTATGTCTTCTTCCATAGCCTCCTACTTATTCCTCTATTTGCTCATAAGCTCCATCAACTTCAACACCATTGTCTCTTTACTTTTAAGCACCTCTAATGCTATCAGTTTATCCATATCTTGAGTCTCCCCCACTCCTCTGACTTCGTTAACTTTTTGCTTCCTCTCTACCTCTGCATCTCCTGAATTTCTCTTCCTACTACTACTCCTATTTCTCTCCTCCTTTCTACTACTAGATCGGTATCTCCTTCGATCCTTAGTAGTTTCTCTACTTCTACTACTGTTTCTATAAGCTTCTCGGCTCTTGGATCGGTAATCCCTTTGATCCGTATCTCTTCTTCTATTATCACTCCTATGTCTCAGCCTATCTCAGCTCTTAGATCGGAAATCCCCTCGATCTGTATCCCTCCTTCTTTCTCTCCTATTATTGGCCTCTCGGCTCTTGGATCGGTATTCTCTTCGATCTGTACTTCTATTCGCTTCGTGTCTCTTCATTTCTTCTTCTTTGTTGTTCTTCTTTTCTAACTCTTCAAACTTCCTCTCTAAATCTGCGCAAAGTGCAGTTATTTCTTCTACTTCTGTTATATCACTATTTCTTTCTTCATCTTTGTTCTTCCCTGACCTTCCATGGTCTACACTGTCTATTCTCTGTTGACCCGTTCCCTTGGTACTTCTACCTTGTTCCTTTTGTACTTCTCTATGACTAGTTTTGATAGAATTCCTTCTTACTGCTGTTCTTATACGCCTGCATGATGTGTCAGTGTTCTCTTTTTCTCTCATAATGTATTTATTATTTTGTGGTGGCTCCAAGTGTGACGCTTCAATATACATCTCTGTTTGTGTGTCGCTGAAACTGCAACTCTATTCTCTGTTTATGTTGCTGAATCTATCTGTGCTGATGCTGTAACTTGCTTCAACTGCTCTTGATTCTTTTGTGGATTAGGGCTGTTATTTCTTGAATATCCACTATCTAAGGGAACGTCGCTCAACTCTGGAGCCGATACATGACTTTGCGCATTCAGGTCAGTTCTTTCTGGATTTCTGCATGTGTCAGCTTCTTGTTTCTCATCTTGTAATTTATCTTGAATGTTACTTTGTTGTACGTTATCAATAATATTCTTGTTACTTTGACTTGACTTTCCCATCTGGGTCATAAGTAATGCCTTTATGTCTTCTAGAACACCTATTCCTTTTGACACTAGACTGTTCAGCATACCATCAACAGTCTCTAGCTCTGAAATATTAGCAATTGTTTGATGGACTTTTCCGCACTGTTTATATCTCTTACATTTCTGTGCTTGACTACATAGCATCGACAAGAATGTACATGGCTTCATGGTTTCACTGTCATTTTTCACATCTCTTTCATCAGATGTCAGCTTTTCTATCTTATCGACCATTTCAACACTGCACAAATCAGGTAAGTTATCTATAACTTGTCTTGACCCTACCCTGACTGGGATTAGACTCTTCTTACACCTGTCATCTGTTTGTACTGCGACATTCTTTGTTTGAGGTTCCCTTCTAGTAACTGTAGGTTCAATTCGTTTTTTCAAATTTAATTTTGGTCTCCCTTCTTTCACTTTCAATGGTTGTAGTTTAATTTCAACAATATCCTTTATTTCAATCTTATAGACTTTTGCAACATTTCCATCTACTATCCTTATCCAAGGGAAATCGACTGCGTAACTTCTACAACGTTTTAACTCTGAAGCGAAGTCTCTCATTGCTATTCTCTTCTTTCTGTTCTCTATGGTTTTAGAACACCTCTCCATGTTTCAATGTCTCTTCAACGCAACTATTTATGCTGCTATCTCTATCGCATAGAAGTCTCTTTTACAATTATTTCATATATGTTCCCTCTTGAAAAAAAAAATTCTTTCTGTTCTCTATTGTTCTTGGTCTAGAGGTGGTGAAACAAATATGGGCTGTTGTTGTTGTTGCTGTTGTTGTTATATTGCATTTCTCCTTGTGATGTAGCCATGTTGTCGCTGTAGGAGGAGTGGTCACAGCGCCAATTAGAGTTCTATGTGACCGGGTCTTCTTCTTTAAGTATTAACTACTAGGTGACTGAGGCAGGCCTAGTCGTAGTGTACTCGAACTGGCAGACTATGTCTTTGACTTTATCTTCCAAGTAAGATTATCTCTTTACTGGCCCTTACCGCCAGAGGTGATGATTCTTGGATGAGTTATGGTTTGGTTCCTTTATCAACCCAGGTCACGTTCTTCCCTCCTTGTTGTTGTGTAGTGACTAGATCGTATTGTGGCGTACCATGATATTAATTTTTGTTGTGCTATTACTCCTTATTTCTCACACCCACTCCATAACCTTCTATAAATCAAGTCAACTTGGGTGGTAGTTTCAATTTTATAACAAATTTATTTACAAAGTTAAAGTTCCGACATTTTCCAATAAGGTGTATGGTTCAAAACTCCAATTCATGTTCATTTATCCATCCCTTAATTCAACTTGTTCCAAAAGGTATATTTATTGCCTCTTCTGCAGATTCTTACTTATGCGTAGGTGATCTGCCCACAATTTATTCTCTTTTCTTTATTTCTCCACCTTATCTCTTGTATCGGCCCTGTCAGGCCTAACTCATAAAAATACATCAATATCTATACATGGTTCATATATAAAATAAAATCATGTCAGGTACAGCTGTTGTGGCGTCCTCATACTTACTGTCAAATGAGAGAGCACCTGAATTGTCTCATAGTTATCAAATTCACCATTATCTCTTCTTTCCTCTGATTTACTGTTCAATGAGAGAGAGCACGTCTTATCTCAAGGATGTCCGCGTTGCAGAACCCTTGTTCATTTATTCTTGTCTACTGACAATACCTCATCCTCTTTATACAACAGCCCATCTTGGCTATTAGCTAATAAAAAGTTATGTTATCCACTTTATATATAGTCGTACTCATTTTTCTTTATATAACAGCCCATCCTGGCTATCAGCTAATAAAAAGCTATGTTATCCACTTTATATTTTCTTCAGTCGTGCTTGTTTCAATGTTAGTTCTTGTGGTACACCCCTTTAAACATGAGCATCATTAACCTCTGGTTATAAGTTGACTGAAAGTCTATAAAAAATAGCAAGAGTCTTTCTTACCGTGTGAAAATGAATCCAAGTACCTATCACATTTCCTACTAAATCACCCCTATGTGCTAATCCTACGTTTAACACAATTTAATGAACACAACTTATGCTAGTCTCCAGAATTGCTACCGCTAATCATGCTAAATCTAGCTACTTCATCTGTGAAAACTCCTGTCACCCACAGGTTTCACTTCTTGAGAGCCTGGCAACACACGACTTGCCTCGTTAACTTCTCGGCCAGGACTAATTTCTTTTGTCCTTCAAATCATCATCCCGTCATCCGTTTTTGTTTTCCAGTCAATACGATTGGTCCATGGCTTCCAACTCACCGATCACAAAACTCACGCTGCCCTCCTACGTAAACAACTTAGTGAGCTTTTGTTCCATACTGTTTACGCCTTGCTCATTTTTCTCGTGCGTTAGTTTTCTCTCTGCTCACTTAATCTGCAAGGGGCGCTAATTAATTGTAGTCTCCCTTTGAGGTTTTTGCTTTAATGTTACATTCCCTTACTTAAGGCTTATTAGAACACTCATTATGCAAATTTCGTACACCATAACTGTATATTCCTAAAACTAAGTAAGTTTAAACCAGCCTTGTTTTCAGAGGCTTGGAATTAAAGGGTTCTCTCCCTTTCTCTCCAAGCACGGGTGTACAATCTTTTATCTCCCATCTTTAAGATAAATAGCCGGTTTCCTAGATTATTTATATTTTCTAATCCATTTTCCATTACTCTTTTATTTCATCCACACCAAATTACTGTTCATCTGAACCTTATGTTCTTCTTCTTCTTCTTCTTCCATCCTTAGCCACCAACCGGCAAAGCAGTATGTGGCCAGTACGCCTAGTGGCGTCTTAGGGCAACAACAAATTGATCAATCTATCGCTGTCTCCACCACGCCTAGTGGCGTCTTTGTGGAACAGAAACAGACCAAACAATCTATCGCTGTTTCCGTAATCAGATTGGTTGGCAAGCAGGTGATCAGCCCACTGTGCGGAGTTTTTACAGGATGGGGTAAACAGCCCCATGCCCAACCCTCCTTAGTCGCTTTTTACGACATGCGTGGTAGGGTGCAGTGTTACTATTCTTTGCTCCCCTTTCGGGCCCCGGCAACACACGGGTGTGAACCTTATGTACAGCGCAAATAATGCTGTGAAACCCAACGGTGACACCTTCATGTTGTACTCTAACAGATTCGTACGACCTGGCTTATCAGTGAGCACATCAGCATGGGTTTCCAACACTTTTTGAACCATCTTCTTCTGCTCTGGAGTTAAATGTCCACTAATGTTTACTTGAACATAATCCTCTGTAGTTGTGAGTGGATATTCCATAGAGTGAAGATTCACAGTGCATTTCTGTTGCAATGGCTAGGGTCATGATATGTGCAACTTCTGATGATTCCTTGTCATAGTATTTTTTAAGAAGATTGACATGATATACCTTCTCCTTTCCTTTCTTGTCAATCTTATAATTGGTCCTGGAAAGTTTTTCCAGTATGACATAGGGTCCCTGCCATCCAATCTGCAATTTATTATTGCTACTTGGCAACAGTAATAACACCTTTTCACCCACCTCCAGTTCCCTATCTTTTGCTTTTCTGTTGTAGCACGCAGCATGCTTCCTCCTGGCCTGTCTTAAGTTATCATTGGCCAGTTTCCAACCTGCTTTCAATCGAGATGTCAACTCTTTGACGTACTGGTATGAGGAAGTCACTGTTTCCTCTGCTTTTTCATCAGTCCATGTCCGCAGCAATGCTTCCAGTGGACCTTTTATTGGTCTTCCAAACAACAATGTAGCTGGAGCCAATCCTGTTGAATTGTGGGGTACTTCCCTATATGCAAATAGTGCAGCGGGTAAGTATGTATCCCAAGTA
Source organism: Oreohelix idahoensis (assembly GCA_024509875.1). NCBI lineage: Eukaryota > Metazoa > Mollusca > Gastropoda > Stylommatophora > Oreohelicidae > Oreohelix > Oreohelix idahoensis. The sequence continues at coordinate 720,387 of JAMPIV010015622.1, forward strand.
TCAGGTTTTTCACTTGCCAGCTTTCTAAGGATTGAAATTAGCATACCATTGAACCGCTCTACTTGACCGTTCCCTTGGGCATGGTAGGGACTACAATGATAGTGCCTGGCTTGAAATATCCTGAATACTTCTTGTGTTAGCTTTCCCTTAAACTGAGAACCATTGTCCATCAATATCTGATGCGGGAAACCTAATCGGGTGAATATTGTCAACAGGGCCTCTGCCACATGCTTTGAATCTGGAGCTGACATGGCCACTGCTTCTCCCCACATAGAGCAAGTATCAACCAAGGTTAAGATGTAAGCATTTATCTTCTTGGTCCTAGTGAGGGGTCCAACAATATCCACTGCAACATGTTCAAAAGGGGTTCCCATAATGGGCATTTCTCCCAGTGTTGCTGGTGCAGTCCTATGCTTAGGAGCTACTCTTTGGCATTCTGGACAGGATCTTACATATCTCTTTATGTCCTCTGTGATTCCTGTCCAAAAGTAGTGACAGGCTATCCTTTGTCCAGTGGCCTCTATTCCCATATGTCCACTGAAGGGTATAGCATGTCCTAGCGTCATGACCTTCTCTCTGTAAGATTTTGGCACTACTAGCTGTCCATGCCCTTTAGGTCCTGTTCCAGCTTTTCTGTAGATTAGGCCATTCTTTATATAAAAGTCTCCTGTCTCTGGAGGGTTATGTGCTTTAGGTAATTTGCCAGAACAAGGCTTCAAGGTGCTGTCTACTGCTTGAGCCTTTTTCATCTCTTCTGGATGAGTATTGATAGGATTTTCCTCCATTTTCCTGGAGCTTTTTCTCCAAGGAAAACATATCTACACCCCAAAATCAAAGGGTAAATAGGGTCATCTATCACTGCTGCTTTGATTTCTCCTTCCACATAGCGAGATCTTATGTTAATTCAGGCAATGGGTAATGTCATGGTTCTTGCTCCCTTGATCGGTCCTCTGATTTCCACTGTTTCTGTGATAATCTGGTCAGGACTGACTAGAGAAGAGCACACAACTGAATCAAAGTCCAATCCTGTGTCATATAAACACAGTACTTGAGTGCCATTCACGGTCACTTCCTCACAGACAAGGGGATGATGGAAGTCCTTCTGACTTACTGCCAGTTCCTTCCTTCCCGGCTTCCCTGTTGTAAGACATGCATGATGCAGCATGATGAGGAGGATTCTTTCTTCTGCAGTCTGCAGTATTGTGGTTACTCATTAGACAAGTTTTACACCACTTTCCTTCCTTCCGGTAAGGTGTCTTATCCAATCTTAGAGGGTTTTTGTCCTTTTGGTCAAATCTTTGTTTGTTTCTTGTGGTATGGTCCTTTTGTTCATATTTGGTACAGTTTTGTGATGATTTGAAGTTTTCACCCTGCTTCTTCCTATTTCCTAATAATTCTGCCTGAGCTGCTTGATATCTCTCAGCAACAGTTACAATATCTTCCAATCTCTCTGCTCCTTGTTCCATGATAAACTTCCTCATTTCTTGAGGCATGGACTCTTTCACTTGCTCCATCATTATTATTTCTTTCAGATTCTGACACTTTCATAAACTACTCCATTTTTCCAAATAGGTTTCCAATCTAGCAGAGAATTGGTGATAGTTTTCTCCTGGAAGAAGTTTAGCTGTTCGGAATTTCTTTCTATATGATTCTGAGTTCTTTTCATATCTCACAAGCAGTGCCTGCTTCAGGATTTCATAATCTTCCTGGTCATCTCTTGAGAGATTTAAATACACATCGTAGGCCACACCTCTCAATCCCTGAGATAGTTTAAGACTCCACTTTTCTTTCACTAAGCCATAGGTAGTGGCAAGTCTTTCGTATCTATCCAGGTACGACTCAATGGCGTCTTCTTTCTCAACAAATGGGTCCAGATAAAAATTCATGGCCCCACTTGAGGTGCTCTGGCTGGAGCTACTCTCAGAGTGAGGTGAGCTACCACCATTATTGCCCTTAGTTGCTTGAATTTCAAGCTCTTTTAATCTCAACTGATGGTCTCTCTCTGCTTGTAATTTCCTTTCCTCAGCGTCATTTTTCTTTGCCTCATTTTTCAGCCTCCAATTTTCTTGGCTTCAGCTGCTAATTTCCTTTCTTTCAACTTCTAATCTTTTAGTTTCTCTCTCAGCATCCAGTCTTTTGCCTTCTCTCTCAGCTTTCCAGTCTTTTGCCTTCTCTCTCAGCTTCCAGTCTTTTGTCTTCTCTCTCAGCTTCCAGTCTTCTGGCTTCTCTTTTTCCGCTTCCACTTGCAATTTCCTTTCCTCTCTATCCATGTGTTGGGTTTGGTTTTGAGTCCACATGGATACAGTTTATTTAACGAAATGACGAAGACATCCATAATAATTGATTCATACAAAGTACATAGTATTGCATTCAAAATATATATGACCGTCAGTGTCCAATTCCTTAAATGTCGTCAGAACATTATGGGCTGTATACATGCGTGGCTAACTAGGTAGACCACCAGAAATGAGACCCACTAGTTTGACGAATATATATAGATCATAAGCTGATCAACGATCCTTCCATAATTCGGTTATACACTAACCTTATAATTCCATCACTTCATCAATATAATCTGGACTGACCCTAAGTCCTTAATTCAATATCTATAAATACGGCAATTAACAAGCCTAACACTGGAAGGGTTATAAACACGACTTCATGGCTTGACGGTCAGAATTCTTCTTCTTTGATCCTTAGCCGCCGACCGTCAAAGCAGTCAGTGGCCATCACGCCTAGTGGCGTTTTGTAGGGCAACAATAAATTGATTCCACTTTGCTCGGTCGGCGGCCATTCTTCGTACAGTGCCCCAACTCTGGTTCATTCTTTGCATCTCAGCCTCCACAGTCCTCCACCAGGTTGTTTTTGGTCGGCCTCTCTTTCGTTTTCCTTCAGGGGTCCAAAGCATAGCTGTTCTTGTGATGGCATCGGGGTCTCTTCTGAGGACATGGCCAATCCAGCTCCAGCGTCTGCCAGCTATGATGGAGTGCATGTCCTCTTGCTTGCTCCGAGCAAGCAGATCTTGGTTGGTGATGGTATTCGGCCAAAAGATTCGGTGAATTTTTCTTAGGCATGTTGTGTGAAAAGAGGACAATTTCGACATTTCCTTCTCTGTAACTCTCCAGCATTCTGCACCATAGAGAAGCACAGAAAGCACACAGCTCTGATATAATCTTAATTTTGTGCTTGTGCTGTATTGAGAGGACTTCCAGATGTTGTTTAGGCTAAAAAAGGCTGTTCTTGCCTTATTCATTCTGATGTTGATATCTTTGCCTGACCCGCCGTCTGGTGTTACTATGCATCCTAGATATGTGAAGGTGTCTGTCTGTACCAGTTGCTGATTCCTTACTGATATGGGCTCAGGGTTGCTCAAATTGAGCGTCATGACCTCTGACTTCCTTAAATTGATGTTCAAGCCCACCTGCTGGCTAAACTTATTAAGTCTATCCGTTTTTTCCTGGATATGTTGATGTGAATGTGCTAGTAGTGCAATGTCATCTGCATATTCCAGATCTTCTAATGTAGAAAATGTAGTCCATCTTATTCCTCTTGGACTGTTGTCTGTCGCATCACCCAGTCTATGACTGTTAAAAATAGAGTGGTTGATAAGGGGCATCCCTGTCGTACTCCTGACTTCACCTCAAAGGTTAGGTTGCTCTGCCCAACACTACACGTAAAGTTGGCATAAAGGCTTTTTATGATTGACACTATGCAGCTTGGAATTCCATAAGCCCTCAGTATTTTCCATAAACTGTCCCTATGTATGCTGTCAAAAGCCTTTTCAAAATCAACGAAATTAATGTACAGCTGTCTTTGCCATTCTGAGCACTGCTCTATAATGTTCCTGAGAGTGAATATATGATCTACACATCTTCTGTTCTTTCTAAATCCTGCTTGTTCTTTCCTCAGTTTGTGGTCTACTGCTTTTGAAATTCTCTGTATAATTATCCTGCCTAGTATTTTGCTGGGAACTGAGAGAAGAGTGATTCCTCTCCAATTATTGCAGTCTGCAAGATCTCCCTTCTTGGGCAATTTGACAATTATTCCTTTGTTCCACTCTGATGGTGTTGTCCCCGTTTTCCAGACTTGTGCAAATAGTGGTTCTAATAGTTCTGCTGCTAGCTCAGGGTCTGTCTTAAATAGCTCTGCATTTCAGTTATCATGGCCAGGAGCTTTTCCGTTCTTCAACCCTTTGATTGCTGTGATGATTTCTTCTTTTCGTGGAATGTCTATATTTACATCTAGATCGTTTTCAGCCTCAGGAACATTCAGTTGTGTCTCTGGTGGTTCCTTGTTCAGAGTTTCTCTGAAGTGCTCTGCCCATCTTGTTTCCTGTCCCTCTGCTGTCGTGATGAGATTTCCTTGCTTATCTCTTACTAATGTAATATTGTTTGCACCTCGTCTTCCACTGATGAATTTACTTATTTTGTATACTGTGCTTTGTTCATTTCTCAGTGCTGCCTCTTCTGCCTGTCTTGCAAGATCGTCTAGGAAATTCATTTTGTTGGCTCGGGTTTGGCGTTTAACTTCCTTGTCCAGCTGACTGTACTGTTCGCTATATAGTTGCTTTAACCTGGGGGACTTCGCTTCTATTTTCTTTCTTTTCATTTCCTTTCTCAGTGTTATGGTGTTTAGTGTTTCTGGTTTTATCCAGTCTTGCTTCTTCCTTTCCTGGAATCCCAAGCATGATTTGCTGCTTTGCTTATATATTGTTGAAATGGTGTTGAATTGCTGGTCTATATCATCAGTCAGTGTCTTTTCCTGACTTTTGGCAAATTGATATCGTTTCTTTATGTCAGCCGCAAAAGCTTTTCTGGTAAGGGGGTCCTTCAATTTGCTGATGTCAAACCTTTTCTGTGTAGTTACAGTTGGTCCAGCCCTTCTTAGTTTCACTTTCAGTTTTGCTACTACTAAATGGTGATCACTTCCCACATCTGCACCTCTTCTTACCTTCACATCTTGTAATGCATGTCTCCATCTACCGTTAATCATAATGTGGTCTATCTGGTTTCTGTCCCGACCATTTGGTGATTCCCATGTTAATTTGTGAATTTCTTTATGTGGGAAAAGTGTTCCTCCACTGACCAGGTTGTTAATACTACAGAAACTTATTAATTTATCCCCATTTTCGTTTGCTGTTCCACTGCCGCATTTCCCCATTACTCTTTCATTATATGTATTGTGTGTACCAACTTTCGCATTGAGGTCTCCCATTACTACAATAAGATCATATCTAGGTGTGTCTTCCATTTCTTTCTGCAGTTGTTGATAGAATTCATCCTTGACCTCTTCATCGCTGTCATTCTTTGGTGCGTAGCATTGTATTATTGTAGTATTGGTGAATCTACCTCTCAGTCTTAATCTTATCAGTCTGTTGTTGATGGGTTTCCATTCCAGTAATGTCCTTTCTATTCCTTTCTGTAAAATAATGGCTACGCCTTCATTGTGCTGTCCATCCTCTCTTCCAGAGTAAAGTACTGTTTCTCCTGTTGCTGTTTTAACTTTTCCTGCCCCTGTCCATCTGCTCTCGCTTATCCCTAGAATATGTAGCCTATAGTTTCTCATTTCTGCCGTGACCTGTTTTACTTTGCTCATCTCATTCATTGTCCTGACATTCCAAAATCCTCTTCTTGTATCGTGTTTTGCGGTCAGGATGTCCATTCTCATATCAGTGGCTTCCTTTCGGCTTTCACCACTGACAGTCATACGAGCCTCAGACTCCGGATGTCCATCCCGCAGCAAAGTTTGTTTATTCGTTGTGGTTTCCGTAACTTCAATTTTTTTTTACATAGACAGGGGTGTCAGCCCTATGCTAAAACCCCCAACCTGGAGGACCAGGGTGTCTGCTTTCGTCTGACCCCTGCCTGCGCAAACCTGTCCAGCTTGGTAGAACCTTCCAGGAGTAAAACTCCCGCTGGCATAGCTCTGGGGGTAATCAGGGTTTGCAAGCCGCCATACCTCGACAAGGTATTGACACCGGTGATGGCAGCTAGTCAGAATAATAGGGGTCAATTACATTCGTCACTAAGCGTGACCATATCAACGCTCACACGTCACATTTGGACCGTGCGACTTGTGTTCACTAAACCATGAAGTATAAAATCTTTCTATATTAAAAATCTCTCCAACATTAAAAATGCGCGGAAAAAAATCTATTAGATAGATTTTTTTTGAAATATCTTAATCAGTCATCTCAAAAATTTAACAAAAACCCGACATACGGCCTACGATGTTCTGTCTAGAACAGTGTCGTGGTCATGTCGTTATCGTGAACATAGTAAAGAACAAAGTGAAAAATAAAGACAAGTAAAGTAAAAGAAAAGGATAAAGTATAAAATTAATTAGTGAGGTGTGTCTAAAATTAATTATGTGTGTATGTAGATTAACTACTAACTAATTAACTTATTAACTAACAAAATAATAATAGTGCATAATATATTATATAAACATATTTGCTAACTTTATATAACAATTATTACATTCATAAATACATCTAATTAGAATTATTCAATTATTGTGAGATTATTTTTTTGTTTTCATATTTCTTTCTTTTATGTATTTCATCTTTTTTTCTCACATTTTATCTTTATTTTCTTAATTAATTCAATAAATATGTAACTTAATAATGTTGGGAGATGAAGATCGAACCGTCGTTATATCCCTCATGTGAATTTACGATGATTTCCATTGGAGGAGAACGTTAATACATTTCATCCTGTGTTTCCCTGATATGAACGGTTTTTTAAACTGGCCACCAGTTGATAAAGCTGGTTTTCTGGCTTAATCTTTTATTATGAAGGTTTCAATATTTACTTATTGTCCTAGCTCGGTTAGCATGTTTTTGTTGACCAATGTCCTGAGGTCCTTATGATTTCGATTTAACTAATGTCAATAGTAATTTTCATACAGAAAAGATTTCATCGTGCTTGACTAATGTCAATAAAAGGCGTACAGCCAAAACCCCAACTTTAATGAAACGTGATTTGATTATTGGATAAGATCCTGGGTTTGGTTTTGAGTCCCACATTGATACATTTTATTTAACAAATGACGAAGACATTTCATAATAATTGATTCATACAAAGTACATAGTATGCATTCGGAAATATATATGACCGTCGTGTCCAATTTCTTAAATGTCGTCAGAACATAGGGCCTGTATACATGCGTGCTAACTAGGTTAGACCACCAGAAATGAGACCCACTATTTTTTGACGAATATATAAGAATCATAAGATGATCAACGATCCTTCCATAATTCGGTTATACACTAACCTTATAATTCCATCACTTCAATCTAATATAATCTGGACTGACCCTAAGTCCTTAATTCAATATCTATATAATAACGGCAATTAACAAGCCTAACACTGGAAGGGTTATAAACACGACTTCATGGCTTGACGGTCAGAATAATAGGGGGTCAATTACATTCGTCACTAAGCGTGACCATATCAACGCTCAGAAAAAAAAGTCACAATCGGACCGTGCGACTTGTGTTTCACTATCCATGAAGTATAATAAAATCCTTCTATATTAAAAATCCTCTCCAACATTAAAAATGTGCACTGCCAACTATAGCAGACGACATAGTTAACATGTCCGTAAACACGTTTACGTAGAGAGGGTATGGTAAATTGACTATATCCAAATTATTGTAATTAAACAATTAATTTAATTGAACAAATAATTTCCGTGCCAAACTATTGGTGAGCATCAACATTTTACTGAGTACCTAAATGGTACTCGCTCCTAAGAAAACAAAAAAATAATCCTATTTATATGATTTTTTTTTTTCAAAATTTTATTTCTCGTTGATGTATCTAATAGGTCGGCACAAGATAGAGTTAGTAAGATAGATGAATAGACATTATGGCTCAAGGTATATACGAAATATCCCCGGATAGAGCCCCTAGTGTAAGCTGAGGTTTTTATTGGCTCTAGGATCAGAGAGACTGACAATTACAGAAATATAATTTCTGCAGAAAAATGGGGT